>OX637405.1:3237500-4437500 GCA_951799425.1 Ilex aquifolium | reverse complement strand
ACCTTTATCTCTTATGGGTTGTTTGATATGTGGGTTTGGAGGGGTTTTGAAATATGGGTTAGGGACTAAACCCCCTTAAACCCATGTTTTGTAACTATGTATGTAGTCTAGGGTTTGAAATCCGGCCCGGTCATGACCCGGTCATGAAACTCAAGTTCATGGGTTTCATGAAACCCATGGAGGGTGAGTTTCATATGTGGTTTGGGGGTTTCACATTCAAATGACATTTATACCCCTCGTATATTCATACTTCATGTTTAGATTAAATTAGTTAAGGGGCACAATAGTTATTTATATACAAATATATTATCATAATAGTCATATATCTCTACGTATACCAAACATGGGTATAAACAACATTAAATGTTGAATCCCATCTTTGAATCTCATTTTTAGGTTTGGAAGGGTTTGGACAAGTCAATATAAACTCCTCCCAAAAAACATACCAAACATGCCCTTAGACATTCTGAGTTTAAATTTTAATAAGTTTTTTAGGTTTCGCTCGAACTCGTTCGATTATCAACTTTAGCTGCACATATCCGTAATTGTTTCTAAATTTTTTTCAATAATCAGACTCTTTCTTTGGCAATTTAACAATATTAAAAAAAAAAACCTTAACATATTGCATGAAAAAATATTTACAAAAAAAAAACACTTATATTGAGCAAACTTGCCATGTCTAAAGAAGAGGTTGATTGTTGGAAGTTGATCACCAACTTAGAAACTTATATTATTTTTTTCTCTCTCAAATACTTTTTCTCTTTTTTTTGTCGGGCGTTATTATAGAGAGGAAAATGACGAGATTCGAACATGCGACATTAAAGTCAAACAACAGAGCGATGGTCATTAGGTCTAACGTCTCTCAAATACCATTTGAGATTGCTTCTAAAATACTATTTATTTTTTTAAAAAATTCTTTAATTAGTGGTTCACATATGTATACTATAGGGTTCACTTCTCAAGGGCTTGGAATCGCAATCTTTTTTAAAATATGGCTTATTTTTTGTTGAACAATTTTATTTGAATCTAATTTATTAATTCAATTTATTAACTTAATCACTTATAATCATTAATTTGATAATGAACCCCAGCATTCTTTAAGACCCGCTATTAATACAAAGATTGTGATGAATTAAGTTAACAAATTAAATCTAAATAATATTGTTATTTTATATTATAATAGCGACGACCCACCTAATCTTCTTGTAACAAGTCTTTAAGTTCTAATTTCAAGTGTGTACCCATGTATGTATCGGTTTCATAAGACGTTAACTGCCTCATCACCTTCCAATTAGGAGAAAGCACACCAACAAAGTCAAGCCAAAATAGACAGATTAACTAAATCGGTCAATATATTATATTTAATAAAGACATGAATAGTTTTTGTTATAAAACAAACCAGCATGCGCATCCATATCTCCAAACTTCGATATCAACAGTGACATTTTCGGCACCGTATAGGGTGTGAGTCATGTTTAAACAGTACACCAACCTCTAATGGTGGATGATGTGTAAAGAAGAAGGTTGAAGATCGAGAAAGTGTATCGGAGAGGATTTGTCGATTATTTATGTGGGATTTACTTGCCCACATATTATCTTATTATTAGACGATTATACAATATCAACATGGTGATATGGTATAACTGTTATATTTAATATTTTCTCATAAAACAGTTAGAGCTAAGTAGAGTTGATAATTGAACGAGCTCGAGTCAAATCTGTTAAGTTTAGTTTTTTTAAACGAGCCTAAAAAAATTTTCAAGTTCAACTCGTTTAAAAAACAAGTCGAGCTTGAACGAGCCCAAATCCAAACTGAACCTAATTATTTACTCATAAATAAGTCGAGTTTGTCGAGTTCAAACTGAGTCTATCGAGCTTGATTTTTAAATGAACCTAAAAAAAGTGTTCAAGTTCTGTTTATTTAGAAAATGAGTCGAACTTGAACGAATCCAAAAAGAGCCAAACTCGAGTTGAGTTCAAGCGACTCAGTTCAATTATCAGTCCTAACTAAGAATAATACTATTCGGACTTAAAAAACTAACATAATTTATTAACATAATGACGTATTAAATTATGAAATCCCAACGATGAAGTTTAAGAATTACCGTCACAACAATATTATACATCACTACCACAACACAATTTTTTTATTTTTTAAGAATTTACATCACAAAGCTTTTTTTTTACATCAACAATTTTGCATTGACAATTGGAGTTTCCTTTCATGTCTATTAAAAACTAAGTCAAATATCAAGAAATAAGCAAGATAAAAAAAAGATCATAATCATACAAAATAAAATACAAAGTCACTAAACACAAACACATTCATGTCTGACTTGCACTTGTATCCAAACACCACCCCCAAACAACATAGCTTTCTTCTTCCTCATATTCTAAGCAGAAATATACTGAGTTCAGGACCTCCATTGCCGTCCGGGTTCATCATGTAAAAAGCTTCCGAGTCACGACTTCCTACGACTCGTTCAAACCTCGCTCTCATGTACAACAACTCACCTTCCGACCCACCACCACCTTTACCACTGTCCTCCACCACGGGAATTACTCCGGCACCGACCGATACGCTCTTGACGGTGTTAAGAACGTGCCAGTCAGACTCACTACACGCGCGTGACACCGCGTACCCACACTTCCTTCCGTTGCAGTACATAGTCCAAGTTGGCTCGTTGAACAATTTAGCTGGCCGGCCACGTTCCGGCCGGCCTTTCTCGCATTCCAATGCGATTCTGACCATCCCTGAGGACATCTCCTTCACTAGAGTCGATGTTGAAACCGCAAGTTCGATTAGTAAAACGGGTTCGGAGCGTGGGTCGTCTTGGACGGCGAAGCTGACGTGACCTCTCCTGTGGCCGAAGAGTGTGCCGGTGACTTTACGGCCTAATGAAGGTGTTATTGAGAGTTGGGTTGGTATGGAAAGCCATCGACAGGTGGGGATTATTATGGCGGGGAGAGAGAAAATGTTGAGGAATGATCGGATGAGATCGGAGACTCCATAACGGGTTTTGGATAGGCGTTGGAAGTTTCCAAGAGTGCGTTTTTGGACGAGTGGTTTGTCGTAGAAATTTTCTGAAATTTCTGGGTTGAGAGATGATGATCTCGTGTAGTTTGAGGGAATTATCTTATTGTTGGTTTTGCAGCTACTGGTTCTAGGAAGAGTCAGCAAGTGTTCGCGGGTCATTTTAGCAGGGGGGAGAGAGAGAGAGAGAGATGATAGGTATGTCTAAACCAATTCACCAGACACAGAGATAGGTATTTTGTTCAAAAGATGATAGTTGTGGCTAAAGGAAATTTGGGTATTATGCAGAGTACTGTAAGAGGAGAGAGAGAGAGAGATGTTCAAGAGATGATGGTTGTGGCCAAACCAAATATGGGCATCCTGCAAAGTTATAGTAAGGGGCAACGAGATTGACACTGTGATACTTATGTAGTTATGTTATAAGAGAGAGAAGAGAGGGAGGGAGAGAGAGAGAGTGGTTATATTTTTGCTCTGTATACAATATGAATGGAGACTGCTGACTTTTGTTCAAGAGAAGAGAGAGATTAGTGCTTGTGTTTTAGCAGTTACCTTAACACAAGTTGAGAGGAGTTCCGGTTTCTGATTGCTATTTGCTCAGAGAGAGAGAGAGAGAGAGAGAGAGAGAGAGTAAAGAGGCCGACAAAGTGATGATTTGTGTCGGGAGATGGACAATATAAAGGGAAACGATGGAGGGTTGTGCTCTTGATGCTGATCATTTCATACATTCATGACTTATATATATAATAAAAACATAATATTACCTTCTATTTAAATAATTATTAGATGGTACTGCAGACCATTATCATGGTTACACGTGCATTGCTTTGATCATAAATAATACTCTCAAAGTCTTGATGGTAGGACCCACATTCTCTAGCGTCGCCTAGACGTTAACATCATTGAAATGATCCAATGGTTGGAGTTGCTTGTTCCAGTGACAGGATTGGGCAACATAGATCCTTATTGTGGACTCTCACATCTTTTTTAACGGTCAAGTTAAAAATGATTGCATGTTGACCGTTGGATTAGAATCACTATGGCAAGTTGTAGTTAAAATAGATGGGGCGTGAATACTAAATAGTAGTCCTGAAAAATATTAGGCCCACCACCCTGAGCAAGGCAGTGAAGAACACGCTCCTTAAGTTTTTTTTTTTTTTTTTAAGCTTTGAAAAAAAAAACCCATTGAGTCTCAAAAAAATGATTTAGTCCTATTAAATTTATATGTAAGGAAGTTTTAATTTTTCATAATTAAGTCCAAAAAATTCCTACTTTTTACTATATCTCATTTTTACCCTTTTTAGTGTTAATTACAAAATTGTCATCGTTCTCTATTGATCAAATAACCAAAAAATAAAAACACTAAAAAGGGGTGGGTTTTCCCCCTAACACCCACCGTCTCATAATTTTCTTTAAATTCTTTAAGTTCCTTTTTCTAATATGTGTGGTGTGCTAGTATTTTTTTTTGGGGGGGGGGGAGGGGGGTAGGCACTCAAATTCATAGTTTGGGATTTTTTTGGTGAAAAAAGTTGTTGTATTTTCTTTTGTTTAACCCTTGTATCTTGGAAATATAGTTAGAAAGGAAAATAATCAAGGCAATCAAATGTGCTCAAGGTTTGCTGCATAGTTGAGCTCAAGTTCGATTTGGATTTTTGGATGTTGAAAATCCATACGAGTTATGGAGATGATTTTAAGTGAAAGAGTTGAGAAATCAAATTAGTTTGAAGTCTTTGATTTGGTTGAGTAAAGATGAGATTGTCAATTTTACAATTAATACTAAAAAAAGGTAAAAATCCAAATATTTCAGAATACAATCGTTTGATATTAATTTTGGATGATGAATTAATCTTCTTTTTGTAAGTAATCTGATCTTGCCCGCATATTTCTAATCTTATCCCCATAAAATATATGTATTTTGTCAAGCCCATATTTTTAATGAGTTAAGTTTTGGATAGAATTAATCCAATTCCACTACTTTATCCTCGAAAAAGATACACCCTTAATCGTATATTCTTTTAAAAAATGCACATTTTATTAATCATTTTTTCTTGGCAAATCACTCATAATTTATATAATAAAATAACTATCAAATTGAATTTTTATCCCCCCAAAAAATCACATCACCTATTTCTATCACATGTTCAATCATTTAATATTTGATTAATTTATAGTTTAACATAATTTTTATTTAAGACATTGTCCATATACTATAATATACACATGTTCGAATTACGTATTTTGAGAAAATTTAATGGATATATTTAATAAAATAATGAATAAAAATAAATTTTAAATGATGTAATCAAAGAAATGAATGAAAGAAAAAATATTATTTAATATAGTGAGATTAATTTTTTGGACACTTGAATTTTATATTTTATCGTACACTCAGGCACGGGTTATGTCAAGTATATTAAAAAGTAATCAACTTATATACAACATATTTAGTTGAATTTAAGATAAATAATTCACTAAAACAAAGAAAATAGATAAAAAAAAAATTGTGGGATCTCACTCCCTCTTTAACATGATTAATTCTCCAAATTTTATTAGTAGAGGTTTGTTGTACTTGGCAAACAAAGAAAGATGCTTTAATATTTAAATTTTAACATCATATTTGAATAGAGGATTGGGAGGCACACACGCCTTTAGAGCGCGTGGGATAGCATTCCAAAATGGTAGGGTCAAACACTTGAAAGTGACAAGCCGGTGACCAGCACGATTTTGAAGGTCAGTGCAAAATGATGTGCATTACATGCCACTTTGTTATCAACCCCAACCGGTAATTTAGAGGTAAATCGTATCAGATTAGAGTCGTTTTTTATTCTCGTATAGTTTTTAAATAAGGTTTAAGTCATGAAAATAATATGATTTGATGTTTAATTTTAGTGATATTCTTTTGAATTAATAATTATGATTTAAATCGAATATTTTACAGTGAGAGTTTCTCATAGTTACATTCCGAGGTTGTAACCTATCGGACGCTCCTCTATCTTTTTTAGCTGATTAAAAAAAAAAAAAAAAAAAAGATGCCACTTTGTTCCAATCCTTTTTTTTTCTTCGGGGTATCGTCCCGATCTGTTTGGATGGGTTACAAAAAAACTTTAAAATACTTCACCATGTTTATTATTATAAGTTTATAACTAGTGTTGTTTAATAAATTTTGGGACGGTTCCAAACAGGTCATGCATCGGGGGGGTCTATGGCCAATCTTATTGGTGGCCTAACATTAGCAGACACGACGGCTGAGATTGATGGGCAATTGGGCATCCTCTGCCACGTGGAGTTTACAACTACCATTAACAGACACGAGACTCCTTTCCATTGGGCAAATGTCAGCTTTTCATATATCACCATCTACATTATTTAAGAGTAAAACAATATTTAATAAGAGATTAATTTCGATAATTATAGAAAAGAAAAAGGAAAATTTAAAGAATTAGAGGTTGGAAATGGGGCCCAAAATTGATATGTGACTTATTTTTTGCCACGATTATTGATGATGCAAAAATTGGTTTGCACACCACAGTCAAGTAAATAGTATAAAATGCAGTAAAATAAGTAGAGAAAGAGAAGACAAGGTTTATAGTGGTTCGGTCAACATGACCTACGTCCACTTTCAATGGCTAAGTTCGCCGGTATTTTATTAACTCCGGTGTGTTGGGAGAGTAGAGAATTACAAGAGGGAAGAGAGATGAGCTTGATCTTTTTGAGATGCCCCCAAGTGATTGGGAAGCTTACAATTTATAGTCGCCCGTGTAGTAATTGAATGGGCAGTTTGACGGTCATAACGGATTGTAGCAACTTAATAGCTTTAAACAGCTTGGCGACCCCTCCTCTCCTTGGCGACCTCTCCTCTCCTCAACCAGCAGGGGAGTGCTCTCCAAAGGTCTTGGCCAAATGATGAGGGAATGTTGACTTTCTCTAAGCGGTCCGGATGCTCCCGTAGTGGAGTAGTTCCCTAATGAGCTTGAGGTGCAGCCTGGGATGTCTGGGCATCAAGAGCTTGACCGGGTTGACCATATTGGGCTGGATTTACTGGATCTTTTGGAGTTGGCCCCTTGGGCTTGTAACATGAGTTGGGCCCTTGGGCTTGGCCCATCAATTATGAAAGACTGTTGGGGTTAAAAGTCATCCAAGTGTGTATCATCTAGGAATCCCAACTAGGAGTTCAAGTAATAATAAGAATGAATTTTAAACATAAACGTCTTGAATTTGAATTTTGATAATTTTTTAGGGTCAGTCTATGAAGGATTTAACTTTCATGGATACCTTATTCTCGACGTGGATATCCCGCTTTTGATCAGATTAGATAAGGAATTAATCGAGATGAGCGTAAACTGTACCAAATATTCTTAACCGTTGAACTCAAAAAATAAAATAAAATATACATATATCATCTAGGGAAGAAAATTAAATCAGTTTTTCTCGCGCACACTTTTTCGCTGGAAATCGCAAACCAATACCCGCAAATTATTCCTTTCCCGGAAGAATGTCGTTGTTATAAGTTTTTCCCTCCGAAATTCTTAGTTTCGACAAATAAAAAAGTTCTTTGCTAAAACTATTATTTCTTGTAGTGCAATGAGTCCCAGTACAATACTCAAACCCACAACCAATTCAATGAGTGCGATATATTAGGTCAATAAATTATGTTAATAAATTAAATATAAATAACATTACTGACAATTATTTAGTAAAAGAGTTGATGTTGGAAATGCATGTATTCAAATTGAAGACGACAACACCTATAGAAAAAAAAGAAACAAAGAAGATGACCACAAAAGTATTTAAATTTTCAGTCCTTCATCTGTGCTTCAATTTGTTTATTTATTTTGGTATGGGCAGGTGTCTCAATGTGAACTTATATAATCAACCAAGTCCAGAGGGGTACATGTGAAATTTCTCACTTTGAGGTTGGAAGTTTGAATCTTAGAGTTCACATTATGGGGGTCGGTGGTTGATCGATATGCTAACCTAGTTAGGTTCGTTCCTGAGAGGAATAACGAGCGTGATCAGGGGCCTCATGATCCCATCAGTGAAGACCTATCGAAGTGTTCAATGGTCAGAAATATCCAACCCAACTTACACACACCTCTATTAATCTCCTCTCTCACCAAATGTCTCGACTATTTGACAACTGCTCTGCGCCATAGTGGTGGAATCTTTTTATGAAGGAGATAACATTAATAACTCCTATATATGAAAACAAACTATGGGTTAAGTTAATAAAATAAATAAATAATTTCGAAAAAAATTAGTCAATGATCACGCTCCATAAATTCAAATATATATAAGCCGAAAATCTGACTTCTAGCACCTACCTCTAAACTAAGCCAAGGGTGATATGTTAGGGTGTCGACTCTAATTCGTTGATACAAACTCGATATGAATCCGATACAAAATATTATAAAATTGATACAATTATTAAATATACATAATAAATAATCTAGACTAATATTTAATATTCAGAACACATTAAATAATTTTTTTTAGTAGGTCTTGACACGAAAACGACACGAATAACACAATATGTGGGTCACACGAACACGACACGTTTGACACCCGTAATCAATACATATCCACCCCAACCATAGTTGTGGGTCCCGCAGATCACATTCCCAATCCCATTGGTTTACCATAAATCTAGGTCCGACTCCCTATTGTTATTTATTTTTTTAATAAATTACTTGACATGTATTATGAAGAATCCCCTTATATAATAAGTCTCACACAAATTAATGATAGATGATATATCAAGAAAAAAAAATATGAAAAGCATATATTTAAAAGAGACGTGACTCGCTGAATAAACATATGTTTTAGTGTGCGTTTGGCAACCATGTGTTTGTGTTTTTTTTTTTGTTTTTTTTTTAGTTTTTGTTAAAATTAAAAGCAATAATACGTTTGGTTCATATTTTTGTTTTTTTTAGCCAATTTTTTTTGAAAATAAGGGTAAATTTTGTTTAAAAAAAAGATGTTTTTGAAAACATACGTGAATGAGGGAAACTTTTAATGAGGTCTAACGTTCGACTTTCATTAGAAGTAAAAAATTGAACATTTATAAAGCAAAAAAAAAAAAAAAACTCCTCTCTCTCTCTCTCTCTCTCTGGGATCTACATCTGTTGGAGTTGTGACGCTATCAATCGACGAAGCTCTCCGAACCTCTACACCCTATCGCAATTGGTGAGTTCTCCCCTCTATATGACCTGGATGTTGACGATTCGAGTCTCCTCCCCAGCCTTTCCCTCCCTTAGTAATTATGTATGATCGAAAAAAAAAGTAACCGAAAAAGCAATACCAAGTGTGATGCATAGTCAACAATAGAACTAATACAAATATATACTTATATATATACAATAAATAGAAGGGGTTCTTCTACCCATGCTAAAATACGTCACTTATATGCTTTAAATTGCTCAAAAAAGTTGAATGCAATCATGTAAGTCCCATAAACTATGTCCTCATGCTTCATTTAGTCAATTTGTACTAGCTTTTGCAAGTTCTATGCATCATGCACTTGCAACAACCATTTAGCCAAGAATTACTTTGACATCTATCTTAATTAGAAACACTTGAACAACAAAAGATTGAGAGTACTAAGAAAGAAATTTTTGAAAGAATTATCACTGTGAGCCCACTTTATCACCCGAATCACTGGAAGAAGATTCAATCTTGGGTGTTTTTCGCTTGTGATAGTAATCTCTTGAAAGCCTGTTAAGCATATAGATATGAATTAGACTAAACGCTACATTAATACAAAGTCGAGCACTATTGAGCAATTCAAATGTATATGGGTGACTTTTTTTTTGTCGGTTATAGAAAGACTTAGACCCTTATGAGATCGTGTTTGGGTTGGTTTTTAAATGTTGGGTTATCCCGTGATTTTGCCCATCAAATTTCCCATCATGCATGCCTCAAAAATAGTAGAAAATATTAATACATAATAAAAAAAAAAAGTAAAAGACTAATCACACATACCCTAAGCGTAATGAAGTATCAGAATCTCCTTCTCTCTCCAATATGCTATTACAAATCACACTTAAACTTGCAATAGAATTCTTCTTTGCAATAGGAAGGTGCTCACGATATGGTGTTGAACTGCGTCGAAGCTCCTCAATCTACATATATTTTGAGAGATAAATGTTAGACCATAGTCTGTTAATATGTTCTATGTTCATACATTGTAGTGACTTTGACAATAAAATTCAGAATTAGAAAGCAGTATTTGAAGCATTGGTCCAGATTTTGCTTTACCTGTTCACGCAAAGCTTCATTTTCCAGCAATACCTTTTGTTCCTACATAGACAAATATAGTCCACCAAAATTAATGGTAAGGGCGTTACATTGAGAAAGATAATTGATTGCTTTCAGATTCAGATCCGAGAATCAACCTTTTCAAACAACGGAGTAAGACTTACTAAAATTTTCAAGTTGCATTTCAAAGAAAATTTAGGAAGTGTAACCAAATAATTCTTGACACATTTTTAATAGATCTTACACAAAATATTACCTGCAATCTTGATTTCTCAAGCTGCTCCAGCAGTACTTGCTCCTGAAAGAGTAAAGACCTTTGGTCATGGCCTAAGAAAACACATTTTTCCTGTTGAAAAGTTGCATGCATTTGGGTAAAGATAAGGGTAATTGTGATTTGACTCGGTGTTTGAATTTCGGATTTAGAAAATACTCAACACTTAGTTGGGAAAAATCAGTTGGAGAACAAAAGAGTTGGCAACGGGTCGTGTCATGTCAAGTTCGGTTTTTTTATTTCAGTACCTTTCTATCCTTAACAGATAGAATCCCTTCATGTAATTGATGCTCCAAGTTCTGCAACTCCTCGAAGCTCAAGCCTTCTAGTTCCATGCCCATCATCTGCCTTTAGAATCAAAAAACAAGAAATATTAAAGAAGTAATTAATTAAGAAGTCAATAAATACATAAAAGAACTTTGTATGACATATTGTTCACTTGCATACAACTTAAAAATTAGAAATATGCGATTCTCTTTTACAAAGCGTTAGAAACAAGTCCCAATCTTTTTACAAAATGTTTCAAGGTTGATTATTTATGCAACTTCATGCTTACACTGAACTTCTCGGGTTTTGTCACTTAAGAATTTTTATGAAAAGTTGAACCCATTGTAACACGCTCTCATCTTTTGTGTTCTGAATAATAAGAAAATTAAAAGGGAATAATTTTTGTTTTTCATAAACCAGTACACATGGCTTTGAATTTTTTTTTTTTTTTTTTCAGAGTAACATTTGACATTGAGAAACGTAAGAAACATACAATTTAGAACCAATTCGTATTAGGTGAAGATACTCACATGGCAATTTAATTCAGGAAATTAATGGCATTAAAATATAAAAACGTGCTCGCAACTTTTTCAAGTTTCACTATGATACTATGTTAGAGTATTCATCTCAAAACTAATTGACAAACTTAAAGCATTTACAAAGTATATTAGTTTACAAAGTATTACTGAATCGATTTCGTTAAAACTCTAATAAAGAGCAAAAGACGAAGATGAAATACTCCAAAAGAAACACTTACCGGTGTGCCTTCCATAACTTGGCGACTTCATCTTTTAAAGCATTTACCTCAGGCTCCGATTCCTGCTTGAGTAACACAAACGAGATTAAAAAGAGACAATGATCGAAATATACAAAGGTAAATACTTTTCACTGTTTATTTTCCAATAAATTCTAAAAACATATATTGATTTTTCACTGTTCATGGGTTGGCAAGGCACATAATGACACAGCTATCCATTTTGAACTGACTTGGTCCCTTGCAGACCCGCCAATTCTTATTCCAATCTGCTGTTTGAAACATTGAACACTAGGGTTTTATTTAGGGCATATTATACTTTGATGTTTGACATTCTCCACTATCACTCTGATCACACTTTGGTCCTCAGCTGCCAAGTTTTTCACATTGCCCTTTCAATTACTTGAATTCATTTCACATTTCTCCACAATCAAATATTTGTTATGTTTTGAACAGAAAATGATCGTGTAAGAGTATTTTAATAAAATAAGTACTTTATAGAGGAAAACTCAATTTCATATCGACTAAATTTCTAAAAAGAACTTGATACAATACACTAGTACTACTTTGTCATTGAGTTAAGCAAGACCTTGAAACTCTCATATGCACAGGAGTGAGACCAACGAAGAGATACGAGTTTACGCTGTGCAGTGGGACCCGCCAGAATAAACATTAACTATTGTTAAACCCATTTTAGTTCATTTTTATTATTTTACATAACAACTTCCTCATTAAAAATTTATTTCTAAATTTCAAGAGTCTAACGGCTACTTCTCAATAGTCATATTTTTATTTATTTTAGGCATAAATATAATAATATTTCAAATGTTATCTTTACAATATATAATTAAATGTTTAGGCCAAAACTATTCACTTCCAATTTTTTTTATCTTCCTCGTTTATTGTATCAGTTTTTTGGGCAAATTAGAAAAGTGTCTTGTGAAACTTCTTTGTTCGATTGTGCAGATTAGAGTGAAAATGACGGATTGTTACCTTCTGATAGGGGTACAACTCGGGCGGGTTGAGAGGTCAACCCTAACCTTACCTCAACCCAAGGTACTCAACCCGAGTACTGCCCAAGTTTAATTCGGGCAGGTTCGGGTTGAATTTGGGTTACTTAATTCGGACTGATTTCGAATTAAAAATTAGGTTGGGCTTGGATTACTTAATTCGGGTTTATTTTTTAAAGTGTATATTTGATTTTTTCAAGTATAGATTTGATTTTTTCAAGTGTAGATCTGATTTTTTCAAGTGATATGAGATGAAGGGTGAAGCGCAGATGAAGAGAGAGGGAGTGAGAAAAGGAGGAGTGATGAGTGAGAGAAGAAGGCTGAGAGTCTGAGACGACTCAGACGAGTGATGATTGAAAGAAGGAGGCTGAGAGAGGGAGAGTGACGAGTGAGAGAGGGATCTAAGAGTGATGAAGACGCAAGGGTGAAGATTTAAAGTGAAGTGAAAGTCTGGACTCTAAAAAGTGAATATAATACTAACCCTACTTTTATATATTTATGTATATTTGGGTTCAACCCGATTTTAATATTTGGGTTGAACCCGACAACCCGAGATCTCAATCCGAGGCTTGCCAAAATTCAATTCGGGTTGGAGTTTTTTTGCCCAAGTCCAACTCAAGTATTAAAAATTCTAACTCAAATCCTGTTTTTTTTTTTTTGGTTGGACTCGGGTTGACCTACCCAAGTTGCACCCCTACCTTCTAAATCGTGTTTCTTCTATATAGGGGTGTGAATCTACTTAAGAGAGTGACTAGTCTGCATCTCACCCTACCTTTCACTTTATTTTGTGGATTCGTATTTCCAACAGATCGTATATGTTGTAAAGACACACTATTAGTATTTGTAATTGAGGTTTGTAAAACTAATAATCAGAGCTAGAGATACATTATGAGATATGTGATAGTTGGAGGTGGAATGTGGAAAAAGTGACAGTTGTGAGGATAATGTGAAGGAGGGACACAGATGGGGGATAAAAATATAGTTATTTATCTATGAATCTATTCAATTTATAGAACAAATCAACATGTCACAGAGTACCTCCATTACATTCTCAATTGAAGCAAGTTCTGAAGATTCTGGCCCCTCCTTATATCTGGCAAGAATTTGCTCCATGCTTCAAAAGGAAAGGGTTATATGTAAGCAAGAAGGCTAGTTTGGATAAATAGAAATTAAAAGCATTAATGCATGTAAAAATGTTAGAAACATAAAAGATGATGGCTGACTAAAGCTCATTTACTAAATGAATCAAACCGAGTTCAATGCTGAAACTCATTCGACAAGCGAGTTGAGCTCGAGCCGAGCTCAAGCCAAGCATGAGCAATAGTTTGTTTGGCTCGTATTGATTCAAGAACAAATATGTTTTATTATAATTATATGTATAAGTGAATCAAGTTTAAATCTTATATTTAAAACTTATAATGATCTGAAACTGATCCCAAGTCCTCTTTGTAAATGAATGAACTATCACCCAAACCTGCTAAAGTTAAATTCAAATTCACTATTATCGACTTGCTTAAAAATTTCCGACTTGCTTAAAAATTAGAAAAAAGAAAACAGCAAGAACAACCACATCTATTGATGGGCTAGGTGAACAATGCACATTAGGTGCCAAAATGTGTTTGTCTGATTTTGAAAAAAGGTATAAGGCGACTAAATGTGAAATCTCTGTCAGAACGTGACCAAAACAGTCCTTACCCGTTGGGGGGAAGCCTTCCATTTGTGGGTAGGAAATTGAGAGCCGAATGTTTAGAAAGCTTTCTTATGTTTTGGTCTCACATGCTATGAGCCTGTGGCAACATATATCTTTGCTAGGTACACTCGAGTTGGCTAAATTGGGCTAGGAAAATTTGGTAGCCCATTAAAGTCATCAAGGCTAGTTTGGGCCTGATTGACCCATGTCATGTGACCCTGTTTGGTAAGCTGGCCCGTCCTAGTCAGTGGGTTGGCTGGCCCATGTAGTTGAAAATCTTTTGCCCAAAATTGAATACAGCAAATGCATAGGTATATTAAATGATGTGATTATAGAGAATTTGTGTATTTTTCTATGACCAAAGAACACAAACTTTAATCCATGTGAAAAAAATGGAAAAAAAATCTCTGAAAATATGACTAAATTAAGAATCTAGTACTTTCACAATGTTCTAAGGAGAGAATTTTTTTTAGAAAAATTAAATTAGTATTAAAAAAATTAAAAACTCTTACTAATATTTTTTGTTTTAGGCCTCAATTTGTATCGATCCGCCCTGGGCTTAAAATATTTGGGTGGAATACTTTTTATCTTTTTCCTCCTCCTTTCTATTTTAGGACTCTCTGAGTGATTATCAAAATATCCCTGAATTGCCCTAAGGCCATGTAACCAAGATTACTTTCCTCACTTAAGTGTCTTTTAACAGCTATTTTTAACATTTTGTAACTATTTTACTTATTTTGCGTCAACTCACCATGACTCGGTGAGTCAAATGTTCCTTAAAATTTTTCACTATTACAAAATAAAAAAGTTCGAACCGGCAACTTTAAAGTCCAATAGCATGGTATACATTTGTTAATACCATACACTAATATTTTTCTTGAAAATTGGATGAAAAAATAACGCCTTATATTCTTTTTTCCAAACTTTCTGGTGCTATACATAAAAAAAAAAGAAAAAAAATAAAATAAAAGGAAAGTAAAAAGATGACCAAAAAAAAATCATCCAAAAAAAAAATTAAAAAAAACTTGAGCAAGAAGAACATACCGGGAACTGGCGAATTCAAAGAGCTTTCCAGTGCTAGAAAAGATCATAACACCAACCTCTGCATCACACAAAATTGCCAACTCTTTTGCCTTCTTCAACAACCCGGCTCGACGTTTCGAGAAGGTGACCTGCCTGCTATTCACATTCTCTATCTTCTTTATCTCAATCTTCCCCCTACCCATTCTCTCTCTCTCTCTCTCTCTCTCTCTTGTATGGAGGTTTTTGCAGAGAATGCAATGAGCCTACTATATTTATGTTTCTTGGTTTGGTAGAGTTGTTTCGAGTCTAACAAAGGACAATGAAACTAAATATGGAAGAAAATATAGAAAGGAAATAAAGGGTTTACCATATGTAGCCAGAGCCTAATATGGTTATGGCAGATACTTGTAGGTTGGGTTTTTGCCACTTTTAGGATGTTTGCCATTAAAGGCATGTTTGGATTTGTAAAGGACAAATTAAATGGTTTACCACACACACACACACTTTTTATGGTTCAATAGTCAGGGATATTCGGATTAATTTATGCATACCTCGACTAATCTCCTCTCTGGTCCGATCAAAGCCAGACCATCTACGCAGGGACTTGAGTATTCATGAGGAATAATCTTTCATGGCCTGACCTCAAGGAGTTGTTAAAATTTGAACTCAAAACGTCTGAATTTACAAGACGTCTAGATTTACGGCACACTTTGACAACCCACAAAAGTTGATATTTCCACCGAGGCATTTATTCGGGTATGGTATCAAAAAATTAATTTTTGATATAATACCTTCACTTTTTGTTCAATAAAATTTTGATATATGTAATTTTTTTTTTTTTTTATAACTTTTTATCATTTTTATAATCAATTGTTGCAAATTAATCAAACTAAAAGCAACGACTCTTGATCAATTTCAGTATGTTACTAAAATCTAATACATGGTGGATGGTATACCATTAATTATCGTGGTATAAAATCTTCAACCATAACTTGACCTTAACCCAAAATACTCAACCGCGAGGATTGCTGGAGTTAATTTTGAACAAGTTCGGGTTAATTTTGGTTCAACAAACAATAATCTTAAATTAGATGAAGCCATGAAATTCTAAATGGTTTGCATAATTGGATAGATAATTGGCTCGATGTGATTGATATATTAAGCAAGATGGTAGGATAGGCAAACACGTACTTACCAAATATGTACCAAGTAAAAGTCATTTTTAATTCCTCTATTTATGGTAATGCTAAACAAGGAGTATAAGTTATTTTTGGCAGAATGAGAAGAATTTCTATATTTGTGTTAATGGATTAAATTTTAATTCATTGATTGGCATTTTTTTTTACTGGTTATACAAACTTAAATTCGAATCTGCTCTATCATATTTCATGGATTTGGATTTATCGATATCAGATGAGATAGTAATTCAATTTGAATTGTATGTACATATATGAATATATTGTGTAACTTATTGATTATTTAACAAAATTGAATAAAAAAATTAGGTGTAATATGCTCAAATAAATGCTAATTATGGAAAGCTTTTGGGGAATGCAATGCGGAGTTGTCAACGGTACTCGGAAAAAAATTGGTATTATATCTTCATTTATCATATTTATAGGCATTTTTACCACTGTTATGGCACCGAAAAAAATGGTAAAAACATCCATCACAGCGGTAAAAACACTCACAACATTAGTAAATCATCTACAAAAGTAAATTTTTTTTCCTTATAAAATGACTCATAAAAGTTGTAAGAACATCAATTGAAGTAGTAAAAATTTGGGGTATGGTATCAAATTTTTTTTATCGGTACCATAGTCATACTTGATTAGAACCTTTTTTTTTTTCCTTCTTCAACAGTCAGGAGTGTTCGGACCAGTTTACACGTACCTCGACTAATCATTTTCCTGGTCCGGTCAAAAGTAGGTCATCCACGTTGTTAATAGGGTATTTATGAGGGATAAATCTCTTATGTTCTGGACCCAAAGAATTGTTAAAATTTAAACCCAGTACATCTAGGTTTAGAGGTGATCTCTATTACCACTTGAGTTACCCTTTGGAGTTACCAAATTAATTTTTAAGACTTGAAGAAAGTTTGAACCCAAAGAGAACCACAAAATTAAATTAACATACAAAATAAAATTAAAAAATACAAATCAAAATTATAACTAAAAAAAAAGTTCATGTGCAAAAGCATGTTTGCACCATCTAGTTATAATAGAAAATCGTGGTTTCACATATGCCTATATGTGCTTTACCAAACATGCATTGGGATAGTTTTTCACCTTTTAACCAATTGATCAAGTCGTCCGGTGTGGTTTGGATGGGAAAAAAAGTCCAATCCAATGCCCCCATCATTTTGACATCCAAACACACCTTAAATGTAATCAAACCATAGCAATAACATTGTTGTTGAACTAGATTTGAGCTCAACAATTTCATAAGCCTTTGGAAAACAGATGAAACACATAAACAATAGATATGTATGAGCCTTCATTAAGGGATATGAGTAGGGATGATCGAGCCGAACTTCAACAATTTTTCAAGCTACAATTTCAAATTTTGGTTCCTACTCTCGATGGAGTACTCGTGGGCACGAACCAATCTCTGCCCAAATCTTTTTAGCTTTAACTTTACATTTTGGCGATCAAGGTAGATTTTCTTAGTAAATTCCCACCCTCTTTGTGTCACAGTACTTGGATTGCATAGAACAGGATCATCTTTATCATATTCATCATACAATGAGCTCTCTGTTGGAAGAATTTCATAGCCAATGTACTTCAGTCCAAGCTTCACTGCTGGTTCTCCATAATAAGTCTCTGCTGGCCATGAAGTTCCCAGGGGTATCACCTGGATGAATACAGAGCCAGGCCTCATGAAGAGGAAATGTGTCATGGCAGCCCCATGGACTCCAATCATCACATCACTCGAGTTAAGAACTTGATAAATCTTTGCCAATTCTGTTTTCGCCTTAGGCCTCAAAACTTCCACGCGGAAACCAATTTGTCGCGCCATTTTCACCACTGAATCTTGATTAGTTATTGCTCTTGAACCACTTCGAGATATTATGACTAGCTTTGGTTTCTTTGATTCTTGCTTTTCTTTGGCTCTTTCAATTGAGATCTTGTGCCCTTTCATTTTCAGTTGGACTTGATGTTCCTCGTGTTGTATTACAGTTGTAATGCGAGGCCTATAAGCTCGGTCTAGCAGGTCCCGAAAATCTCTAATGTTCTTATTCCCTTTCATCAAAGAAGGATCCACTGTGAGTTCATCATGGATCCTTAGACCAACAATGGCTTCTGGGAAGCAATGACTTCTATTATCTCCATGAAACTCGACTGGTGGATAATCCGAAAGAAGTGACAGAACATCTGCATACTTGGTATACCACCAGTCATGATAGTCAAGAATAACAAGCACAACCTTCTTTTTCAAATGCTGAGAAGTAATGTAGACAGGCAAAATCCCATCGTTGAATTCGTGGTAAACGTTGCCCGTATAACCTCCTGTGGAGAAAAACACTGCTGGAACATCATGTTGAACATCACAGTGATGTCCAACACCAAAACTTGTGCTCCTGGAAATGAGGTGTAATTCATCAATGGTTTGCATTACACTTGTTTCCCATTTTCGGGTGTATGGCCTGATCGTTTCGTGTTGGATTTCACCTCCATCATCTTCTTCACCATTTGTGTTGTTTGAGGTATAAAGAAAGATTGAGGATGAAACAGATTGTGTTCTTACATCCCCTTTCATGATACAAATGTCCGAGCGAATGCTGATTCTATCACAACATATGGTGCCTGCATTTTAGTCCACAAAATACTGTCAGAAACTTGAAAACAAAAGAAGGGAAAATCAACAATCCATTGGCATATATGTCCCTACTGTTTTTGCTATTGGAAAGGGGGAGGGGTGGCCACTAGGTAGTAACCTTTGAGCGTGACCATGAGGGTCCCGATTATAGAATGTCTAGTTTTAGCCATAATTACTAACCCAAAAATGGGCAGCTTGTCATCACATTCACAATACAATAAATCGCATTACTTCCGTCCCGTGAATCAAACCTTACTTGATAATCACATTAAAGTCAATATTGACCCTAAACGAGTACAACTTACCATTAGACCACTATCTCTGAGTGATTTATGTCCCTACTATTTAATTTCCCTTTTGAAAAAAATAATATTATTTGAATATAATTTATTGACATAATTTACAGTTTCAGGAGTCGTTATAAAATCCTCAGGCCGATTAGTAGATTAAAGGCCCACTGGGCTAAGTGGTAGCCCAACTCGTTACGTTGCTGGCCGTGGGTACCCCATAAGCCCAGCTGATAGGACATAAACCATTAGTCATTTGTTCGGTGTCTAGATGGGCTGGCCCAAATGAAGGCCCGACCGGTATGCCCAATGACTTAGCCCACTAACAGTTTGATTTTTGAAAAAAATAAATAAAACATTTAAAATCAAATAGTTCTATTTATCTAAAATATTTTTTAGATAAAAATTTTGATTTATTTACAAAATGCCATTCATAATATTTATAAATAGGATCATAACTCATAACCCATAATGTCATTCAGGCTGTGGCCCCATCTTATACGCTGTTAGCTTTTCTTGGCCCTGGATGGCCCTAACGTAGCCCGTTGACTGGATACCCGATGGATTGGGCTCCTAATATTTGTACCGGGCTTTCCTGGCCTGGCCCATTTCTGACACTTGTTCCCTTCATATGCATCTAATCCTTGATCAAACACACAACAAAAAGGGCAGAAGTAAGATAGTAAATGTCAAAGGGTGTAACTTTTTTTTTGCTAGCAAAAGGGGGTAATTACTACCTATCCCACCATGATTAATTTTAAATCTACAAAGTAGAGGGAGAAAAAGGATTGAAGAATGTAAAACACAATATTGAATCATGGGCAAGGCCAAGACATTGAAGTCGGTATCGTATCAAAATGCATCCGTCTTTTCTCTTATTTTGAATGATTTGGAACTATCGATGAAAAAATAATAAAGCTTAACATGTAAATATGTAGTGGATGAAAACTGGAGGTACGATACCGAGAAAAAATACATCTCGGTGCCGTGATTGGACCCTTGAATCATCATGGTGGATGTTTTGGTGTTAAAAAAAAATCAGAAAGGGTTAAATTTAAAAAACCTTAAAACAAAGAGAATATGTAGATTGAAGAAACAAAGAGACTTTTATTGCCATGCAATAATTATTTGAATAAATATCAAATACACAAGCGAGAGAGGGAGAGAGGAAGAGAGCAAGAGAGTACAGACTACAGACCATTAGGGACTGATGAACAAAGGGAAGTATTTACATTAGCAGTATTGGCTTCATCTTCTGTTTCAAATGAATCTGCAAGCCCAGAAAGAAAAACACATAAATAACAGAAATCATAGTTAAGAGACATAAACATACGAAAAACAAAGCAAACAAACAGAGAGAGAGAGAGAGAGAGAGAGAGAGAGAGAGAGGATTACACAACAGTGAAAAAGTTGAGAGAGAGGTTATAAACTGAGGGGCTAAAATCAAGCTGCAACAGAGAAAGGAGAGGAGGAGGAGTGAGAAAAGTTTTGGTCTGGTACTGATTCTCTTGTGATAACCAGAGTTCCCACAGAACGACACAAGAGCAAGTGACTCCTTTTCTTGATCAAACTCAACCTCTTGTGCTCTTCTCAACTGATGATATCTCTTGTAGTGCACCATCACCATTTCCTTCTCTCACAAGACAGCTTCAGAGAGAGAGAGAGAGAGGATAGGGTAATGAGTATAGACTTATATCAACATGGAAAAAGAAGATAGATTTATACCCAATATGGGAGGAGATAGAAAGGGAACGGGCACGTCTGGGTTTTTCTGAGGAGTGGTGCTTCTTGGGTTGCCACGCTTCTTCCCCAAGAGAGAGGAATAAATATTTAGTATAACGATTGCATGGTTCACTTTGTCATTAGACAGTGACACCAAATTACAATATTGATGTAATGTAATTTTAAGAGATAGAGAGAGTACACTTATTTTCAAGATTGGCCAAAGCAAGGGAAAGTCTACAATCCGGAAAAAAAAAATTCATATCATGTCGAAAGTTATAAATTTTTATAATAAAGTTACACTTTTAAAAAAAGAAATTGTAATTGTTCAAGAGAAAGTCATGATCGATCACAAATACCCACGATCAATCATGAATTTCATTTGAACAGTTATAACTTCTTCTTTATAAGTTGTAATTTTATGGTTGTCACTTAACTTTGAAAGTTGTAATTTTCGATATCGATCACAATTTTTTATGATCAATCATACTTTTTATAAATTGTAACTTAAATTTCAAAAAAGTTACAACTTAAATTTAAAAAATTATAATTTTCGATACTTTACGCGGCCATAGGTAGCCTTTCCTCCAAAGCAGACTCTCGGTTGTTAGTCGAACAAGCTCGAACCGAGCTTAAAAAGTTTGTTTCTTAATCGAGCTTAAAAAATTGTTCAAGTTCGGCTCGTTTAAGAAACGCTGAACGAGCCAAAAACAAGTCGAGCCCGAACCGAACCTGAGTATTTGCACATAAAGAGTCGAGCTTGTCGAGTTTGAGCCGAGCTTGTAGGACTTGTTTTCTAAACGAAGCCTAAAACTTGTTCAAGTTCAAGCTCGTTTAGAAAACGAACCGAGTCTGAACGAGCCGAACCCGAACCGAACTCAAGTCAAGCTCAAATAGCTCAGTTTGATTAACAGTCATACCTCATAGTGTACTTTTTGTCTGTTAATTTTTTTGGGCAGCTAGGGTGTTGGGGAGAATGTTGGAATGTGTTAACATAGGTCATGGGTGGACTTCAGATATTTATTTTTTGTCAACAGGCAAGATAATTGATTATTATCAGAAATAAATGTTAAAATGATATGAATGGTTAATATTTTTTTTTAATGAATCAATCAAGAATAAGCTTGGTTAGTATAAAAAATAAATAGCTCCGTTCTAATACACAAAAAAAAAAAATCGTCTAATTTAAATTTACTCATTATACGATTCAAATATAACTTGTGTTTCAATCCTAATCCAACTAAATTTTGATAGTCACGAAATCAATAGCGAAAATATTTGACTTTTTTATTTACTCTTTTTCTATCTGGTTATTTATAAAATTACAACGAATTAATGATTTTATTTTGTCAAGACGTGGGGTGAGTGAATTTTTAATATAAGCGTTATTGTATGGAAAATGATATTGTTGGGAGAGAAATAAATCTTGAGTTTCAAATTCACATGTGTTGACCTAAACAAGTCGTGACTAATAAAAGATGGAACCAATTTCCGAGTCATATAACATAATGTTTTACACAAGGTGGATAATGATAATTAATACAGAATACGAACTTGATAATGACAAGATGCAACTTGAATGCCACTAATTAGACTTTGTTGAATTGTATGTTAAGAGCTTCAATTGAAAGAGTTAATTAATCATTGTAAAAAAAAAACATTTAATTGGAGTGGTACTAATTAGTCCATGCTTCATAGAATATTGAGGGTCGTTGCTACCAAATAAATTCGAAAATTGGAAGCTAGTGTGAATAGCAGATATCTTTGACTTTTTCCCTGTGAAGTAATGTGATAGTGAAATAGGATTGTGATTGAAATATACAATTTGACCCCAAAAAAAAAAATACAACACACAAAACAAACTAGCTAGGAAAAGACTATTGATTTCGAAAAATAAATTTTGGTACCCTTTTTTTAAATTTTATAATTTTTATAATTCTTGGGAGTCATTTTACAAAAAAAAAAAAATTTAATTAAATTTTGTGAGTGATTTAGAACTTTTTGTGATGTTTTTACAAATTTTTTCAGTGTTTTTACTATTTTTGTGGTAGCTATTTTTACCACAAAAATTATAAAAAATGGTCCCGTGCCAACCAATCCTAGTAGAAACAAAATTTTTCATTTTCGTTTAGTTAGGAAGAAACAAATGATGAAAAGTGAAAGTGAAGTGAAGTGAAAAAAAATAAAATATATTTTCGTGCATGTATTTGATTGACACTTAGCATGAAAACTTGTAAAAAAGTTTTAAAAATTTTTCATTCTACTGTTTAAAAGAAAGGAAAGTAACATTAAATCGGTTTAAAGAGTAAAAAATATATAGTATAATTTAAATTTAAAAAAAATGTAAAAAATAGTGGCTCATAACCTAATTCTAGGACAAAGATCGGTCCAAACCTAGATCTTTAGGTGAGATTATATAGTTAACATAACCCATATCAAGTTTTTTTTTTAAATTAATAACCAATTGAATATTTTTAAAAAAAATTAAGGTTGAAATGAAAAGTTAAATTATAGATCACAAATTTTAATTGGATACAAATGGTGAACGTGTAAATTTATATGGATGATGATAGTTAATTGTAGATAAATTAATTCTTTATTAAGTGGGGGCTAATAAGTATATACCACATACCATTTTTAGCAATAAACAAATAAAAAATCAAGAAATTATGATTAAGGGTTTAGAGGTCATTAAGAGCTATTACATTGCTATCTATATATGGATGGATGGATAGATGGGGTGCGTTTGGTTGACAATAAAGAGATATTGCAAGTTTCTTCCATCGCAGAGAGTGGCCGCAAGTTTCTTCCATCTATCTATATATGAATAGATAGATAGATGGGGTGTGTTGGGTTGACAATAAAGAGATATTGCAAGTTTCTTCCATTGCAAGAGTGGCCGCAAGTTTCTTCCATCTATCTACATATGAATAGATAGATAGATAGGGTGTGTTGGGTTGACAATAAAGAGATATTGCAAGTTTCTTCCATTGCAAGAGTGGCCGCAAGTTTCTTCCATCTATCTACATATGAATAGATAGATAGATGGGGTGTGTTGGGTTGACAATAAAGAGATATTGCAAGTTTCTTCCATTGCAAGAGTGGCCGTAAGTTTCTTCCATCTATCTACATATGAATAGATAGATAGATGGGGTGTGTTGGGTTGACAATAAAGAGATATTGCAAGTTTCTTCCATTGCATAGAGTTGCCGCAAGTTTTTTTTCCTTCTATCTATATATATGGATGGATGGATAGATGGGGTGTGTTGAATTGACAATAAAGAGATATGGTAAATTTCTTATACGCAGAAAGTAGCTGCTAGTTATATATAAAATAATGAGGAAAAAAAATTCATTGAAAAACTCGATCAATATATTTGTGCATGTCAAGTAAATATGCAGTTATAACGGTTACACTATGTTATCATTGACAAATAATAAAAAAATAATTACATTGGAGGTCCCCAAAATATAGAGTTTGTCTTGTTTTGGTCTCTAATGTTTCAATTACATCATTTTGATCTCTAATATTTCAATTGCATCATTTTGATTCTTGAACTATTGAATATATTTCTATATGATTTTTCAAGCAGACAACATTCAGTTTGCTAACGATTTTTTATCATAAACTTGTCACGTAATACTTAAATATGGATAAAAATTAATTTTGATAGCTCTTAAACAAAATT
Source organism: Ilex aquifolium (assembly GCA_951799425.1). Taxonomy (NCBI): domain Eukaryota; kingdom Viridiplantae; phylum Streptophyta; class Magnoliopsida; order Aquifoliales; family Aquifoliaceae; genus Ilex; species Ilex aquifolium. Next base: position 4,412,683 of record OX637405.1, on the reverse strand, counting down.
TAGATAGCTCTTGACAAAAAATGTGCAATATGTGTAGTTTTTGACCAAAATTGGGATAGCTCATGATCAAAACTATGTAATTTGAGTAACTATTTAACCAAAATTTGAGTAAAAAATTAGTGAGTTATCCAAATTATTTTTTTATCTATATTTAAGTATCACGTGACAATTTTATGATAAAAAATCGTTAACAATCTGGACGCTGTCTACTTAAGGGACCATATAAAAACATATTCAATATTTCAGAAACTAAAATGATGTAGTTGAAATATTGAGGACTAAAATGAAACAAACCTCATATTTTAGAGACCTCCGATACAATTAACCCAAAAATAAAATATGACAAGAGTAATGTTATACTGACCAAATTTTGAGACTAAATTTAGAACCTAAATGACATGACAATATATTATTTGGAGTCTTTATTGGGGCTCAAATGACATGACATCAAATAAAGAAACCCAAATCAGCTGTCATGTTATTTGTGCTCCAAATTTAGTCCCAAAATTTAATCAGTGTAACATTACTGATATGACAAATAAACTCTACTAAGCCTATATGATATTTATTGAATGTGAAATTTATTGTTTGTGATAGAATTTGATGGATTCACTAATATTATATATTTATTAATATTATAATTAATTAATAATATTATAATTAATTAATGATGTGATGTGGTGGTACAGACCCATTCGCATCTTAAAGCTTGTGGTGGCGCGCGATATTGCATTTCACAAGGAGCTGCTGATGGCGACTGTTCCTTGAACAAGCCAAACTCTTAAACAACCACCAGTTTTGGTGTAGCACTTAGCATTTTGGTGTATTCTTCTTTCTTTCCTTGGACTTTCGTTCTGTCATATTCCTAATAATTTATCCAATTACACCGTATTTATGATATGCAATATATTCAATGTGATCCTCCATTGCACTCCACCCATAATAGATTAGAAGAATTAATTTGAAGGTGTAGACATAAAGGGTAAGTGATAAAAACAAGTGTAAAAATTATAGTTAGTATTTAAACTTTGCATTCGATTTTAATTTGGTCTCTTAACTTTCAATTGTCCTAATTTAGTTCCTCAATTATTAATTTCATTTCAATTAATGCTAACAATATTTTTTATCGATAACAATATAATCAATTTTGAATCCCCAAGTTACCGAAAAAGAATTCAGATTCGCTTTCGGGGTTCATATTTCTCAATAATAGCATATTACATAGCATTTTTGCCCCATTCGAAATAAATTGTAGGATGTTGGAGAATTTTGAAGAGGAATGAGATACCCTTCGATGCTTCTTTTTTTGAATTTTATTTAACAATAGATCACCCATCATAAATAATTGAGACATTAATTTATAAGTAAAGAGTTGTATATGAATTATTGTTTGTATAAGTTACCTTGAATGGAATTTTTAAAAAAATACCCCTCCAACTTCAGTTTTTGACAACATGTTGAAATACAATGGGTGGTCCAGTAGTCAAACCGGTTTTCTTGCAAGTAAAAAATCTCAGGTTCAATACTTCTAACACTCTCTAAGGGTCAGCTACCCTTATTTCTCAATGTCCTTAAACTAGCTAGAATTATGATAGCGAGTTCAAAACTCAAGAATATAGTCGGATCAAATCTAGACACCTTGTAACCAAAAAAATAAATAAATAAAATGGGATACCTTCCAAAGGACAACTCAAGTTACCTCCTCAGTTTGAGGCTTGGGAGTTGACAACCAGACAATACAAAGGAAGGAGTTTCTTTCTTAAACTAGTGTCCAATAACTGGGCCTAAAATCTTAATGGGTCGTAATGGTGATTTTGGCCCATAGTTAAGTGGGGCCTGGGCTTAGACACCAATACCTCACTTAGAGGTAATATGGGTCAGCTCAGTTGGTATGGACTCTTACCAAGCCCATGAGTTTGGTTCGAAACTTCTCTCTTACCCCCTCCATCTCTTTTTTTTTTGTGTTCAAACCAATTTACGTACACTTCGCTCAACTAATCCCTTTCTCAATTCAGTCAAAAACAGATTATTCACATCGAGACTAGGATATTCATGAGGGATAAATCTCTCATGACCTGACTTTAAAAAATTGTTAAAATTCAAATTCAAAACATCTAAATTTATAACTCACTCTTATTATCACTTAAACTACCATCTATAATTCAAATTTCTATTGTTTCTAGCATACCATTTTTTTTTACTTCCAAAATGAATTACATTAAATATATTTATTTAGTTTTTACATTGAAAAATAGGGTTTTAAATTATGCTTCCGTCAGAAGCAATGGACCTTAGAAAAATAAATTAGAAATTGAGATAAAAAGTAAAATTAGGTTTGAACATGCCAATAATTTAAGGAAAAAACTCTACAAAGTTAGGAATAAGTCTTATTTATCGGGTTTATATTGTGTTCAAATTGTGTTATGTCATAATCCCACCAGTGAGTTCCTATCGAAATGGTCTTTAAGCGCTCTTTTTCGTCTTTACCCTTTTTTTTTGTGTTATGTTAAGTGAATATCATCCATAAAATATATTTAAGAATTTTGTGTCGTGTTTAGTTAAGTTTTTAAAAGATTAATTAATTTTTAATGGATTAATTTAAAATAGTCAGGACAAGGCACAAACACATCCCTTGCGTCCAACTAAGCACAGCCCATGAAACCCACATGACTTTCCTACCACCTGCCTCTATAAATACAATACCTCCTTGACTTTCCATCACCTCATTTCCGTCTACACCGTCACACCGATCGGAGAAGGAAACAAAACTCAACCAAAAACCTACCCACCCCCATTCCTTCTCCGATCCTCTCTCTCTCTCTCTATATATATATATATCTCACACACACACGCACGCACTCTGTCTCTATAGAACACCGTATCGTCCACATTGAATCGGAGAATTTCTTATGGGTGACGCGTATTGTTCCGACTGTAAGCGTAGCACCGAGGTAGTTTTCGATCACTCGGCGGGTGACACGGTTTGTTCCGAGTGCGGACTCGTGTTGGAGTCGCACTCGATCGATGAGACTTCTGAGTGGAGGACTTTTGCGAATGAGTCCGGGGACAATGATCCAGTCCGTGTCGGCGGCCCGACCAACCCTTTGTTGACAGATGGTGGGCTTTCCACCGTGATTTCGAAGCCTAATGGGACGACCAGTGATTTCTTGTCGTCGTCGTTGGGTCGGTGGCAGAATCGTGGTTCCAATCCCGATCGGTCTCTAATCTTGGCTTTCAAGACCATCGCCACCATGTCCGATAGGTATGTGTGCTGTTCTCTCCCTATCTTTCGATATTCCTGTGCTTGTGTGTGTATAAAGGTATGAATTGTGTAGATTAGGATAAGGGTTTTGTTTGGTTGGTGAGAAAGTCTGGGAAAATGGGAAGGTAAGTGAATGATCCGAGATTTTGGATCTTTGAATTATGTACTCTACGGGGACACCTGAAAAATCGGATCTTTTTACCTGAATTTGACTGGGTTTGAGCTGGGTTTTGAGGTCTATCTTGTTGTCCTATTATTTCGGAATATATTATGTGTGAGAATTTGTTGTGTTTATTTAGCAACCAAACAAGGGGGCTACGGAAATGAATTCTTTCTGATTTGATTAGTTTTCCCCTTTGTTGGCTGGGCGACAATTCATGGTAGTGGTAGCGAGGTTACTTGACGATTAGTGTAAGTCTATGTGCTGTAGTGCTCCAATTTTCTTTTGATATTGGTTTCCTTCTTACTCTGTTTGGTCCGGGGACATTGAGGGTGCATGGAGGGATGGACTGGGTATGCACGACATTAGTGATCAAGTAAATTTAGATTTCAGAGAGAGAAAAAGAGAGCAAAGTAACTACATTTTTGCTAGATTTGTGTCTTAGATTTGGTGATATTTGGCATCCCTCCACTGGCCTTAAGATTACAGATGGGACAGAGCATTTTTTGTTTGGTGATGTCTTTTTGGTGTTTGGACTTTGTTGTTTCAAAGTAGTAGTTGAATTGTCTCCAAGGATCCAACCTGAACAGTAGGAAAGGTTGTGTGAGTATTGTGTAGCCTGAGATATGCTTAAAGGTGAGTGGTGGCAGAGAGTTTGATCTTTTGATGAAAGCATGTTAAAATTTGTGCTGCCTACTTATCCTGATGGCAGACAGGCCCCAGGGCTCAGCTTGGGTGCCAGTTACCTGTTATCCTATACAATAAAGACTCAATAAGTGTTTGGTTGTTGGTGGATTTACATTATTGCGGCTTTTAATTAACTTTATATGTGCCATTGGATTTAGTTTTTGGCATTTTTGATAGTGATATGCTGGAATTATTATTATTGGCAGTAGATCTCTGTTAAGGGCAATTATTCTGGCTTTGTTGATACTATTTGTAGCCCGTTAGCTGAAAATTTTCCTCAATTGTCGCCAGTTGCATTCACCTGTAGTGCAACACTTACGCAGTATGCTGTTGACCCTTTGTGGGCTATTGGGACATGCCTGAGTCTGGTCTCTGAGCTGTTGAGTTTGGTGCAAGGGGTTCAATTAATAGAAGGGCTAGGTGGTGTGTATATTTTCTCTGTTGTGAATCACTTGGAATGTGTAGAGTACAAAGGTGGAACATAATGTCGGTAGAGGGTTTGGATTTCTGTACTATAAGCTAGCAAAACTCCTTATATAGGTCCCTGGGTTGCATCATTCTGTGCTTTTTGTAAGTTTTGTTATCTTCTGTATAGAGAAGTTATACTCAAGCTGAACTCATAACTAATTAGTTATTTAAGCAGATGCTGACCACTTGGCGTCAAGTTGCTATGATTTTGACATGTAATGCCTGTGATGTGTGATGGGCATTAGTTCAAAGTTGGTCAGAGTGTGCAAGGTCATTCTCTTTATGGGACATACAGATTATAGACATTTCCTTTTATGTTATCATCTTGCTTCTACACAATTTGTCAAATTGCTTAAATGGAAATGCACAATATACTTACAGATAGGGAATTATTTGAAAAAATTGCAGTTAATAATATTAATAGGTTTATCTGTATCTCATGGGCATAAATAGTCTCCAACCAGAAAATTTGGAAATTATTTTCCTGGAAGATGGATATGTGGTGGTACAACAGTGTACAAGCTCCTCATTGACAAGTCTGTTGTCATTTCCAAACAGAACTTCATTTGTGAAAGCATGTTCCAGAAAGTTGGCATTCTCAGTTTTTCAGTTTGATATTATGAGATTTCTTTGTAATAAGTTGGTATCTTTAATTGAAAATTTACTTTGAGTGGATGCGTTAGAGATTTGACAACTGTAGCCATTCCAAGTATCTTGGTTCTTCTTCCTTTCCTTGTTCTTTGGCTGGGGGTGGAGGTGGTTCTCTCTGGTGGTCCCATGTATCAAAATTTCAGCTCAATTTTGACAGGGTTTCCTTTCTTTTACCACTTTTCCCTTCTGCCCCAAAAGAGTAAGTTGCAGTTTGTACATCTGAAATTATTGTCCAATTGATTTGGGCACCTTGTTTGAATAGGAGTTTGAACAACTAGTTGTTTTTCCACCCAAATTTAGTAAAATATTGGTGAATGCATGGCGACCACACCTAGAATCAATTTATATGCTAGTTCAATAGTTTTTATTGACCAATGTTGTTTGCTTTCATACCCATATTTAGGAACGAGATTTGTTTTGTGTAGATGTGTACTTTCTTCTTCCTTTTATCTTGTTATTTTTACATTATCTTGAGGTTTGAGTTTTGAAAAAAATTGCTAATGGAGCCACTTTTTCCTTCAGGTTGGGGCTTGTGGCAACCATAAAGGTATGCCATTTACTCACTGTTGCCATATTTAGTTATGTGACATTTTAGCTTGTAGATATGCGCAGCTTTTCAAATGTTTACTTAGTTGAAGGCATAACTCTTTGCATTTTATGTAGTTGTGATTTGTGAAGTGCGTGTGAGCCGTGAAGGTAGTGTTTTGACTTAATGCATGTGTGGCATCAATGGATGGAATTGAGGAATTTTTACCAGCAATGTATTATTTGCCTGCTTAATGATATCACAATGGTAGTACATGTATGGGATTAATCTCCTTTTCTACCTGAAGAAACTATCTTTAGTTGAAATCTTTGTCTTACCTATTTCTAAGGGGATTTGAAATTATTGGTAGCCTTTCTTTATGGGGAGCTGGCAGTTTGGTTTAGTTAGATTTGTTGAGAAAGGTAAGCATTTATACAAGGTCTTTGCGGCACTATCATGTTGATAATAGTTTTTTGCTTCTGGTATGAGGCTGTGTAGTCCCTCTAGTTAACACAGATTGGCTTGCTATTTTCTTGCATGCACAGGAATCATTGGACATTCTACAATATCCTGGTATGGTAATCTGGTTGGTACCATGTTATCTATACTCATAAAATGAGGAAGAGGTGAAGCGGTAGCCAGTTGAGATTTTAATTTCACTACACTCCAGTGCAAATGTTGCTCGTATTCAGTTATTTGACCATTGATTTCATGTCGAATGCCAACAGCTTTTTGGAACTTGGTCAATTTAACGAGGGTTAGCCCCTCTTGGGTCAAATGTGTCAATTAGTTTTTGAACTTCTGGAACACCTCATACTTCAACATATTACAAAAAGAGCAAATGTACCCACCAGGATCTTGTTCAGGAGTAACTTTTCCATTAGATTTGGTGTGGTAATAATACATAACTAATGGCCATAATCTAGAAGAGTCCCATCAGATGGAGGGTAACAACCCATGTTATGTTTATAAGTACGCAACTGAAATGTTTTGAAATAGATGTTGCTCCATTATATTTACTCTTATCTGTTGTAACTATGGCCTGGTGATTTGAATCATCTTTATGTATGTGCAAAGACATTTTTGGTAATATCTCGTGGGTGGAAGAAACAAGTTTTCCATTATTTTACAGGCAATATTCCTTACAAATTACTTCAACTCATCTGCAGCTTCAGATGCATGATTTTCTTAAATTTGTACTGTTTGTTGCCTTTGAGATTGTTCAGGACCTGGCTTGTATTCCTAAATATATATGCTCTGTTTGTGACCGGATTTAATGCAAATTTCCCCATACAAATGTTGTCCCTTTGGTTAATTATGTTCAGAGAATGCCATACAGTAGATGAATTCTGGTGCCACTTTGCTCATTTTCCCCAAAATAGATAGATTTGGTGACTTTTTTCTGTTTCCTCTTTAAATTCTAATGTCACACATTTGTGGTGGTTCTACCTATTCTTGATGGTGCTTTTGTTGTTTGATTTGAAGGATCGGGCTAATGAGATATACAAGAAGGTGGAAGATCAAAAATCTAGTAGAGGAAGAAACCAAGATGCGATATTGGCTGCTTGCCTGTACATTGCTTGTCGACAAGAAGATAAGCCACGCACTGTAAAGGGTACAACCTAAGAATTTCTAACATTCGGATGCTTCCTATTTCTCTCTATGTGAATGAGCTTTCACTAAATCTGTGGGTTTCAAATAGAAATTTGCTCTGTTGCAAATGGAGCAACAAAGAAGGAAATTGGTCGAGCCAAAGAATACATAGTGAAACAACTAGAGCTTGAGATGGGTCAGTCGGTGGAAATGGGAACTATACATGCCGGGGATTTTATGGTAAGGGGCAGCATTCATATCCCATATTATCTATCTTGTTTCTTGCTCTTCATCCACTGACATAAATCTTATTCTTTAGAGGCGCTTTTGTTCAAATCTTGGGATGACCAATCAAACAGTTAAAGCTGCCCAAGAATCTGTCCATAAGTCGGAAGAGTTTGATATAAGGTATTTGGATTTTCTCATACGTCGTTATGCATAAACTGAATTTGTGGAAAGGGTATAAAAGAGTAGGAAAAGCTCAGGAGTAGCTCTCATCAAAGTAAAGGTAGCTCATATATGACGAGTCTTTAATATATTGGTAGCTGGTTATAGAACTGTACATTCCATGTTACTAAAATAAGAAAGTATTATTGTTAAGCTCAAACGGTTTAAATGAATTATGACATTCAGAAGGGATTTTGTTTTATTTACTGGAAGAAGGATGTCAAAATGGGTGGATCTAGATAATTTTCTTCCCTGTTAGCTTGATCTGTCCTAGTTGTGGGCTCACTATTATCTTGTCCGGGCATGTCGTGATTATTGGACCCAAAATATAGCCATTCGTTATCAAAATCACACCTGATCAGAAGAATCTCTCTCTCTCTGTCTCTCCTGTGTGTGTGCTCCCTTGTACTTGTTCTTAATTAAAAAAGAAGTCTGGTTCTATCATTGTTTGTGAAAATCAGACAATTTAGAGAGAACAAAGTATTTGTCAGAGAGGTACCATCACAGCACCAAAAAGCCTTGAACTCAGAAAAGCTCAACCAAAAAGGAATATTCAGACCCAGGATCTAAAGGAAGAAAAAGTTTTGCTCTAAACTATGCGTTTTCTTTCAACTTTTTCAATAATTTAACTTTGCTATTGCTTGACCTCAGAAGTGGGTAAAATATGTGTTCTCAAGTACAGAAATGTATCTTTTAGGAACTAGGTCGGGGTCGATTATCGAGGTCGTATCATCAGGAAAAACGAAGGACAAATTCGAATAGTGATGAAATAAAAATAAAAATAAAGAGTTCTTGGAAAGTTGAGAATTTTGGTAACTAGCTAAATTAAAGGTAAAATTCAATAAAAGAAACAACTAGAAAATCTTCGGATTTCATACCACCCATGAACAAGAATTTCTACTTTAAGTCTATAACTCATTTGTTTTCGTACTCAAACTAGTATAGACGGAAGATTTTCAATGAAAACTTTGGAAAGAAATAAAAATAGCAATCGAAAGATAATTTATGATGAAAGAATCAATATCCTAAAGGTTGTAGGAAACACCGCTAACTATCTATATTTTGTATATAGATAATCGGAAAGTATGCAAACCAAATATGTTTTCGAAAGCATAATTTATTTAAACAATCAAATAAACATTAAAACCCTAGTTTGGAGCATAAATCTTAGTTTATAGGTTAGGAATCTGATGTAAATCCCTCTTACAATTATCTGGAAAAGAAACTATTCAAACATGTCTCAAGTAAAATTGAAAACAGGTAAAGGAGACATCTAAATAAAATTAAATAAATAAAACTTGTAGTGAACTAAACTTGAACCTAGTGAAAAAACACAAGGGTCCGCAAGCTCACAAACTACCCTCAACCTAGTAATCCACCAAGGGTCAACAATCACACAAGCAAAAGTCACAACCACAAACCCTAGTTGAGAATACCCAAATCAATTCCAAAAGTGTAAAATCACGACCTAGAATGCAAATATGGGTTAAGAACACTCACTGAGAAGACCTCACAACATAAACAAGAAACCAGAAACCAGTGTTATAGGACCCTGAACTGGTCTGAACTGAAGCTACGTTTCCTAGAACCGGATTAAACCGGAGTTGAAATACCCTGAATCGACGCTGTATTACCAAGAACTGGACTGAACCAGATCGAAAATACCCTGAACCGGATTGAACCAATGCTTAAATACTCTGAACGGAACTGGTTTCGTGTGAACCAATAGTGAGAATAATGTTGGGGTAATAGCCAGCCCAGAAAGGGGGGAGGAGGAGATGAACCGGAGGAGGAACTCACCTGAACCGAATTGAACAGGTCCTAAACTGGACTGAACCGGTATAGTCTTGGACAAAGAAAGGGCTAAACAGGCTGGCTGGACCAGTTAATGATCTTGGGTCAGATTGGGCTTGACCTATAGTGATTGGGTCTCCACATTGTAAATGCCCTTCACCAAGCTTGGGCCAGACCAAAAAAAAAAAATTATCTGATTGTTTTTTTTTAAATGAGCCCAAATATTGACGTAGGTCTTCGGTTTTGGGTTTGACCCGAGAGGAGGTCGTCTTCTTCAGCCAATCGAAACCCTACAAACACTGTTCTAGTAAGATGCAGGTGACATTAGCAACCAAATCCGATAACGATGGCCATGAGCTAACACAACAACCACCACTCAACAAACTACAAAGAATCAAGAAGACACCTTTGAACCAAGAACATCAACAACCCTGAATCAACACCCAATCATCTCACACTTTTAGTCAACAAATTTCACAGCTCATTGTGAAACGCAACTCCCACAACCACTATTCACAACTGGAGGGCATCAATACACTCATCGACCATGTCTTTGTCAGGTAACAAAGAATAGGAACAAAAAAAAAAAAAAAGGAAAGGAAAAGGGAAAGGGAAAGGGAAAGGGAAAAAATTCAAATATGGTTACCAAGTTAAAATCCAAATAATCAAATATTAGGGTTTAGATTTAGGAAGGAGGGAAGGAAGCGAAGATAGGGAGGGAGGGATTGAGAAAAATAATGTGTGTGAGCTAATGTTGCTCTACACCTTATTATTTATAGCATATGAGTAAATTAAAATATTACCCAACATGATTAACAATAAATAAGAACTCTTAACATATATATTTTAATAGTACGGAGATATATATGTTATGTGGCCAGCCTTTATCCTCTAACGTATTCACCCATGGTTCAAGATTGCGATATTGGCCACCAACTCAAAGGACTTTAAGACATATTCTTCGCAGTGTCGTGTCTCAGTATTGGACGATATGACCTAAAAGAAAAAGTTGAATATGACAAGATTTTAGATTATATTGCAAGGTTACCGAACGGTATCGGCCGATTCGGTGACGATAAATCAGCAACTCGGGGTTGACTCAGACAACTCAGCCTGGTTGTGTGAGACTCAGGGTAGCTGAGCTTATACGTAATGTATAATGGTATTGACTTAGAAGGAGCTGAGTTGGATAGGACTCGGCCAACTCGTGTCAATATTGGTCGATACTTTGAACCTTGTATTCACCACTTGAAAATATTTGTTACAGTTATGAATAAACAAATTATGAAGAAGAGTCCTTAGATGCGGCCAATACTTGAGAAGATCCAAATGATACTTTGAAATTATGGTTTGTAAAGTGTAAACCTGAAATTGAGAGTTGAGACCATGTTCATTAGGAGGGAATGATTAGTATAATTAAAAGAGCTACAATTAAAGTCCCGCATTCGATTAGTGAATGGAATAAGAATGAAACAAAAGAACAAAGCTCCTAAACAAGACAATTCCTTTGAAGAAAAATCTTGTAAAGTTCATACAAAAGAATCACTGCATAGTCAAAAATCTTGTAAAGTTCATACAAAAGAATCATTGCATACTTCAACAAGATTTTAACCACAACTTCTAAATGGCCACTTTTGAGTTTTATCTCCAAGTTCATAAAAATTGGAGCCCCAAATGAACGTCGCAATACTTCATGGCATTTCTTTGTTCTGTGTGATCCTTTGAAAGAAATCTGCACATAGAGCCTAGAAGTCCACCCATTACACCATCTCTAAAATAGCCTTTCACATCCTGAAAGAGCTCCTTAAAATATATTAATGAGAAATTCGGTTGTGCATGGAATGTTCTAAAGTGGTTATTATCCAGTTTCAAGTAGTAAATCCCTGGACTTTGTAGTTTACTTCTCTTGTGATTTATCATTTGGTTAGCTTACTTGAGCATGGAATCGTCATGGAGCTACTATTAACAAATGTGATGAATCGCTTGACTTACACTGTGGATGGGTATTCGTCGATGAATGACTGTCTGAAGTAATTAAGCTTGTCATCCTTTTGTTATCGCAGGAGGAGTCCTATATCTATTGCTGCAGCAGTTATTTACATTGTGACTCAGCTTTCAGATGAGAAGAAGCCCCTCAAAGGTAAAATACACCATCTAGTTTATTGGTTGAGATGTTTTCTTATGAGCTGCAATTTGTAGATGGGGTTCTTGGAACCATATCTGAACTCATAGCAGGCACTTCCACTAATGGTTGTGTTCTGGTCAAGAAATTATTTGCTGCGAAATTTCGTTAAGCTGCTTGTTTTGACTATTTTGAACCTTTTTATTTGAAGATTTTGCCCTTTTGTCTATTAGTTCTTGACATGCCTATGTTGCTGGTTTGATCCAGCTGTTTGAGTGATCTGGTTATTGATTTTTCAGCAATTTACTTTCGATGTGGGCTTTTATTTTTTATAATAACCCAATCCAACATATTAGACATTGCTCACTCGTTACCGGTGCTCTGTTTTGATTCATAGACGTTGCGCTTGCAACTGGAGTTGCAGAAGGGACAATCAGAAATTCCTACAAGGATCTTTTCCCCCATCTTTCAAAGATAATACCGAGCTGGTATGCCCAAGAAGAGGCCCTGAAGAACCTATGCAGCCCTTAAAATGTTGACCAAACAACAGCGGGAAAACAACACATTTTTAAATTGGTTTTTTGGAGCTCTTTCGGTTTGGTTGCAAACACATAACCATTATTCTTCTCCTTCCACACGGTTAATTGTACGCTGTATTATGGATTCTGCAGGAACCAGCAACACATGTCTTGAGTGTAAGGTGTACATTTCCTTTTCTCTATGCTAATGGTTGCCTTCTGCCATGTTAACTCTATGATTTTCGGGTGTTATTGGCTGAGGGTTGTCACCTCAAGGGCGGAGCCACCTTTGGCCCAGGGTGGTCTCCCCCCCCTCCCTTCCCCCTCCCCTTAAATTATTTTAAGAAATTGTTTTTATATATGTTTGTATATACTTATATTATACACCCTCAAATATGTTTTGGTGTCCACACTATTATTTCCATATAGATCTATACTTAAATGTCTATGGCCACATTATGGACACCATTCAAACATGTTCAAATAAATTTTGAATAGTCATTTTTTAATTTCAATTAAAATTATATGATCCTTTTGTTATTGATTGGTGTTTTTTCTTTTGGGAATATAAGTTGTGTTTGGTTTGTAACTGAATGATTAGCATTATTTTTATTGTTTAGGGTTTCTACAATTCACTTGATTTGTATATTTTTTACTTTTTTTTTTTTTTTTAATCTTATGCTCTTAATTTGAACGTCAAATTATTAGGAATTTACATGTAATTAGCCTTTGGTTGCATGATCAGGCTTTGTAAATAAATATCAACTTATTTTTATCGACATAAAAATTGAAACATATAATTAACGGCCCATCTTAAGTGAAATTCCTAACTCCGTCCCTAACCTCATGTAAGTTGAACTTTTCATCATCCTTGATTGTTTTTTGGGTTTAGGGATAATTGTTTTTTGGCTTTTTTTTTTTTAATGTTGACTTAAGCATTAGTTAGGGAGAATAATTGGTATAAAAAAAAAATTATATTAGCAATGAATTTCTTCTATCTATGAATAAAGATTTCTCCCCGAGTGCAAACCTTGATTGTTATACCTTGCTAACATGAAACTAGGGGTGTAACTCGGGCTGGTTAAGAGGTCAACTCTTGCCCAACTCTAGGTATATAATTTTTAACCTTAATCTTAACTTTACTTCAACCTGAGGTACTCAACTTGAGTACTGCTCGAGTTTAATTCAGGTGGGCTCAGATTGAATTCAGATTATTTAATTCGAGCTGATTTCGGGTTAAAAATCGGGCTGAGCTTGGGTTACTTATAATTCGGGCTGATTTTTTGAAGTGTAGATTTAATTTTTTCAAGTGATCTGAGATGAAGAGCAAGACACAGATGAAGAAAGAGGGCGTGAGAGAGGGAGGAGTAACGAGTGAGAGAGGGAGGCTGAGAGTCTAAGACGATTCAGATGAGTGACGATTGAGAGAGGGATTTCAAAATGATGGAGGCGCAGGGGTGAAGACTTGAAATGAAGTGAAAATCTGGACTCTAAAGAGTGAAGATAAATATTAACTTTAGTTAAATATATTTATATATTTATGTATATTCGAGTCCAACACGATTTAATAATCGGGTTGAACCCGAGGCCTCAACTCAAGGTTTGTCCAAATTCAATTCGAGTTGGAATTTTTTTGCCCAGGCTCAACCCAAGTATTAAAAATTCTAACCCAAGTCCTGTGTTTTTTGGGTCGGACTCTTGTTGAATTCGGGTTTGCCCGCCTAAGTTGCACCCCTACATGAAATAGGTTCCCTTCCCTGAGTTTTTTTTTTAGGGGTAAGGGGAAGGGGATTCGAACTCTTGACTCCAAGAAAGTAAAGTTTTCATAAGACAAGGAGTACAATTAGATTAAAAACCCGTTGGTAAAAGATAATATTCTTTTAGCTCAAGGTCCAAGTCCAAGCTCGGCCGGATTGTGGTCATGGCGAGGTGGGCAATGCGTGTGATAACCACAATTGTGTAGGTGCTTGTTCCGTTCACAAAATTATGGTACTCTTAAAGGCCAAATAAATAACTGACTCATCATCCAATTCCCTTCCCTGAGTTGTTTACATTATAGTCCGTTAAAACATTGTAAAAAGTAGGATTAGGAATAGTATTCTGTAATAAGTTCTTGTAGCAGTTTATTGGCTACTATCATTGTGTGGCTTGAGTTGAGTCTAATTGTCCATAGCATAGTCCATACAATCCTGGACCATTGTAGGCCAATAGTATCTCATCTGTTTGAGCTTCACTCACTTCTTTGGCCTAGACTGAGAGTGAGAACCGGTGATTGCTCACTCTCAGAATCTTCTGGCCACATCATTGATTGAGCTTCACTCACATCTTTTGCCCAGCCTGGGGGTGAGAACCGGTGACTGTTCACCCTCAAAATCTTCTGATCGCATTATCGATTGCAAGAAGGGTAATACTACAATACTGTTTAGGGTGCTAACTTAAAAAGATTTGTGGCTACTGATGTGTGGTATCGAAGAAACATGGTAAAAATTATTATCGTAACAGTAGTAAAAATATCTACAAAAATGGTAATTTTTTTGTACGGAAGAAAAGTGATAAATTACTTATGAAAGTAATAATTTTTTGTTGTAAAAATATCTATAAAAATAATAAATTACTCACAAAAAAATTTGTTACCATAGTCAAATCCTTCAAAAAGGGGCACAATAAAATTCCCAGAGGGAGACCACGGGGACATAACTAATGGAGGCTTACCTTTGGTAAAAATTAATACATTGAACTCTTAAGTTAAAAAATCAAGAGTTACCAACTCGACTAAGTATAATTGTCATAAATTCTGAACATTATTACTTTTAAGCAGAAATTGAGAATCACTTGATACATCAACAGTAATGCTCTACTGACCAAATTTTAAGATCAAATTTAGAGCCCAAATGACATGGCAGTTGACTTGGGCTTCTTTGTTTAGGACCATGTCATTTGGGCCCCAACAAATACTCCAAATAATATAATGTCATGTCATTTAGGCTCTAAATTTAGTCTTAAAATTTAATCAATGTAGCATTACTCATATATCAATTAGGAGTACAATATAATTGCTCATAGAGCTCATAACACACAGGAAACAGTACTGACTCTCTCTCTCTCTCTCTCAGACACACACAGATAGAGAGGCTTAACCCTTTGACAAACTGAAAAGTTGAATTGAAAAGTTGGATTGATCAGATGCAGAGCTCTATCTGAGCTTGCATGTTATTATAGAAAACTCAGGTTTTGAGACTAACAATACTATCTAGTGATGTGAGCAATGAAAGAATCCATGTCCATGCGAGAAACGCCGCCCTCCTCCACCGACTTCCGAACAGCACAACCCAATTCAGCCGCCCTCTTCCTCATCTCTTCCCCTTCGGCCGACACAATCAATCTTTTAACAGCATTTTCCACCATTAATGAGCTCACAATCTCATGTCTCCGACCCCAATCCTTCACCACCAGACCCACTTTCAGCACCTTCGTTATCAGCAAAGCGTTGCTTGGCTGATCTGAATGCATCGGCCAAGTCGCCATTGGCACCCCCATGCTTATGCTCTCCATGCATGAATTCCATCCACAGTGACTCATAAACCCACCTGTAGAAAGGTGACAAAATCTCCACAATATAAATACAATTGAAAGTGAACTATTAAATCAAGTATAAAGAAAATATGGCATAGGGCTTCTGCTACGGTTACTGTGGAGTTTAGAGAGTGTCGGATGTATGCCGCCTTAGTCGGGTAAAGGTAAAGACTATTTAGACCCACCACCTTATTAAATCAAATATAAGAAAAAGTGAAACCAAATCAATGTGAAAATTGAACTTGTATTTTATTTTAAGCACCACCTGTGGAAGGATGTCCCAAAATCTCTAACTGGGGTGCCCAATCTGTCAGCACCATTCCTCTTCCTTTCACTCTCTCTTCATACCCTTCTGGCAGTTCAGCTCTTTTTACCTCTCTTGCAGACATGTCTCCTTTATCTGCATCTCTCAACACCCAGATGAAGTTTTGCTCGCTTTTTTCTAACCCAATCGCGAGCTCTTTGATTTGTTCTTCAGTTAATGAAGTGGTGGTTCCAAATGACACAAATATCACGGATTTTGGAGGCTGTTTGTCAAGCCAATCCAAGCATGGGTGTTGTGGTCCGTTTGAATTTTCGTTTTTGGGTATCTCCACAGGATTGAATGGCCCAATAACCCATTGCTTAACAGATCCTATAGTCTCTTTCTTTGCAAGTATATCAAGGTAATGATTTTCTATGACTCTGCATGAGTTATGAAGACTTCCAGAGTTGAATTCTCTGTAATTATCTTGGGCTACGGCAAACTCCAAGAGCTCTCGTACAAAACAGCTCTCGAAGCTTGGAGACTCTTTCAGTATTTCGGGTTCAATCGGGACAGGTTTTCTTGTGGCTTCCCAGGAGAATAAGGAGATAGAAAAAGCTGACGTACTTTGAAAACAGTAAGACTCTGCGTTCGATATTGAAGGGACGTCCTGGACCACGGAAGCCATTAAAGAGTCATGAATAACGATGACTCTTTCAGTTGTGGAGGAGAGTGATCGGAGAAGAGAACCGACTGGCTCTCGAAGGCTTAATGAGGCTCGAAATGATGGTAAAATTTGAGTGGGGTAGGGGGAGGAGGCATTAGGGTCTGGCGGAGGAGTGACAAAGGAAGGGATTGGGAATTCATGGAAGTGGATGTTGGTGGTGTCGAGAGGGTCCCAACCTTGGATGCGAAGCTTGACTTGGCGGCTGTGGGTGGTGGGGGTCACGTAGTGGACTGGTATGTTGTAGGCGGTGATGAGGCGGGAGAGGTGGAGGAGCTGGTTGAGATGGCCTTGAGCTGGTAGTGGCACCATTACTACTACTACTTGGGTGTCTTTTTGGCCGTTTTGGCCATGGTTGTGGTGGTGTTGATTGGCCATTGTGGTAGTTTATGGCTATCTATGAGATTTGATCTGCAATTTTTTCGAGTTCCATGGTTTGGGTTTTATAAGCTAGAATCTAGAATCTACCAGACTGTTATTAATCAATTCTAATCATATCAAAAGCTAACCATTTTAGAAAGGAGAGGATGAAATGATGTAAAATTAACCGTTTTGATCTAAACGAGTCAAATTTGAACAATTTTTAAGATTCGATTAAGAAATAAACTTTTTAAACTCGGCTCGGGCTCGACTTGTTTTGAGCTCGTTCAGGCTCGGTTCGTTTTTTAAACGAGCCAAATTTGAACAATTTTTTAGGCTCAACAAAAAAACAAGTTTTTTGACTCAAACTTTGCTCGAACTCATTCGACTAACAGCTCTAACTACACGGGGATTCTTTATTAATAGGTTGGTGTTTGATTATTAAATAGTAGTATTTATCTAATTGGTCAACTCTTGTATATTAATAAGTTAAGTTTAATTTTTAAGTCCCACTAATGTTAATTTTATTCCATATTAGATATAATTCAAAAAGCCTTGAAAGAGGAGAGAGGACTGGTAGATAGTCAAAGGAAGAGACAGAAACGCTTTTATTGCCTTTTTATATGGGCAAAAATTGTTCAGCAAAAAGCCAAAAAACATGAAAACAAAGATGTTTTTCTTACACAATCTAAACATATTTTCTTGCTGTGTTGTTCGGATTTTTCAATGATAAATGTATCATTCACCACATTAACTCCAATATTTATTTTTTGTTTTATTTTTCTTGTCGGGTTATCTATCATAATTAATGAGGGATTCGCTTTTTAAATAAATATTTTACAGCTCAAGTTACGATGGCCAACTGTTAAGTTCGAATGAATAATCAGCGCAAACTTGAATACCCTGTAACAAAAAAAAAAAATTATAATATATTTCACTTAAATTTATGGTAAATCATTTATTAAGAAGACAAATAGAGAGATAATGTATTGGAAGAGATCTCCTCACTCACCCCTTATCTATAATGATTCACTTATGTATAATTAGTAATGAACGATGTGCGTTGTATGTAAATAAATTTAAATAATTTTATTTTTATATAATTAAAGTAAATAATAATTAGGTGCTGAGTAATTAATTCGTATTTTAATTATGGATTTATTCTATAAATTTTTGAGTACCTAATCTGTCATTTATTTAGGTATTTCGTCAACCCCTTTAAATATTTGCACATCTAATTATATATTATAGAATTATTAATTTTTATTTTATTAAATGAATTGATTAAATCACTTATAATATTATTATATTACTACATACTAAAAAAATAACATATATTTGATGGTATAAGACTTTACTTCTTCATATAGATATAGATAATTATATGTAACTGTATTACTAATAAATGAGTTCAAATAAGTGTAAAAAATAAAAATGAGATGAAAGTATATAGGTAGGTATAAATATAATTGACTTTATTATAATAATTATGGATAAAATAAAAAATCAAAATTTTTTTCTCAACTACTGATATTTATAAATAGTATATATATAGATATAAATGAGTCTCACTTATACTTATAATATATGATTTACCCTTGAAAATATTGAGAAAAAATTAACTTTCAAGGAATGCAAGTCCGAACCGGTAAGTCACATTCTTGTCTTTTTAGTAACTATTTAAATTCAAAATAATATGTTTTTACCTAAAAGCCGTTATTATTATGTTTTATGTATATAAAAAGGGGGAAAGTCTATGGAACCACCTTTGGTATTATACCGAATGTTACTATTTTTATGATAAAGGTATAACTCAAAATAAAAAAATTACAACTGCTCAAGGAAAATCTATGATCGATCAAGGGTCCATGATCGATCATAGATATATATGATCGATCATGAACTTCCTCTGAGTAGTTGTAATTTCTCCATTTTGAGTTGTAATTTGATTTTTAAAAATTGTAACTTACATCTTAAAAAAATTTTAACTTACACTTCAAAAAAATTATAACTTAATCTAAAATTATTATAATTTTTGATACAGTAGTGATGTCGATACCGTAGCCTTTCCCATAAAAATGTTGAAGACAATTTTTATTAGCTAGAATATAAAATATGACGGTTTCAACAAATTGATCGTACGATCTCAAATCATTTTATCTGACGACTACCAACATTTCTTCAATTTCCCCCCAAACTCATCCCCTCTCACTCAAATTATTTTCCAAAATCAGTCCCCCAGTTAGACGTACTCTACTCTCTCCTTCTCTCTCACCTCTCGCTCAGTACCCCTCTCTCTCTCTTCTCACTTTGTAAGCCACCAAGAGGGACAGAGTCACTAAAGCCGAAACCACCAGCGCCACCCACCAGAGTCAGGTTTATCAGATGTATACAGCAACAGCATATCTTTTTTTGGAGCCATTGGCTTTTTCAAGACACCTTATCCATACACTAAGGAACCATTAAACTCACACCGTTGAAGTTGTGGTTAGGCTGTATTATTGATGGTGGTGGGGCAACCGATTGTATAGCGGTTGAAGATTTTATTTATTATTTATAGATTATAAATTTTAATAGATTATATTAATATTTTTTTTTAGAGGCATTTGTATATATGGTGTTATTTTAGAGAATTTTTATATATTTTTATGACAGTTACATTAATATGGAAGATATGGTCGACGATATATTTTGAACTATTTTAAAATAAGAATTAATATGAATATTTTTAAACTATTCTTTTTCAATTTAAGTAATTTTTTAATTTTTTTTTATTATATAATACTTTTAGACAAGAAGAAAGTGATGAACCAATGTGCAAGACAGGACAGCAAAAGAATGCACCTAACTTTTTCTCACCCACTTTTCAAACAAAAACTTTGTCACCTACCTTTTTTCCACCTAATTTTTTTGGTTTGCTAGCTTGTATTTTTGGTTCATGGTGGAAATATTTATTAAATTAATATAATAGGCCATTTACGTATATTTAGAAAAATTAGTATAATATTATGAGGAGAGCAATGAGCTGTCCTTTATAATTAAAAAGCATATGATAACAAGAAAAAGACTATAAGACTAACTTTAATCTCAGATTGTTTGACCCGGCAACCACTCTTATTGGATCGTTTTATATTATGCAATGAGTGTAAGAATTTTAATGATTCGTATATGAAATTTAGAACACTTAAATTATAAGATTTAGATTATATAGATTTAGAACATACCTGTATGAGTCATGATACTCGATCTCCGGATTTCTTTCACGGAAGGGTAAGATCTTCCTCTCCTTCTTCAAAACAATAAACGACTCTCAATGTGACAAGTCAAATTAGGGTTATGAAATGGAGAGAGGATCTGCTATTTATAATGAAATTTAATGGGTTCTCCCATTACGGGTTACAATTAGATTAAGGTCTACACTTAACCGCCTCAACCACATCAATTAAAAAAATACAAATAAACTCATCAAAATAGATCACTTAATAATATTTGGTTCATTTCATTGGACCATAAATTCAGCCCGTTTTTCACAAACTAAAAATTATTTATCAATTAATGGAAGTTCAATATAAAAAAAAATTCAACATTCTCCCACTTGGACAACATTAATTGTACTCATTTAAAAAATAAAATAAAATAATTTGTTTGAAAAATGACTTTCGGGCTAATCAAACAAAAAAACTCAATGTAAAATTGACAAAAAACGGACTTACATAACAAATAAGTTTCATTGACAGACTTAAGTCCAAACAAGTCCATATAGGGAGATCGACCTCCAAATTTTCCTATTTTCAAACCAACCCCCTTTTGTGCATATTTTCTCAAAACCGCTTGGGTTGGGTCAAAAGCTCGGGTGGTGGGGATTACGTAGTGGACTGGTATGCTGTAGGCGGTGATGAGGCGGGAGAGGTGGAGGAGCTGGTTTTTTTTTTTGGTCAAAGGACAAACACTACAATTCTACTTACAAAGTAGAATTGGAGGAGCTGGTTGAGATGGCCTTGAGCTGGTAGTGGCACCATTACTACTACTACTTGGGTGGCTTTTTGGCCGTTTTGGCCATGGTTGTCGTGGTGTTGATTGGCCAGTGTGGTGGTTTATGGCTATCAATGAGATTTGATCTGCTATGTGATTTGATTTGCAATGTTTTCGAGTTCCATGGTTTGGGTTTTATAAGCTAGAATCTGGAATTAGAATGATAAAAAAAATCCGGGCTAATATAATATAAATAAAATTAGACGGGATATTAGAATGATACGTAATTTTATCTTAGTAATATACAACAGTGTTAGATAATAGTTATTTAGTCCAAATTATTGTTTGTTTAGGTAATTATTTTGTTGTATTAATATTGAATTGACAAAAATACCCTCAATCAATATTTGTTATGTTGATGACAACTTGGTTTTATCAGTTAGGGAGTTATAATAGTAAATGTATACAATAATACATTTGAGTTGGATTATAATACCACCTCTTATTGTGGTATTAATATATCCCCATAACATAAGTCTATGGTATAAAAAATATACGATTAGTAAACATTTTTTAAATTAATATAGAATAAATTTTTTTTAAAGTAATATAGAAACATTTTTTTTAAATTAATATAAAAAAATATACGATTAGTAAACATTGTTTATCAAACAAAGCATTAAATTCGATTAGAGAGTTTTAATTTATTTTGATTCCTTAATACACCCTTTAGAGTAATGCTACACTGACCAAATTTTGGGACCAAATTTGAAACCCAAATGACATGGCAGTTGACTTGGGCTTCTTTATTTGGTGCCATGTCATTTCGGCCCCAATAAAAACTCCAAATAATATGTTGTCATGTCATTTGGGCTTCAAATTTAATCCCAAAATTTGGTCAGTGTAACATTTACTGCACCGCTTAATATTGCAACCAAACGACCTCTATGGGTACAATTATTAATCAATTCTAATCATATGTATTTAACTATTTATTACTAGATATGTTAGAATATCATGAGCTATGGTGGACAGAATTAGAAACATATTTTTATGAGTAATGCTATGCATACCAAAATTTTTACAAAAAAAGGTTTTAACCACATAAGTTAACAACTCTATATCTAATCAAAAATATTTTGATCAGTATTTAGTGGGTCCAAAAGTGATCTGCAGCTGCCAACTCATTTAATAAAAACGTTTTTTGGTAAAAATTTTAATATGTATAACATTTTCCTACTTTTATATCTTTTTCACCTGACCAAAATGTCAAAATCAAGATCTTCGACACGAGCATTATAATATTTTTGAAGTACAATTAACCATCTAGATGTTGACATACCTCCTCTTGCACAAAATTGAAACTAACATAAAGATTTTATCCTTACCTTTACTAGTACTCTCAGTAACTACTTAGAAAGTGATGAAGTGACAGCAAGAGTTATGCACCTAACTTTTTCTCACCCACTTTTCAAACAAAAACTTTGTCACTTAACTTTTTTCCACCTAATTTTTTTGGTTTGCTAGCTTGTATTTTTGGTTCATGGTGGAAATATTTTATTAAATTTATATAATAGGCCGTCTACGTATATTTAGAAAAATTAGTATAATATTCTGAGGAGAGCAATGAGTCCTTTATAATTAAAAAGCATATGATAACAACAAAAAGACTATTAAGATGACCACTTGTGCATGGATCGAGGTCCTTTATTTACGAGCTCATTACAACTATAAGAGGTTATTTTAAGTAGAATGATCTCAAAATATGACCTTTGATAGATATGAAACATTACAGTGTATTTAAGTTTGAAGACAGGTCACAATGTCATGTTCTAAAAGACTCCATCACACTTAGGAAATGTAGTTTCTAATGTCCTAATATTTCCTCAACAAAATCGTAATAAACTTGGAGATCATGTGATGATGACATGAGGACAATCCCACCAATAGGTATGAACACAAGAGGCATCCCCTCATAAAAGAAGAAGAACAACCAAATTGTAATCTATACAATTGTAACTCAGAGCCGGCCCAATAGAAAGGTCACTTAAGCAACTGCTTAGGGCCCTAAAAAAGAGAAGGCCCCCAAATAATAAGTATAGTATTTAACTGTAGTTTAAATTGGCCTAAAAATTTTGGTTTAATGGGCCCAATCTAATGAAAATTCTTACCAGACCTAGACTAAAAGAAAGGCCCAATTCACAATTAAAGCCTAAAAGTCTACTCTCTCTCTCTCTCCCCCCACCCCCCCAAGTAAAAAAAATTCATATAGCATAATTATGTATCCGTCTCTTGCAACCTAGATTAAATTGAAAAAGTACATATTTATTTGATTAGTGATTTAATTTTTTAATATTTTTATTGATGGAATTAATTTAATGCAATTATTTTTTTTTATTGTGAAAGTTTGAAATAATGGATGATTTGAAAGGCGAACAAATCGTCAATTCAAAACTTATAAAATTTTTATTTATCAGGTGATATTGTGTTTAATTCTTATTAACTTTTATAAGATATTAGATTGTTCTCTTAGTATAATTTTTTTAATTTTAAAATATATTTTATTTACAAGAATTTTTAGTTTGAAATATGTCAAGTTTTTTCAAAATTAAAACTCATAAAATTCTACTTGCAATCAATTATAGCATAAGAAAGATTGAATGAATTAGTTGAAAAAATATACTAACAAAACTCAAATATAAAAATTTGATTACTAATTTTGCATAACAAAAAATGAAAAAAATAAATTTTGACAAATTTTGATTACTAATTCTCAATACATTTTTTTGATAAATTTGGACAGACCCTCATATAACATTTTCGCTTAGGATCCCAATTTTCATTGGGCCGGCCCTGTTGTAACTCCATCTTCTTCCCAAGCAAATAGAAAACTGTCCAAAGAGAAAAAGACTTCATTTGAGTGGATTAGTTAAGCTCTTCAATTGGTAAATCACTATAATCTGTGTGTTTGTGCTTATTCTGCAACTCTTACCTATGTTCTATGCTTACTATAGCATCTTATAGAGTTACCACACTCAACCTTAGATCAATTTTTTCCATATCGTTCATTCACGCACTACTATGTCTAAGACTTGAACTCTTCAGTTCAAGCATTCATCTCACGTTTCGAGTTCATACATCATCATATAATAAAAAATACAAGTTTATCGTTATATGTAAACTGTCCTCATATTGAAATCTAAGAGTTTGCATGGACAATACGATCGATTGTATGGCCACATCGTTTTCAGTAGACGATCTGAAAACGCCCGAGAGAAATTAAAGAACAAAAAAAGAACATGAACTAAAAACAAGTAGATTTGACCAATGCACCCTAGTAGGCTAGTATCAAAGGGCGATGCTCACAACATTTGCTAGCCCTATTGAAGTTTTTCTTAATGGCTAAAATGGTAGTTCAATATATCTTTTTTGTTTTTTTTTTTTCAACGGCTAGTGATGTCTGAGTCAACTTACGCACACTTCGACTAATCCCCTTCTTGGTCCAGTCAAAGGTATGTCATTCACATCGGGACTAAAATATTCATGAGATAAATCTCTCATGACTTGACCCCAAAAAGTTGTCAAAACTCGAATTTAAGATGTCTGGGTTTACAATTCATATCTATTACAACTTGAAGTTGTGCGGTGTCTGTTGATCACAGAGTATTTTATCCATAGTAAGACTCCTCTTAGGCAGTATACAAGCAGACTACTACTAAGAATTTAATAATAGTAATGCCATGATTTCAATAATAAAAATATCGGGTTAATAACCATAAAACATTGTCGAATAATATTAGGCATCTTTGGTAATGCTTTTCAAAAGTATAAAAAATAATGTTTTTTTATAAAAGCAAAAAAATTGCTTTTCAGAAGCAAATAACATATTTTACCCAAAAAAACATAATAATTAAATACATACTATTACACAAAAAAATATATATACACACACTAATACAACAAAAAATATACATACACACACTAGTACACCAAAAAACAAACACTACTACACCAAAAAAATACACAAACACACACACACACATACACTAATACACCAAAAAACAAACACATACACACAAACTAATAAACCAAAATACACAAACACACACATATACCAAAAAAATAAACACTAATACACTAAAAACATATAAACACACACACACTAATACACCAAAACTCACGCACACACTACTACTACACCAAAAAAAAAAAACACACACACATACACTAATACACCATAAAACAAACACACATTAATAAATCAAAATACACATACATGTACAGACACACATCAAAATACGCACACTAATACACACAAAAAACCACACAAGAAGGCATCATTTGAAATGACGTTTTAAGAAAAAAACTGGATTGAAAAAATAAGTTCAAAACTGACTGAGATTTAAAATAAAGTTTGGGTGGGGGCTAGGTATGGTCAAAAGCTCAAGAGGAAACATTACAAATCTTCAATTCTTTTGATATCCAACTCTGGTCATTTCCTCTCAAATCTTCCTAAAAAATATTAAAAATGAGAAAATATACAATACGATATAAGACAATATACTCAACACTGAAGATATAAACATTCAAATACCAAATAACTCAATTGATAGCCAAAATTGGGCAGTAGAACAATGAATCAAATTTGACAATTCACATAACTCAACTGTTAACAAATATAATTTATACTTAGTTTATCTTGAGACATGACAAGTGACACTTGGACATATAAACTCATAACAATACACCTGCAGGGCCATAAACACATCCACACCCAGGCCACAAAATATACCCTAAGTACATTTCATACATGCACCAATTAATCCCAAAATATTTAGCTCAAAATACAGATCAATCCAATAAACGTTTTAGAATTGAAAAAGACTAATAAACACATACATACACATTAACATACTAAAAAACACATACTAATACATCAAAAAATATACACATTAACACACTAAAAAAAACACACAAAAATACAACCAAAAATATACTAATACACTAAAAAACACACAAACACACACTAATCCACCAAAACACACAAACACTAATTATACACTAAAACACACCCCCCACCTCATACATTAATATACAAAAAAAATACAAACACTAATACAACAAATCACGCATACACACAAAACACACACTAACATCCCTTAATACACCAAAATGCACACTCTAATATACTAAAATACACACACACTAATTCAATAATCATTTGTATAAGTGTGTGCATTTTGATGTATTATAGGATATTAACGTGTGTTTGTGTGTTTGCATGCTTTGGTGTATTATTATTTGTATTTTTTGGTATATTAATGTGCTGGGTGGGGGTGTGTTTCAGAGTATAATTAGTGTTTGTATTTTTTTGTGGATTAGTGTATTTGTTTGTGTTTTTTATGTATTAGTATGTGAAGTTGTGTGTGTTTTAGTATACTATTCATAAAAACAAGTCTGCTAACGTATCATTAAG
Source organism: Ilex aquifolium (assembly GCA_951799425.1). NCBI lineage: Eukaryota > Viridiplantae > Streptophyta > Magnoliopsida > Aquifoliales > Aquifoliaceae > Ilex > Ilex aquifolium. The sequence continues at coordinate 4,386,106 of OX637405.1, read as the reverse complement.
CCAAATCTATTCCTCTAAAATTGAGAAAAAATAAAAGTAAATAAAAATTTAATTATGTGGGTTTAAATATACATTATTTACCTTTATATCCTTTAATATTTGAATATATCCTATTTATTTATTCCATATTATGTCCGCATTAATTTCATGCATAGATACAATAGTAAAATATGCATCTATATTTTTTCTATTCTTTCGTTTTTTCATCTATACCAAACATAAAAAAAAAAAATCAATCATTCCTACTTTTCCATCACTCCTACCAAACATAGAAGGAATGAAAAATTCCACCCACAACTGATAGAAAATGTATCCCTCAGATTTTTTATCCTTCCATCCTCCCTACTACTACCAAACACACCATAAGTGTCTTAACCCAAATCGAGGGAATGAAAAATTTCACGCACAAATGATAGAAAATGTATCCCCTAGATTTTCCATCCTTCCATCTTCCCTACTAATGCCAAACACACCATAAATGTCTTAACCCAAATCACTGTTCACATAATAAAATATAAAAAGAACAATACTTTGATTAAAAGTAAAAGGCTAAACCCATCCTTCGCCAATGAAATCGAAATCAAAACCAAAAACACCACGAGCAAACGCTGCCAAGGACAAAAAAAGAGGATACAAGTAAAACACATTACGTAATGAAACAGTAGAGAGCTAATTGAAAGCATTGCCATAAGCAAAAAGCTGAGAACTACTACAACCAAATCGGCAAACAATGTAAGAGAATACTATTGATTGTTGTCTCAGAATGATCCTCAAGATATAATGGGAAATCTGAGTGTCTATTAGAATCTCCGAGGATTCAGTGATGACCTAATAGCCAACCACCCCGTTGTTGGACCCAAGGGTCGTGGGTTTGAACCTTACCCATTCCCTCCCCATGTGAAAAAAAAAAAAGTATTGGGGCAAGTGGCATGACAATGCATGTACAAATTGTATCCAGTCTTGTTCTCACTTTTAATGAAGTAGGGCAAAGAAAGCTTCAAAGCAAGCAAGCGAGAGAGAGAGAGACCAGAGAGTAGAACATGCAAGTGGAGAATAAATTCATACCAAAGCACGAACTATTTACTTAAGTTAACTTAGCAAAAAGGCATGGCTGTCATCAAAAAGCTAGCCAGAGTTGATCGTTTTGTACAGATTGACACATGTATTGTTGAAGGGAGTAGGTACCAGATTACCACAATTTGTTTCACAAGCTTCGAGCAACCCTTTCGTACAAATCACGAGGCCAATTCCTATTCAGATTGTTCGCTAGAAAATTTGCAATCTGCAGAGGTCAAAAATATTCCTCCATCATGAAATAGAAATCGTAAATGTCAGTCTTATTTACCTAAAAGCAGACCATATGTTTATTCTCAGGAATCAATTCATCCATACAAAACAAGGGTCACTAATTGCTTGATAGCTAATCCAATAACGGTTCAATGATGCAGTTGATAAAAAAACTACCAAAAGACCAGGGATGAAAATTAAAAACATCATAATTATCAGGCAATAGGACAGCTAATGCAAAACAAAACACAAATCTGTTATTGGACACCACCTAAGTGCATAAACTGATCATCGTTTCTAAATGTGCGGTTGATACTTCAGTAATTGTTGTTAAATTCAACCAGTCTCTTCAGAACACCATTTTCTAATAGCCATCTAAATATATGCATTCCCAAGTAACAAATATTAAAAGAACAGGCAACCAACAACAAAATCATCGAACAATATACATCATAACTAATGTGTATAACGTGCATAATTGTCCATATCTCTTTATCTTGGTAAGAAATAATTGTCCATGTCATTGCACAGGAAATGTGATTTCATCAGTCTGCCGAAAGTGCACTAAACCCACCAACAGAATCTGTTGTAAGATAATAATCCAGTGTATTTCTGAAAATTTAGAGCCCAATGGCATTCAAACTGCCCACCCTTTGAAAATGGATTATGAATCCCAAGAATAACCAAACCAGAAATATGATCAAATTGGAAGTGCATTGCTGTAAGATTATCAAAGGCTTTCAACAAGCCTTCATCGTTCATTTTAACTTTTCTACCCCCAATAATCTATTTGTGCCAACCTATAGAGCACAAATGCAGAAGTAGTACTGGCTTCCTTGGTTGATTTTAAGACTTCAACACAATTAATTTAAGTGGTGGACTGTCAGGCGTTGTTCTATAGGGTGAAAGTAAGGGGAAATTATAGTTGGGATGAGATTAACTATATGTACTGGTAGGGTGGTTCTAGGGCGGAGAGGGGATTAGTTAATGGTTGTGGAGGTGTCGGACGCAATGAGGATGGTGGAGGGTTTTGCTGGAAAGTGAATGAGTGATGGTAGTAAGAGCTTTATCAAAGGAGATGGAATTTCACGTAATAATGTGACACTTTAACTTACCCATCCATTCCATCAGTTAGTTAGGCCCGTATGAAAGGTCAGGGCCTGGGAGTGAAAGTTACACCTGAAATTACATGGGTCAACCCAAATCCACCCATAAATTGAGAGGGCAAAATGATAATTAATCCCTAAACATTAATTTGTTGGCTTTTCAATTTTTGGTTGTCCACAAAATCTGTTCGATTCCCCCCCGCCCCAAACACCCCCACCCACCACCAAACAAAAGAGAAGGGAAGAATACCCTTCCCCACCCCCCCCCCCCCAAAAAAAAAAAAAAAATTGCAATTAGCAAGAAGAGATCTCAGGTAATAGTGGTTTTTGCTTGACAACTTTGCTTCAGGTATATGAACTCAATTTGACTAACCTTAATCCCAACTCTTTAGATCAACCACATGAATCTGTCATGTCTAGTCTGTTTATACACAAAACATTATACCTCAATATTTGAAAACAAAGTTATTACTTCAACATATTCTCCATCACAGATGGAGAAAGAGAAAAGGGCTTTTGGCGGGATGGGGAATCAATCAGATGGAAGAGGGTTAAAATAGAATCCAGATTGTACTACATAAATTATGTCCAATGCAATGGCTGATATTCAAGTTAAAATCAGTGGCATGGATTTTCTGCTTGACTCAAACAATTTATAAAGCTAGCATCAAGTACATTGACCATTGAAGGTATGAATTTTATCATTTCCCAAGCGCAACCAATACTTTAGTTCCTCTACATACTAACCCTGCCAATGATGGAGAATATCAAATATTATTCTAAAAATAATTACCAATAATACTCTAACAAGCATTTCTGCATCCAGTCCTTATTCCTTTACAAATATTATTATTCTGGTGATGATAAAAATCTCAATGTGAAATCCAGAAGAGATAATAAGCAGAGGTTGACAGCAGCCCTGGAATATCAGAGGCATTGCCAGGAAGAGGTTTTGATGCCTAAAAATGATTGAATAACCGAGACATGACGATCAAGATGAAATTAACAAAGGAATGTTGATAATTAAAGGAGATTGATTTACCGCTAAAATTAAAGGAGATTGTATGAACTGAAAATTAACAATAGTCAACGGTGCTAAAGGATAAATTATGAGAAAAAAGTAGTGATTCTATATCCTCTCCTACAACTCGAATTTGATGACTAAGCAACATATTGCTAATTGTTTCTGTTTTTTCACTACAAAGAAAATATTTGATCGATTGAAGAGGTAAAAAAAGAGTGAAAAACATAGGGTGTCACTTCATTGGGAAGAAGAAATGAAAATAAATACGACCCAAAAGAAGCTAATCTTGCATGAAGCTCCCTCACCCCGCTTTTGATCAAACCATCTTCTAAGAGTCCAAATCAAACATATCAGAGTTTTAGTCCACAAGCTACGGAAGTTTACTTCAAATTAGTAGAGCAACGAATATATCAATGCTCAATGACAGTAAACATGCCTAAGTATATATTCTTTCTTTATACACCATCAGCTCACAAATGCAGAGAAGTGAATAATAAAGAGAATTTTAAACATGGAACTAAGTTAATTAAATGGGTCCCTTGAACATGAATATCTATCAAAAGTATGTCTTCATTCTTCAAACTATTTGGTAACACGGCCTGTGGCACGTATTAAAATCAATCAAGCTCATCCCAGCAGAGTGAATTTGGTAATTTTCACAGGTGACAAATGTTAACTGGCCATCATGAAATTACCAAGAATAATACACATTAGCCATTTTGATTCCAAGGGCAATACACAAGGAATGCATCGCATTTTACTCAAACATACACTACCCATTTTAAATAACAATAAGAAAACATTAAAAGGAAAAACTTTAAGCAAAGAGGCAGAAAATCAGACAACAGAAACATAAAATACAGGAACATAAGCATCATAGCGTACCTTTGTCCTCAAGGCACGTAGTGATCCGTCTGTATCTGTGACATTGTCCAAACAGTGAAGAGCAACCTTTAGAAGGTCAGGTACACAGGCTTGGACATGAGGAGAGAGATTCTGGAAAACATCAGTCGCAATATCGGGTGCTCGTGGATCTAAAGGAAGAAACGGAAGTTTGGCAATTTCTCTGAGAGCGTCTATATTATGGCCCAGCCGAGCCAACTTATAAATAGACAAAGTTGCCTCAAGCTGTCTTAACACAGTTTGTTGCTCCATAACATGCTCTCTCTCTTGAAGGCTGCACCATAGAATGAATTTTCCTCAAGTGTTTTTAGGTCAAGAAAAGAAGTGAAGAGAACTCACAAAACTTCCAGAAATGAAATAAGTACTAAAAAGCCAAAGGTATGTCACTTCAATTGTTTGTTATATCAATGTTTTCCCAACTTCTGGTGTATCATGCAGTGGAAATTTTTCCGAGTCCCAGAAATCAATGAAACAGATACATACCCAAATGCCAAACTGAATTAGCTATATAAACATCTTGAAAACTAGGGAATTCAGTGATAGCAACGAACTTGGCACGAATTACTAGCATAATACAAAAATATGTTTGAGCCAATAATACACAGAAAGCTGCAAAATCTTTTTCATTTTGTGTGTTCTCATTTTGCAACTTTATTTTGTATTAAATTATTTAGGGAAAAAACAACTTAGGGCTTTCCATAGAAATAAGGTTGGTAAATTGGTGGAGTAGATTTCAGCAGAATGAAACAATCCAGCGTCAAGCCGTCAATTATAAAACAGGTGATAGTAATTCAAACATAATAATGGTTCAGCAGAGCCACAAGGTAAAAAGGCAAGTTTTGAAATTACCTGATTTCAGGATAATATTTGAAGGTTTCCAAGATTTCATTTCCAGAATGAATGAGGCCAGCAGTCCGACTCTCACCATCTAACTTACCACGAGATAAGGCACACATTGCTTCAGATAGGCACTTATTGATTGTATCCAATGCCATTGAAAATGCCCCAACTCTCTTCTGAATTTCTATGGACTGAATTTGGATGCAAAAGAATGAAAAAATACATTAGTTGGATACTGAACCAACTACCAACATATAAAAGAAATATATATGGAGAACAAGAGAAAAGACAACAACCACAGATTACATCATTGCTAGCAAACACGCCACTGGGAAAAAGGGATGGCGGCAAAAAAAAAAACTGTGAAATAAAGCCAGTGCTTGGGAGGATTTCACAGATTATCAAAAAATAGTATTGTCTTATATGTACACCAATCAATCAACCAAATAATTCTTCGGGAGGAAGACAAAATCCCCCATTGGCATTTCTCCTAAATTTCTACCACACACACGCTTGCACACAGAGAGAGCATTCAAAGCCAGAGTATAGAATACAGACACTCTGCAACAGTTATTTCACCCCAAATTAAGTCACCTTACAAAACCAACTTATAATTTGTCAAAGGATGAATGAAGAAATTAGAAGATCGCATTTAGCATCTCCTAAGGATCTTTTGGAGTAATGCATAAGAAAATCAGACCGATAACAGATTCATACTAAAGGGGCGTCAGTGAAAACATTTTTGCATGTAACCTTTCACCGTTCGGTGTTTTAGAAGATGGGATGGCTGCATAAGTTAGCAATTCAAGATGAGAAATTTAAACTTAACTTGAGCTGATATAGATTGTATCAGAGGAATTCATGAGTTCAGTTAGTCGTAGTTGAAGAAAGTCTGCCAATCCTTATTTATGGGATGAGGCCTTGTGCAAGGTGGACATAATGAACAGCCATTATGAGGGAGAGGATTTCGAGAGGACACGAACTGACAGGGTGGGGCTACTAATACCAGTTCAAAACATGATAGTGGTAAAGGGGGTATTTCTAGATGGATATGGCATGGTTTATAGATAAACAAAAGAATCATGCAATGGAAACCTATATATAGTTCTAAGTTTGCAAAAGCCAGACTGAACTGAGGAGACAAAGACCACAAATAAGCTATTACTTTGTCATAAAGCCCAGCTTCCTGACACTGACGAGCAGCTTCAAGCAGAAATGATTGCCTTGTTTTTCCATCAGTCAAAAATCTCCCCAGTTCACCTTCTTCTCCAGCACCTCTTGGACCGAGTAAAAGATAAATCCCACCATCCCTTAATAATAGCTCTGTAAGGAGTTGTTTCAGCATCAAGGTTCTCTGCCTTTGCTGATCCACATTACCTCTCCCAGTCCAAGACATCTGTCCACCACCCACTGCAGCAGCAGCTTGTGCATAATATTCCAATGCCATTGAAAGATTACCATGACGTAAGTAAACTGCCCCATACTGCCTGATTATGCTAGAGGCCTCTGCAAAACCATCTGATACCCCCAGTTTCAGTGCTGCTCCAGCACCTTCAGAGAGGACATCATGGTCCGCCAGCACAATTGCTATATGGACTGCATCTATGCTATATCCTTCGTTTCCCATATCCTTGGACAAATATAGTACTGCTGGTAGCAACTGTATGCTTAAAAGCAAAACATAAGGATACACAAGAGGGTCCTTTCCATTCTTTGTGTAATATGACGGCTCAAATTTATTTAGGTAAACCTGCAAATCATCCAAACTGTAAGGCATTGATCCTTCATTTACGACGGCAGAAGAGGATCCACCAGGACGGTCTCGTATAGCAGACAACTTGAACCACAAGAAATCCTCAATGGTATTAAAAAGTGTAGGTAGCTCTCTAAGCAGACGGTCTATCTGCCTGCGAGAACCAGATATGATAGCATACAGAAGCAACTTTTTCTTGTCATATGAAGCTCGACCTACTCGATCACCCATCCTCAGCATTTTTTCACATTCTTCTGAAGCAGCACCCGCAGTCTCTTCTGATACCATACCTCCAGTTGCAATCCACTCTGTAAGCTGTCAAGATAGATAGAGAATAAGTCAGGACCAATGAAAGATATAAATGTACAAGAAGTGAATTGTCAATACCTGAGGAGCAAATTGTTGTGAAGCACGAGATGATAAGGCAACATTTCTTGCTTCATCATAATATCCAGTTCTCAAGCAAAAATATATCTGTTGTTACAGAGAAGGATGGGGTCAGTTTGAACCACAAAATTGCCCACATAAATAATTAATTAGCTACCACAGAACAGAACACAAATAGATTTTGATATCCTACTCATAGACAACCGAATGGTTCAAGAAAAAATAAAGAAGGAAGTCGATTAGGCAATCTTTGACTTGTGCTTTCAATCGTGCTTACCTGGTCTGCAGTAAAATAAACAAGTAAGAAAGCCCATAATCTGCCAACTGCCTAATCTAAATTCATTTGTGCTTTCAGTGGTGCTCCCCTTGTTTACAAGCAAGCAAACCCATCGTCTCAAACAAATTATTTTTCTCCAAGATTTCTTTCAAACACTGAACTTCGATACAAAAGCAAGGCTCAGGGAAGAAGAATAGCAATCCAAAGGGCGTTGCCTTAGAAGATTAAAGCCAACGAAAAATAGACTTAGATGGTAAACATGTTCCAACTGACTGCATTTAATTTCCCACTGATGCAGAAAGTCTTCAAAAAAGATGAGGGCAAGAAAAAATATCATATATACAACATGCCATCACAACACCAAAAACAGGAAAGTGAGAGCATTACTATTAGTATACTACCAGCCATGTAAAGTTTACAAACACTGTATGAACAAGGATATAAGAGGAAAACTTCTTTGAGACAGCGCTCATCAGAGCACATGGATTCTCGCCAAGGTTTATAACTGAAACATGCTATACCACTTTACTTTTCTCCTCTCTATTTTCAAATATAGACATGATATACCTCAAAGGTAGTGCAGCGAGCACATTCAAAGCTTCAAAAAAAGAAGAATGGATCATACAATTGAACTGCATGCATGGTTTCAAACAGAATACAATTGTAAGTGTCTTAGTAACAAATAAAGGTAGATGGAAGCTTGCTCGTTGGCTTACATTCATTATGACATCTAACAACCAATAATTTGATTGACACAATCCACAATTGGCCCCTAAGGCTTGAATGGAAACAATGCAAGTGAAAAAAAATTTCCTTTTTGTGGTAAGATAATGGTAAAAAAGATTATGAAATCAGAAGGTATTTAAAGAACCTGCTGCCAAGTCGTATCAACAGGAGGCTGCCGACGAGCATCACCCGCATCAAAATCAAGAACCCCATAATCCCTTAAACGAATCTGCACAGAGCAGAATATTAGCAGAAGATAAGAATAAATAATCCTCGAATTATAGGCCAACTTGGTTGCATGATCCGATTCTTAATGACTAATTAAAAGAAGTGCTAACAAACCCGAAGAAAGGCACGAATTCGCTGAATATTTCCAACCGCCCCACCAAGAGCAGCCTGTAAGAACCATCAGAAAACCAGGAAATCCTAGATATATCATTTTTCAAATATTCCATAGCAATCAAAAAATAGCCCATAAAAGCTAGTTTATAAAGCATGATAGCAAAGAAGCTCCTTTCATTGTCAGAGAAAATAATTAGATGCTAATAACAGACATTAAAAACAATATTTTACCTGTGCGGGATGACTTTGTATGGTATCTAAGATATGTTTCTCATGTCCCCATTCAAGGTGGCGCCTTGCACCCAATACTAAAGACATTTTTTTCGACACACCACGTTGAACACTTGAATTCTCGCCCGTCAATGTCTGTCAATATGTTCAACATATCCACAAATAAATGCATGATGAACTTCACAAAAAGAATCATGATAATTGCAATTGCAAAGCATTTAAGTTTTAGCAGATACAAATAATAGGAATAAGGTGTAACGGAGTACACCTGAATTAGGTTCCATATCTTCTGCATGCTAACTGATTTCCCACCAGATGTGTCGAGCCCCAAACTTTCATAAGCACCCTTAAAAGCTGTTGCAGGCTAACAAGAAGAAATGAAACAGCATACGTGTCACACACAGCATTAGTAAGATGAATTTAAAGCACAGATATAAACATCAATATGGAATCAAAAAGGGTAGAGAACATTATATATCAACATATATAAAGTGAAGCACCACTAAATGTGAGCAAAACTTCCCATATACCACCCAAATGACACCACAACTCAAAGTGTTGAAACTTTTATAGATTGTAAAAATTGACAGGTTATTCTTTCATCAAACTAATGCCTGCAGCCTTAAAAAAGGGAAACAATAATAAACACAAAAAAGAGTATCTGAAAATGCAGAAAGAACATCAAGTTATGAACAAAGAATGTGCGTCCGCTTGTCAACTCTCGGTGGAATACTCACTTTAAATGGCAAGACACGCTCTCTTGCATTATTGATATTCTTCACAACTTCACCATAGGCTGTAGCTTTTTTCTCGAGGATTGGTTTGTTAGCAAGAGGTGCAAGCTCCATGCCAGATGGACTAGATGAAACCTGCTGACTAGAAGTCACAGCAATTATTTGACCTGAGCGAGCACCTCCAGTGCCTGCATCACCCATGTTAGTCCTAGGAAGTGTAGAAACTCGACTCAGGCTATGGAGGAAATCCCGTTTTTCCTTTTGCCAATCCTCCTGCCACAATGAATCCCTCACGGCAATCAGGCTAAAAGCACACAATAACAAAATATGCTACTTTCACAGATTTGTTTAACACGACATCAAAACTCCACCTTTTATGTAACATATAGATAATCCTTCATAGTATTTACAAATGAGGGCAATACCAACTATAAAATATAAGTTTTTGCTCAAGGGAACCCCAGCAGACTTGCAAATGCAAATCATACCAGGTTTATTAAAATTTCTCTTACACAGCCAATGATGATAATAAAAGAATTGAAGTTCACATGGTGCTCCAAACACGTTTAACAAAAAGTGATTAAATTTGCAATATATAGAAGCACAGAGAAACTACAAAATTTATGGCAAAAATAAAGCATTGTGGCACACTAACCTGCAGAACTGACATCATATAGTCGTTAAAATTTCTAAGGTTATCCTTCTGAGCTTCCTGAACAGCTGAGACAATTGCCATCTCATGGACCTGAGGTGCACACATAGCAATTCATTCTAATCAATCCAACACAGTCCAACCAACTTTTATGCTTAGGAAGCAAAAGCATGAGCATATATATATGAATAGCTGTTGAATGCATTGTAAGATACACAACATGTGGTACATCCAATTAAATTGCAGATGGGACTAAAGCAACACCCAGCACTCTGTAACCACCGTCATGAATGTCATACTGATTCATGAGAATTTACTAGGATTTGCAAAGCACAATAACAACAGTTTGATGACACTAATATTTTTAGTAAAACAAGCCTAGCTCTAGATATGTGAATGTTTCGATAGACAAAACATCACTTCAACAAGGTAGAATATTGGCTTTCTCAACAAAACAAAAAAAGGTAGTCTATTGAATTTACAGTTGAGGTCATAAAGTAGAGATTTATTGTTGTAAACATATAAACATACAGCAATGCAAGACGTGTGTTACACGTGAATATATTTAAATAATATTTTTTTCATAAAAATTTAAATTATGTGTAACTAAATTGCATAATAAATTAAGTAGTTTTAATTAATTTATATTTTAATTATTGTCAAACCTAATTATTGATCTATTATATCCCTCTTCGAGTATCTAATCTGTTATTTGTTTGGTATCTCTCCAACCCCTTAGATATTTCCTCTTTTGTTTATAATAAATCTTTATTGTAACATTGTCATTATTGAGGATTTGCATATCTAATTATATTATAAATTTATTACATTGTTTTTCAAAGAAATTGATTAAATTGCAATACTATTGTTTGTATTATAATAATATGATATTGTTATATACCAAAAAATCAACTATAACATATATTGGAACGTAGAATAATTGAATATAGATTGGACTTTATTTTGTCTTATAAATATAGACATAGATATAGAAAATTGTATGCAAGTGTACTACTAATAAATGGGTCAAAAAGAATTTAAAAATCATATGCAATTAATAAAAGAGTTTAAAAGAACTTAAAAGTCAAATAGGTATAGGAAATAAAAATTGAATGAAAGTAATATAGAATTTAGAAGTCAACTATTGTTAATAAAAGAGTTCAAAAAACTTAGAAGTACTTGAAATATTTAGAAGAAATAAGGGGATACAAACCAATTGTAGAGCCCCCGTATATATAGTCAAAAATAAAGGTACAATAAGGGTAAAATAAGGAAAACCCTAACAAATTAGGAAATAACTCCAAACTAGGAAATAACTCCAACACTCCCCCTCAAGCTTGGCTTAATTGACATTTTTAACAAACTAGGAAATAACCCCAAACTAGGAAATAACTCCAATACTCCCCCTCAAGCTAGGCGCAAAAATGTCAATTAAGCCAAGCTTGACAACGGAGTCCCGAAAAATGGATAGAGTGACAGGTTTGATAAAAACATCTGTAACCTGATCACTGATCCCCACAAACGATGGAGTGACAATACCACTGCTAATCTTCTCTCGAAGAAACTAGGTAAAATACTAGCATGCAAGCTAGGAACAAATAAAGACAAATCCATCTCTCTCATGTCTCCTATAGTGGTGGCAGTAGCAGAAGTTGGACCCTGAGAAGTCAGAGTGGACATAAGTATATCCAATCGGGATGTGATAGCATCCATATCACTCTGCCAAGGAGGAACAGTAGGAGCAGCAACAGGAACAACGGTAGTAGGTAGTGGTATCTCAGAAATAGCAGCAGTACGGCTGCAAGGAGACGGCTTAAGCTCCGGATGGAGCTTCCAACAAGTAGCCCTGAGATGTCCTGGTCGACCACAATAATCACACTGACGAGAATTCCCCTGTCTGCACTGGTCTGAGGCGCCCTAACGGCGCTGGTCAAACATAAAGGTGGAAGTACCAATAGAGGTCTCAACGGTAGAGGTGTCAACAGTAGGGGTCTCAAATCCCTCAGTAGTGCTCATAGCAACAATAATACTAGGGCACCCGTGACAGAAAAACAACTCTAAAATAAATAGAGAGATAAAATAAGGGAGAACAATATACCTCCAGTCGACCAATAGCGACAAATAAAGAAGGTCCAGAAAGCTCCCAAATAATCAGGTCACGGTGCCCAGAAAAACAACTCTAAAATAAATAGAGAGATAAAATAAGGGAGAACAATATACCTCCAGTCGACCAATAGCGACAAATAAATAAGGTCCAGAAAGCTCCCAAATAATCAGGTCACGGTGCCCAGAAATCCAAGAAATATAAATAAATGATCTACTGCATCAAGAGCAGATCAACGAAGAAATCTCTAAAATAAATAGAGAGATAAAATAAGGGGGAACAATATACCTCCAGTCGACCAATAGCGACAAATAAAGAAGGTCCAGAAAGCTCCCGTAAATATAAATAATGGATCTACTGCATCAAGAGCAGATCAACGGAGAAGAGGATTCAACCCCTCTTAAAAGTCTAGAAGCTCCGACACTACGACAAAGAGCGCAAAGCACGAAGACGCACGAAGGCAAAGAACCAACAAATTGGGGTTTTAACGAAAACAGTTGCTAAATCAGATTCAAGCAACTAGACAACCCAAATTCCATAACTTTCAAAAGAACAACCGAGTCAAACAATCACAATCCAGCCCAAAAGAACGGTTGAATTCTTCTTCAAGGTGCAGCAACAAACAGTCAACGAACAAGTTAACAAAGTGGAGCAACGTGAAAAAGAGTACAGTGCAAAATCAACCGGCAGAAATCACAAGGAATTAAACACTGTTCATCGGTACTGTTTCACGGAGCATGAACAGTAATTTCGGCGCTGTTCACCAAGTGAACAGTGTTTTCGGCACTGTTCACAGTCCCTTGGAACCGCAGAAAAATAACAATCCACCAAAAAAGTCTAGAAACAGTGTGGTGGCTGGTGGCTGCAACGTGGAGGAGGGGTTAGGATTAGAGTTAGGCTCTGATACCAACTTGAAATATTTAGAAGAAAGAAAGGGATACAAACCAATTGTAGAGCCCCCGTATATATAGTCAAAAATAAAGGTACAATAAGGGTAAAATAAGGAAAACCCTAACAAACTAGGAAATAACTCCAACAGAAGTCAAATAGGTATAGAAAATAAAAATTAGGGATAAAATAGAAAATCAAAAGTTTTTTACATATGGTGACATGACATTTATAAGTAATTATAGATATAGATAGATAGATAGATAGATATGCTATAAAAAGGCTTGTCACAGCTGGGTTTTATCAAACTTAGCCCATACTATGTCCCGGAAAGAAAGTGATTGGCAAACAAAAACGAAGGCGTATAGAGGGTGTAGAATGTACTGCATCAAAACAAGCAACCATGCACACAACATGCATCCATATCCAGCTGAAGTAAAAACAAAAGATTAGTATGATGACACATTGAGACGAGCATAAATACTTTTTTTAAATCGGCAAAAAACATTAGTTTTATTTAATAAAGAAAAAGCCGATACGTGAAGACCGTGCAGTCCCCCTAAAAAGTTCCAAAACAGGAAGCTAAACAATTAACAAACAGATCACATCTCACAAACAGCTCTTCATTCTTTTCCACTCAAAAACAATGGAAATCCATCCAACTCAGGTGAAATCAAAAACCAAAAAGAAGCCAAGAACTGAATTATTTCCCACAGCTCAATCTCTTCTTCAAGCTCATCTCCAAATGCTAGCATTCCTTGCTACCATAGAACCCAAACAATGCCAGCACCACACTTTTCCAAAGAGACGATTGTGCTTTCCTGATCTTCCCAAAGCCCCAAAAATCAATTCCAAACATAAATTCACAAGCACATTGTGAAACCAAACACAAATTCATTAATGAAAATAGTCTTCTCCATTACAAAAGAGCTACCAGAAAATGTAGAAATAAATGATACATAGTCTCCTCACTCCGCCTACACATAATACAGCATTATGGCAGAAGTAACCAATGAGGAATTCTTCTCTGAAATGAATCATTACTATTGAGTTTATTAAGAGCATCAGGCATTAATGTAGCCATATACATCTGCAAAATTAAAGACTTTTTCCCAATATGGGTCCCATTGATCTAGTGTGCCGTGAGGAGCGGACTGGCTACTGATCGGACCACCAACTTTATTTGAATTAAAGCACTCACAAATACAAAACCCAAAAAAATAAGAACGAGCCCTTATCTCTTCCATCAAGTCGATTATTGGCATTGATCTCCCATCCAAATTCTCACCATAAATTCAAGAATAAATCTGGCCCTATAAAGGATTTTTGTAGTGGATAGGCATAGCTCAAAAAGGTTTCTCCATGAATACAATATTGTCTGCAAGTTGAAGATAGAACATAAGTCCCCATCTCTAATCATCAACGCCTCAAGGAAATCAGCAACAAGCAATAACAAAACGGGGAAACGTTATCTCCTTATCCAAACCCATCATAAAGTATTGTCAGGGGTAGTCTCATTGAGTCCTATTAGCAAACATAGATAAATAAGAAAACGAACACATTCTTCTATACAAATCTCAATTTTCCACTTGACCTTTCATTTTCATGGAGTATCCAAGGACCCTGAGTCAACAATCAACATGATCATGAGCTTTCTCCAAATCGACATTAAGCACTAATGCTGTTTACTAAAGCCACCTAACACCACACCCTCATTACAAGTGAAAACATGATCAGTGTTATGCCTCTCCCAAGTCTCAACAAAGGCAACTTGATAAAAATAAATGGTTTCAAAACCTTCCTTATAAAACTTCAAAGGAATTCCAGTAACAATATCATAAAAGAGTGGAATCATAAGCAAGCTGCATTGATTTACAAGACACTACAAAGATTCTTCCTTCTAATTTAAGCATCAATATTTTAAAATTCCTTTAGCGTGGATTTCTCATAATTTCTAATGATACAAAAAAAAATTCAAAAGAATTACAACCAATAAATTGGGCATCCTGAAATATGCCAATAACAAGATTTAAGGCACGAACAGTTCAACCTTATGTAATGACCTGAAATTACCTGTTGCAAATACTCCTCTACGCTTGTTGCCTCGGCAGGGAAAACATCCTCAAACGTTGTCTTGAAGAAGAAAGATTATTATTCAGAAAATAATACAAGGTAATATTACAGCTAAGGATAAATGCAAACATGAAAGCAGCATTACTTCTCAGAATTTGAGAAATAGAAGGCAAACCATGCATTACTTCTCATTGCAATGCAATGGAGAGCAGGAATTTGATATTCTCACACCATGTCAGCAATCTCGGACACAAGAAATGTTCAACTAGCACATTCTTCAGTTTACGGGTACTCCGGTAGCTATTCTACCCTAAATATTAAACGGATTTGCAAAACGAAATTTATCATATTAAAACCAGACTACTTAGAATTTTATATCTTAACCCATTTCATACATTGGTTTTATACCCAAAACTTTCATCCAACAAAAAGAGCAGTTATTTGCATGGGCATAGGACTCAATAGATTCGACCTTTCTGTTTAAAGCTAAAAAACTACCGAGCTAATTCAACCTTAGAACATGTACTCACTTAACAACTGAGAAATTGTGTCATAAAGCTTTTCTCAAATACTAAATGCTTGCTTTTTGTCCTTGTCTTTCTGCAGTTTCTCAAATGTTCACCTGTTATCAAAATCAAATGCCACAGCAACCAAGGCAGCTCATATGCATACAAATTCTTAACTATTTTTTCCCAGTTTCGTCGAATTTGTGTTGTTAAGCACAACATCAAATGCACCATCAATAACTATTTAGAAATTACACAGGAGAGGGAGGGGGGAGGAGAGGGAGAGAGAAGCTTAATACTTAACTAATGTGCAGTGAGTATGGTGAAGCCACTTGTTGCTACTTATTACTCAACTAATTCCAAAATTACACTCTAGAAAGGTGTAACAATAAAACTATAACATAGCGTTGTTTTGGAAATATGTTCAATCTAATGTATCACTATTTAATGCCCTCTTTTGTTTGAAGAGTAAGATTGTTCCCCTAAAATAAGGATGCTAAAAGAAATACGGAACACCAGTACGCAAGTAGTAAAGAGAATCTTGTGGGTATTGATTGAATGAGGCCATAGAAACATAATAACTGCCTACTCTTTAAGCCCTCCCATTAGATGTATAAAATGAAAGCTGTTTGTTCCCAAGGACTTCACAAAAGTCCTATCAAATTCTTTCATTCTATATTCTAGTTGAATAAAATCACATAGTCCCATGGTACATGTTCATACACTTTGCAATAAACTACCAAATAGAGCAAACTAATGAATAAATTTTAGCATAGTAAGCAAAATAGGCCAAACCAGAATACATAATCATGCAACACATTGAAGGTAAAGGAGAATTCTACCTTTAACTCAAATGACTTAAGATCTCGAGCAAGCTGCTCTGCATTTATCCCCTCACGAGCTAGTAGCCTGTAAATGCAAAAGAACCAAAAAATAGTATCAGTAAAAATCTAACGAAGATCATCAGGCCCTCATAGTCAATTATGCTCTATTTCGTTACTGAGCAACCCTCAGATTAAAACCAAAGAAAAATAAATGTTGAAATTGAACCACCAGAGCTAATGCTTTAAAAGACACCACTTTCTAATTTGATTTCCTATGTTTTCTTGGCAACCAAGCATCTATCTATACATCTATTCTATTGTATAAAGACTCAAATTGGTGGAGAGGGGGCCTTGTAACCCTTCCTTCTCCATTTCCTACTTTAATTCTGAACTATTTATGATAAAAAATGATTTCATCTAATAAACATCTAAGACTTGGCCTATATAGCCACTCTTCCACTATCTCACCACTAATAAGAGGACAAGACCTTACAACTAGATTAGAGATGATCTATTCTCTCCGGTGAGTGCAGTGAAGGACTCTCGCCTCACCCGCCCGTTTGACTTATGGCATCATCGATTTGTTTTTCAATCTAAGCGATTTCATAACCAAAAAGAAATACCTCTCTTTTAGGATCAGTCTTGTCCCTAAGTGTAGTAGTCAATCAACGGGACATTCAAAGAAGCTATGCACCTTCACTGAATGTTAATGAAAGAAACCCCTTTCATCCTAATCTCATCTACTAAAAAAAGGACCGGGCTCCCCCATGCAACTCGCCTTTCCTCCTTACCAAAGATAAATGTGATCCTCTTTCCCTGTTTACTATCCACTCTTCCACTATCTCACCAATTAACAACTACTTTTTAAAAAAAAATCCAAAAAAATATGAAGTTTTTATCCCTACAACTTCCCATGATACTTTACCTTCCCAAATAGTTAGGATGGGAAAGAGTAAGGGTATATAATGAAGAAGTGGGATAGATAGGCAAAGGAGAGAGGTTATAAATCCCATGCATTGCACAAATCTGTCGTCAATGTGGATGTGTGTGTGTGTACATATGAATCAAAATATATGAGAAAGCCAGCCTTCCCTCTCTAAATACTTAATCCTAAAGTTTCGATTATTTTATAGAAAAATCATTGGGTTCCTCCAATTAAATTATGTCATGCGGCCTATATGTAACCATTCCCACCATCTTTGCCAACTTATCCACATGTAATTTTTTTTAAAAATAAAAGCAGTTCAGCACACAAATGGTTAATTTTTCAACAATGCTAATGTTGGAGTGAGGAAGAGATTGTAAAGTGCACTGAATGGGTCGCCGTTACTCTCACATTATAACAAGAACAAAATGATTGCAGTTCTTACTGAGAAAGTATATACTCATAATCCAATATACATAGAAGCTGAGAGAGAGAGAGACCTTGTGGCGGCAATAGATTGAGATGGAGCTTCTGTCCTAAGGGTTTTCGCCTTGAGCTTTTTTGACAATGCTTCTAATTGATCCAAGTTCCTCTGCAATTACAAGAAAAACTAATTAAAATAACTAGGTGAATTCAAAACTTTAAAAATCACAAGAAGGGTAATGAGGAAAGAGAGCCAAATTGAACTTCCAAACCACTAGATTCTACTCGGCAACATATAACTGCTAACCCCATGTTAGACTAACATTTCAACTTATGCAACACATAAGGACGAAGAAAACTAAAATTCGAGAACTTTCTTTTTCACTATTTTCCTAGTTTAGCTGAATTTTCTCGGGAACCAAACAGAGTGAGCAAGGACGACTGAGAAGTGTGAACCTGAAGAGGAGGGAACTGAGCAGAAGGAGCGGCTTGTTCGACAAGCTTCGAAGACGAATGGAGAAGGTGGGTCCAGCTACTCATGTCTGCGTCGCTCGCCATTCTCGGCAACTACGGAGTTCGAATGCTCACCAGGTAGTGAGCAAATACCAACATACACAACTGCGAGAGCGAGCGAGCGAGTGTTTTGGAGCTTAAAAAGCCCTAATTTTGAGCGGTAAAGCATAGCATAGATTTGGCTAATTTCACAAACGTCCCCTACTATTTTGTAAAATTGAAAAAAACTCCAGCTTTGGTACTTTACATAAACATCATTTCATTGATTGGTTTTGGTTTTCAGTTATTAATAATTAACTGAAACAACCATATACCAATTGTGAAACAATAAAATAAAGTCTTTATGATATTATATTTGATGATGCACAAAAATGATTTTATGCAAAATTAATCAAGAATGAAGTAAATAAGGCACAATACAAGCAAATGTTTAAGTGGTTCGTTTTGAGTGATCTACTCTACTACGATGACCGAAAATCTTATTATTCAAGAGATATAGTGTACTGAAATGTGTGTGATGTCTCCCAGGCGGGGTTTACAATTTATAGGCGAATAGAATTTCACAAGGGCTTCGAATGAGCCTTAATTTGAGGCATCATCCTTGTAACTGATTCCTTGAAGTTTGTCTTATCTCGTAACAAACGAGATCACCTCGCGAGACTGGTAGTATGTCCCTGATGACTGCGTCCCCACAAATTCTCTCTCGTGTCAGTTGTGGACTAAGTCTCTCGAGATGGTGAGGCTAACCCAACTGAGCTTCCTTGATCCTATAATGGGTTTGGTCTGTATATTTAAGTTAGGATTGATCTATATCTCTAATCTGAGCCTAATCTGAATCGGGCCTGTCAATATTCTTAAATATTTGAGAAATAATTAAAAAAATCTAATGGGATATTCTAAGTGAAATTTGTCAAAGAAACAAAATTCTATCAATATTAACCTAGTTAGAAAATTTTAATAATCATCAAATATATGGACAATAGAGAGATTTTTAAAAAATATAATTTTAGTTGATATTCGATTATTGAACTTAATTTTGAATTATTGGATCTAGAGTTTAATAAACATAATTCTATAACTAGAAAAATTATACTTTAACCTGCTTCGACTTTTATAGTTAAGAAGACAATATGAAATAGAAGCTTAGTTTGAGGAAATGAAGAAAAGTGGTTGCTCCACTTAACCCCCAACCAGTTATTCGACTCTTTCAAACAACAATAGACATCTTTGATGGACCCAGTAGGTGTTGCTCCACTCTACTCTGCCCTGCCCTGTCCACTAACCATTGGAGTTTGGGCCCAATGAAGATATATCGTCCACTATTTCCAACAAAATGTATTGGAGGTTTTTTGTTTGGGGGGGGAAGAGAGAGAGAGAGAGATTGGGGGAGGAGGAGGGTTATATAGTTCTAATTTTTAAGCTGTTCCAATTGATATGTAATATTTTAAATGTAAGTTGGTCAAGTTATTGTGTTATACTTGAATTGAACATGAATTACGAACTTAATTTGAGCCTGAATTAGTTAAATCAAACCAATCCAAATTGAGCCCAAAATTAAATTGGGCTACTTGAGTTGAGTACCTCAAATTGAAAGTCGGGCTTGGGATGAGTTAGAGTTAAAAATTGGATTTTTTGGGTGTTGATACATTTTTTTAAACTTATTTGAGAGAGAGTGTATGGATAAGTATTTTATTCTATTAAGTTCAATTTTAATAAAACATTTTATGATTAGGTATAAAATTCAAATGACATTTGAATTTTTTTACTTACTTACTCTTCCTTAAATTATGCATAATTTTTATTCTTTGACTCTCTCTCTCTTTTCTATTGATAATTTATTTTCTTTTCAAATATGTAAAGATTTAATTTGATTTTTTCATTTCTCTTATTTTCTCTCTCTCCCCCTTATTTTCTCTCACCGTTACTCTTTCTCATTAATTTTTTTCTTTATATTAACGTTATAACAACACAATTATATTAATCAGTTAAAATTATTCTATAATATACTAAACAGTTATTCACTTGTTCTAATAAACAAAACAGTTACACCAAATAATTACACAAAATTACGACACCAACCTAATTTATCATTCAGTTGTTTACATAAACCAAAAAGTTACATCATTTATTATCACGACATTGTTACACCAATCATATACACCAATTTTGGTGTAATGGTAAACTATTTTTTGTAATAAAAAACCTCATTTGGTGCATATAATTAGTCTAATCATGTCCTGATACTAAATGATGTAACTTTTAGATTTATGTAAACAACTGAATGACAAATTTGATTGGTGTTGTAATTTCGTGTAATTGTTTGGTGTAACTCATTGGTTTATTAGAATATATGAGTAACTGTTTGTTATATTATTGGTTAATTTTAATTAATTAGTGTAACTGATTGGTGTAATTGCGTTGTTGTAATGTTAATATAAGGAGAGAGAGAAAGAGTAACGGGGAGAGAGAGAAAAAAGAGGATAGATAGAGATAGTAAAAGAGAAAGACAGAGAGAAAGTAATGTAATAATGAATGATCTTTTAGTTTTTTTTTTCAAAAAAAAACACTTATGATCAAATAAGTTTCTTTAATGTAGTTTAATTCAATTAATTCCAAATTTTTGTACCGATTTTCAAATTTCCCTTAAAAATTTTACAATTTGGCTTGGACTGGAATTAAAATCCTCTAACCCACTCAACCCACCAGAATTGCACCCTAGTTCTCAGTGCTGGGTTCGGCTATCTTCTTTGAAAAAGATGAAGATAAAATGGTCCTCCAAAGTCTTAAGGTGTGAAGATGATTAAAGACTTACGTTACGCGATTCGGACACGGCAAGCAGTCCCTTAAAGCTGCAGAGATACGGAAGACAAAAGGTGGAAGTTGCATGGCAGTGACATTCGACTTTACTCAGGTCTTGGTAAACTCTGAACATTTTCTCGACCACTTGGTACCACCCAACTTTCTCAAAGCATCTTCCTTAGAGGTTGAGGCCATGACTTTTTATTTTTTTTGTTTGTTCTTTCCTGCCTTTTTCTCCCCCTCGTTCTTGCTTATATCAATGCAATTGTCATTGCCAGGAATCTTCTGTAACTCTTAAAATCTGATAAGACTGCTCATTGTTTAAAAATGATGTACTCAGTACACGAAACTCTTATCATTGTGGAGTTTGAGGAGGGTACGATCACAAAGACTGTTTTCATGACTCAAACCCGTACCCTTTAAATCACAATGAAATAATTTTACCGTTACGTCAAGACCCGACCATTGTTTACTTCTCTCAAATCTTGTTAATAGGCAGAAGACTTGTCCATCAAGTATAACCATACTACCAATTATTGTTCCTACTCATTGTCCCATACCTAACAAATGTAAACCCATTGTCCCATACCTCACAAATGTATGTATAAATCATAAAAATTACATCATTCCCAACACTACAATTGCCTAAGACTATTGTGTTTGGGTAACTTTTTTCAAATATTAACCCATCTTTTAAATGGATTTTTTAATATGCAATTTACGAGAATGACTTTTATCTAACATTAGACGTTTCATAGACGCATATTTTCGAAGCACTTTGGAGTTAAGAGTTGGATCCTATCCTATTATATAACGTGTGGACCTCCCTCTCCAACTAGGGGCTAAGGGTATGGTTCCATGGAGGTACTGTGTCAAAATCTGATCTTGATCATTGATTTTAATTTGGATGATTATTAATTATTGATTGAAAAAATAATAAAATGAGAAAAAAATTATACGCGATATATTTTTATTAGACGAAAGTTGTTTAATGGTCGAAATCGGAAAAGTTGTTTATTTTGATGGTGAAATCAGAAAAGCACTTTTTCTATAGGCTAACTTTCGTTATTGGTTCGTCACCGTCTCTGATTCCTTGGGATTGCCTTCTTGTTATCTTTAGGTAGATTCTGGATAAAAACCCTAATCACCACATTCACTTGGCTTTGGTCAAAGTTCGGTTCAATTAACAGCTTCGGCCATTTCATCCGAGTACTTCGATGGATTGCAGCATTGAGGTTTATTAATTGCTCGGTCCATGAGATTATTGCTTTGGTAAAATTGTTTTACACTTGAGCCCTTATCACGTGCCTTTGTCATGTGAATTTATGAACTGATCAATCATGAGCTGTGTTTCAATGACTTTAGTGTTTGAACATTTGAGAACTTCGGACTTGGCTAGGAATGGAACGGTCAACAACCTAGACAATTCCAAAATTTTGGGAGAAAAATATGAATGTATGGTAGAAGTATTTGTTCTTCGATGATTATCACGAAAAACTTGAAAATTTCAATAGAAGGAAAGTTGTGAAATCAGACTTATTGTTTATTTGCATCTCTCTCTCTCTCTCTCTCTCTCTCTCTCTCTCTCTATCTATATATATATATATATATATATATATATATATATATATATATATATATATATATATATATATTAGTATTTATGTCCATAGCCATGGACTTTTGTGGGTGGTGAGGCTCTATGCAAAGATGCCAAACATTATAGAATTGTACAATAATTGTATTAAAGAAAGATTCAAGAGCTTTCATTTGACTATGTATGAATGTGACATACTCTAAAGGGAATCGACGTCCGGTTTGGGAGATCGGGCGATAAGGAAGATTCAACCTTGTATTATGCATGGAATCAATGAATAACTCCATAACCACTACTATGTTCTTGTTTTTCTATATTTCCTAACGTTCAAAAAAGTAAAAAGATGATCTTACAAAATCCCTAAAAAAAAATAAACATAATATGAAAAGGATAATGCGTTTTTCAATGAAATTAGGTTTTTCCTACATTCTTTTTTTGTGAACATCGAATGGTGAAATTTCGGTTCGCTCTCCCTATGTGGTTGGTCTTCTTATCGGTTTACCTCCTTTCTCTTGATGGAATATACCAATACCCGAGCCCCAGATTTGCTTGTGCTCTTCATCGGCGCTCGTCCAAATTTATCACTCATCCCGCTTAGAAATATTTTTTTGATTAAATAGGAGATACAAAATGTATATTTTTTTCTTTTTTCTTTTTCTTTTTGGGGGTTGGGGGTGGGGGAAGGAGGGTGAGGTAGAGAGGATGAAGTTGGAACCCACACCCACTTCTGAGAAGGAGTGAGCCCTAAGGCCCCCAACCACTTATCACCCTCTCACCTAATTTGCAATGTATCTAACCTCCAAAATAGAATTTAAAATGCTAGGAGTTTATTTAAATGTCAGATTATGCAAGTGTCAGACAAGTAATGATTTTTCTACTATGATATAATAATAATAATAATAACAACTAATTGACCGGCATGCCATTTAATTAATCTGTATAATTATTGTTCACAAGTTTCTTCTCTTGTTAATAATATATAATTATGCATATATATTTTGAACTGAGTAGGTTGGGGTAGTTGTATGGTCAATTTATTTTTATATTTATTTATTATTTTTATAATTAATGACTACAACTAAGTCAAACTAAAATTTAAAATCACAGATGAATTCGATATGATACCAAAGTTTTTCTTTTGGCACCAAGTGTCCGTCCAGTGTCATGCATGAGATTTATATTTCAATCCCTTTTTATTGTTTCTATTTATTTTGATATTTAGAAAAAAGTTAAAAAATTTGAAAAAGAATAAATACTGAGAACTACAGATGATGCGGAAAGTTAGATAAACAGATAAATAGTAAAAGGAATAAACCGTACATCCAAAATTTTGTGGGTGTTTTTATAATTTCTGTGAGTATTTTTACAAAAAAAAAAAAAAATTATCAACTTTGTAGGTGATTTATCACTTTTGTGAGTGTTTTACCACTGTTGTAATAATTATTTTTATTACTTTTATTCGGTAATAACAAAATTATAAATTTTTCTGGGTGATTTACCATTTTTGTGGGTATTTTTACTACTGTTGTAATAATTATTTTTATCACTTTTATTCGATATCGCAACAGTAATAAAAACACCCACAATAGTGATAAAAATACCTATAAAATAATAAATATTGGTACGATACCAATTTTTTTTTCCGGTAGTGTAAACAACTCGTAGTAAGAAGTTGAATTTGGTCATTTTGATGAGTGGTTACTATGTCATGTGTAAAATTTTGATTCAAAAAAACTTTTATTTTTAATGTAATAAAATCAAACTTTTGTGTATATATATATATATACTACTAATAAAAATGCTTTAACATGAATTTTTTTTAATTTACTATTTTGTTCTTATAAAAAACTACAAAGGTTAACATGTCTTTTTATATTTAAATATACAAATTATCATTATATCTCTTTATATTTAAATAACAAATTAATCTTTAACATATCGTGCAAATCTCTCTATTTTTACAAAACTTTTGAATGGCCGTGTTATGCTTAATAAGATATATATAAAAACAACATTATTCTTTTTTCTCAAAACCCTAATATTAATATACGTTGACAATTCCATTGATATAATATCATCTCCAATACCAAAAAATGGATATATTTATCTTATCTCTTTATTCACACTGAAAATAATTTGGTTAAAGATTACCGATACACAAAGTAAATACAAGAAAGACAAAAAAAAATCGAGAATTTTTTTTTTACAAATCTTACAACTTAGTAGCTCCAATGGACGAATCGCACAAAAATGAGTCGATATGATGTTTATAGTTATAAATAGAATATAAATAATTTAAGTATGAGATAATATCTAATGTAACTACATAATTATATTTTTTTATATATTTTATCAAATGTTTCAACAAAAAAAATTACGTGTAACACACATCGTGCATTACTAATATATTAGAGATAATTCGTGCCTGAAGATGGCACGGGAAAGGCCTCTCAAAATCCGTCCCCAATAGTTTATTTGCTATTGGGCTGCTTACCATGTTCCTATTCATGCTGAGCTGGTAGTTGTTTATATTTTGTGAATAATTTTTTGAGACACTCACTCATTAATAATAAAAGATTTGTAAAAACGAAAAATATAATAAAAAAATAGAAAAAATCTAAATTTAAATTAGACATACATATAGAAGCAAGAAGTGAATCGTTGAACAGTTGGTGAGACTCAATCTTATATCATACATAGGATGAATAACTTCCTAATGATAAATCTAGGGTTCTTGTTTATTTTATTTAATTAATATGTTCCCTCAAGTCCCAAAAAAAGCAAAGATGGCCTTACCCAAAAGGACAAAAAAAAGAAAAAAAAAAAAAAAAAGTAATCCTATTCGAATTGAGGTACCAAAAGAGAGACATTATAAAGTCAGGTGTCTCTCCCATCTTTTTAACAAACCTCCACGATGTGTGAAAGATTTTAATAGAAGAAAATAGAAAGAGTACATGTAAAAAGGAAAGTAATGAGGGGTAAGAGATCTATTTTATGTTCTATTTGGTACGATGGAAAAATGAAAGGATGGAAAGTTGGAAGGATGGAAAGTGGGAAGGATAGATAAAACATCATGTTTGGTAAGGGAAGAAAGTAGGAAAGATGGAAAAGTTGATGGATTAACTTTCCTTCCAACTCACCAAAATCAATCCCTCCAAAATCGGAAGGACAGTGAATGGAAAGTTAATTATTTGTGTTGAGATGTATTTTATTTGTCTATATATCTTTTAATATCTATATAATAAAGTAGCTTACAATTCAAATCTCAAAAGATAAACAAAATGACTTTTGCTATTCGCGGTTGAGATCACTTTAAATTTTACTTTAAAATTAATCTAACGGCTAATATTAACACCTTAAATTTAATAGGAAAAATAGGCACCTAAGGATGTGTTTGGAGTGATTTTTTAAAAATACTTCTAGAAATTATTTCTCATAAATACTTTAAAAAAAAAAATAGTATTTGAAATTGCCTCATCACCGCCACCGCCACCGCCGCCGTCGCCACCACCACAACCACCGCCACCACCACCACCACCGCCACCCCTACCACCACCGCCGCCGCCACCACCGCCGTCGCTCGCCACCATCACCGCCGCCCTTAACTCTACCACCACCGCCACCACGGTCATTGCCACCCCACCATAACCATCACCGTCTCCTACCACCACCACCACTGCCGCCCACCACCTCTCACCCCCACTACAAACCAAAGTTTAAATTCTTTTATCTCTTCTCTATGTTTGTGATTTGATTTTGGATATGAATACAAATATGTTTATTGTTTACCATTTTTTATTACTATGTGCCTTCAGGCACATGCAATAACTAGTATACATATATTATATATACATTAATTTTATATAAAAATACAATGATAAAATATGTATTTATATATATATTTTTTAAAAAGTTTTAAAAATAAATTTAAAAATAAACAGGTCAACTTGCAACTCGACACGATACAATTAGTTAAATGAGTTAAGTTCGGTTTTACTAATGTTCGACACAAATCCATACTGACTCAACACGAATCTGACACGATACGACTCAATTGTCACCTCTAGTCTTATCCAGCACAAAAAAAAAAATTAGTCATTTTTATTTTTCATCAATCCAACCAAACACAAAGGAAGGAAAGTGTATCATTCCCACTTTCCTTCCTTGAAGGATAGAAAATGTATCTCTCCTACTTTCTGTCCTTCTTACTTTTAATCCTTCATACCAAACAGAGCATTAGAATCATAATTTTAAAAAGAAAGCACAAAACTATATATATCCCTGAGAGTAAATAAGATTAAGAAATTCAATAAAAAAGACCATTAAGAAAGACAACGAGAGCAAATACCAAAATTAGCAAGTCTCTCTCTCTCTCTCTCTCTCTCTTATTTTATTCATTTCCTTGTCAGTATAGATAACCTGAATCTGCCTGTTTTGCATCTCACCCCATTCAGACATCAACAAATGGAGCTGCATACGACGTAGTGAGCCTTAACACTCCCCCCATCGTAAAAAAAACAACAATGCCATAAAAGAGAAACATCAAAATGAAAACTATGAAGACTAACCATGTCTTCTTAACTATATTGAGGTTGAGAAATCCGATGAAAAGGACCACCAAGAAAGGTCGTGAGAGAAGATGCCAAACTCGACTTCATTTATATTAAAAAAATCTGGACGATATCATATCTATTTGGAATGAGTAGAGCCGATAGAATGAATCAAAAGAGTTTCGAGTTTACCTGATTGATAGGCATTTGTACTTAGCAAGTCTCGGCTACTTTGATTCTTTTTCTGTGAAAATAAATTACCTTAATCTTCAATTCTTCATGTTGTTCATGTTGTGCATTCATTCATGAAAAAGCCTCCGTTTTTCTTGCAAATCTCGACGAAGTGATAAAAATTTTAATAAAAAAATTTAATAAGTATTCATATAAGGGGACGTAATGAACCTTACACTAGAGATTAAATTCAAAAATAATAATAATAATAATGCAATTCATTAGATACATCATAACTAAAAATGAACCAGGAAGGCTAAACATATTCCTATTTACAAATGGGAATCAAGAAAATTTGACAAAAAAGCCTATGAAGAATGGCCACGAGAGGACATGACAAAATTAATGAATTTATTTGCTACTTTTTTTCTTCTTCTTCTTTTTTTTTTTTTTGGGCAAGTGTAAACCTCATTTTATCTGCTGAAAGATACAAAAATTCTCAATTTGTCCTTCAAATAATTAATTTTTTCACATTGTTCCTTTAAATAAATAAAAATATTATAATATAATTCATCGTCTTATTTCTATTTGGTCGCTCATCAGTTGCGCATCTATTGATAACAAAGTCTCTTTTTGGACCTTTAACACCCACGGAGATGCCTTCTCTAACCATACAATTAGATTCCCAAAAAAAAGTTTGCATATTTGGCCAAAACATATGCCACTCCATTTTTTTCATGCCGTATGTGTTGGAAAAAGCAGACCTTAATGGTCACATCAGTATCCTAATTCCATGAATATAATAATTACATTTTATTCTTAAACAATCTCTTGATTCTATATGTTACTGTCTTAAAATGGAGCAACTAGTGCCTTTTTATTTAATGGGTTAATTGCTTTTTATCCCATGTAATTTTGGCTATAAGCACCTTATTTAATTTATTTGACATTTAAAATTATGCACATTATCCCCTTATAGTTATGTACGAAAGTGAAGTAATTGACGCCGTTAATAAAATTAAAAAATTATCATAATGCTCACATTTTAAAATTAGACTTTTTGTCTGATTCACTCTTGATCACAAAACTAATGGAACGTGACAAAAACTCAACACATTTTAATCAAATATGTCGAGTCTTTTTTTTCCTCAAGTGAGATTTTGATCCGGAGCCGAAAATCACTTATGTTTTTTTTACATGTTTTTTGATCTAGAACTGATGTCCTACCTATTTGGATATTATATCATATATTATATTGTAAAAGATATTTTAGACACTTTGACAATGTTTTTTTGGAGGAAAACAATGGAAACAAAACTCATAACATGTTTTGGCGTGTGGAGCATACGCTCTATTAACTTGGATGACAAAAATAACCATTTCACTTTGGTACATAAGTATAAGAGGGTGATGTGTATAATTTTAAACATCACATAGGTAAAGTACTTCTAACTGAAACCACGAGGAGGTAAAAAAAAACAATTGACCCTTATTTAATTGTGCAATGTAAAAATTTTAATTATTGAATGTGTAAATTAAAAATTTAAAGTTCTTTTAGGGTATAAAATGTCATTTATCCAAAAAAAAAAGGGTTAATTGCATAGAAGTCCCCAAAATATGAGATTTGTCTCATTTTAGTCCCTAATATTTTAATTGCATCATTTTGATCCATAAAATATTGAATTTTTATGTGATCCTCAAGTAGACAACATTCAAATTGCTAACAATTTTTTATCATAAACTTATCAAGTGATACCTAATATGGGCAAGAAATAATTTTGGTAGCTCTTGACCAAAATTTAGATAACTCATGATCAAAACTGTGTAATTTGGGTAATTCTTTAACCAAAATTTCGATAGAAATTTAGTCAAGAGTTATGCAAATTATTTTTTTTGCCCATATTTAAGTATTACGTGACAAATTTATAATAACAAATTATTAACAATCTGAACATTATCTACTTGAGGGACCATATAGAAATATATTCAATACTTAAGAGACTAAAATGATATAATTGAAATCTTAGGATCAAAATGAGACAAATTCCATATTTTAGGGATCTCTAGTGCAATTGACCCAAAAATAGAATAATACTATTTGGACTTAAAAATCTCACATAATTTTTTTTTTCTTTTCATATTCCAACTGTCCTAATAGATCACCACAAATACTAGCCTGCTCACGTATCAGACTAATATTAGACGTTATGCAAAATCGTCTCTCCACACAAGAGAATAAATCTATGGGCGGTGGCTTAATGATGTAGTTTTATTGTAAGTAGTTTGTACACACGTGCATTGCACGTGGACCATGTTGAGTGTGAAATATTGTTTATATAAGTTGTAGATCATTAACGGTAATATGCTTACATATTTTGTGAAAATAAAAATTCATATAGGAAGTGATGATGCAGTAATGTGGTTTTTATCCAAATCAAATATAGATTAATTCGAGGCCGTCTTTGACCAAATAGAGATTACTTCCTATTGCGGTATTCTTCTTTACTCCAATTTATATATAGATTGCACCAAAATTACATGAAGTCTTATTAAGCTATACAGTTAACCCAATTAATGACATAAGATAACTCAAGGTTTAACTATATTAAAAAAACAAGCCATTGTTTTTGGAAAAATTGAAGACTATTAGAAAGCATATTCCACTCCCTTGATTTCAGTGATACAATCCAACAAATTTTTCAGTGAAGTTACAGTTCAACATTTGATACCATAGCCACAGCTAGAAAATGAGCATTGAAATGGCCTTGAATATCTTGCATAAAATTCAATTTAAACCTACTATCCTTAAATTGTAGCTTCGAATGTTAACTTGATCACCAAAGTCTAAGTCTGTTGCTTACTCCATTAGCATTCCCAAATCAAAACCAAATCGAGCTCATCTACAAAGACGATACTCACAATATAGAAAAAGAGAACCTTAGATAAATATGTCAAACATGACCAAAAACCAAACACACTAATAGAGTAAAGCAGAATCAAATATTGTTGCTAGAAACAAAGGGACTATCAATGACTCTTTTACTTAATTCCTTTTCATTTTGTTTCTTCTTTGAATTGGTAGGTGGTGGGAAGTGGAAAGGTAAGATTAGAATAGAATCAATTTTTCAATAGAAATTCGTTTTAAAGAACTTGTGACTACATTCTACAAAGCATTGACAATGTCAAGGAAAGATAGTCGTTTTTAGCAAAACTTATTAGTTTAGCAAATGACCAAATCGAAGTACTCTAAATTGGATGATTCTTTAATACCATGTGAAAGTGGTTCAATTTAGTTGCCCAATACAAGGATGCAAATATTGCCAAGATACTCAGGTGTGCGCCCTATCCATCCTTCTCAGCATCCTCAAGTAATAGAGACCAAGCAATGTAAGAGGGATTTTTTTGGTTTTGGTGTTTGGTGGTTCATTTCAGATATTTATTTTATGGTTTGACAGTATTTTAGAAAAGATGTATGACGAGCCCAAATTCGACTGGGCTAAGCCCGATAAAAATAAGTCGAGAAATGCCCAAATACTAAACGGCCCAAGAAATAGTCCAAGTCGCCAAAGCTCATTAAGCCGGGTCAACCCATTAAGGAGAATGGAGAAGAGGTGAAGGCACCAAGGGAGACCAAGGGGCGCCACATGAAGAAGCCACCCAAGCCAAATGGGCGCCGCCCAGTGGTGGAGCCTCCCACTCCTCCTCAACCTCTCACTTGTTTTCTCCTCATGCCATGATACTTTAGGTCCAAGAAGGGAGATACCAGTAGACCAACACCTAAGCCCAAGGAGAACACCCAAAGGGCATGACAACCCTTGGGCGCCAACCATTGGGCGCCGGCCCTTAGGCACCTACCCCTTGGTGCTCCTCCTACCTTGGTACTCCAGTATGAAGTTCAGCCCGCTCTACCATCAAGTCCAAGCTCAACATCAAACTTTCCTCTGACTGCATATGAGCACGAGGGAGAGAATGTCGGGATAGAGAGATCTATTCCTACCTTAATTGTGCTTACCAAAGAGGTCTACTTCTACCATGATTGTACTTACCAAAATAGTGGAAGACCTCTTCCTCACATCACCTCCTCACCGTCTTACCCTAACTATATAATGTAAGCCCTCTCAAAGGTAAAGACACGCCTCCAATACCTCACTACACACTTGCTCTCTCTCTCTCTCTCTCTCAAAGCTCTGTAACTCTCCGGTGACTGATATTTTATCAATAAAGAACACCAGACCACCGCTGCCATTCCCGAAAGTGGAGTAGGTCATCCAAGACCGAACTACTATACGTCATTGCGTTGATTCTCTGTTTACAGTTTTAATTCATTGATTGCCATTGATTGCTTGTTAGTTGCTCATTAATTACACCCTTATACATTATTGACTGTTGATTTTGCCAAAGACAATTTTGTGCATCATCAATGTAGACTATGCAAATATCTATATACCAGTTACAATTTAGATTTCATGGTTCTTACTATCTTAATTTAAGGTAAGGAAACACTCCAATCAACCACGCTAGATACATCTGTTTCTAGGGAATAAATTGTCAGGCAGAAATCCAAATCCAAGCTCTAACAATGGAAACATAGTAGAACAAAATTGTATAGTTAATTTTTATATAAGAAGTCATATATGGTTTATTACTCAAATATCCAATAGGAAGGAGTCATTCCATCATATTCAAGCAAATGATATCATAAAGGGAACCAACCACATTGTAACTTCTGTCATATGAAAGCAGTTCATATAATTTTCTTTCTAGGAAAAAGTTGACATGACTCTCAATATAGCTAGACACACTTGAGAGAGATTTTTCATGGTGTGCCATCATATAATAGACAACATAGATTAGGAAATGCTAATACCTCCAACCAAAGTCAAGTAAGAAAAAACTATTTTATTATACCCATTCCAGTAAGAAAAAATAATAAACCAATTGGTAAATGAAACTTGAAATTATACTGCCATTTTTCTTTGGGAGAGAAATTAAATATACTTGAAGAAAATAATCTATTGAAGTTGATACATCAATCCACGATCAAAGCCATTAAGTCCATAACAGGTTACCATACTGGACCACTGCTACATTTATTGAAATTGGCAATGTCTAATCAGGGCCCGCTGTACAACATTAAAAAAAAGAGCAGGTGTTTTAGGCGTCAAATTTTTAGAAGGCCCCAATTTTTTAGGTATATTATTAATCCATAAAAAAATTAGATCCTTTAAATTTTAAACCCTAAAAAAAAGGCCCCAAAATGTTAAGTATAATCAACATTTTTATTGTAATAATTTGGGTCCATGATTTCATTCATAACATTAGAAATCTAAAAATCATAAGTTGAAAAAATAAAAAATACTCAAAAATCAACTCATATTTACCTCTACTCTCTCTCTCCCTCTCTATGTGTAAAAATTAGTACAAAACATTAAAAAAAAAGTTAAAATTAAACTCTCTTTCTGATATAAAAACAAAAACAAAAACAAAAGTTAAAATATTTTTTTCAGTAACACTAGTACGTCCTTCTTCGGTCTCTCTCATATAATAAATTCAAAATAAATTAATTTTTTTAAAAAATTAATATTAAAAAAAAAAAACTTTATTTCATTTTTTCGCTTTAGGCCTCAAATTACCTTAAGCCACCCCTGTGTCTAATGGAGTTTCAATTTCACGCGTCCAATATCCACAAGTTAATTTTAGAATGAATATCCAATAAAATTATTATATGAAACATCACTACTAATGGGAATCCCTCCAGCGCATGCATCTACTGCTCAATGAAAACCACACATATATCTTCTCAATACTATTGTTTTATACGTTTCTTTATTGGCTTTATGAATTGGTATTAAAAAATTAATAATTCATTTAAGTGTGTATCTCAAATAATTTTTTTTACTCGTGATATGGATCACTATAAAGAATAGCGATTTGGATGCGCACTTGGAAATTTATCCTGAAACCTAGTATTCATCATTATCATCTGTCCTTCATGAAACTAAGCTTCTTGGTTTGCTGGTGATGAATATTCTCTCATAGTGCAATCCAGAAAGTATCGACCATTACCCAAAATGGTGACTTGAAACTAGATTTCGATTGACCCTTTTCTAAGACAATAATTTCAAATAACCAATAGAGAGAAATATGGGACAAGAGAGAGAAAGAGAAATATATAGAGAGATGTGGTTATTTAATAAGCGAATTAGGTGTTCGTCTATTTTGGGAGACTATAAATAGACAACGAATAAAGAAGCCGATCGGTCACTAGGACAAATTAAAACTGTTAAAAACAATAAATTTGTATAGATGAAGAGACACTGTATTCAACAGAGACACTGTATTCAACAAAGACAATGTTAGAGGTTAGACGAAGAGGTTGCTCAAGAGGATAGAAGACAGGTTGATTTAGTAGAGGGGTGTTTTATGTCTTTTAAGTTCTACCTGTATAATGAATGCTTATATTCAATGCATGATAAAATTGGTATTATAGAGCTTATTAATGATATAATAAGAAAATAAAAGTTTTTCATCATAAACCACTTTTATAAGTAGTATAAATATAGATATAGATAATTAAATTAATATTTAATAGGACTCACTGTCAATCCAATGATTATAATGAATTAAATCAGTAAATTATGTAAATAAATTAAAGGGCTTTTTGCATTTCGCACCATGAATGTTATAAATTTGTTTTAATGCGGCATTCGGAATAACATTCATTTCAGATTCTGTTAAAAATTGATGCACTTGCCACCCACGTATGTTGCTCTTGGGCAAAAATGTAAACTCACAATTCATATCATTGGGTGGAATCTAAAACGGATGTTAATACGAGGGTCATATTAGAATTAATTCATGACATTCAGGGTTCAACGTGGAAAAAATAGTATTTTGGGGTGCAAAGTGGGAATTGAGATATTTTTTGGGGTGCAAAGTGCAATAATTCCTAAATTAAATCGAAATAACATTGTTAAAAAAATAAGAAAAATACTTCACAATCCAAATAAAACCCAAAAACTGCAACCCAAATATATGTAATTTTTTAAATGAGTGTTACATGAGTGAATCTCACTAAAAAAATTGATGGGACCTATTTATTTGGGTTATAATTTTGTAGGTTTTATTTAAGTTTTATATCATTACTTGAAAAAGAGTGATACTATTTAGATATAAAAATTTAATATAATTTGTTGATTTAATGATGTGTTTTTATTGAAATTATTAAATTAACACTAAGTCTTAATTTTTGATAGAATCCCCGATCGATCCAAAAATTCTAATGAATTAAATTAATAAATTAAATCTGTCTAGCATTGCTACTTAAAAAATAAAGGACTTTTTGGCAACAAACGCGTACCGACCTTAGTTTTAAACGGGTACAGTGTTGTGGACCCGAACCTGGGTGATCTATTCATGACCAGGATGAAGCTTAGGCTATTAAACTACCGAGTTCCATCGAGATGAAACTCCATTTCCTCCCTCTTTCTTATCCAGTCTGTTCACTGTCGCCATAGTTCACTCCGTCTCTCGCTCAAACACACACAGAAATATGTATACATAGGGATTCACTGGTCTCTCAGCAATATGGATAATCGATTGACTCCCTTCGATGTTCCATCCAAGAACGCTTCGGACGAAGCGTTGGAAAAGTGGAGATCGGCGGTAACCGTCGTCCTCAACCGACGACGAAGGTTTCGTATGGTTGCTAATCTCGTCCAGCGCCGTGAAGCCCGAAACAAGGCTAGCAAAGTCCAGGTCCGCATTCTCTCTCACCCTCACCCTCTCTTGTGTTTGGTTCCCAAGAAAACAGAAATCAATTTGACCCCAAAAACAAAGAAAATTGGCGGACATCTCCCAGCTCCTTAGTGGAGCATACTCCCCACATGGTTTCTCTAAATATCATTTGCTTTTATTTTTGATCGGGTAAAATTGGGGAAACCATCAATTTCTTCATATACTTGGGTTTCACAAATTACTCATATTCTAGACTTCTAGTTGTTGCCAGAATTGAAAAATATTATTGTTTTTTGTTTCTAGAAAAACAAAGGAAATGGTAGTTTTGCTGTGACTCGAACCGTTTCAGAAACCCAAAAACAAAGAAACGTCATCGCTGAGAAAAACGCTTCCGTTAATATTATTCTGTCTGTGAACTTCGCGCTTCCGTTTTAGTATTTTGATACTGCATTCTATTCTCCCATACTCTTATCATGCGCATGGGGGCGCATGTTTGTAAGGGCCACTGACAAGTAATTACGAGATTCAAGCGAGTGCACATGGCCATTGGCCCACTAGCAACTTCCATTTTTGCAATTTTTAAGGGTCCAAATTACAATATCGAAATGTATTTTTTTGGTGTTGTATTTTTATTTTTTGTAAATTAAAAATTTATTACATATATAGTTTTATTATTTTATTATTTTTTAATCAATAATTTCAAATCATCTAAAATTAAATTGAGGACTAAGATGCATAGTCTTACCCCTTTTTTTTTTTGGTTCAAAGGACTATCTTGGTCTGTCCATACTCATCTCAACTATTCTTCAGACTAATTTATTTTCTAATCCGGTCGTAGGCATGTCATTTACACTGAAATTAGAGTATCCCTCGTGGCCCAACCTCAAGAAATTATCAAGATTCAAATTTGTCCTCTAAGTTTACAGATAGTCTTCCTCTTTCGAAAGCGTATTTCGAAACACACTTTTAATGAAAAAATATTGAAAGTGTAATTTCGAAATACATTTTTAGTGTAAAATGATGATAGTTTGATAAATTAATTTTATATAACAGAAAAATAAATTTAAAACAATAGTATTTTACTCAGGAGGCTTATAATCACTTATAAATGTTGTTTTATTATATTTGAACCTGAAAGCTAGCAATAAACTGTCATGCCTATTATTATTACGAAAAATTATGTGTTTTTACCTTGTCCGAGTTCATCAAAAAACATGATAGACTCGAATGAATAAGACTGCTTAACAATTATTTTTTTTAATTCGATATAAACAAGAACATTCTTCACCACACATGACTTTTATATGCCTAGTTATCTCATCTCTTGGTGTGTCGGAGATTGTTCCTTTCAATTTCAATTTTTTTTAAACTTAGATGATTCATCGATTAATTTGGTGGTTGGGTTTAGAATAGCCTTTGTAGGCCAGAAGTCAAAAGTAGAAAAGTTCTCTCCAGAAGTAGGTTATATAATTACTAGTAAGTGTAACCATCTCCAATGAAAATTTAAACTTTTACTCAATTTGAGAAAAAAAAAAAGGGAAAAAATTTGACTATTGAATCTTTAAAAGATGGTGAAATTTCACTATTTAGGTATGAATTTAAGTCTCTCTTGATCTGACTAAAAAAATGAGTCTCCCTTGATTTGATATAGGTATAGGTCCAACATTGATGAAGTTTTTTAGAAGTTGTTTACCGAAATTTAAATTTGAGTTTAAAAAATGGTAAGGATTAAAGATGTTTAGTGCATAAAGACACATTGTAATACCAAAATGATTATATTTTAAATGATAATTTATTTATTTTTATTTAATTATTTTAATTCAAAATTAAAGTGATCACATATAAATAAGAAAGAGATAAGAGAGGGGTACTTGTGGGTTAGATGCAAAGTGTGTTAGTTCGAATTGTTTGACATTCGTTGGGGAAAATGTTTTATAAATAGGAAATATAAATCTTTTAGCTTTAGGATTAGATCTTTGCTTTCCCACTTGTAAGTTCGAACTATAATGATGTGGATGCTGGGTTTTGTCAGAGGAGAACGTGGAATAGTGCTGATCTATAATTGTTTACATATATAGTTTATTTAATGCCATGAATGGGACGCCAAATATAAAAATGAAAACTTTTTGGCCTCACTTGTACATAATAGCACGGCAATGAAATTTCGTAGTACCTTCCTATGACGCAGTCACAACCCCACAATATAAAGAAAAACAAAGAGTCAAACAAGAAAGAAACATTATGGTCAAAAGCTTTAATTATCATCCGTCCTGTTTTGATATATTAAGAACCTATTCTCATTACTCCCACTGCCAGTTTTAGCCTTATCCGCTGTTGTCTGTGCTGGCAACTTGTATGGTTTTCTCTCATATCTGCCACTTGGGATTATCTTTCTTTTTAGGATACGCTTCATGTCTTTTACTTACTATCGAACTTTAAGGTGTATGCCAGAGGTCAAAATTCAAATGCTAGGATTCGGACCTTCTCTAAATTTTGAATTTTGTTAATTTGAATCAAGTTTAGTCATTCATCGTTAATTTATTGGGTGTTATTGAATTTTAGGGAGATTCGTAAAAATCTAGTAGTGATACTCAATAAATTTACCGGTGGATGATTGAACTTGATTGAAATTGAAAAATTTTAAGTCGAGATGATTTGAATCCCGGATTTTATAATCATAAAAGAAGGTTAGCGATTGTTTTGGGGGATTACCTAACTATTTATAAACATAATGTTGCAAGGTAATCTTGATTGATGTATTGACTTGTTAATACTCTTCATAAGTGGATGATATTAGTTCTTCTTCTTCCCTATTTATCGAATTTGGCAATAAAGCTTTGTGCCTTTAAGATGATCCATTTTTACAATGGGATGTGAAGTCCCAAATTGAAATCGATTGATTTGAATCCCAAATATTAGTTTTAAAAGAATAATTTGAGATTGACAGGATGTGAATCCCAAACTTTGGAGTCTTAAAAGAGTGTTAGGGGATCACCTAACTAGTTAGAATAGTGTATAATAATCTTAGACTGACATATTGACCTGTCAATACTACTAATTTTAATAAACTTGATGATATTAGCTTTTCTTCTCTTTTTCATTTCACGAAAGCCCTCTAGTCACAACTTGAAATCTAATTTGAAAATACACTCTTGCGTAACTAGGCATGGATTGTGACAACATTTCAAAATACACATCCTTTTGAAATTGTGATGATCTAAATACCAAATCTTATGCTGTAGTTAGTAGGGTGGATGGAAAAATGGAAGGATGGAAAATGAGAGTTATACATCTTTTATCCTCCAAGGGAGGAATCCTTCCTTCCATCCTTTGTGTTTGATAGGAGGGATTGAAAGTATAAAAAATTGATATTTTTGTGTTTGGTAAGACGAAAAAGTGGAAGGATTGAAAAATTATAGATGCATATTTTACCATTATATTTATATATCAAATTAATGTATATATAATATGTAATAGATAAATATGATATATGCATATATTAAAGAATATGTAGATAAATAACATACATTCCAACACATATAATTAACTTTTCATCCACTTTTCCTCCAAATTTTAGAGAGATTAATTTTGGTAAGTTGGAAGGAAAACTAATACATCAACTTTTTCATCCTTCTATTTTCCTTTGTTGCCAAACATGATGTCTTATCCATCTTTCTAACTTTCCATTCTTCAATTTTTCATCGTACCAAACAAAACATTATAATCTTACAAAAGGGTAAATAAAGATCTTGATTGACTTGCTGGCATGTCTATACTATTTATCTTCTATAATATTAGTCTTTCTCCTTTTCTTTTCCCATGTTTTAGAATGTATCAGGATGATTTGGAGTCGAAATTCCAAGATTTCGGAATATTACAGAAAGCAAATCCCAAATTAGAAATTAACCCTGACGTAATTGAGAAGATTCATTTTTCACATAGACAACAACAACGTTTCATAGTGCTGTGAAATTAAAAAAAATTAAATAAACAGATAGAATCCCTTGATTTCACATTAGATGAGATGAGACATGCACTAGCTGAGATACATAAAGTTTCCCTATCAAAGATGGAAAATATAACAAAACAAAATGCCATAAGTTGCACATCAATTTCATGAAATTTAAAAATAAGTCCTACAAGATGACTTATACCATGAATGAATTAATATTTACACCCAGCACCTTAATTTCTTAAATAATATGCCTGTCGAGGGCGATAACATACGATTATGTTGTAGCATAGTACACTTGTGCATCAGCATGGTAGTGTACCTTATCTTATCTAATATGCTTTTGATGCTTGATGTGTAGTATATTGATTCTTCTTTTCTTATATCCATTATAGGAATAGATATATACCCAAAAAATAAGTATAAAACTATAATACAAGAAACGCACCACGCATATGTCTAATTAAATTAAATAATAAATTACGTGCTGGCAAATGAATCCTTATTGTAGTTCGTGCTAAATCTAATTATTGGTCTATTCTACCCATTTTGAGTACTCAATCTGTCATTTATTTAGGCATCTCCCTGGCCCCTTTAGTCCATTCCTCCTTTGCTTATAATGAAGCTTGATTGTAAGATTGTTTCTACATATATATAATAATAGAATGTAGATTGAACTTTGCTTTTTCATATAAATATGGACACAGACATAGAAAAATGTATGTGAGTGCACTACTTAAAAATGAGTCCAAATGAATTTGGAAGTCAAATACTACTTATGAAAGAGTTTAAAAGAACATGGGAGTCAAATAGGTATAGAAAACAAAAATTAGAGGAAAGTAACTATGAGGATATAATTGACTTGTACACCCATATTTCGTTCATGTCCCTATTTTTGAACTTTCCTGACAGAACATCTTCCTAGCGTTTGTCATTCTTCCACACCTTGCGCACTTATCAAGCAGTGCTGCATCAATACACTAATTTGACCCTACACAAAAATTGAAAACAAACCGATCAACCAGTTCCATAAGAAAGTTCACCCACCAATCTCTTATTTCCAATAGTTAAAGGCTATATTTATTGCAGATTGAGGCACCAATTCACAGAATTTGTAGAGTCCACACATTAGGATTGTTAAAGGCGTGTTTGGGCCCGTGACTTGGTGCAACAAGTCCCAACTATAGTGCCTTGCCAAAATCAGGTAAAGCCACGTGAATAAGGTAGACGCCTAGTGCCCTTAGGCACAAAACTCAAGTGGCTATCTGGCGCGCTTTAGTGAAAACATTTTTTTTTTTTTTTGCCTTTTTCTCTTCCAAATATATGCAGGTTATTATCTTTGTGCAAGTACACGATGTGTTGGGTATGAGGGATACACAAAATATATTATAAAATTTAATCTGACCCAACTCAATGCCAAAAGAAAGCCCTAAGAGTTGCCTCTTCTCCCGATTCAATTGTCATACTTTTCTTATTTAATTAGAATTAATTGATTTTTTGGTTGTGTTTTGATAAATGATATAACTCTGTTCTTGTCAATAACTGAACTAGTTTTGTAAAATTGTTGGTTGAATGTTTTATTGTTGTCATAATTCATACGGATTGATATTTGCATAAACTGGGAAGTTGAGAAGTTGTATTTATTGAAACAGCCTCTGTTTATTCTAATCAGCCTCTGTTTGGAATATTTGGGAACTTGAATATTTTATGATGTTTGCATCTTTTGAATATTTGCTTATATTTTGTGTTTTTTTATGTTACGTCATATTTTGAAAAATCATTTGCATGTTATCTATGACTTTTGCCTTACTTCGGTGAGGCCCACGCAGCCTCACCTTGTACCTGGCACATAGGCCCCAAGGGACCTTGCTGTCTTAGTAACACTGCTACATGTTAAGGAATTGCTTGCATCGGTTATGAAAGAAATGACAAAATGAGAGCATAAATTGTTCAATTACATTTGAAGCTGAAGTCTTGAATATTTAGAGGCAAATAGCAATAATGAAGTGAAGAGGTTTCTGGCCATATTAAAAAATGGGTACTGTATGTAAACTAACATATAAAGTATGATAAAAAACAATGAGTGGCATGTGGTTCAGACACCACTTGCTGAAAGTTTTTGGAACTAATGGTATGGCAAAAGTCCACAACCATGATTCCTTCTTAAATTAGAAACACACACACACACAGATAGAAATGAAGTGATAAAATAGACTTTATAAAATTATTTAGGGATAAAATAGAAAAATAAAAGTTTTTTTCATTTAGCTGCCTTTTATCAGTAGTGTAGATGCATATGGAAAATTAGCCAGATAGGCTTACTAGTGAACTGGGTTGTAAATCCATTACTTAATGGATCAATCAGCTTTGGGTCACCTTGCAGTAATGATTACACCTTTCTTGCCAAAGTTGAACTATTTGATCACATTTTCAACATTATATCTGATTCGTTGAAAGGTCTATCTTTACTAGTAACACCATTCATTACAGAACCTACTAGCTATGGAATTATATATCAATGGTCATTGTACTGCCTTGGGCAAGCTATCATATTGGTGTACCATGCAACTAATGCTAAAGTTCACATTCTGTTGTACACAAATTCTCTTGCAACACAATATAGACTGAACTTAAGCTACATAGCATCAACTTGACACACCATCATTTTTGTTATTCTTTCCATTCAGAAGGTACTTGAAAGGAATACTACTAGTAATGTTGGAACACCCGCAACATAAAGGGTGACTGGTCTCATTTAATTTGTTTCAGCTAATCGTCCTCCTTTTTCTTTGTTTATATTTAATTTACCAGGATGATCTACGGCATGCCTTTTTTGCTTATAGGGTAGCATTCAGGTTTCTTGACGGTATGTATTATATTCTTTGTTTAAGTTACTGTTTCTTGATTAAGACCTTGCCTATGACCTATGTGTGTTTTCACTTTTGCTTTCTCTTGCTTGCACAGGTTTTGAACAAAGCAAACTAGTGCAAGAGGCTAAAGAAACAAGGACTGAAGATGAGCTTTTGGAAGAGGTTAAAAAGGGGGGCTTTGAAGATGAGCTTTCGGAAGAAGCGAGAGAAGCAGGCTTTAGAATTAATGCAGACAAACTTGCATCTATTGTTCGTAACCATGAAATCAAGATCTTGAGATTACTCGGAGGAGTCAAAGGAATCTCTAGTAGAGTAAAAGTCTCATTGAATGAAGGAATCAAAACAAGTGACGTGCCTATCAGGCAGAAGATCTATGGCTGCAACAGATATACTGAGAAACCTGCTAGAAGTTTTTGGATGTTTGTGTGGGATACTTTGCACGATTTGACACTTGTTATCCTTATGGTTTGTGCTGTGGTTTCAATAGGTGTTGGACTTGCCACTGAAGGATGGCCAAAGGGTATATACGATGGATTGGGAATCGTACTGAGCATATTCTTGGTAGTCATCGTTACTTCAATCAGTGACTACAAGCAATCTTTGCAGTTCAGGGACTTGGATAAGGAGAAGAAAAAGATATTTATTCAGGTCATTAGAGATAAACTTAGGCAGAAGGTTTCCATATATGACTTGGTTGTTGGAGATGTTGTTCATTTATCCATAGGGGACATAGTTCCAGCTGATGGGATATTTATATCAGGATACAGCTTGTTGCTTGACGAGTCAAGCTTGTCAGGGGAGAGTGAGCCTGTAAATATACATGAAAAAAACCCGTTTCTTCTTGCAGGAACCAAAGTGCAAGATGGGTCTGGTAAGATGCTGGTAACTACTGTTGGCATGCGAACTGAATGGGGTAAGTTGATGGAGACTCTAAATGAGGGTGGAGAAGATGAAACCCCACTGCAGGTGAAGCTTAATGGCGTTGCTACAACTATTGGTAAGATTGGATTGCTTTTTTCTGTGATCACATTTGTGGTGCTGACAGTAAGATTCCTGGTAGATAAAGCACTTCACCATGAGTTCACTGATTGGTCTTCCAGTGATGCCCTGACGCTTTTGAACTACTTTGCTACTGCGGTAACTATACTAGTTGTTGCAGTTCCAGAAGGACTACCACTGGCAGTGACACTGAGCCTTGCCTTCGCAATGCAAAAATTGATGATTGAGAAGGCACTCGTAAGGCATCTTTCTGCATGTGAGACAATGGGTTCTGCTACTTGCATTTGCACGGATAAGACAGGGACGCTAACAACAAACCATATGGTGGTTGATAAGATATGGATATGTGGTAAGTCCAAAAAGATAAAAGGTAGTGAAGGTGGAGATATGTTGAATTCAGAAATATCAGAAAAGGTTTTAAACATCCTTTTGCAGGCTATATTTCAAAATACAAGTTCTGAGGTGGTCAAGGATAAAGATGGAAAGAAATCCATTTTGGGTACGCCCACTGAGTCAGCATTACTAGAATATGGGTTGCTTCTGGGTGGTGATTTTGATGCTCATCGCCAGGAGTGTAGGATCCTGAAGGTTGAACCTTTCAATTCCGACAAGAAAAAAATGTCTGTTCTATCCTCTCTTCCGGAAGGTGG
Organism: Ilex aquifolium; assembly: GCA_951799425.1. Classification (NCBI taxonomy): domain Eukaryota; kingdom Viridiplantae; phylum Streptophyta; class Magnoliopsida; order Aquifoliales; family Aquifoliaceae; genus Ilex; species Ilex aquifolium. The sequence continues at coordinate 4,342,263 of OX637405.1, read as the reverse complement.
GTTCCGAGCCTTTTGCAAAGGTGCATCAGAGATAATTTTAAGAATGTGTGACAAGGTTGTTGATATAAATGGGGAATCTGTTCATATGTCAGAGGAGCAAATAAGAAATATCACTGATGTCATCAATGGTTTTGCCTGCGAAGCTTTGAGGACCCTCTGCTTGGCTTTTAAGGATATCGATGACATTATCAACGATAACATCATCCCTGATAGCGGCTACACTTTGGTAGCAGTTGTTGGAATTAAGGATCCAGTTCGTTCAGGGGTAAAGGATGCAGTTCGAATGTGCTTAGCAGCTGGAATTACCGTGCGTATGGTCACAGGTGACAATATTAACACAGCTAAAGCCATTGCTAAAGAATGTGGTATACTCACTGAAGATGGTTTGGCCATAGAGGGACCAGAATTTCGCAGCAAAACTCTCGAGGAAATGAAGGAAATAATACCTAGAATTAAGGTTCACATTTGATTTCATTGCAGCAAGTCATATTTCAATCACTGGTAGTGGCTGGTGCACTTATTTTATATAATGATTAGGAAATGAATACAGGTAATAGCTCGGTCTTCACCTATGGACAAGCACACACTGGTAACTCACTTGAAGAATAGTTTTAAAGAAGTTGTTGCAGTTACTGGTGATGGGACCAATGATGCTCCTGCCTTGCGTGAAGCAGACATTGGGCTTTCTATGGGTATAGCAGGAACAGAGGTTTGTCTGTCTGCTTTTTAGCTATGTAGTTTGTGTATATGCTCATTTCAGTGATATTGTTTTGGTTTTACTTCCTCTAGTTGTTGTTTCATTCATTTTTTGTCAAGTTGTTTCTTTCATCAAGCACTGACTAAAACTATTTTTAGAGTATGTGTCTTTCTGTCTAACATTGTTGGCATGCTTTATTTCCAATTTCCATTTGATTTTGAATTTGGTCCTACTTTACTTGTTTCGTTTTTTTATGAGTTTCTAATGTAGTCTCATCTTTATAACCCTCATTTCATATTGCCAAAAGAATTCTGTGTGGATTCATGATAGATAACGGGATTAATTTTTCATGAGTGGCGCATGTTAAACTGAGTGCCCTTCCATCTGTTCCCAATTTTTCGTTATATTTTGTCTTACTTATTAAAGAACATATTCACAGGTTGCTAAAGAAAATGCTGATGTCATCATATTGGATGACAATTTTAGTACCATTGTGAATGTAGCTAAATGGGGACGTTCAGTATATATCAACATTCAAAAGTTTGTGCAGTTCCAGTTAACTGTCAACATCGTCGCTCTCATGATCAATTTTGTTTCTGCATGCATCTCAGGTGAGTTGGTTAATAGACGTGGCTTTTTCATTCCTGCAGTATCCCCAGTTATCATCAGCATCTTCTCTGTAACTTTCAGGATCTGGACCCCTTACGGTTGTGCAGTTGCTATGGGTCAACCTGATCATGGACACTCTTGGTGCATTGGCACTGGCTACGGAACCGCCACATGATGGACTGATGAATAGGCCTCCTGTTATGAGGAATGAGAGTTTTATTACCAATGCCATGTGGAGAAATATCATTGGGCAAAGTATTTATCAACTGGCTATCCTTTTAGTTCTCAACTATGATGGGAAGCAACTTTTGAGACTTGAAGGACCAGAGGCTACAGACATTCTCAAGACATTCGTATTCAACACCTTTGTGTTTTGTCAGGTATTTTATCTTTCAGCTTTAGCTTATATATTGTCTTTGCGAGTTTGCTTGTTATTGGATCATTTTGTGTCCCAAAGTATCCCAAAAGTATCTTTTGTTGCTTTTTTCTCTCTGAATTGTGAATATGTGAATCTAATGGAAATTTGAAGAAAATTGATTCTGAATCCCAAGGGGGATGTGCTTCCAAGAAATCTGCCAGTGCGTGTCCTTTCACGGGCCTTTATGTGTTACTTTAGGGATAAAGAAAGTACCCTGTAAATGCTTCTAAGAGAAACTTGTGGCTGATATGACCTTTGATGCCTGACCATACATATGCATTCATTGATTAGACTGGATTTATTGGTTTCAATTTCCAGGTGTTCAATGAAATAAACAGCCGTGACATTGAGAAGATAAACATTCTCCGTGGCATGTTCAATGGCTGGATATTCGTAGGCGTCATGGTTTGCACAGTGGTATTCCAAGTGATTATAGTCGAGTTCCTGGGCACTTTTGCAAACACTGTGCCTTTAGGCTGGGAACTGTGGTTACTCAGCATTTTGATTGGAGCAGTGAGCATGCCCATTGCAGTTGTTTTGAAGTGCATCCCTGTGAAAAGAAACACTGCCAAGCACCACGATGGTTATGATATGCTCCCGAGTGGCCCTGAACTTGCTTGAGTAATAGAAGAAGGCCATATACAAAAGCAGCATCAAGTCCAAATCCCTTGAAAGTGACTTACTGAATGTGTCAATGGCAACTTTGAAGTCATCATAGAAGCTCTTCAAAAAAGGAAAAGAAAAAGAAAGAAATAAAGGTGCAGGCAGAAGACAAGCAGCCATTGCAATGTATAACCTTCTAACCTCTACCATGACCATCTAATTGCTAGAAAATAGACTTTAATTGTGTTTTGAACGTGATATCGAAGCCACACTTCACATTTTCTGTCGTTTCTCGGAGATGAAATAGGCCGTCGTGGATCATTGTAAGTTTTTCAGTGGTGGGAAGGTCCTTGTTGGCCCGTATTTTGAACTGAGTTTTCAAATTCAGGTCATTGGATTGTTTAAAAAAACATTCTGTGCACCCTCTTTTTATTCCTTATTCCCATCTACATTAGCTAATTTGCCCTTGAATATTTTAATTTTAATCCATCTGGCACTCAACTTTCTACCCTCCACCCCACTATTGCCACCACTGCCGCCAATGCGATTGCCACCTCCACCACAACCCCACCACCTTCCCATCTCAACCACCCCCATTGCTGCCACCATCATCAAGGCCACTGCTGCCACACCTCTACCACCATCACCATCTTCCCATTACAACAACTACCCTATCACTTTCACTGTGGCCACCACCATCATCAACTCCTTAACCACAAACATTGCTGCCACCACACCCCCACCACTACCTCTTCCACCGCCCACCCCACCACCACCCAACAGCATTGTCGCCACCACCCTACAATGCCATCACCACTACCACTACCATAACCACCTCCATCCACCCCCATTATCGCCATTGTTTGCCATCACCCACCACCCTACTGCCACCACCACTCCACCAAAATTACGCCAGTGTTTGCCATCACCCACCACCCTATTGCCACCGCCACTCCACCAATATTAAACGTGACAGTGGTGTGTGGAGGTGGTAGGGTATTGGCAATGGAGGGAAAAAAAGATAGTAGGAAAGTAATAGTTTTACCAGTTTGATGTAATTCAGTAATTAAAATTTAGTAAATATCATATAATTTTTATATTAAGAAATTTAGCATTCGCTTAAAATTTAGTATTTAGTACTTAATTTTCAGTCTTATCAGACAAATAATAGAGAGTAAGTTCATTGGTCTAAATAATATTACTCTATTTTTTTGGAAAAAAAATATTTGTTCAGCTTGCCCCCGAATTTTTCATTGTCTCTCAACCAACATTTTAACAAGAAAAAAAAATATTTTAACAAGAAAGCACATCTTTTTCACCAGGCACACCATGTGAAAGTGATCATCTGAGTGGCAGTGAACAGTGCTTAAAGACAGGCAAAGAAATGGAGAACAACAACAATACATCATGAATTATCTCATACAATCAAACACTTGCTAATATGCATAATACAGTCCAATGAACTTACTCTCTAACCCCCCCCCCGGGAAAAAAAAATGAAAATGAAAAAATCAACTATGACATAAAAATGAGGATCTCTCTATGCTGCCATGTTTAAGCAGACAAAGTAACAATGGAATAAGAAAGGAAAAACATGGTCCCTTAATCGATCATTTGTGTCTCCTTTTGGCTTCTCCGTAAGCAACCACCCCCATAACAGTCAACGAATAACCAGCAATCCCAACAAAGGTGACTGGATTTCGAAACAGGAGTATTGAGATAACGACAGCTACAGCACCTTTGGCATTGCCTAATACCTGATAACAACATAATTTCAGAGGAAAAATGAAGTTCAGAAACTTGAAGGTGCTGTAAGTACTTCTGGGTATTTCAACAAGGACAAATATTTCACTAGGCTAGTTAGAAATTTGGAGGTGTGAATCCGTTTGTTTGGAATGGAACCAGAGAAGAAAGGAGATATAAAAAACATCTGCGCTGAAAAGAGTAGCTTGCTGCACGTTTTTTATGTATAACACATACGTGTGCACACACACACACACACATAGAGAGAGAGAGAGAGAGAGATGAAAACCTGGAGTGTTAGTGCACTTGTGTGCTTAGTGACCAGGAAATTGGTCAAGTTGGCAGAATAAGCCATTGCCGAATTAACCAAAAGAAGTAGCCACATGAATCTATGTTTCATGCCAAGTGATATGGTAACATCCAACACATTGGGCTCCATCACAACTGTGGCAGGCAACAAAACTAGAACAGCTATTGGGGACATATAGAGCAGCAAATTCATGGAGTTTAACTTTTCCCTGAAACAATGCGAAAAAAGTCATTTATCAAAACGTGTTTGAGAATTAGTGGACCATGTGGATTAAGAGAACATGGTGAAAAAGAAAGAAGAGAAACTTCTGGAGTTCCATAGAGACAATTGAACTTGTAAGATACTAAAATTTTGAGTGGTTTATTTCACTGTTTTCTTCTTTCCTTTTTTTTCATTTTCCCCAATGACTGTTAACACTGTTTTCTCAGGCACCGGATCAAGCATAAAAATTACCATTAGCATGACCATAAAATGCAGGAAATGTGGAAGAGAAATTGAAAAAATAACATCCCACGATCTAATCAGCCTACATCTTTCTCGATCACAATAAAATGCATTAACAGATATGAATTGCAGAAGAGATCCGAAAGAGAACATTAATTTGCCACAAAATCAATAAACTGCAACGGAACATGCGAAGTGTTCAAATCGAAGCAGACACAAGCAGAGATGAAATGGGGTAATCTAGAAGGAGGACCCAATTTCATTTTAAGCCCCTTAATCCTGAAATACTCTGATGTTTTTAATGTATTTAACTACCCTTTGGAGAAAATGCACAAAAGAAAAAGTACGATATATTGGACACAGTGCCATAAGTATTGTTTCATATCCTAATCCGTCTCTTTCCAGTCCTGACCAAAACTTACATCAAGTTCAGTGGCAACAAACTTACATGACTGAAAAACAAATACGAAACCCATCATTCACTGTATTGACACGCCCATTGACATAGCAAAGTTGTGGGGAAATAGAAAAGGAAACATACTTGATCATAGATGAGCAAGCATCATATTTGAGAAACATATATTGTTAATAATGAGCAAACTAAGACAGGTTAAAAACCTCTTGAACCGTCACTTTTCCTGTTATATGTATTTCAACTTGTTTTGCACTTATAAAACTGGAACTAATAGTCTCAAGGTTGAGCAAATGAATTTATCTATCCCTCTCTACCAAAAAGTAAATAAACAAACAATAACACAAGAAAAAAACATGACAAACAAGTTAATCGATGAAACGGATAAATGCCAGTATAGTGGGGTACCATATGAAGTACATTATAATAGGAAAATGCACATTTGGTCTCAATGATACATTTGAGCAGTGTACTCAATCTAAAATGAGGGAAGCATTGTAAACCAAAGAAAAAGCAAAGAAAAGAAAAAGGGAACATGCAGCAATCCTGTAAAAAGCAACTTGGTCCAAGACCGATGTAGACTAGGACAAAACATAACTAGAAGCAACCAATGAGAGTTTTAGACCGTCCTCTCACCTTACGAACATAAGTACATCAAAAACTATAGATAGATCCAGTGAGTCTACTATAAAAAAGATCATTTTAATGGACAGCATTATCATTAATATAAATGCAAGCACAAAGATTAATTGCTTTTAAGAAGCTGCAGAAGATGTAAAAGATTAAAGTTTCTTGATAATGTCTGCAATATTAGAAAATCCACCGAAGGAAGTGAGGTCCATGCTTTAAAAGGAAGTACAAAAAAAAAATGAAAGCCTGGAATATCACTGTTTTAGGTCGTGTACCTTCAGATTGAAAAGTTAAATCTATTCCAAAGAAAATAATGTGAGCCTGGAAGAGGGTTCAACGTCACCTTAGGGTAACTGCTGTTTGACATAAAAAAAACTGCCAATTGACTAGTAGTAAAGAAAAAACCAAATCAAAACCAATTGGTTGTGACTCCCGTGAAAAGAAAAAAAAGCCATAATTGATGACTAAACATACTACTACCAAAGATGAATACGATAAACTCACAATGCAGAAACATGGCATGATGTGCTTCTCTTTTATAGTTCTTTCTTTATCTTCCCTTTGCGCTGAGTAACAAGGACACTCACATTTTAAATTTTTTGCGTTAGAAACCCTGCTTACATGTCAGTCTTGATTAGCTGTACCATATCTCAACTTTTAAGATCTTACTGTCTGAGAAGCCTTACGGCCGGGTTAAACATTGAGATTTTCTGTATTTTGTTATATGTTGCTTAAATCTATTATGCCATTGCTCTTCATTACCATCTCATGAACCCCTCAATCCCTCCTATATTTCACAATGGTAACATAATTAGTTAATTACCAATAATTATATCACAAAAGAAAAGAGAAGACAAATGTAAAAGATGTGGGTCATGGTATTCATAAATCATAATGGGAAGCACATACAGATAACTATAGAGGTTAGGGAAGACGCGCAGATGAGCAGATGGGACGTTAATAACTGAAGCAGCAGAGCATTTACCCTTCAGAAGAAAGTAGAATACCCTGAAGAACAGACTTCAAGGCCCTTGCAGCAGTTGCACTTATGCACATAATGAATCCAAACATGTGAAAATTTGGCTCGCCCTGCCACCACAAAGAAAATTTCATTATTGACACCGAAACCAGACGTGACGTATTTTTTTTATCAAAAAATGGGATGGGGTTGGCTGTGTATCCAGCACAAGGTAGGAATTTATTGTTCTCCATATAAAGAATAATCTAGTTACAAATCCTGCTCTACCAAAAATAATACCAGTAAGGCATAATGTGTATTCTAGCACCTGTAAAGCAATACCGTAAAAACTGTATACTTATTCAGACATTCATCAACAAAACACACTGGCAAAGCTAATGCAAAGCACATTATCTAGGAACACGTGAAAAATTTGGAACCCATTTCACCTACTCATCAGTTTGGCTCGGTCAACCATACTTTCAAACAACACTGAATGATTGGGCCTGCCTCTACGCATCTCCATAAAGAATATTCTTTTTGAGTAAACTCAATTTAGATACTCGATGAGTACTATGACTAAGGTTTTAACTTTAAGCTTGGACTAGAATATCAGTTTGAGAAGAGGCCAAAAATGTTAGGTGAGACCTTTTCTGCTTAGAATACTCAGATCTCTGTGATGCAACTCCACACACAAACAAGGGCGAGCACACACACAGACATTTGTGTGCATATTCAGTTTTTTCAAATGTACATACACCTAAATAAACATCATTCATACATGCTCTGAAATCTGAATTCATTACTAATATAAGTTTTGAAACTAAAGTACTTAAAGAGTAATAAAGAATACAGTTTTCAAGTAACCTCTGCATAAATTTAAACAATATAAGCAAAAAGAACGTACAAATTGCTACCTTTACAGATCGTACAAGCATTGTGAGAACACAAAAGGAAATGCCATTCCCACAAATATTAAAATTCCAGATCTAGATCTTCATATATTAAACTGGCACCCCATAAAGTAATTAATTTTAACAACTACAAACATAACATTAAAGTATAGATCATTTATTCACTTTTTGTAGAAACAATCAGGTTGAATCATCCCACAGAATAATATTCACAGTTAAACTAATTACCCAAATCAAACAATTAAGGATTCAAAAATATAAACATACCCCACTTGCAATCACAACCCCAGCAACAACTGGTACAAGCGCAGCATATGTAACCCAAGCTTCTTTCTTAAGGGTCATCAAATAGGCAAACAATGCTGTAAAAAATGGCGTCGTCGCACCCACAGCCTGATTGAAAGACACAGGGAGGTACCTAAGGGAAATATTTCCACCAACAACAGACCCACAAAACACAATGCTCAAACTTGCAATCCTCAAGAACTGAGACCTAGATTTGATCTTTTGAAAGGGAACAACTTTCAAGAAAACAATTGAAATGTAGCTTAGAACAGCACAGGCTGTCATGTGACACATTGTGAGGAAGATTGGGAAGACAAAGCCATAATTGGAGAGCAAGAACTTGTTTAAGAGGAGGACACCAATGTTTGAGGAGTACCAGAGAATTATGAGTGATAATATGAAAAGGGCTTCTTTCTTTGATGATGACATTGTTGGGTTTCTTTTTCTGGGGATTTCTGTTGTTACAGTGATGATAGATGGGATTTGTGAGCGAAGCTCTCATGAGAGCTCTAATGGCTGAATCGGGTTTCTTTCGTATCCTGTTATTTTGGTAATCTGAGGTGTTTTCGGGGGTGTGTGTGTCTCTTTGTGTTGTGGAATTTTTCTTTGTCATGTCTTGTGCGGTGCAAGAGAATAAGTTGTGTTTGTATGTGGCGTTTGGAGAGAGAAAATCAAGTAATCATTAGTGTTAAAGTAAAGTTTGAATACCGTTACACTCAAGTGGTAAGAGAGACGAATAATAAATTAATAATTATTTTAAATTATAAGATGAGAAATTTATTTTAAATAAATATTTTAGTCACGATATGAATAGTTTATTTTTAATGAGACTAGAGAGAAGATTAATCGAGAGATACAAGAAAGTTAACTCGGATGTTTTTGACCACTAAACCAAAACAAGAAGAAATTTTAATAACACTAGTGGCATAGCAAATATTGTTTTTTAAATAAACAAACATGGCAGTATACATAATTATTTTAAATATGCTGACATGTATAGAGTTGTAATTGGAGACTAGTCCCTTTCAAAATCAAAGGTATTGAATATTAACAAGGCCGGCCTAATTTTTTTATGATTCTAATTTAATTAATTTTAAAAAAATTGATGTAATAAATTTATCACACATATAGGGGTGTCCATGGGTCAGACCAGGCCGGGCCGGGTTAGCCCCGCGAAATTTTTCGGGTTGATTGTGGGTAGAATAGGCCTAAACACTTACTCGAGTGAGTTATCGGACGGATTGGGCCAAATTTTGGATAAGAATATGCTACTCGCAACCTAATCGGCGAGGTCTATTGGGCGAGCATGTTTTATATATAATTTTATTTAAAAATAATAAATTTTTATATAATTTTATATTTTTAAATTAAAAATTGTGCATTGAATGTACCATACACCTATCTTTTTTCGCACTTAACTATCAAAGTTTTCCTACCTAACCTCGTATTGTCTAACAATTTTTCAAAGGAATAACGGGTGGCGCGGGCCCGTGGATTCTTGGGTTGGGGTTTAACGAATTTTTGTAGATAGGTTATTGGGCCAAATAATGGGTTTAGGGGCAAGTTCAAACCCACTCTTGAAGGATATTGGACATGGATTCGAGCAAGTCAATTATCGAGTTTATCGAATTTTGGACCTATTTTTTTGGGGAAGGATAACAAGACTCGTAGGCAACCCAGCCCATGTACACCCCTACACACATCTATACCTCTATACTTCTATATTGTACTAACAATACACGACGTGTGTTGCATATAAATAAATTTAAATAATATTTTTTTTATAAAAAATGGGAATTATTGCTAATTTTAATTATTTATTAATTTATTTTATAAGTCTTTGGGTACTTAATCAATCATTTATTTAGGTATCTCTCCACCATCTTTAAGCATTTGCACATTTAATTATATTATAAATTTATTTATTTTTTGTTAAATAGATAGGTTAGATCGCTTATAATATTGCTAGTTATTGCATGTGCCTGAAGGCACAGAGTAATAAAAAATGGTAAATAATAAACATATTTGTATCCATATCTAAAATCAAATAACAAACATAGAAAAGAAATAAATGAATTTAAGCATCGGTTGTAGTGGGGGTGAGAGGTGGTGGTAGTAGGAGACGGTGATGGTTGTGATGGGTGGCAATGACTGTGGTGGCGGCGACGACGGCGATGGTGGGGGTGGTGGTGGCGACGGCGACGGTGGTAATGGTGGTGGTGGTGGTGGTGGCGATAGCGGCGGCGATGACGGTGGTGGTGGCGACGACGACAATGGTGGTGGTGGCGACAGTGGGGGTGGTGGTGATGGTGGCGGAGGTGACAGTGATGGGGGCGAAGGTGGTGGTGGTGGCGGCGACGGTGATGGTGGTGGACATGGTGGCGGCGGCGGTGGTAGGGCGGTTTCAAACACTATTTTTTTTTTTGAAAGTACTTATGAGAAATAATTTTTAGAAGTATTTATAAAAAATTACTCCAAACACACCCTTAGAGACATATTTTTCCTACTAAATTTAGGGTGTTAATATTAGTTGTTAGATTAATTTGAAAGTAAAATTTAAAGCGATCTCAACCGCGAAAAACAAAAGTCATTTTGTTTATCTTTTAAGATTTGAATTGTAAGTTACTTTATTATATAGATTGTATATCAAAAAATAAATTATAACATATATGTGACATAAATGAGTTCAAAAAAATTTAAAAACTCTTATAAATGAGTTCAAAACAAGTTGTTAAAGCAATTGCTTAGCCTTGCCAATGGCAGGGGAAAAAAAATTTGGGGCCTCTACTGAAAATTTTCAGATCTCTTCAAAAATAATTTTGGGCCTCGGTTTTCAAATAATTTTTTTTTTGCCATAACTGATTTTTATGTAATATAAAACTTGTATCATTTTAAAACAATACTTTTGAAGTCTTATTATAAAATTTGATTGGACTATTTTTTATAATAAGATTAAGAAGTACCAAATTACATTTTTTTTTATTAAAATGTAAATGATTGATTAGAATGGTTGTGGGTAAATTTACTACGTCGAAATGTAAATGTGACTAATTTTTTTTTAATATAAGTGGTACAAAGTAAACCGTTAGACTTGAATGATTTGAGCAGTTATGATACTTTATGATAAAAACCCTTCTATCCCATTACATAAATATAAGACAAATAATTAGATATGTATGATATCGTGTTATTAAATTGTGATTTATATATCAATAAGGGTTAATAATATTTTTTGTTCTTAAAGTATGAATTTTTTATTAATTTTATTCCTAAAATATCAATTTTATCAATTTAGTCCCGAAAATATTTAATTTATATCACTTTAGTCCTCACACAGATTGACCGTTAATTTTTTTGACAGAATGATCATGTGTTGGTCACGTAATACTGTTTGATAGTATGACACATGGTTACTTCCATCAAAAAATATAACAGTCTATCTGTGTAAGGACCAAAGTGACATAAGTTCAATACTTTAGGGACCAAATTAACAAATTGAATATTTTAATGACCAAATTAATAAAATTAATACTTTAGGGATTAAACTGATAAAAATAAATATTTTAGGGGCCAAAATTACTATAAACCTATCAATAATTATGTGATATCATTATTGTATCAAATACCCATCGACAGAAATTCAAATTCAATAATAATGTTATGCATAACATTTTTCAAATTCAAATTAAAGATTTTACTAGTTAGAATTAAAGTTGATAATCAAGTCAAGCCTGTTGAGCTCTTTTTTTAAATGATCCTAAAATATTATTCAACGAGCTTGAACCGAGATGAAAATAAATCAAATTTGAATTGAACATAAGTAGTTGAATTCAATTATTAATACTCCAACTGCAATCACCATTTTTGTGGGTCCAAGAAAAAGGTGATTGATTTGTAATGGGTCGGGTTGAGTGATGAAAGTGAGTGAGGGGGGGTAGCTGTGATTTTTTAGGATGGGACTTCAGAAAGTGCACACTTCAAAACAACTGGATCTACGCAAGAGACCGAGGTCAAGCCGTGACACGTGGAATAAGAAAAAGGTACAAATGATATGAGCATGTGGTAGTGCTATCTATTATGACACACAGTAGTATGGAATTTTGCAGAGACCGCTGTCAATTTTGTGACACGTTTACAAAACGATTCTCGTATGCATATAGATTTGGAGATAAATGCCCTTCCAAACAATCAATTTCTCAATAATATTTAAAAAAAAAATCTAAAAAATTTATTATAAAATTGATTAATTATAGACAAATTTTGGAATTTCTAACAAATAGAGGTAACGTTGGAGTTCGACATTGAAAATTAATTTACTATTGAAAAAGTTGACATTTTGGAATTTATTCAAGAAAAAAAGATCAAGAATAATTGAGACCTTTTTTGTGAAAGTTTTGAGGGAGAGAACTAATCTTGTTGTTAAGATAATGAAAAATATAATCTATTATTGTATATGTTTGATAGTTGTAAACATTGAGAATAATTGTAAAATTCAAAAGGTCAAAAACTTACAACTCAAATATGGATTCGGATTCCCTTCATTACCCTTTCCCTTCAATTCCCCAAAATACACCCATTCTTTTCAATTTCCCTCAATACAGTGTTAGATGAGTGACATGTGTAACATTCTGAATTTCAATGGACAATATTTTTTCTTTGTGAGAAAATTTCTTAATAATAGTTAACACTTCACCAACAACAAAATGAATGAAGAAACATCTTATTCATTGAAATTCAAAATCTTATACATGTCATTCATCTAGTACTGTATTGAAAAAAATTGAAGGGAAAGAACAATGGAGGAGATCTAAATCCCTCAAATATGAGTACTCGGAGTAGCACATTTATAGGATTTTGTTTACAATAGTTTGTGCCTTGTCTTTCATATGAACAAGCTGTAAATCAGACGCTCTGAATTTGAATCTCAACAATTATTTAGAACTAGACCATGAGGGATATAGATTTATCCCTATGAATACTCTAGTCTTGACGTGGATGATCTGTCTTTAACTGAACCGAGAAGGGGTTCAGTCGAGGTGTGCGTAAGCTGACCTGAACACCCTTGACTGCCGAACCAAAAAATAAAAAAGGAGACCAAATCCAGTTGCAAAGCCATTTTTTTGACAAGTCCAGGACACACTGCTGCTTCACAATGCAACAGCATACACAGTGAATGCCAACATAAGCTGAATCACTCAATTTTAATATATGGAGACAGTAATAAATTCACTGTAAAGATAATATATATTTTTTGGTTCACCAAGCAAAACTTCCAATCAAAATACAATCTGAAAAAATTATTGACTCCTTTACTCCATTTTTTTTTTCCAGAATGTGAAACAATCAAGGCTTCCCAAGGAGTGAAGGCCTGTAGAAAGCATGGCTTTGTGCTATCTCGATGCGGTCACGGGGGTCATTCAAGTTTTCATCCCTCAATGCCTGGAGAATGGCTCGAGACTGTTGTTCCCTGAAGATCCCACAAATTCAAAGAGCAGATGATTAGATTTGTACATTATTGTAAATGTGTTGATTGAAACATAGTTTGTATCAGTGTCGTTGACAAAGGGCTCTATGGAACTCAAATCAGTTTTGCTTGCCCATTGATACAATGTCGTTTCTTTTACATGAAAATCGACCAAAATGGGATGATAAGTCGAGTACCCCTTGTGCATTTACTAAACAGAGATTGATTTCAAACAGGCTACACTGACCATGTTTCTTGACATACCGAAGAGCCTGAAATGTACTTGCTCAGGCATGATATGTTTTTAGTTTCTAAAACCAACAATGCTATCTATGCATGAGACGATAAAAGTGGAGGTTACTCTTTAGCTAAATACGAAATCAATGAGAAAATCACCTTGCTATGAGTATTTTGTATAATGTCTTCAAGATGGGACACAGCTCAGCTGGAGCAACAGGCTTGTTTTCTTCAGGATGCAATACACTTAAACTTGACTGACTAAGAAGTTCATAAAATGCCCCCACTGCAGAGACTCCCTGTTAAGAAAAGGAAGCATAAGATAAAACATTATACTTTACACTAAAAGGTCCATCCTGACTAATGATCGGTCCACAATTGGAAAATGAGGCATAGTGATGACTGATGTGCTATAAAGGTAAAATGTAAATGGTGACTGAAGTCAGGAGGCAAACCTACACTCACAGTCATTCGTCATGCAACTAGAAACCCCCAAGTATTGATGTTTGCACTCCTTATCTAAAATTTGCTTTGTCAGGATGTGATGAAATAAAAAAGGTTCCTTCTTAGGCCTATTTTTGCTCTTAATTAAATCTAGGAGTTATGAGTAATAAGATGCAGAGAACCTACATTTGCATACATCATGCAAGTACTTCAGGAACTTGAATGCTAGCATAAAGGGCATCCCCAGCCCTGTGTACGACTGTAGGAGGTTCCCGCCACTGCAGGGCCTAGGGAAGATCATATATATACTAGATAGGCTACTTCCATGAATTGAACCCATGACTTGAACCCTTGAATGGCAACATCACAATCACAATAAGCCAAGTAACATCCTGTATTGCTGTGTGCCCTCCTTTTTTCAATTTGCTTTGTCAACAACCCGAAGAAATCCCAAAGGTTGATGTTGGAGATAACTTTGCTCTTAGTTCAATCAATGAAGATTATTAATGTGAGTAAACCGTAGACACACGTTACGTGCTAATCTGCTCTGGAAATTTGCTAATGAGCAGATCAAGCCACCATGCTCACGCACAAATTGCCTATTGCTTGGTTTGAGGCAAGAGAAAAGAAGAGAAGAAAGATTTCTCAATATCTTTCCATCTTCACTGTATGATTTGTTTATAGAGGGAGGTGAAAAAAAAAGGAGATAATAGAGGGACAGGGACTAGTGGGGAAAATCTCTCAACATGCCCTGGCCTGAAAAATTATCACTCCAAAATTATGAAGGTTTCAGGCAGTGCACTATTAAAACAATTTGGTGCTCTCAATAAGCTGATATAGCCACCAATGCATCATTCAGTTTGGATGGACACCATTGTCACAGGAACCTTTTTTCGCCAATGCAATTTCAATTTGCTTCTTGCAGAAATAAGACAGCTATTTACATAGCTTTTGAAGTGTATAATAGAGTATTTGATGCCCACCCACTATATCATTTTGGCACCTTCAACAAAGGAAACCTAATTTTACAGAGGCAGACAACCAGGGAGGTGTAGAGTGGTCCTTCTCAAACATCCCCCCCCCCCCTCCCCCCCCCAAAAAAAATTAATTAATTCAGTCAGTAATTTCACTCTGATAAGGCTTTACCAACCCTTTGTAGCTTTTTTGATTTAGCATACATTATTATATTTTGACACAGATACATGTTTGAGAGTTTTTAAATCACAAGCACTTGCCTGAATCATCCCTTTGCCGCTGATGCTGTCACCCATATCCAGGCTCAGCTCACCCTTGGCTACCATTTGTCCATACCATGCATTTCGACCTTTCAACAGGGTCACATAAGTGTCAGCTAGCAGTGGCCCAGCAAGCTTCTCTGGTTCTTCCGTCAACAAATGGGTGATAAATATCATCTCAGATGTGCAGTGTGCAAAATATACAGATTTGCTGGTTGCGCTTTCATTTGTTAGAGCTGCTACCATTCCTGGGCATATCAAATTGAAAAGCAAGTCTAAGGATTCCAGATTCAGAACATTAGAGATAATTCTATGAATTCAGCTAATAATTTCCATTTGGACTTGGCCCAAATATAATAATAAACTTCAAATATTTAGGATCTTCTTCTGGAACAATCCTTTTTAGCCTCTTGTCGAGAAAAGAACAACATAGCTGACGGAATACAATCTTGGCAAGCAGCACAAAAACCTTGTTTTATTGACAGGGCAGTATGGGCGCAAAGGAAATGATTGTCTGTCCATTTTTCAGCCTCATAAAAGGAAAAAAATCGTGGTTGGGCACAATGAATATATTGAATTATTTTGAAAATATGCATATTTATAATTTTATTTAAAAATTTAAGGGTCTTGCTTCCGCCCATGATAGCAGTGAAAAAAAAAAGTCATCAACCGTGATCAATAATCATCAATCACAACAATGTAGTTCAGAAAATTGGACTAGGAAAAATGTTCGACACCAAAGACTCTCCAATGATTTTTTATCAGTCTCATAGCATCAATGCTAGTGAAATCAGAACCTAAGGTGGAGTAAATAGTCCACAAAATTGTTCTAAGATATGAAATAGTGATTGCACAGCTCTGAAGGTAATTCATTAACTTGTTTATTATATATTCATATAATTAATTTCATATTCTGTAATATATATTTTAAGGATGTGGCTTCTGGATATGCCAATGCGTATTGAAGAGGTGAGACAACTGCTCAGTCTGTGGGTAATTTAATGGTCAGCCTCCACTTGAGAGCAATGTCGAGGATTTCCATGGAATTGACGGGATGCTACTGACATTTAGCATGCCTTATCATATTATAGCTAAGTTTCTACATATTCCCTATGGTCACTGAAATGTTTTAGAGATATTAAAGAGACTTGAAGAAATACTCATTTTCCTGCAGCTTCACGGCCGCCTTCCTGCCAACTAAATGCTAAAACAAGTCCAGCAACAAGAAAATTTTATTGTGGACAGCAACTGCCAATGACAATAGCCAGAAATTGACCACATATGTGTTGGTGAACATTAAAAAAGTGACTGCACTTACCAGCACCAATTGCATAGACATTCTTCAAGCCTCCCATAACTTCGTGAGTAACAAGGTCGCTATTGTCCCATACAACAAAATGGGGCTGCCTTAGAAACTTAGCAAGTGGTTTCCTCCACTTTTCAGCACCACAAATTCGAGCATTAGCATATTCCTTGTTGTAAATCTCTGAAGCAATATTTGGTCCACCAAGATAAAGAATGTTCTCCATTTTTACTCCAGCTGCCATTTAGATATATTAAATAGTAAAGAATGAGACAGCATGGTTGTAAACACGAGGTAACAGGATTTGTGAATTGTGACGCTATTTGCATAACAAGTAGAAGTATATCATCTTTCATTTAAAGGCACTAAATTTCCGCAATGGAGATGAGAAAAGATCCCAACTTTGGTGTGTGCATTAAACAAAGTTGCATAGTGTTCAAGTTACATGAATATAAGCGTACAGGGAGTTATTGAAAGAAACCACCATCTTCATTTATATTTACAAGGAAAACTGGTGCAAACATGTTTCTACTTGAGGAAAAAGCAATGTAGTACATGTTCAAAGCGTAGAACAGACCCGTGAAGCTCGATGTTCATGAAAACTTTGCTTGATGAATTCAAATAAAACTTGTCATTGGTTTGTTGTCGAAACCGGGTATCTTTGCATCAAGCCAAATCTCCTACTCTAAATGCAACCTGTATCCTATGTAAATATCAAGTTCTCTTTCTCTGGAACCAGATTTCATTTCTTCCACAAATTCAGAAAATGTACATCATGCTATCATTTTTCAAGTCCTAATAGTTCCTACCCACTACTTGACCTAATGTGATCATTAAGTTCACTTCAATTTGATCATGCAAAAAGGGAAATTCTTGACCTTTTTGTTTGGGCCTTGGTAAATACAACATTTTTGCCCACTATTATTTCATGAAATACATGCTCCAGAAAACTTGCTTCTAGTGTTATTTTGGAGAAAATATATATTCCAGAAGATACAAGTAGAGCATGTTAATTCCTGCCGCCACGTGTTCAGTTCAATTTAAAGGGGACAACATAGAGCAATTGTACAAAATAAGACGGCAGTACTTTTGACAAAAATAAAAAGTCTTACTTGCTCGATGAATCATTTCTGTAGGTGTAATTATACGAGGTGCAGGCTCCAGTTCAGCCTCTATGCCTTTTGCCAAAGAGATAATAATGGGCATGGTTATTCTCTCCTTCCAATACTTGCTGATCAATTCAAACACCTCGCGTGTTTCAGTTGAAGGCAAGCCGTTCACCACAATATCAGCGTCCCAAACTGCCTCCTGCAAGTTAGTCACAACCTTCATAGGACAAAGTGGTGTATCAATCATGTTCAAGCAAAATCCATCTTTCAAAATCTCATCTGCATAAAGTGTCCGATCTCCCAATCTCGCCTCAACATACTTTAGATATGCGCAGCGCCTAATCAACCTCCTCAATACATCCTCTCTCGAATTGATCACTTCAAAGAGGTGTTCAGCTGTGGCTCTATCAACAGCTCTTCCGGGCCGTCTCCATATCCTGATTTGAATCTTATCTCTAAATTGACCATAGCTATCTTGAAGCAAAGCAGCAAAAACGCTGCCCCATGCACCAGCTCCAACTCCAACAATTCTCACCAAATCACCATCAGCCTTGCCAAGAATTCTCCGAAGTTCATCAAGCTTCTCTTCCATACCATTGTGGTTCTGTATAGTGCCATTTAGGTACAAATTACGATTAACCGCCTCAATACTTCCAACCATCTTTTCCCAATTACACTCAACACCAAATATAACAAATCAACTAGAAAAAAATGCAAATCTCCAAGTATCAAGAAGGGGTTTCGAAAAAAGATCTTCCTTAATATCTAGCTCCAATTTCAACAGGTACAACTTCAGACTGGATTTTCCAAAACCCAAGTCCCTCAATGCTTGGTTCTTCTCAACTCAACTAGATATTGAAAACAATGCAAATCTAATTCTTATATCTAATTGACACCCCCAATCACACAGTGATATAATTTTCTCAACTATAACCTATTCTGAAACTAACCTACCTTTGCTTTTTATATATTTCATTTGCAACACCACTATCAAAAAGATTAAATTTTCTGAACTACTCCAGATTTTGATAACAACCCACCTCTGTTTCTAAATGGGTTATCTTCCAATCAACCCCAGAGTACTGAATTCTTCACTCTACACTACAATTTTCCGCTTCCCAATCTTCACAATTACTAAAATATAGAAAATTTACTAGCACAAATGTCACCTAAATGAACACCAATCTCTCTTATCTCTCCACTAAGAATTTCAAACCCACCAATCCCTCAATTTGCTATCTCCTACACCTAAATCCAATAAACAGAATATAAACCCAAGGGACAATATATATTCTCTAAGGGGGGGGGGGGGGGGGGGGGTTCGATTACATGAAGAGAACTTTGTAGACTCCGCTTGAGTTAGTTCAGCTACCCAACAGATAAATTTAATAATGAGCAAAGGGAAAATTTCAAAGACACCGACCTTTACTTGTCGGATACTACAAAGCTGGTGGTAATCAGTTCTTATCAGTCAAAAACTCTTTAAAGTTTAAACCCACCAAAGGTTTGAATTCTTGAAGCCGACAATTTAAAGCATCATTTACAAACTATAGGGGGAAAAAAGTTAAAGAGAGAGAAAAGGAAGAACATGAAACTTGCATGCAGTTGAGAAAATGAAACATTAAGTTTTGTGACCCAAAGTCACGAAAACAGCTCACACTTGTAACTGCTTATTTGTCTGGATGTATATATCAGTGTGTCCATATGCAGAGAGAGAGAGAGAGAGAGAGAGAATTGATGGCTACTGTAGAATGGGGGAGGGTGCCAAAGCATTAAAGTTTGCAATGGCTACCATCTTCCCCAACGGTCATTAATTTGGAGGGTGCAACTCCCATCACTTGGATCAGCGAAATCGTTCACCGACACCCACCAAATGCTTTGTCAATTTAAAATTCTTTGATTATCTCAATTAAAAATTCATCTTTTGTTTATAACATGACTAAAGTTTAGTTGAAATTTGTTGACTCGTGTTGCTTGTAGTGGTGTAATCGCAAGTGTTATGAACGCATCTCCGACCATAATTCAAATTTTTCCTCAAATTTAAATTAACATTTGAGTAAAAAATTTGATTTAATATAAAAGATTCCAACGAACAAACTCAAATTCAAAAAATGAGAGATCCAAATTTAAGTGAGGACAAACTCAAATTTAAAAGGGAGTAAGAATGACCATTAAATCTTTAAAAGATGGTGAAATCTCACCATTAAAGATTTGAGTAAAGATTTAAATCTCCCTTGATTTGAGTAAAAAAATGAGTTTCCCTTAATTTGATATAAGTTTGAGTCAAGGGTTGGAGTAAATTTTTTAAACTTTTTTACTCAAATTTAAATTTGAATCTAAATTTTAGATGCTCTAAGCTCGCAATTTAGGGGAGTTATCAATGTGGAGATGATAGTATTAATTTTGCGTGTAGAGTGTTGACTGTTGTAATCTAATACGTCACCAGTTTTGCCTCCACTTCAGTCACCTCTCCTCTACTCTGGGCTCCAGTTGAATTAATTATCATTGATGAATAATATCATATTTATATGTTGGGGTGTTGGTTAATTGTTGTTATGCCTTGTTATATGGGGATATGTTTATCCGGTATAATTTGTTTAGGGATGAACAATTTTTGTGTATTAGAAGACCGTGATGTTACAGTATTTAGGGGTGTTTAAATTTTTGATTGGCTGTAATTTCCTACCTTATCCGACCCTACTCTACCCTATTGAACGGTTAGCCGCAAAAATCAAGTAAGAATGCGGAAGAGTTTTTGGTCTTCCGATTAAATCGGGTAGGAATGCGGAATACCTATTAATTTCCGCATTTCTACCTTGCCCTACCCGCAAAAAATATATTTAACTTTTTTATATTTTTTTTAGTAATTATAAGAGTATTTGTGTGGTATAATTTATATTATAACATTGTTATTGTTATGGATGTTTGAGTTGTTAAAACATGAACTTGTTTTTTGTGTAGGTTACATGAATTGTGGTGAACTGGTGATCTGTTGGAGTAGTTATGATTTTAATGTGTTTCATATGATTTAAACTTAAAATAATTGTTATTGTATTTGTGTAACAATTATGATGGATTGATGTTCATGTTTTCTTGTAATTGTTGTTTGTAGCTGTTTGATGTTTTAGTATTATTAATTTATTGTGTTGTTAAATTGGTGCATGTTATTTAATTGAATTGTTAAAATGATCCAAAAATTAATAGTTACAAAAGTGTTTACCCGACTTCCTACCCGATTAATCGGGTAGGGTAGGGTAAGAAAAAATTCTTCCGCAAAATATCGGATAGGAAGACGGAAGACTATATTTTCTACCCGTAGGATAGGGTGAACACTCCTAATAGTATTATAGATTACGGGTCCTTTTCGGATTACGATAATTTAGTTGTGGAATTTGTGTTATTGTAGTTATCCATAATATTTTCTTTTATCAATAGTGAGGTTGGATATCATATCATAAGAAAACAAAAATGTGCAACTAAATAAATATGTGTATGAATTAAATTAGTGAATAGGCAATATAGTCATTTACAAGACAAACGTGTGATGATAATTATTATAAATTTGTAGGTCCCACATTTATTTATATTGCTTATCAAACATAAAATTGGATTGAGTTTAGAATTGAACCCATGTAAAAATCTCTTGGGTTGGGTTTGAAAGGGTTTGATCAAGCCAGTCCAATCCCCCCACCCTAAAACAATCCAAACATGTCCTAGGTGATGAGTTATTAAGACCATTTCCAGTTCTTACCTAATCTAGTTCAAGCTACGTTAGCCAACCGTTGAGCTCGAATGAGTAGTCGATGTAAGTCTGGATACTATGGAGAGAGAGAGAGAGTGTGTGTGCGTTTGATCCTTATAGCTTTTGACTGGCAAAGGGAGGTTTTGGTTTGGTTTTACTGGTTGAGTTTTTACAGCTTTTGAGTTTTGACTCTAGGCAATTTGATTTCAGTAGCTTGATATGGGCCCAACTAATCAATTTGAAGAAATTTTGTTGTTGGGCTTAGACTTTCATGGGTATTTTTATAGGGCTTAAATTGTTAATGCATTTAAAGGTTTGGTCTTTACTATACTATTCATTAATGAAATATTGGGCCTTCATTGTGAATGGGACCTAAATTCCTTACTTTGATCTTTTTACTATTGGACCTGTCCTGTTTGATAGGAAGGTCATGCCAATCTCACCTCTTTTAAGAGGCTGTTTGGTAAAAAGATATATGAGCTTTGATAAGATGAGTTTCGAGAAAATAGTTCAAAAGACTTCCAAATTTCATGTTTGGATTGAAAATTCAATTATGGGTTCTTAAACCCAGCCCGTAGCTGACCTGAATATTAAAACTCATGATCATAGATTTCGTCAAACCTAGAAGGGGCGGGTTTGAGAAGATAGGTTAAGGGGTTAAGGATCCAAAAGACAATTATACTCCTTAACATGAGTATGAATTTGATTGATCAAGAACAAAATAGTCATTTACAGGACAAATAGTTGCTAATAATTATGATATATCCCTGGATCTTATATATGTATGTGTTGCATACCAAACATGGGTATGAACCGGATTCAATGTTGAATCTCATTTTTGTAAAGAGGAGGTTGAGTTTAGAAGGGCTTTGGGAAGTCAATCCAAACCCTTTACAAAAATCCATCCAAACAAGCCAGAATTTGGATTGACTTCCTCAAATCCTTCCAAACCCAAATCCCTCTTTACAAAGATGGGATTCAACATTGAATCCGGTTCATATCCATGTTTGGTATGCAACACATACATATGTAGGATTCACGAATATATCATTATTAACAACTATTTTTCCTGTAAATGATTATTTTATCCTTGATCAATCCAATTCATATATATGTTAAGGGGTACAATTATCTTTTGCATTCTTAACCCTTTAACCCATCTTTCCAAACCCACCCCTCTCTTAGGTTTGACAAAACCCATAATTATGGGTTTAATATTCGGGCCAGCTATGGGTCGGGTTTGAGAACTCAGGATTAAATTTTTAATTCAAACATGGAATTTATGGGTCCTTTAGACTATTTTCTCCAAACTCATCTTGTCAAACCCTCTCATATCCCCTTACCAAACAACCCTTAAAGGGTAATACTTTACATACCGAATGAGTAGGGACTTTTGGATGAGTGGATTTTATTGAAAAAATTCATGAGACTCACTTATTCTCCAAGGGTCTATATTGATTTGAGATCTCTAGCATTGCTCCCACTTAAACATAAAAGCCCAATCCATTAAATTTCGTATTATGAAAATTAAATTTTTCATTCCATTGTATGCACATCTCCTTGGTGTCCATCACTATATCTCTCCCTTTTCTTCCCATCATTTTCCCCATCAACAATGATTATTGGTCGTGGAGTGATCCATCAATGGTGTTGATCCTAAAAGAATAATGATGTGTAAACCACTTTACTTACACTACCTAACGTGGCACAATTACAATTATATTTGTATTAAATCATACTTATATTCTATTTGGGACTTTTTAAAAAGAAATTTGCATTATTTAATTTCATGAAATCTGCATTATTCTTCCAATGTAAATCATTAAAATATCGTAGTTGCAATGAAAGACTTGATTGGTTTGTGGATAAGAATAGTTGACTTACTTAGAACAGAAAAAAAAAAGAGTTCACTTTTTAAATAAAAGTCATCAAATACATCTCCACGTGCGCAGCTCACAGTTGGCCACGTGGGAACAAGTCGGCACACCTAGAAACGCTTATTTATGCCTCCTTTTTGGACTCTACAATGACGGATATAGCCTTTTGTTTTTTTCGTCATAATATCTATATTTATAATATAAAATAGGACAAATTTTAATAAATTTATCCGATAATCTAAAATAGATTAATTCAACGGTCATCAACATCTCTCTTAAAACTATTCACATTACACCATATCTTCAAACACGAATTATCCTTATAAGATTGAACAATAAATTCTGGTTAGAATATAATAATAATCCTTCAAATAATTTGTTTTGTTACCTAGATTTTTATTTTATTTTATTTACTTTATAGCTTTAATTTCTTAATCTTCAATGTTTACATTTCCGTTCAATTAAGAATAACGGTTTAAATTGACTAATAAGAATGATCACGTGCGTCTCATCCCGATCACAATTAAAGAATCAGTTTGTTTATTCAACTTGACAAGTTTTTAAGAATTGTTTTTGAAACATGATCACGTGAGAAGAACATGATAAAAAGTGATATAAATGGGAAAATTGAAAGGATTGAACAAAAAAAAATAAAAAAGAATGAGGACTAAAATAATACGCAACGCATAATTGATATACAAATTATTGTATTTTGTCCATAAATTATGAGATAACAATAAAGTGGTGGGAGAGTGGTGGCCATGGTGAGGGTGAGGACATGGTGAAGCACTCCTTTTATTATTTTGCTATCCAATGCTAATATTGTGTATATATAAATGAATTTTTAGAGACCAGCAATTTTTTGCCAAAAAAAAAAAAATTCAAAGCAATATTCAGTTATGTTGTTAATCATGTAATGCGAGTAAATATTCATCACTGTTATATGGTGTCACTATCAAATACAAAAAAAAATTAAAAAGACAAAGTGTAATCTATTTTTATATATGGGGTAATTATTGAATTTCATAAAATAATTATTTAATTGCGCGACATCTACTTATCCACTTGTTATTATTGGATGATTATATCATATCACATGATGACGTAGTGTAACAAATGACACTCAAATCTTTAGTGGTAAACGATACTCAATTTAACTTCAAGGAGTAATTCAAGTGGTAAAATGATGAATTATAAACCTAAACATCTTTAGGTCGAATCTTCACAATTATTTGAGATCAGAGCATGAAGAATTTATCTCTCATGAACAATTTAGTTATGGTGTGGATAATCTATCTTTAACCGGACTCAAGAGATGATTAATTGAGGTGCACATAAGCTGAGTCGGACACCTTGACGATTGAAAAAAAAAATACTAAATTTATTACTGGTTAATGGAATTGGAAGGACATAAATTAAAAATTTGAGGGACTAAAAGTGATAAAATTAAAAATATAAAAAAATAGTATTTATTTTTTTTTTCTAATTTTGATCTTGATATCCATTAAACGCTGAACTCAAATTAACAACTCCTCCTAGTCCAACTCTATAATAAAACGTTCCCACCACCAAGCACTCTCTCTCTCTCTCTCTCTCTCACACACACACACACACACACAGAAGATGTCAGGTTACCCCAACAGTTCCGGCTACGGTTACGGACCCCCACCTTCCAAACCCTACTCTGCCCCTTACGGCGCTCCACCACCGGCCCAACCTTACGGCGCTCCACCACCGGCCCAACCTTACGGCGCTCCACCACCGGCCCAACCATACGGCGCGCCACCACCGGCCCAACCTTACGGCGCGCCACCACCGGCCCAACCTTACGGCGCGCCACCACTTGCCCAACCTTACGGCGCAGCACCACAATCAGCTCCATACGGTGGAGATCACAAACCCCCAAAAGACAACAAGCCATCGGCTCCATACGGTGCTCCGCCACCATCTTCCTCTGCTTCTGGATATCCTCCTCAATCTGCTCCGTACGGCAGCCCATTTGCTTCTCTTGTGCCGTCGTCTTTCCCACCGGGAACGGACCCAAATGTGATATCCTGTTTTCAGATGGCCGATCAAGATGGGAGTGGTTTCATAGATGATAAGGAGTTGCAGAGGGCTTTATCTTCTTACAATCAGAGTTTTAGCATCAGGACTGTTCATCTTCTCATGTATCTCTTCACCAATACCAACACCAGAAAGATCGGTACTCCCTCCCCCCTTCCCCCCCCCCCCCCCCTCTCTATCTCTGAGTATGTGAGTGGTGCGCACGTTAGCGTGTTGTGCATGTTAGCTGAGAAGATTAGGATAATGCGCATGTTAGCACTTAATAGCCGGATTTGTTCCAACTTGTGTTTGTCTTCGGATTGAAACAAGAGTAATACTATTTAGTTCTAAAAATCTAACATAATCTAATTTAAGAACAATTTTTTTTTCATACTGTGAAAGATTAAATTTTTATATTACACTCTTGATGAATTAAAAATGTTACAATGTGCCCTTTAATTCATATATGCTGACTAAGATTTTTAGTTACGATAAGCCCTTGGTTGTGTCGGTTAAAAACTCCGGTGCAGGCATGTCAACTTACTTGACATGTCTCAAGCTGGTTAATCCTCAATGATAGTTGGGATTGGAGGTAGCACCTTGTGTTTTATTCTTCAGTACCATAGTAAAAATAGGTCTTTATGTTGGTGCACCACAGGCGAACCTGCCCAATTGCTTGAACTTGTGGGCCAATTTTCTGTTTTTCGTTGAAAAATGCTATTTAAACATAATTTGAGAACCTAATCAATTATAACTTTTGGTGATTTGGATTGCGAATTCATCCCGTTTATAATCGATGTACCCAGATCGTGGGTCATCGGCCGTTTAGCCGTTTAGTGAATTCTGATAACTACTAAACTCTAAAGTTTGGCATTTCAATAATTCTTTGCACTCTCTATCCCTCTATTTTTTTGGGGGGAGGGGGGAGGGTAGCAGTTTATTTCAGGAAATTAAGTTTTCCTGTATTTGTGTAAGAAAACTAGAGGTATTGGGCCATTTTTATTTATTGTAAAAGTTGAAGTTTCCATGCTGTTGACTTTGTGGTAATATCTTCAAAATAGGGCCAAAGGAGTTCACCTCAGTGTTTTACAGTCTTCAGAACTGGAGGGTAAGTTGAAGAACAATTATTTATTTTTATCATGGAATTCACTATTATTAATATCTATTTTATTTACTTCTGACTTGATTTGATGTTCATCTCTAATTGGTATCTTTAGGGTATATTCGAGACATTTGACAGGGACAGGAGTGGCAAAATTGATACACCGGAATTGAGAGATGCACTCCTAAGCCTGGGGTTTGCAGTTTCACCTGTAGTTTTGGAGTTGCTGGTCTCTAAGTTCGATAAAAGTGGTGGAAAGAACAAGGCGATTGAATATGACAATTTCATCGAGTATGTGTAGAATACTATTCAATTCAACCTTTTCAAGCACAATAATCATATACAGAAAGCAAAAAGAAAATTCCATACAAAATTCTCTAAAAATATTGATGTGGCCTGCTAGATTCTGTTCATTTCAAAAGAAAAGGCTACATATGTCATAGAAATATCAGAGTCATATTATCATGCATGGGAATTTGTTAAAATTCTGTTTGTAAAGTATTTTCATTTTAAGGGATATATTGAAATGTCTATTTTAGTTTCAGGGATCTAAATTTTGTTTTGGTGCTTAATTTCGGTCAACTTGGTAGAAATGAGATGGAAGCAAAGGAGAAAATTTGAAACCTTTTTGCAAATCATCGATCTAACAAACCGAAATATAGCAAAACTCATTGAAACAGACCAAAAAAATAGAATTCGGTACTCAACTATTGTTTCGTTTTTGTTTCCATGGAAATTGAAGAAGGTCGATGTTTCAAAACAAAATTTAGTTCCTCATTTAGATTAAAATTGTGTATGTATGTTCAATGTTAATCAATTTCTAATGTTATACCTCTTTTTGACTTTGTAATTTCAGGTGCTGCCTTACTGTTAAGGTACTTGTTTCAAACTCATTTTCCTGGTTGAACATCTTTTGAACACTCTTCTTGCTGTTTAAGTAAATGATGCTTCATTCTGAGGATTTTGATAATGGTATGTATGTCTGACTGGGATGTGGGTGTTGCAGGGACTGACTGAGAAATTCAAGGAGAAGGACACCACTTACTCTGGTTCGGCCACTTTCACGTACGAGTCATTCATGCTCACTGTTTTGCCTTTCCTTGTTGCCTAATTGTGAAGACCTCTGGTTTGTTTGAATTTCATGTAAGAAGCTGGTGCGCATCTGCGTTGACAGTGCTTTGTAATGACTTATTGCACTTATGTTTACAACTTTGTTAGTTGATGGAGTGGGTTCAGTTTGAGATGTTATTCATAGTTGACTTGGAAGCAAGTTTATCATTTTGAAATGATCACCGGAGTCTTTTGAAGGTTATGAAGGCATCGAAATTTGTAGTCAGGAAAAGCTTGTCTAGCTCAGTTGGTAGAGCGCAAAATACCTAACTATTTTGCCCTCCAATTTGGAAATCATAAGGAAGCTATAGTGGTGAACCTATTGTCTTCAGTTGAGAGCTGTTGCATCCTCTCTTTGATTATGCTCGATGTATATATCATACCATCTGACCTAAGATGCCTAATTTGTAGACTATTTTGAAGTCCTATTGGAGATTCAAACTTTTTTCTTTCCAAGTATGTTTTAGGGAGAATCACACTTTGTACCCCAAAAATTTTCAAAAATTCTTAATTTGCACTCTCAATGATCAATTTTTTCACATTACACCTTCAAAATGTTATAAATTAGTTACAATGTGACCCTCACACTAACTTGCATTATAATGTTTGTCAAATCTACTATGTGGCCCCAATAAACCCAAATTCATGCACCACCTCTAAAATGATCTAACCTTTAAATTGAAATTATACATCGATTGTGACAAGAGATTCAGGTAAATGGATTTCGATGATTGTAAACATATATGCGATATTCTTCTCAAAACAGTGCCTTTTACAATTGGATATGTTATAGCTTCCCAATTGACATAACTACCACCTTAATAGTCATGATAAATGAGCAATACATAGCTGTTTTGTCATCACCATTATCAATATTCTTCCTTCTCCTAAATCAAGAGATATGTGTTTTATCAACATTTGGTAATGTGAATTAAGGAGGATAAAGTAGATAGCAAACAAGCTTGATTTCGACTTTATTGTATAATTACATGCAAAAGGAGAAAGAAGGGACTTCTATTTCCTACTAGTACGTGACTATAGCAGCCCTTAACTGCTGGAGAAGAGCTCTCCAGAGGAGCTAGACGAGAGAACACGTAAGCGCTCCCAAAGGACGACCTAAGCCATAGTCGAATTTAAACCCCAAAGACTTCTACTTCACAAGGCCTAAGTTGATGATGCCCCATGAAGTCTTCGGCCATGACCGCTCCTTAGCCTTAATCCACATAACCCTAGCCCAAGCAATCCAACCTTCCCATGACATTCTCTTATCCCAAGGATTTCCCCACTCCAACAAAAGGGTTAGCCCTTCTTGTACCTCTCTCTCAGCATCCTCAAACCTTTCTTTGCTCAAATACAGCTGACCCAACACCAAGTGAGGCTCTCCAATAAAAGGGTTCTTCTCCACACACCTCAACAGCTTCTCCTCAGCTCTCTGCAAATCTTTCTTAGACGAATCACACATAACCTCCCAATACAAGTCCCTGGATTCAATCTGGTCTTCTGCATCCAAAACCCTTGTGCAGTTCTCGAAAACTGGTGGGATGACAAGCTCAATACCTTCGTACTCTCTATCTTTTAATACCCCATCATCACCACTTCTTTTACTTTCCTCCATGTATATCTCTTCTTCTCTCACTAACAGTGTGTATATTGCAGCCATTCTTGATATTGAGTTCATCCATAGTCCTGGCCTGCCATCACCAGGCCATAAAGCTGCATTATTATCTCCAGAAAACTCCAGACGGCCATTCCTATTCTCAAACAAGACGTCTTGATAACCAAAAGACTGATCACTGAAATCTACTATTGTCATCAGAAAGAACACTGCAATTACTCTCCGGGAGAGCACAACTTCTTCTCCGGTCTTTATGTGCTTCACTATGATCCCATTAGCAGGAACAAGTGATTGCAGTTTCACCCTCCAAAACTCTTCCTCGTTGAAAATCCCCATTTCCTTAGACTTCCTCAACGAAATCTTTGAAAGTTCAAGGTGTTCGACGAGTTCCGAATCAGTGTACTGGAACAGAAGATCATCATGAATGAGAGGGTGACGCGGGACAACACAAAACAAGTACATCAAACGCTCTGCAGCCTCACCAACAAGGCCACGCACAGTGTCACGGTCCGTGGCAGCATCGAATATTGCAAGGTTATTGTAAGAGTTTGAGTAAGCAGAGTGAAAGAGGCCGAAAAGGCATACACACTCCTGGGCTTTCCAGAGCTTTAGAATACGGTAGACATCGAAAAGATGGTATTGGAAGGTGCCATGCCTGTGCCAACACTCCCCGGCACCGGCAGAGCGTAAGACAGCGATGACAGAAGGTAGGTTTTTGTCGATGGATTCGAGCTCTCCACGGAGGAATGGACGGGCTGATTGTAACAGGGTTTCAAGGTATTGGTTCTCGGATGAAGAGAGAGAAAGCGAAGACATTTTTGATTGATGAGAGCTGTTAGAAAATGTGATTGTATAGTGAAGGAGAGCCGAGAGGAGACGAGAGAGACTTATTTTCCTACGTAAGGTGATGAATAAGTTCTGTTTTCTACTTGGTTGGCCTTTTCCGTTCCTTTACGTGGCAATTGACGTTTATGTGGATGTATACGAGGATAAAGGGAAAATATCAAATAGATTTAAAAACAGAGTAATATTATATGCACTAAAAAATTAGATTTGATAATTACAATCATTGAATAGGTAATGGACCCTAATAAATACTGTGATCTATAGTAAAATTAATGGTTGTGATTATCAAATTTAGTTTTTAAGTCTATGTAACATTGTTCTTTACAAAATGGGTAATGCTATGTTTATCAGATTTTTTTACTAAATCTCCATCTCAAATGATGTGGCACAGTTTTTTACCATCAAATAATTAGATCCTATTAATATTCAATGATGGAGATTGTGCCACATCATTTGGGATGAAAGATTTGGTAAATATAGCATTTTCCTTTAAAAATTGACTTAAAAATTTGTCTTGATGAATCACTACTATTAAATAAGTCGTGGATCTTAATAAATATTGAGACTCATAATTAAATCAATGATAGATATAATAGTAACATTATTAAGTGAAGTTTTTAAGTTTGTATAACATTGTTCGACGAGAAAATAATGGGTGCTTAAGCAGGAGAAAATAATTGGAGGTAACAGCAACACCACGCTATCATCATCACGTGATGTACTCGATTAAGTGTAATTCTATTGAGGCATAAAAATTTGACCTAATTTATTGATCTAATAATGTGACTTTATTGTAACCATTAGATTAACACTAATTTTCAATCATTGATGGGACCCACAGTCAATCCAAGAGTTATAGTGAATTAGATCAATAAATTAGGTTCCAATAACATTGCTCATCGATCAATTATGAATAACGAACTAATAACTCCCACCAAATTGTATAATTATCAATAATTTTTACATTCAAAATTATTATCTAAGATTAGTGAGATTCATTTATTCTATTTATTTGTTTCCTATTCATTAATTGAGTAGTGTTAGTTGCACTTAAAAATTTAACTTAATTTATTGACCCAACAATGTGTTGAGAATTTAATAGAATTAATGAATTAATACTAAATTCTAATGTTAGATGGGCCAAAATTAATCTAAAAATTATAATAAATTAATTCAACAAATTAAATTTTAATAATAATATTGTTTATCAATTATATCACGTGACAATGATATTGCGACGTAACCTTTGCATTCAATATTTAGCGCCTAACATTTTTCTTGTATACGACACCCTCTGGCTTGCATGTAGCTCCTTTACGTAGCAATCTGTGACCCGGAGAAGATAGGGGACAGCTCCCATGTTTGGTCAGGTGTCTTTTTCATGGATTTCAGTATAATTATCAATTTTTTTTTATTAAACTAGTTGGTGTCTACCTATTTTTTTAATTCCGATTTTTATTTTTTATTTTTTGGGCCATGAGGGAGACAATCATAATAATTATTCACTAATTAATTATGATGGAGTGTAATTACTTAAGCTAATTATTATGGAGTGTAATTATTTTTTGGGTCATGAGGGAGACAAGGTAATGTTATGTTTATTAGATGGGTAATGCTAGATGGACTTAAAAACTAGACTTAAAAATTAAACTTAATAATCCTAACTGATGATACCTAAAATAAACCTCAAATCTGAGCTCAGGAAACGAGCTCAGCTCGGGAGATCAGAGAAGAAAAGTAGAGCTCATCCAAGCCATAATCAGAGCTCGTCCAGCCAGCGTTGGAGCTCCCCCAAGCAAGATAATCGGGGAAAAGACGAGGAGACAACAAGATGATTGAGGATGCCTCCGAAGTAGAAGCCAAGCTGGAACCAAGGCGTAAAACCCTCAACCAACCAAGATCCTCTCTAGATATTAAGGAGGATCCCATGGTAGAAGGCAAAAACTCCGAGACTGGAGAGAGAAAGGAGGGGAAATCCCTTCATTATAGGAAGTAAAATCGGATTAGAGGTAAGCAAGAGGCTATAAAATGGGGATCAGTCTCCATTGAGAAAGGCTGGGCAATAGAGCCACGAAAAACCCTAATTCTCTCCTCACTACGTTGTAATACGCTGAATACAATCAATAAGAAAATAGGAGCAAGAGACTCCATGGCAGAGTGGACTAGCCGAGCTCTCAAGCCGGTGAACCACTGTAACTCTTTTGTGTTATCTCCCTTTTCTCAATTCCTTTAAACATCCACTAGCATTGTTTGACACGAGCCTTGTAGCTCAGATACCACATTGAATTTCACGCTTATCCATACCCATAGTTCAGTTTCAGTAGAAAACACCATCACTAACCATTGAATAGGTAGTGGGGCCCAATAAACGCGGGAACCCATAGTGAAATCAATGATTATAATTATCAAGTCTAGTTTTTAATTAGCATTGTTCTTATCAGATTTTTTTACTAAATCTCCATCCCAAATGATGTGACACAGTTTTCCACAATCAAATAAGTAGATCTCATTAATATTTAATGATGGAGATTGTGACAAATCATTTGGGATGAAAGATTTGGTAAGTATAACATTTTCCTTAAAAAATTGACTTGATAAATCACTACAATTGAATAGTGTGAATCCTAATAAATATTGAGACTCATAGTTAAATCAATAATAAATATAACAACTACATCATTAAGTGAAGTTTTTAAGTTTGTATAGCATTGTTCGGCGAGAAAATAATGGGTGCTTAAGCAGGAGAAAATAATTGGAGATAACAGTGACACCACGCTATCATCATCACGTGATGTACTCGATTAAGAGTAATTCTATTGAGACATAAAAATTTGACCTAATTTGTTGATATAATAATGTGACTTTATTGTAACCATTAGAATAACACTAATTTTCAATCTTTGATGGGGCCCACAGTCAATTCAAGAATTATAGTGAATTAGATCAATAAATTAGGTTTCAATAACATTACTATCGATCAATTATGAATAACGAACTAATAACTCCCACCAAATTGTATAATTATCAATAATTTTTACATTCAAAAGTATTATCTAAGATTAGTGAAATTCATTTATTCTATTTATTTGTTTCCTACTCATTAATTGAGAAGTGTTAGTTGCATTTAAAAATTTAACTTAATTTGTTGAGATTTCAATAGAATTATTGGATCAACATTAAGTGACAATGATGTCGTGACGTAACCTTTGCATTCAATAATTAGCACCCAACATTTTTCTTGTATACGACACCCTCTGGCTTGCATGAAGCTCCTTTACGTAGCAATCTGTGACCAGGAGAAGATAGGGGACAGCTCCCATGTTTGGTCAGGTGTCTTTTTCATGGATTTCATTATAATTATCTATTTTTTTTATTAAACTAGTTGATGTCTACCTATTTTTTTAATTCCGATTTTTATTTTTTATTTTTTGGGCCATGAGGGAGACAATCATAATAAGTATTCACTAATTAATTATGATGGAGTGTGATTACTTAAGGTAAAAATCCAAACAACTTAAAATCACCCCCACATTCCGTGCTGAAGCAAACCATCGAAATGAATATTTATATTGCGAGGTTTTGAAGTGAATAGCGAATAATCCGAGGTGATAGTTTAGTCATAAATTGTATCTGTTTGAGGTTGTTCTTGACTTTTATGCGATTATCAAGTAAGGTTTGATTCACGAGAGTAAAACGGTTTGTTATTTGACTTTGGTGGTGCTATAGTAACAGACTGTCTTTCTAGGTTAATAGTTATGGTTCAAATCGAATATTCTACAGTGGGAAAACCCTCATGGTTACGTCCAGAGGATTACTAACTACTGGTTGCCCCTTTCCCTTTTTAGCCTGTTCAAAAAAAAAAAAAAGGTGAATAGCGACCAAGAAAAAAAAAAAAGAAGAAGTAGAAGATAGGAGTGAATATCAAGCAATTAAAATTGATTAACCTTTCTAAAGTTTGCAAAAAAAAGGTGTTACAGGCGTTAAGTTGTTCCCTCTCCATAGGTGTGTGAAATATTAAATAATATATTAAAATATTTAGATATTTCACAGATATTTTTATTTCAAAGTAATATATATAATTTTTGAATTAATCTTTAACATCTCATTTCGATTCACATACCATACATTACATCGGCAAAAAAAATCATACAACTTTGAAGAGCACACGATTATTTTTTAAGTATTATCTATTAATGCGTGTGAAATTAAAGAGCATAAAATAAATCTATTAAATTATAATCTTAGCAACATATACTTCTAAGCAAACCAACTAAGTAAATATTAGTTTTAATTCTTTTAATTTGTCACTTCACTTAGTGAATATACCATACTAATAAGACATATATTTTTCCGAAACTAAAAAATAGCCAATTTTGTTTATTATGTTAAATACTTATTAAAATATATAATTATTAAGTTGGTAGATAATAGTAGAAATATAAAATATATTTTTTATAGACTTATTCTAGCCGTATTCGTATCCTATTTTTTTAAATTTTATTGTATCACCAATAAATTTTATTGTACACAAGTACGTATCTCATTTATTAATTAATAGTTGATGATCTGCTAAGAAGAGAATTAAAGAAAAAATATATTGTATCAGATCAAAGTCGTCAATATATCTAATTAATGGTTGCCAATTCAACCAATTAAAAAACATTCCCACATAAATGGTTTATTTTTAATTCCCTAGAACAAAGAAATTGGGAATACTTAGTGGTGTTAATTTCACTCCATTTAAAAGAACACCATAAGAAATTTCTCACAAGGGCTCTAATTTTTGTGATAAAGCATAGGGTTAATAGAACTTTTAGTCTGTAAAGTATATATTTTTTGTCAGTTTAGTCTTCATTATATCAATTTTGTTAATTTGGTTTTTAAAGTATTTAATTCGTGTCATTTTTGTCCCTACATAGACGGACGGTCAAGTTTTTTTAACGCAAGTGATCATATGTCATTTTTTTTGATGGTATTATGTGCCCAACATGTGATCATTCCATAAAAAACTTAACAGTCCGTCTATATAATGATCAAAATGACAAAAATTGAATATTTTAGGGACTAAATTAACAAAATTGATACAATGAAAAGTAAACTGACAAAACAAGAAACCAAAAATACTATTAATCCTAAAACATATATCCCACATCGAACAGGTATCCATGGTACTACATATTCCCATTCCCATTGCCACTTCGATATCCTATAACTTAGAATATGCACTTAACCTGGAAGCTAGATAGAACTTTCCGGTTGGCAGTTCCTCAGGTGGAAGCAAGACTAGGTCAGCCCCGACGGCTGCGGCGGCATCTGCAGTATGACCACCCTTACCACGAGTCATCGATGTCTGCGTAAAACCGGGACAGAAGCAATTAACACTCAAACCGCGGCCTTGATAACGTTTTGCCATGATCCTTGAGTATGCGTTCAGGGCAAGCTTTGACACCGCGTAATCGGTCCACACTTTTGGCCACCCTTTGCTCCGCCATGCGCCACTCTTCACATCATCAAGAAACGTAACGACCATGTCTTGGATATGATCCCCGGACAGCCTTTCTTCATCACCAAGTATCTCTCTTATACTTGGATTTTGGAGCTTCTGCATGCATGGGAGTACATACAGGGAGTGGGAAATTTCATCAGTGAATCAAATGCAAAGGAGTACTTGATCAGACGTGCTATTGTCCTTTGGATTCTGTAAGTATATATGATATACACGAGATCACAAATAAACAGAAAACAAAATATAGAATATAACACGAAATTATAGGGTTTAATGAGCTCTTGTTGTTCTTCTAGCTAACAACAAAAAAAATCAACTATAAATAGTGAAGATTGCAAGAGTTTTCACTGGGCGTCACGAATTTACAAAATATGTGTATAGCACCCAAAAGACTAGTTTTCTCATTGAGCTAGAGTACTTTTCAAGACTGCGACCATTTTGGTTAAAAGTCCAATGCTCTACCAACTGAGCTATACACCCAAAAAAGTTGTAGTAGTAAATAAGGATTGGTGCAAAAAGAAAAGAGAGCGGCCACTCTTCTTCTCATCATATTAAAAGGGTGCGGCTTTGTACGAAGCTCGTACCGTAGAGCAAGTGAAGAAAACATAAGGGCGGGGCACTCGACGAAAGGGGGCAAAATGAGTAACTAGAGAAATTGGCTTAGCTCTGCTTTCTTAAAAGTAATGACCACTACTGGAGGTCAAACCAAGAACCTATGGAAGTCGGGGCTCGCCCTTGGTCAATATTGGATAAAACAATAGGGGGCCGGGTTATCAACATCTAATGCTCATGAAAATTTTCAATGAAAGTCCTGTTGAACTCCCATTTGCTCTAAAAACTTAAGTTATTAGAGATGGTATATTAATTACTTCAACAATTCCGAAAAGGGTCTTATATCATATAGGAGGTGAATTAGAATGCAATAAAAGATATCCACCAAAGGTATATGAATATTAATTCCTGCCTTCAGCAGTGTTCAATTGCCTTTGAAATGCACCTATATATGTCATAAATAAGGATGACAAAAGTGAAAAAAAAAATGTTGATGACTTACATTAAGTAGGCCGAGTCTTGAGCTAATATTAAGTATACGACTCATAGAAGCTGAGCGACGAAACATGGGCAAGAGGGTCTCAGTCAGCAATTTTGTTCCATAGAAATTTGTCTTCATCACTGTCTCGGCATGTTCTACCGAGTTCTCATGGATGTCATTGAAAGATACAGCTGCATTGTTTACCTGAAAAAAAAAACATTTGGAAGGTAAATTTTCTATTAAACAATATAACTCAAGCCTGTTTTTATCGGTCTCTAGAAAACGACACAAGATTATCTATAACTCACCTCTTAAAAATCATTCTAAAATACAACACAACTAGGGTGTGTTTGTTTCGGGATAAGTGGGCTATAAAGATGTGGGATAGTGGTTATTATTAGTACATGAGTCCCACTTATACTTTGTTTATTAATTATTTTTAACAAGTAGACTAAGTTTGGAAGATGAAACAAGTACTTTACTTAACATTAAATGAAAGTAATAAAAGCTCACCGGAGTGATGAGTTACAGGAAAAATAAAGTCGCTCACAAGTAAAAATAGATAAGTATAAAGTAGGTTGGCTATGTATAGAGTTTGTTGTGTTTGATCGTGGATTCTTTCTTTGTGACTTGACATTTGTTTTTTTATAGGGATGACCTTCAATCGTCGAAGTCATTTTTTTCGGCCAGGACTGTAATCGTGGCTTTTCTCTCGAGATGCATAGACGTGTACTGAATCGTCTCTAACTGACGGTTCATGATGTCACGTCTCCTCACTTCCCGAGATTCTTAGAGTTTTACTTCTTTAACCGCTCTATCAAACATGAACTTTCACAGATTATTTCATGACCGTTGGATCTCTTTTACGTGACACCCTCTAATTTTACTAATTTTGGATGTAAACAAAATCATTCTAAAATACAAAACAACTAATATTATAGGTGGTATTAATATAAACTTTACATACATGACTCTTTCTCTCTCACTCACGCACGCACTCTAACCCATATGTTTTGAGTCCCTGATCAATCTCAATTGAAATTTGTGCCTAACACTTACCCATGCATTCACCATTAAGTCAACTAGTTGCTAAGATATTCGAGTTTGAGGGTGTCAAGTAATAACATAATGTATTATCTATAGGATTGTCGATGAATCGGATTATCTTGTCTGAATTCAAATCCGATTAACTGACTATAAATTGACATTTTGTGTATTGATAATTTAAATTCGAATTCGTACCCGAATAGTTATTTCATCTTTAATTAATTCATATTTGGATATACCCTTGTCCGGTTTGATTATAAATCGATCTGACTTACCATATATATTTATATAAATATGTTATAAAATTAAGTGATTATTTGATAAAATTGTATTAACATTAGATAAATTTTCTAAAATACAACTTAATTTAGTTAGATCAGATCAAATTGTCGGATCGAACATCTGCTTCATAATTGATTAGGATGTTGACTATAAAAATAAAATCTGTCAAATAACTTGATAGGGTTTGGATGGGAAAACTTTTAATTGGATTCCAATTTGGATTAAAATTTGGTCTATATTCGCATGTGTGTTTATTTCTTTCGGTATTTCCTCCTCGGTCCATGCCGGGACTAGGGTATTAAGAAGATATTTATCCCTCATAGCCTGACCCTAAAGGGTTGTGAAGATTCGAACTCAGGATATTTGTGTTTAGAGTTTATCCTCGTTACCACTTGAGTTACTTTGATGTGGGCTTTTTTACTGAAAAAATAAATAACTTGAAATTTAATCCTTGATATATGACCAACTTTGCATAAACCATAGACTGTATTTGGAGCATGAGATAGAGAAAGGGATGTGATTGTGAATTCACTTACTAGTATATCAAGTACTCCAAATGTCTCTTGAAACCAGGCTGCAAAAGCTTTGATGGATACAAGTTCTGAGACATCAAGGCAAAAGAAGTGTACATGAAGTCCTTGATCCCTGAGTGACTCAACTGCTTTGAATCCCCTTACATTATCTCTGGCTGTTAAAATCACAGTTAGTCCCAGTTCTGCTAACCTTTTTACCATTGCAAACCCAATGCCCTTGTTTGCTCCCGTCACTATGGCCACCGTCTCCTTCGACCACCATCTGCAACGTCCACACAAAATGATATTAGGTTAAGTATATAACACATATAAATGAGTATATATATATATATGACCACCTGTTTTTTGAAAAATGAGAACAAAAATGGATAGATTTAGAGAACAAGTTAAGACTGTTTTGTGTGTTTTTTAGAAATAATTTTTCTAACATTTAGAAAACACCATCACCACACTTCCACGATCACCACCACCACACTTCTACCACCAACATCACCATATAAAATGGGTATGAGAGAGAGAGAGAGAGAGAGAGAGAGAGAGAGAGAGAGAGAGATTACCTGCTTATGGGGAGGGAAGGAGAAGATAAAATGGGTTGTGGATCTTTTGATACCATTGTTACAAATATTGCAGCTTGGGTATGGAAGGGAGAGAAGTGGCAGGCTGTCAGCTAATATATATAACCTTAATCAAGGCGACGCGGTCACATTAATTACATAAAGGAATTAAATTATATTAGGATCCCCGATTGTTAACAAAATTATATGAGAACCACTTGATATCTACAAAAATAATATATAGACCTCCAGCTTTTGTGTGCCCTAACATAATCATACCTTTCAAGCTCTCATATCTGAAAATTCGTGTTTTAAATTCTAAAGTTGTATTTTTTTTTTAAATTTTTAATTATGTCAAACAAATAGAAAATGATTATTTCGTTATTGACCTATAAAAAAATTTAGATTTGAGACCTCTTTATCATTTTTGAGTATTAAAAGATCATGTTTGAGTTAAAACTCAAAAGGAATGTGCAGTTACATTTATCATTAAAAACCCTCGTGGTGCGGAGTGTGAAAACCAAACACAATTTTTCAAAAGAGAGACAAAAATTTGTCAAAGAAGGGAGGGAAATCCCAAAAAGCTTCTCGCCAAGTTCTTAATACCACTTTATTTTTTCTTTTTTGCAACCAAATGATTGTTAGGAAGAGTAAAGTCATTGATAAATATTTTTCTTAATTTTTAACCTGCACGTGTGCAATTGATCTCGCCATATTATACATGGTCTTCTTCAAAAGGTATTAGTTTGAAAATCAGATGGAAAGGTGAAGAGCTTGAGAGAAGAGGCTATGGGTGGCTTTAATCAAGTGTTTATTCTATTGCTTCTTAGCAATACAGACCATTCACATACACATTTACTATCAAAAAATTGACAGTCGTTATCTATTGGAGTGATACAAAATAAAATTAATACTTTAAGGAGCAATGTAAGAAATTTTATAGTTAAATATACAAAATAAAATAAAGATAATAATTTAGGCGACAAAATATAATTTACCCTTAAAAACCACCAGCATGGTGTGCAGTGTGTAAACCCCCAAAAGTCGTGGCATTTAAGGGGCTTCTAGCCTTCTATAAAATAGAGGCCCCTCTTAAGTCATATTCACATTGGACTTATGTCTACATGTGCATCACAATCTTCTTTTTCTTTTTATGTTCCATTTGACATTAATTTTCTTACCCTTTTTTTGTGTGGTTTAATAGTGAGGGGTGTGCGGGTCAACTTATGCGTATTTTGACTAATTTTATCTTCGATCTGATCAAAGACAAGCCTATCACATGATCTATTTATTAAGGAATAAAGTTCTCTCTCTCTCTCTCCCTCTCCCTCTGAGTACTTGTAGCCAAGGGCGGAGCTACTTGAGGGCCAGGGGGGCACATGCCCACCCTCAATTTTTTTAAAAAAATATTACTTATGTATATTTCAAATAATTTGCAGTATATTTAAGTATGTCCACTCTATCATTTTTTGTTCTATCAATTAGTATAGTCCCCGTACCTAAATAATTATGAATTTTTGGACACACTTTGGACACTTTAAGGATACATCTATACAAGTTTTTGACATGTCGAACTCATTTTTTTCAAGCTATAGAGATTCCAATTAAAAAAAAAAAAAAAGCTATAGAGATTATGCCAACTAGGTTACTTAATTAAATGAGTGATCAATGACTAATAGTTTGATCATATATATGGAGAAATACTATAGTATCTTTTATGCAGTTTGCTTCATTTGTTATGAAGGGTTATAATTATCCTATCTTTTTTGTTTGTTTTTATTTATGTATGTTATATTTATCAAAATTTGACCATTTCGTATTTTATGAATTTTTAAGTATCGAATACAATATAGTAAATTTGAATATATTATTTTATTTTTATCGATTAGAAGAAAAAAATTAAATTTTTTTAGTAAAGTGATCACCCTAGAAATAATTTCTGGTTTCGCCCCAGCTTGTAGCATGCAAGTATCGTTGAGTTAAATTAGCTCATATCTAGGCATAATATGATAAATTCAGTTCATAATTTTTGATTGGTTGATGTCTTGATATGGAATCTTTTTTTTTTTGGAGCAATTTGTCTTATTTGGATTAGTTTCTTAGATTTTATTGAAAATATTAATACAAAGTATAATAAAAGATTGATTTATATAACCAAAATTGACATCAATATTAAGTTGCTAAACTGTTCCATCAAACAAAATTCCTTGCTATGCCATTATTTTTTTTAAATATCTCAGCTATCCTAATAAATCACTCCAGTATTTTTCACTTATGTATCGGACTAGTAATACGCCATTGTTGCAACACCCCCAAGATAAAGTTCCGACTATAGTCCACCATGACGGCTAGTTTATTATCATCTATTTGTTGTCAATCGTTCACATGAAAGGCACTAAAACACATGACACACTTGCAAACAAAACAATAGTTTTTTTTTTGGTCATGTGTAGTTAAAGAAATAAGTGCTTTTTACCTTGATATATTATTACTTTTTTGCCAAGAACTGATTCTCAAAGAACATAGATAGTTCATTCCATGTGTATGTGCTCTTTAACCCTATCTTATTGCCTATTTTTACATAGAATAAGTAGTGTTGATGCTTTGTTTGCTTGGAATCCACTGTTTAGGTTGTAACAACATTCTAATATTTTACTGGTTTCTAATTGTTATTTTCTGCTTTCTTTGGTCTAGTCCCATTCTTTAGAAGCCTAGGCATGTTAGGAAGAAGGGGGGGGACCTCTGCTTTGCTTTTGATTTTCTTTCCCATTTTTTATACTCAAAATCATGCACATACGATACATGTGCTGTCTAGAATAAGAAAATTGTAAGGAACCGTTGACAATTTTAAATGGATATGATTATTCTAACTTCGACTTTTTATAGAAATGGAATCTTGATGGTATATTTGGTAGGATGAATGCAAAAATAAAAGGACGGTAGGAAAAAAAAAGTGAAAATTGGAGCTGAGTCCTCCTTAAAGAAATTTATTTGGGGATAAGTTCACTTTTAATCTTACTAATAAGTAATTAAGTTCATTATTTTTTTTAAAACTCCAAAATACCCTTTCTTGAAAGTAACTTTAAATTAGTTTCCTAAATTGAGAATTATTATCACTTAATTCACTATCAACGAAGATATGTTAATAAATATTTTTACATAAATTTGAAATTCAAATTCATAGAACTAATGCCAATATTATCACTTAACATTTAAGTTTTTTTTTTAAATATTATTGTTTTCGATTTTGAATGTTACTATTTTTTTTGAATATTCCATATTATTGTTTATATTACTGTTTTTGTGAGCATGTTACTGTTTTTGTTAAGCATGTTACTACTGTTATTTTCTCAAATATTAATACTTAATCTGGTTATTTTTTTTTTTGTTTTTGAATATTCAATTTTTTTTTGTATTTAAATGTTATTATTTTTTTTTGTATTTAAATGATACTATTTTTTGTGTTTGAATGTTACTATACATATATGAGAGAGAGGGAGAGAAATAAATAGTCATATTCTATATATAGATATAGATAGATATGAGAGAGAGAATTTTAATTTTAGTCAAACTCCTAAAATTTAAAAGTTATTAATTTTCAAATTTGTTTTAATTCAACATAACTACTAGGGATATTTTGGACAATAGATATCAAAATAGACTTAATATTAAACAAGTTTTCTTGATGGACTTATCATAAAAAAAAGTCCACAAAGGAGGATCGGCTTCCAAATTTCCCCCCTAAAACCTTTATTTCCACCTTTGTGTTGTATTTGGCGGAAGGACTAAAAAGCCGAACATAAATATGAGTATAACTTTAACTCTATAAAAATTAAAAAACATATAAAATCATTAGTTGATGAGAGTTTTTAAAAAATAATGTTTTAATCTTTTTAATTTATAAAATATGATTGATTTTTGATATTGATTAAGTTATTTATTTTTAGAAAGAAAAGTCTTAATAAAAATTTTGCATATTAAAACATGAATCCATATAAAAGTCTATGTTTTTTTTTTTTTCCAAATGCATGTTTCGCTTATAAAATATTTTTAACAATATCAATAATGACGAGCCTAGATTTAATTGGGTCAGACCTAGTAAATCAAGCAAGCCCAGATTCACTAGGAAGGCAGCCCAAGTCTGGTTCGTCTATCTGACTCGATCCAAGATCCAAGGAGCCTAGAAAAATAAGAGCATGTGGGAGAGATATTATCGGGATACCCACCTTCGAAGATCAAGACTATCTTAATTGTACTTACCTTTTGTAATTATCCACCCTGAAAATTTAGTACCCTCACACTCACGTCACCGCCTCATTATGCCTATAAATTGTAAGTCTTCTCCACATGGAGAGGCATCTAATCACACATCTCTACACACACATAGTTTTTCTCTCCTAGCTATTGTATCTCTCCCGGAACTATCCATTGCTCTCTCCTCCGTTCACCTTGCTTGATCAATAAAGAGCCCCCGGCCACCGTTGCCGTTTCCTAGAATGGAGTAGGTCACCCGGACCGAACTACTATATATCTGCGTGTTGACTCAATATTTACATTACTGTTATTGATTGTTTTATTTATTATCCATTAATTACACATCTTCACACACTCGACTGTTGATCTTGTACGAAGACTGTTTTGTGCATCATCAAATAACACTAACTTTTGAAGAAATAGGTTTTTTAAAAATTAAAATTTATAAAATCACACTTGTAATCGACTGTTCGAAAAGAAAGATCAAATATATTATTTATTAAAAAGGATGTCTAAGCAAACTCGAATATGAAAATGAGAAAGCAACAATAACAAGAAGTGCACAACACTACCTAGTAAATTGTTTGTAAAAGGGATAAATGAGAGGGAGAGAGAAAAAAAAAGAGTAATCTTATCGGTTGTGCGTACCGATTTGTGCACAATAGATAGATGAGTAGGAACAGGTCACAGATGAACTCGTGTCTACTTTAGATGCGAACGATCTCGTGGCAAAGAGGGAGGCAGGGCGTAACCAAAGAGAACCTGGTTAGCGGGGATGGCTCAACTCCAGAGCAGTTGGATCGATCCTCGCTGAGAGTGGTGTATTCTGGCATAACCTGGCATTCAAAAGAAGGGTTAGAAGGGTGCCGGAGTGTCTCCGGCGTATCCCCTTCGACGGTCAAGTCAGTTCTGTTCTAGAGAGA
Source organism: Ilex aquifolium (assembly GCA_951799425.1). Taxonomy (NCBI): domain Eukaryota; kingdom Viridiplantae; phylum Streptophyta; class Magnoliopsida; order Aquifoliales; family Aquifoliaceae; genus Ilex; species Ilex aquifolium. The sequence goes on along the minus strand of OX637405.1, from coordinate 4,297,981 downwards.
GAGAGAATCCTGAGAGCACTAGTTTGTTTCCATCTGTGTTTCGTCTCTTAGAGGACTATTTATACCTTTGTTGGTAGTCATCATTACAGGCTAGCGAGTAGTAAGCTGTGCCAGTCATGGGGAAGCGCCCTCCCTCTTTTGCAGGGATGATTGTAAGTTCTTAAATGCTCGGCGCTCCGAGCAATTAATGACCTCTTCCCCTGGCGCCCGAGCAATAAATGTTCTTTCTTCTATGTAGAGACATTAAGTGCCTGACCTTTGAGGCACTTAATGCGCCCCTTTCCGGGCTTCAACAGTCATCATAGACGTCCCATCATTCTGGAGTTTATTAAATGATTTTCTGCACAACCGCATAGTTGCTGGAACCTCTCTGCAAGGTCAGGTACGGCTCTGTTTATAACGTCACGTGTCTATACCCTCTTGGTTGCCAGCCCTGTTTACCCTGTCCTTCTGACTTGATGGGAAATGCAGTCTGATGATTCATTACTTGACTCAGTTTAATAGGTCGAGGACGTCGGGGCATCCCCTGGGGCCGAGATGACGTGCTCCTATACAGGAGCCTTTTAAACTGAGGATGAATCGGCGTCATGGAGTCAGACGGGGGTGACTTGGCGCCGAGGACACAAAGTCGGGTCTTTTTATCCCGAGAAGCCTTGGAACCGAGGACACGTGGGCGTTGGAGAACACTGAAGTTCCTTGGTGCCGAGGACACGTGTCACCGTCGGGTAAGTAGAGTGCCCCTCGATGCCGAGGTTACGTGTCGTCTCCCTAACAATCAGTGGTACTCTGGTGCCGAGGCCACGTGTCGTCATCGTGAGGCTCTCACAAAATGTCCCATCAACTGCCCTCCAGCCCTTGGCCTTCGTACGACAGAGGACACGTGTCGTTGAGAAGGCGAAAGGGCTCATCAACTCCATCATTTCTACAGCTGTATTCCCCCCTTCGGAGGTCGTGCGCATTAAATGCGCCCAACATCGTGCTTTGTGCGCAATGATGAGGACAGGTCCTATATAAACATGACCTAGTCCCCGCCTGCTCACCTTTTCGAAAACCAGTAATCCTCTTGGAGCCATTTCTTGCCGGAGAATCGCCGGAGCGACTGCTATTGATTCGTTTTGCCTCCTCCGTCGATATTTTGCTGAAGACGCAGGCCACCTGTTGCCACATCTCCCATTTTTCTCCCTTACTCCGGTGAGTTCACTTGTATCGTTCGCTCTTCTTTTCCCTCCTTTTTTTTTGTTTTTTCTGGTGACTGGTCATCTGCCCTTTCTTTACCAGTGGCAAGAGTAGTTTGGTCCCATCACCTTCCCATTCGTCGTCGTTTTTTCCGTTCAACTCCCTCGGTCCGTTAACCAGGGAAAACGCCCCATAGGACCTTCTTTACCCCTAGATATGCCGAGACGCCGTCCAAATAGAGTCGTCGAGGCAGACGAGGCCGGTACTTCTCGGTCCCGGAAATATACCGTCAAGGGTCGACAACAAATAGTGAATTTCAAAACCCATTACTCCATTCCCCCCGAGGTGACAGTAGACGAGTTCAAGAATCGGCATAAGGCCGATGTTGGCACCGAAGCCTAGATGCCTTTCTATACGAAGGCCATCATGGAGGGGGAATTAGGTTTCCCCTTCACCCTCTCCTCCTCCGTTTCTTGTGCCGGTTCTGACTTTTTCCAGGGCAGTGTTGCCTCAATACCTTTAGGATCATCATGGGTGTTGTTGCATTGAATGAACGTCTTAACCTACACCTTGGTTTAGACGACATCCTTTTCTGCTATGCCTTGGTGAGGGTCATGCCTCAACAGATGTACTATCTCAAGGCTCGGGACCCCACCATGTACCTTGTCACCCACCTCCCGGATTCCGACAAAGGGTACAAGGATGACCTCCTCATCTTCGGCGGTCAATGGGAGAAAGGGCTCGGTCCGGAATATGCTGCTGACTTGTGGTGCCCCAAGCAGTGGAGGACTACGAGTACGTCGGCCCTTCTCTCATTCAAGTTTTAACTTTTCTCCTAATGCTCAACAACTGACGACTATTTCTTTTTTTGTTAGGGATCCCTGACGCTGAGACATCGGCCCTTCCTCGAAATCAAGTGAACATCGGTGACATCAACTTCGTGTGGAATTTCTTGGGAACCAAGGGCTTAGGTCGAGCTACCAATCTTCTCCTTGACTACACTCCGGGGTACAAGAAGTTCACCCAAACCCCTCACAACTTTGATCCCTCGGCGGAAGTAGAGCTCGCTGCCGAAAACTTAGAGAACGACCTTGATAGGGCCCCTGAAGTTGAGGTAGAGGGGGTCGCCGAAGGCGTAGCCGCTGAGGAAGAAGACGAAGAAGTCGTTGAGATAAGGGATCCTGCTGTTGCTCCCGACACTGAACCCATCACATCGGCGAGGGAAACTTGGCCAAACTTTGAAGTTCTTCACCGCTTGGACGTAGAAGACGCCTTCGAGGTTGCGATGTCTGGCTATCGCCTCGACTTGAATCTGATCAAAAAACGAGCCGCCCTCAAAGAGGGTCGGGGCCGGGGGTCCAGCTCGAACGAACCTCCTCCCCCGCCGCCTAGAAGGACTCCCTCCGTCGACCTTTCTCCGCCTCCGCCCCCTCCCCCTTCAAGGTCGTCGGGATGTGGCCGAGGCCGCAAGAGAGATCCACAACCAGAGGAGGAAAGAAGAGTGAAACAGAGACACGACGGGGCTGGCAGGGGTAGGGGAACTCCAGCTCCCCCTTCAGCGTCATCAACTCCTGATACAACTCCGCCTCCTCCACCGGCGCCAACGACTCAAGCAGCAGAGTGGCGCCCTCGGGCTCGGGATCGTGAAGGCGGACCGATCCGAGTGTCTGACTCAATCATTAACTCTCCTCACGTGGCCTACGCCGTGAATGAGACCCTCCTCTTTCACGCCGACATGGAGGAGCACCAGGCTAGGCCACTGAATCAACTCCTCCGTAACATCATTCAGAGCTCATTGGTGGTAAGTGCCCAAGTCACCCTTTTTCTTTTATTCACTGGCTTCATTAACTTTGTTGACCTTTCAATTCTCTTGTAGATTGCCCAGCAAGTCTCGGCCATTGCCGATCGCTTCTATTCTCAGCGGGACGTGCTGCAGGATTTGGAAAAGCAAAAAAGCGAGGCTCAGGCTGCTCTTGCAACAGCCAAAGAGGAAGTGGTGGTGAGGGACAAGAATTTGTCTTCTCAGGCTGCACAAATTGCTGAACTTCTCAAGGAGGCCGAGGTGGCGAAGCTGAAGGCCGACAAAACCAACGCAGCCTTCGCCGATGCGGAGAAGAAAATTACTGAATCAACCAAGCAGCTCTCGGCATCGGAGGCTAAGGTGGCGGAGTCGGAGCAGACATGTTCCGCCCTTACCCAGGAACTGGACAAGGTCCGAGCTGCATTGGAAGCTGCTAACAAGACTCGGCAGGAGATCGTTGATCAATGTGCCGACGACATTCTGGTAGCTTTTGAAGAACAGAAGAAAGAATTCTTTAAGCTTGGATGGGACACGGCTCTGAGGGCGGCCGGGGTGCCTGATGACTCTCCGCTTTTCCAAGAGCACACTTATGTTCCTTCTTCAGAGATAGTGGATGCTTCTGGGGAAGTTGCAACTGATGGTGCAGAAAACGTTCAAGTGCCGAGTGCGGCGCAAACAACTGCCAATCCTCCTGCCCCTACCTCTGCCTCGGCGCCTTCTGCCAATGCCCCTGGTGCGGATACCCTGTCTGCCAGCATTGATGAGCTTTTTGGAGACATAGGGGGCAACATTAGTGGAGACGTGACTGGACCCCCAGCACAGTAGTCTATGTTTTTCTTCCTGTTTTGTAACCTTCTATTTCTAACTTTTTGTAGCTCAAGGGACGCAAAGCCCTTTGCTGAAATGAAAAACGACTTTTGTTTAATGCATGTTCCTTTTCTTTATGATGAGCCTCGGGGTCACCGACGAAGGGTCATACCCACGTACGGGGTGTCTCCCGTCGTCGGGCGCAAATTAGGCGATAGGCTTATGCATTCCCCCACTCTGGCTAGCTTCACCTTCTTAGTTTGCCGATCCGAGGAGATAGGGTCGGGTCTCTCTGCCATCCGACTCCAGGGGATCGTGTCTTTCATAAGAGGCATGCTCCTGTTTCCTAATTTGGGGACAGGAGTCTGGGACTCCGCCCTCGGGGCTATGACATTTTCAAAAGGCAAGTTCTTATTTCTTTGTTTGGAGGCAGGGGTCTGGGACACCGCCCCCAGGGCCATGCCCTTTTTAGGATAGCATATTTCCTACGAGACTTAAATATCAAAAGTAATACTTTTTCAAATTCATTACATTCCAAGGTCTCTTTACAACATTTCCTTCCATGTCTTCCAACTCATACGAGTCGGATCCTCCTACCGAGGTGATCTTGTATGGACCTTCCCAATTGGGCCCCATCTTGCCATCCGCCGGATCCCGGGTGTTCGCTACCACCCTTCCGAGCACAAGGTCACCTACCCGGAATTCTCGGGACTTGACCCTCCTGTTGTAGAGCCTGGACACCCCTTCTTGATACTTGGCTAGCTTTAAAGCGGCCATTTCTCTCTTTTCCTCCACGAGGTCTATGTCCAAGCCGAGTTGGCGGTCATTGTTCCCCGTATCAAAGGCCAGTGTCCTTATAGTGGGAATGCCTACTTCAAGAGGGATGACTGCCTCAACCCCGTAAGCGAGGGCATAAGGCGTCTCCCCGGTTGATCTCCAAGGGGTGGTCCTGTATGCCCACAGGACGTTCAAGAGTTCTTCCACCCATTTTCCTTTTGCCCTCTCCAACCTTTTCTTGATACTATTAATGATGGCCTTGTTCGAGGATTCAGCTTGCCCGTTCCCCTGAGGGTACGCGGGGGTGGAATAATAGTTCCGGATCTTGAGGTGTTCACAAAAAGACTTGAAAGGCCCGCTGTTGAATTGGGTCCCGTTGTCTGACACGATGGCACGGGGGACCCCAAACCTTGTCACTATGTTCCTCCATACGAACTTCTTAGTGTCCACATCCCTGATGTGAGTTAGAGACTCAGCCTCGACCCACTTTGTGAAGTAGTCAGTTCCTACTATCAGGAACCTCTTGTTGCCGGGAGCCTTAGGGAGGGGCCCAACCAAGTCGAGCCCCCATTGGGCGAACGGCCAAGGACAAGTCAACGGGTGCAAGTACCCGGCTGGCTGTCGAATAACTGGGGCAAACCTCTGACATTGATCACATATTCGAACGTACGCTTGCGCGTCCCTCTGCATTCGCGACCACCAGTACCCTTGCGACATGATGCGGTAAGCCATGGATCGTCCTCCTGAGTGCCCCTCACATATGCCTTCATGCACCTCGTACAAAAGTGGTTCAACTTCGTCTTCACAGACGCAAAGCAGATACGACCCTGAAAACGACTTTCGATACAACTTTTGATCTGGAGAAGCCCAGAACCTGGGAGCTTTTACCTTTATCCTCCTAGCCTCCATTGGACATTCAGGGAATACTTCTGAGAGGAGGAACCCGAGTAGTGGATCCACCCAGCTAGGGGGCTTCCCCTCCTGCTGAATGACGGCCACACCAGGGACTGGGTCTATGGTGGGACTAGAAAGGTATTCCACGGTGATCCTTCGCGTTGTGGTGGAATCCAACGCCGAGGCCAGACATGCCAAGGCGTCGGCATGAGCGTTCTCACCTCGGGGTACCTGCTTGATTTCCCTCTTCTAGAATTTGCGGAACAAAGCTACTGCTGCTTCAACTTTAAAAGTGTAAACCCAAGCGCAGGTTGAGCAAAGTAATATATTCTCGGAAGTCCGAGGTCGATCCCACGAGGAATTGTAACAAGGAACAATCACACAAATAACAAAAGTAATTTGAAAAGAACAAAAAGAATTATTTGAAAAATTGTTGATTTGGGAAAAGTGATTTTGGTAATTAAAACAGTAATAAAATAAATACTAGAGTATCAGGTACTCCCTCTCAACTTCATACAATACTAGTTAAAGACTCAAAGCTTGACTTGAAAGAGGAATTAAATGTCAGTTAACCCAATTAACAAATCAAGTGATAAATTCAATGGTTATAATCAAAAGACTACCAGGAACCTGAATAATCATTCAATCATATTATTTTATGAAATAATGTTAATCCTTCCAGCATGGAATAACCAGTGATTTACACGCAGGGAAAATCAAGCAATTGATGTACGTGGCACAACAACTCAAGAGTTTATACAGCATAAACACTTTGCTAAAAGATTAGGGATTAAATTAACACAATATCATAAATCCTTAAGTACAAGAGTCAATAACAATACCATACTCCGTGGAGAGGTTTTCCCTTAGCCCTAGTTTAGCCTTCTAGCCAGACATAATACAGGATGCAGAAAAAAGACTAAGAACAAAAGAAGAACTCCCCTTTACAAGATTCTAGGTTCGTATTTATATAGTACAGTTTAAAGAAATTGCATCCCATTAGGACTCTAAATTCGGCAGCAGAGGTTTGACACGCGTCCGGACGCACCTCTCTCATCCGTCCGGACGCGTGCTCCAGAATGATCTTTGCTTCGTTTGTCAACTTTCTGCCAATCGCGTCCGGACGCGTACACTTCCTCCGTCCGGACGCGTGTTCCAGTGTGATCCATCCTGAGCTATGCTTCCTTTCTTCTCATAGCTTCACTCCAATTGTGCACTATTAACCTGCAAAACAACACAACTCATCTTTTATTATCATAGCCTTAATCTTCAATTAAATCATCATAAATATCACACTTTCACAATAAAATGATCAATATTACCTCTGACAAATGTAATTATTAGACCTGAATCACACCCCCCCACTTAGACCTTGCTAGTCCCTAGTAAGGCAAACAACTAAACATATAATACTATAAACAAAACAAAACGACTTTCGTAGGATTCACGATTGCATTTAGCATATGCAACAAGCCTTTAAACCCCTAGGTTTCCCCTAGTGGACGAGTATAGTCTCGTGAGGGTTTCCAGAGATGATACCCACAAACATCAACCTGTAATCAAATATCTAAATAATAATTTTATAACACAAATTGCTACCACAATCTAAAAATTCTAAGATGCAAACTCTTTATAAGCACATGCAAAACAAAATATAGAACTATGCGCTATATAAATGTATGCACTTATCATATTCTCATATAAACTCGTGTGTAGTGTGAATTAACTATACCAAGTCAATAATTTATCTGGTAATCACCTCTACAACTATCAACTATTCGTCTCAATGCCAAATCTCACTAGATAATTCACTCATAAAAGATTCTCTCAGATTATAGTGACTATTCCCTCAAATATCACATGTGAGAAGAAGATATTTAAGTCAAAACAAAATAATGCTCACATGTTCCATTAAAATAATTGTAATCCAAAAGAAAATGATTTGACATAATCTCATGAAAGAAAATCAACACACAATAAATAAATAATCACCACTCTCTTCCTTATTCACACAAGTCATGCATCCTCAATACACTCTTGAGATCAGATAGGACTTTATTTAAGGTTGTAATGGGGCCTTGGGATTAGGGTTTTGAAACGAATGATATACAGGAATTCAAAAGACTATCCCGAGAGAACATGTACATTACACAACCAAACTTCTTTCCATAGCCTTTCACTCTCCATCCTTTAGAAGCACAATTTACATCACTTGCTCATATTTTTTTTCTTTTCAAACACATGCTTGCTATTTTTTCTCTCTTTTTTTTTTTTTTTTTCAATCTGTTTTTTTCACTGCTAGACATATTGTCTTTCTTTTTTTTTTTCAACTTTTTTTTTTTTCTTTTCTTCTTTTTTTTCAGCAAGACATCTAATGCAAATATTCACAAGTATGTACAACTCTTTTTTTTCTTTTCTTTTCTTAACCAACATCTCCCAAATTACATAAACAATAAAAATTCAATCTCAGGATAACCAAGGGTAAAAGATATTATTTTTTTCATTGGCTTGGTTATTATATGTTGGGTATAAGAAATAAATTTTTGCTTCAAAGGCTCAATCATGGCTTCTAGGGATAATAATATTCAAAGAATAAGGTTTAGGCTCAAATAATCAAAGATGGCCTAAAATCATATCTCAAGAGCTTTTGATAACACACTTCCCATGCAAATAATTCAAAGTCAAGCAATCATTCACAATATTGGTGTTAACCAAAACAAAAATAATGAGACTATTGAAGGAGAATAGCTGAATAAAAATATTTTTTATTGAGTAAATGTAAATAACCCTTCAAGAAAGATTGGATCAAAACTCACTAGGGTTTTTATGCATCTCCACTATATGTTTCAAGTTCTCAAGGTAAAATACCTAATAAATTTTCAACTTGGTAAAGTCTAAAGTGCACAAATTTTGAGTTTTTATAAGAACATGATATGAAATACAAAAATATAGAATAAAGTTCTATATAATGCTTAAACAGTTACAAATTTAAAGTTAAGCAAATTATTTCTATATTGTGGTATCAAATTATGCATAAAAATGTTATTTAAATATTTAATAACCAACAATTTTTTTTTTTTTTTTTAGCAAAGTAAATAAACTAAAAAAATAAACTAGGAATTTTCACAACACAAGGCATACTCATACCCCCCAACCTAAATCCAACATTGTCCTCAATGTAAAAATAAATATCTTATTGCTCAGTAAAAATAATGAATAAAGATCAAAGAGATAGGAATACCTGGTGCTGCAACAACTCAAAAACCTAAAAATAAAATACTCAACAAACAAAAAAACTATAAATTGAAACAAATAAAAATGAAACTGAAATTAAACAAAAAAAATAAAATAAAATAAAATCTAACTACTATGTACAAATAAAAATAAAAGCTCACGTTCAATCCGGTTTAAAGTCAGATTTGAATATGCGACCATTCAATTTTATTGGCTTAAAAATGTGGTGTCGAAGTAACTCCTTTAATCGAATTATCCACTCATATATCCAATATATCTTTTGAACATGCAAGAAAAGGGAGATATTTACATTTTTATGCAAATCTAATAATGAGATAAAAAATAGATCTTTATCAATTATAGCACACAATTCAACTTTCATACCCTCACCAAGATTAGATATGTGAATCTCATTACTACTTGTTGATAATGAAAGGTCTTTGGGCTCATTAGCCTCTTGTGGAATAATAATGTCACTTAATTCTTCACTATCAAGAGTATTAATGGATTCATCCTCAGTTTGTAGTTCAGGAAAAGAATCACTCTCATATTGACTATTTTTAACCTCTTGTTTTTGTATCAATATATTGAGTATATCTTGTATCTCTTTAATATCTTGACTTGTTTGGGCATTGAAAGCTAGTTGACTTTGCATAAATTCGTTAAGAATATTCTCCAAATTCTCTTCTTGTAGGTCATGGTAGGGTGGATATTGGGGAGGGTCTTGTGGTGATGTGACATATATAGGTAACTGATAATGTTCATTCCCCCAACCAAAATTGGGATAAAAAGTTTCAAAACAATGGTCGGGGTAAGGTTGAGACGAATTAGGTAAGACAATTGTCTCATTCCTCAAAATTTTTCGAGCAGTTGGAATTAAAGGGCAAACCTCAATGGGATGCCCATACACATCACAAAACACACACAGTTCCTCCATCGGGGAAAATCTTCACACCACATTAAAAGAAATATAAAATATAAAAATAAAAATTATGAAATATCTAACCTGAGGAAAAATAAAACAAATAATTAACAATAAATAATAAAAAAAAAGGACGAGATTACCGGATCTGTGACGAATCTCAAATCAAGCAAACCTCAATAGATGGCGATGTGTTCTTTGCCTTCAAACAATTCCCCGACAACGGCGCCAAAAACTTGCTTCAACTTTAAAAGTGTAAACCCAAGCGCAGGTTGAGCAAAGTAATATATTCTCGGAAGTCCGAGGTCGATCCCACGAGGAATTGTAACAAGGAACAATCACACAAATAACAAAAGTAATTTGAAAAGAACAAAAAGAATTATTTGGAAAATTGTTGATTTGGGAAAAGTGATTTTGGTAATTAAAACAGTAATAAAATAAATACTAGAGCATCAGGTACTCCCTCTCAACTTCATACAATACTAGTTAAAGACTCAAAGCTTGACTTGAAAGAGGAATTAAATGTCAGTTAACCCAATTAACAAATCAAGTGATAAATTCAATGGTTATAATCAAAAGACTACCAGGAACCTGAATAATCATTCAATCATATTATTTTATGAAATAATGTTAATCCTTCCAGCATGGAATAACCAGTGATTTACACGCAGGGAAAATCAAGCAATTGATGTACGTGGCACAACAACTCAAGAGTTTATACAGCATAAACACTTTGCTAAAAGATTAGGGATTAAATTAACACAATATCATAAATCCTTAAGTACAAGAGTCAATAACAATACCATACTCCGTGGAGAGGTTTTCCCTTAGCCCTAGTTTAGCCTTCTAGCCAGACATAATACAGGATGCAGAAAAAAGACTAAGAACAAAAGAAGAACTCCCCTTTACAAGATTCTAGGTTCGTATTTATACAGTACAGTTTAAAGAAATTGCATCCCATTAGGACTCTAAATTCGGCAGCAGAGGTTTGACACGCATCCGGACGCACCTCTCTCATCCGTCCGGACGCGTGCTCCAGAATGATCTTTGCTTCGTTTGTCAACTTTCTGCCAATCGCGTCCGGACGCGTACACTTCCTCCGTCCGGACGCGTGTTCCAGTGTGATCCATCCTGAGCTATGCTTCCTTTCTTCTCATAGCTTCACTCCAATTGTGCACTATTAACCTGCAAAACAACACAACTCATCTTTTATTATCATAGCCTTAATCTTCAATTAAATCATCATAAATATCACACTTTCACAATAAAATGATCAATATTACCTCTGACAAATGTAATTATTAGACCTGAATCAACTGCCTTATGATAGTAGGCTTTCATCCTTGGGTCCCTTGCTTCGAACTCTCCGTTGACCTGATTAACCACCAGCATGGAGTCACAGTGGACCACCAATCCTGTTGCCCCTGCTGCGTCGGCGAGTTTGAGCCCGGATATGAGGGTTTCGTACTCTACTTCATTATTGGACGCTTTGAACCCTAGTCGGATAGCTTGCTCTGTGACCACTCCCTCCAGGGAGACTAGTAGCGCCCCGATACCGGAACCCCTATTGTTAGAAGATCCGTCCACGAAAAGGTTCCAGGAAGGCTCCGGGGATGGAGACGAAGGTTGCTCGATAGTGGATGGGGGTTCCTCTTGAGGAAGAGGAGGCCTTTCCTTGGAGAACTCAGCTATGAAATCCACCAATACCTGCCCTTTTATGGCAGTACGGGGCTCATAGCGGATATCGTGTTCCCCCATCTCCACCGCCCACTTAGCTATCCTTCCTAAGAGGTCTGCCTTTCTCAGAATAGCCTTTAGGGGTTGATCCGTCAGGACTGTGATCGGATGCGCTTGAAAATAATGCCTTAACTTTCTCACGGCCGTGATCAGCGTCAATGCCAACTTCTCTAGGGGCAAGTATCTTGTCTCTGCATCCAACAAGGCTTTGCTCACGTAGTACACCGGCTTCTGTTTATGTTCGTGCTCATGGACTAGCACCCCACTAACTGCGAATTCCGACACCGCCAAGTAGAGGAACATCGTCTCTCTTGGTGCTGGGACGGACAGGGTCGGGAGAACCTTGAGGTACTCTTTGATCCCTTCGAGCGTCTCTCCACATTCATTGCTCCAAGTTTCCTTCCCGGATCTCCTGATAGCGTCGAAGAAGGGCTTACATTTGTCCGATGATCGAGAGATGAACCGATTCAGCGCGGCCAGCATTCTAGTGAGTCTCTGGACTTCCCGGACCGTCCGCGGGCTTCGCTCATCTAAGACTACTTGTATCTGCTCCGGGTTGGCTTCGACCCCTCGCCGACTTACCAAGTACCCTAGGAACTTCCCGGATCCGACTCCAAAGACGCATTTAGCCGCGTTCAGCTTTAAACCATACTCTTGGAGGGTGGAGAAGGTGTCCTCCAGGTCCTTAATGTGATCATCCTTCCTTCGACTTTTTACCAGCATGTCGTCGATGTAAACTTCCATCGTGTCCCCTATCTGTCTCTTGAACATTCGGTTCATAAGTCTCTGATATGTGGCCCCAGCATTCTTTAGGCCAAAAGGCATGACCTTATAACAATAGACTCCCCTAGGAGTAATGAATGCGGTCTTCTCTTGATCAGACAGATGGAGGGGGATCTGGTGGTAGCCAGCCCTGGCGTCCAGGAAGGCCATGCGTTGGTGCCCTGCCGTGGCGTCCACCAGTTGATCCACCTTCGGGAGGGGGAAATCATCTTTCGGACAAGTTTTGTTCAGGTCGGTGAAGTCCACGCATACGCGCCATTTTCCACCTTTCTTCTTCGCACAAACGGTGTTGGATAGCCACTCCGGAAATTGCACTTCCCGGATGGCGTCGGCTTCCAGGAATCTCTCCACCTCTTCATTTACAGCTTGGGCGTGATGCGGCGCCGTACGTCGGGGTTTCTGCTTTACAGGTTTATGGGTGGGATCAACATGAAGCTTGTGAGTTATAACGCTGGGGCTTATCCTCTTCATTTCCGTGGAATCCCATGCAAACACGTCTACATTTTTCCTCAAAAAATCGGTCATGTCCCTTTGTTCAGCCAGGGACATGGTGGAGCCAATTAGGAAGTATCTTTCTTCGTGCCCTTCCACCAAAGGTACCTTCAGGAGATCCTCCACCGACCGGTCCACCGGGTCGACTCGTGGCTCATCGACCCCGAGTCACCCGGACTGTAATTGCTATTTATTTAGCACCTCCTCTGGGGGTCGTTCCTTTTCCTTGGAGGCGACCCCCGCCTTTACGACTGAATAGAAACATGTTTTGGCGGATGCTTGATCCCCGTTGATTTATCTCACTCCCATCGGGGTAGGAAACTTCAACTTCTGGTGGTAGGTGGAATGCACCGCCCCTAATGCGTGGAGCCAGACGCATCCCATGATTATGTTGTAAGGCGAATCAGAGTCTATCACCACGAATTCCGTGTTCGTCGTAACTGGCCCTGTGACGACCGGCAACATGATCTTTCCCAAAGGCAGAGCATATGAGCCATTAAATCCAACGAGGGGTGTCTTCACTTTGATGAGATCCTGGGGACGAAGTCCTATACGCTTCAGGACCTCGTAGTACATTACCTCGGAGGAACTCCCGGAATCCACCAAGACTCTCCTGACATCAAAGTTGCCAATCTTCAGGGTGAGGATCAAGGCATCTTCGTGAGGGAGGACGACGCCCGTCAGGTCGTCGTTGGAAAATGTGATATCTTCATTACTTGTCCGGACCCTTTTGCTAGGCCGATCCCCTTTCTCTTCATCCACCTTTCTCGTGAAAGTCACCCTCTTCAGATCAGACCTGAGGGTGTTGGATGTCGGACGATCCGTGGGACAGACGTGGATGACGTCAATGACATTACCCTGGACAGTCGCCTGTCCATCGGCGACACGGGCCTCCCTTGGCGCCGCTTCCTCAATGTATTCCTTCAGGTGCCCCTCTTGCACCAACTTTTCCAGGAAATACTTGTAGACCCTACAATCCTCAGTGAGATGTCCCACATCTTGGTGGTACGAACACCTTACCTTCTGGTTTCTGGTGGATGGGTCACCCAGCATTTTAGGCGGCCATTTAAAGAAAGGCTCTCTCTTAATTCTGTTGAGTAGCCTGTAGATAGGTTCCTTGAACACGGTTTGGATTCCTCTGAAGGAGCCACCTGACAGGGGCATCAATCCCTTCTGGGGGGGGTCTCCTCTCTCCATTTTCTTCTTCCTCGGGGCTAAAAGTTTCCCTTTGCCCCCCAACATTTCGTCCTCTACCCTGGAGTACTTGTTGATTCGGGCCATCAAGTCCCCCATATCCGCAGGTGTCTTTTTCGTCAAGGACCTGTAGAGGTCAGTGTCCCGTGAGAGGCCAAGTCTGGAAGAAGCAGCCGCCATGACTTCAGAACAACCCTCAACTTCGTTTACTTCCTCCTAGTAGCGAGTGGCATACTGTCGTAGTGTTTCTCCTTCCCTCCGTCTCAAGGTCAATAATGACCCGACATCCTTGGGGCGCTTGCTACCCGTAATGAATCGAGCCAAGAAGTGCTTGGTTAACTCCTTCCAAGATCCTATGCGGCTGGATGGAAGGGTCTCGAACCATTTCATGGCTGAATCACCTAGACTCATTGAGAACACCCGACATAATAATCGGTGCTCCGAGTGGTAAAGAGACATAATTTGCTTATATTGTCTAAGATGAGCTTCGGAGTCCGATCGCCCGTCATAAACTTTGAACCTTGGTACAACAAATTTCTTCGGTATCTCCATATCCGCAATATCCCTGGTAAAGGGTGACTGAATGAACTCGTCATCCGTATCATTTTCTAGCGCGGACCTGTCTCTTCTAGTGGAGTCCAACTGCATCCGGAGGTCCCCTCGGCGTTGGGGTCTTATTTCTTGCTCGTCGTGGCGCCTAATGGCACATCCGGTCCTGTTATTCCTCACGGAGAGGGTGGACCCCTCCTCGGATTCCTCTGCGCCCCCACGCCCGGAAAGTCTCCGACGGAGGTCATTCCACGCCAATGACTTTGTTTTCTTGGCTGGGACCTCCGGGAGCCTTTCTCCGGCCCTCGGGCGCTTCGGAGCCCTGGAGTTGCTTGATCCGCCACTAAGACGGTTTCTTAGGTCCTGAGCTCCCACCCCCTTGATGGGGGGCTCCGGCGACCGCCGCTTGCCCCGAGATCCCCCACTAGAGAGTGTGAACTCATCGAGTCGGTTAAGGACGTTGACGTTGTCCTCTTCCAACTGTCTCAGACGATCTCCGAACTGATCCTCAATCACTTCGGCAAGTTGTCGTGCCAAGGGGGTTGATTTTCCAGACCCAACACCCATGTTGGTTTGATGAGTTGGCTCTCTGGAATGAACAGAAAGCCCCCTATTCACGCTTTCCCTGTGATCCTTCGTTTTTGACATGGTGGGAGCCGTCACCTCGACGTTCTTCTGCTGAGGGCCCTTTCCCTTTTGACGAGTATTCACCATGGTCGCTGCTCCTCGGGAAGTATGATCTTTCCCACAGACGGCGCCAGATTGTGCGTACCGATTTGTGCACAATAGATAGATGAGTAGGAACAGGTCACAGATGAACTCGTGTCTACCTTAGATGCGAACGATCTCGTGGCAAAGAGGGAGGCAGGGCGTAACCAAAGATAACCTGGTTAGCGGGGATGGCTCAACTCCAGAGCAGTTGGATCGATCCTCGCTGAGAGTGGTGTATTCCGGCGTAACCTGGCATTCAAAAGAAGGGTTAGAAGGGTGTCGGAGTGTCTCCGGCGTATCCCCTCCGACGGTCAAGTCAGTTCTGTTCTAGAGATAGAGAGAATCCTGAGAGCACTAGTTTGTTTTCGTCGTTGTATTTTGCGTACCTGTGTTTCGTCTCTTAGAGGACTATTTATACCTTTGTTGGTAGTCATCATTACAGGCTAGCGAGTAGTAGGCTGTGCCAGTCATGGGGAAGCGCCCTCCCACTTTTGCAGGGATGATTGTAAGTTCTTAAATGCTCGGCGCTCCGAGCAATTAATGACCTCTTCCCCTGGCGCCCGAGCAATAAATGTTCTTGCTTCTATGTAGAGACATTAAGTGCCTGACCTTTGAGGCACTTAATGCGCCCCTTTCCGGGCTTCAACAGTCATCATAGACGTCCCATCATTCTGGAGTTTATTAAATGATCCTCTGCACAGCCGCATAGTTGCTGGAATCTCTCTGCAAGGTCAGGTACGGCTCTGTTTATAACGCCACGTGTCTATACCCTCTTGGTTGCCAGCCCTGTTTACCCTGTCCTTCTTACTTGATGGGAAAGGCAGGCTGATGATTCATTACTTGACTTAGTTTAATAGGTCGAGGACGTCGGGGCATCCCCTGGGGCCGAGATGACGTGCTCCTATACAGGAGCCTTTTAAACTGAGGATGGATCGGCGTCATGGAGTCAGACGGGGGTGACTTGGCGTCGAGGACGCGAAGTCGGGTCTTTTTATCCCGAGAAGCCTTGGAGCCGAGGACACGTGGGCGCTGGAGAACACTGAAGTTCCTTGGTGCCGAGGACACGTGTCACCGTCGGGTAAGTAGAGTGCCCCTCGATGCCGAGGCCACGTGTCGTCTCCCTAACAATCGGTGGTACTCTGGTGCCGATGCCACGTGTCGTCATCGTGAGGCTCTCACAAAATGTCCCATCATCGGTCATGATCAAAGAAATTCAATTAGGTATTCCAACGTTGATATTTGTATGATTTGTAACTTTGAAAATGGTCCATTAAGAGTAACTATTTAGTTCATCTAGCATAATCATAGTGACATTTATGACAAAAAAGTCACTTTATAATGGGTAGACGTGGGCTAGATCCACTAGTATTTAGTATTTTAGAGGCGTTCATAAAGTTTAGGTAATATATGGAGGGGTTTGGCGCCTTTGCTGTTGTTGTGCGCAAAGAACAACAGAGGCTGCTGTTCCATACAAAACGTCGTCGTTTTTTTCTGTTTTTTTTTTTCGTCTTCAAATGATGTCATTCCAATAAAGGTTTTATTATTTTAGAGCTTTGTTGAAGGTTTTACATAGACTTATGAAAAAATGTTATATTTTAGGACTTTCTATAATTACATAAACTTGTGAAATATATTGGGCCTTAACTTGGTCCATTCAAAAAAAAAAACTTGGTTCATTCAAGACCTCAGAACATGAAGCTAAACTAAAGGCTGAAAATTAAATTGAGGCCCTAAATTTTTTGGGACTATAGGCAATTATATTAATGATTGGGCCCTAGGGTCAACCTTGTTGTGTTTCCTCTTATTCATAAAATCAAAGTGTTTGCGTATCTCGCAACGATCGTAATCTCTACGCGTGACTCACTGTCGAGTCTTCGTGTCTGTGTGGTGCCGCATAATTTTTCTTTGTTAGCAATTTAGGCATCTAAAATTTATTAAACATTACATATGAGCTATGTCATACCCATGTCATTTGCGTGTAATTGTTTAATGGTACAATCCATATGAATTACAAAAATACTTAGATCATCATGACTAAGTACACCCTTTTTAGCAAATAAATTTGCACTTCTATTTGTCTCCTTCATCTCTTGCTTCACTCGCACTTCTCGAAATCTCTCAAGTAGCTCAACTGAGATGATTTGATACATTTTGAGTTCATAGCGGCGACTCTAAAGAAGTTTTTTTTTTTAATATTAATTTTAAAAAAACTCTTGCTTTTTGAGATGGTGATTATTAGTCAAGTTTTGCACTCAATTTTTATACATGTTCTTTTTTTTTTTTTTGTAATTGATCACATGACTAATCCCCCTAATCTTTATAATTTTATGGGATCTATTCTTGTTTATTTTACCTAAATTTTTTTGTTATGTTATGTTTATTACTAGTGATAAATATATTTTTAAGAATATTTTATTTAAAATTTAAATAGTTTCTAAAATGTTCCCTTCTTCAAAAAATTTCTATACAAATGTTTGTTTTTCTAGTTGTTATATTTACAAATCAACCAAACACTTCTATAATAAGAAAATATTACTACCTTAGAATTTAAAAAAGAGAGAGTGTGGTTGAAAGGGAGAGGGGATGAAAATAAATAGTTTGATTTGTGTTTTAATTTTAGATAAAAACAAAAGTATAGCTAGATGGAGAATTTGTGTGTGTGAGAGAGAGAGATAATGACTAGTATATCTAATGTACACTACTTTTTGGCATATTTTAAACCTTATTATTTTTTTTTGCCAAATTTAATTTTGTGTCATTGGCTTGGACTTTTGGCCCCAAATCATTTAACTACGATTTTTTTGTTGGTTGTAATTTTAATTGAGTTTTTTGTTGAATTTAATTTTTATGGGTTAAATTTTTTGGTATAGACCTGTAAATTTGGGGCCTCTTTTTTAGTTGAGGCCTAAAATTTCCCATAGCTCCCTCTTCCTTGCCATCAACAATGATACTGTGAGAGGTAGAGACTGAGACTTAGATACAGATAGGGGTTTTCTTTGGGGAAAGATATTGGTTTGTTTAACTTCGCTCGTTTACTTGGTCATGTTTAGGAGAAAGAAATCGATTGTCATAGAGTAAGTAAAACAACATCGTCTACTGGTATGTTTATGCGGACAATTTAATGGTGTGCGAAGCAATCAAAATGGCCCCGTTTTTTACTAACAGCACACAATGTTTTTTCCCTCTTAACAGCAGAGGAGTCGTGCCCACATCAAGTATGCAGTTCTCATCTTCTATTGCACGATTGACCAAAAAATGATCAACCTCAACCCCTTAAATTTTGTGTCGATTTTGAGTTGTGTTAGAAATTGACACCTCTTACGCCACTACTAAAAATCTATTAAGTTTCACATTTGAAGTAAAAAAAATCTAAGTTTCAACCAAAAAAAGAAGAAGAAGGAAGAAGACGAGAGGAGTAGATTACTTTCACTACCACAACGCAATGCGATGACAATATCGTCTTTTGTTTTATATGCATTTATATAGGTTAGGAAATGTAATTTAATACCATCACAATGTCAAAATAGATAATGTTCTAATAGAATAAGAGATAATATTGGAAATTTAAAAAAAAAAAAAAACATAAGTAATTTTTAGCAAAATAGATTGTCATAGTTGTGGACTTTTAGAACAACTAGCAATGCACTACGTGCGTTGCACGTAAATTTTTTTATTGAAACTTTGATAAACACATAAAAAAAAATCTAATAATGTAGCAAAATTAGATATTATCTCTTATTTATCATACTTTTTTTTGAACTTTCATATTTATCATACTTAAATTGTTTGTATTATCTTCATAACTATAAACATCCAATGGACTTATTTTCTATGTTCTTCATTCTAGTTACTGAGTAGTAAATATTATAGATTTTTCTTTTTGCCTTTCTTGTTTTTACTTTATGCCTCAATAGTTTTTTACTAAATTCTTTTGATTGTGAATGAAAAGAAAGGCTATATATATATCCATTTAAATACATAGAGATATAATGATAATTTATATATTTAAATACAAAAAGACATGTTAGCTTATATATATAGCCATTTAAATACATAGAGATATTGTAAAACCCGAGAAAATTTAAACATTTGTGAAAAAAGGGCAAAACGGTAAATTGCCACTACGGTACAGGTTGTAAACCTGAATTTTTCTAGAACTCGGATGACGAAACGGACCTCACCGTTGGATTCGTCTCGCGAAACCTAGTTACCACGTCAAATTTCGTTGAATTCCGAGATAGTCGGATTTTTCGCGTTTTACGAGACGAACGGGCCCCGGGTGACCCTGTACACGAAATTTTTATAAAATTTCCAAATTTGGGGAAATATTAGAGACAAGTTAAAATAAAAATAATTCGAACTTGAACCGGAGCGAAATTTAGTCGTTTTGGGATTAAAACGGACCCGAAATTAAATAGGACGTGTGGCGAATTGTGGGCCAAATATTCTAAAATATAAAAAGGGGCCTAAAGTCTGAAAAATCAGACTTCCCCTTCTTCTTTTCAGCCGGTTTCAGCTGATAGAGAGAAAGAGGGAGAAAAGAGAGAAAACTCACCTTCTCTCTACGATCTACGGTGCTACGGACCTCGAATCCACGCAAGCCAAGAATTAAAGTCGCTCTACTCATCGAGGGCTACGCGGCTATACCAAAAAGCGCAAGTTTTACTAAAGATCAAGGTACGGGATTTTCGAGAAGTGAGGGTTTTTGCTTGAATCGGGTCTTGGAACTTCCCTTGGTCGTTCATCACGCTTCAAGAGGTAGGGTTTCTTCCTACTAAGGTTTATTCCAAGCCTATAATGTTTTTATGGAATGGGTAGGATGATAGCCTATGTATCTCTTGCCTATTGTTGTGAAATTGGGTGAATTGGGTATTGAAATAGGTAAAGGAAATCCTAGCTTGAATGGATATTTAGAAGTTACTAAATGTGATTTCTATGATTGGATATGTGAAATGAACCCAATGTGAATTCATGTGTTATATGAAATTGTGGGCGTGTTATGTGTTTATATATATGCCTTGAAATTTTAGTATGTTGATAACATGCTTGAAATTTGTATTATGGGAATTATATGCTTTTGATATGATTTTGCCATGGAATATGATAAATGTGTTGAGAATGTTCATATGTCACTCATACCATATCGAACATTGTATTAGTGTTGCAATGGAGCACCACATTGCATATGCACGGGAACATCGCATTTTAGGAGGTGTGTGTGCATGGTTATTTGTCTTCACCACGCATGGTGGATGACGAGTGAGCTCGGGTAATATGGGTCGATGACCTAGTCGAGTAGCATGGTTTATATGTTGATAGGGTTGGGGTAGCAAGAAGGGCTAGAAAATCCCTCGGGTGAGAGACCCGGTGATTGGATACGCACTCCGTTGGTATAAGAGCCCATAAAGTGTGTCGGTGTACGCGGAACCGTTGGTGGAAGTCCATGAATTCCGTGTAGGTTGGGTGACCTTTGGTGTGAGTCCATGAACATCCACCCCTACAAAGACCCTAGAATGAAATGTCATTTGATGTGGAACATAAATGACGGATTGGTACACATTGGCACTTGCATGTGTAGAGGAGCCGGGAAGGGCTCGGTTGATGTGCATGAGTGAGTCTCACCTCATTTCATAGCATGGCATTACATGTTTCAACATGGAATATATTATTGTTGTGGATTGTTGATTGATAGCATGTGACATTTCATATGCATTTAGGTTGGGGAGTAGCCTCTTTAGGAGATACCCTATTGAGCGTGGTTCACCCTTTATGGGAAAAACATTTCAGGTGTGGCTTTTGCTCCGGCGGATGGCTCATTTGGAGAGCATCAAGCATGAAGGGGGCCGGCTTGTGGCCTTAGTTTAAGTTTTGTAAAACCTTTAACAAAATTCCATTTTGATGTATATATATTATGGAATGAATCGTAATAGAGCTTGTATGAGTTGGGTATTATATGGAAAATCTCATTAAACATGTATTGAATGAGTTTGGAGTGTATGGGGTAGCTTTAAGGATGGTTTGGATGGGAAAGAAATCCATTTTTATGCTCACAGTCTGAAAACCTACCGGAAGGTGTATGTCGGCCTTCCGGAAGGTTTGCTAAAAACCCCAACTTGCCTTGTTCACAGCTAATACCTTCCGGAAGGTTTTGCCCACTGGAATGAACCTTCCGGAAGATTTTAGCTACTGGAGTAAAACTTACCGGAAGGACTTGTCTACTGGAATGAACCTTCCGGAAGGTTTTGCCTTGGGTTTCTTTTTGACTGCCAAAATCTTCCGGAAGGTTTTGTTTTCTGGAATGAACCTTCCGGAAGGTTTTGGCTACTGGAATGAACCTTCCAGAAGGTTTTTGCTACTGATGTCGACCTTCCGGAAGTTCTTGCAATTGATCCTTTTCATTTAACTGTCCTTTCAGCGACCTTCCGGTAGGTGTATGTCGACCTTCCGGAAGGTTTTTCCAAAAAAATTGAAATTTTCAAAATGCTTAGCCATGCTTTTGGGCTTTGTTTTCTTTGGTTCCTATGACATAAATGGACATAAATAGAGGTATAATTGACCTTGTGGATGGTAAATCCGATTAAAAGCATGTGAATGACGTGGTGTCGGGTTATACGACTATCACGAGTATTTCCGCGGGTTGACGGATGGTCAACAGTTAATAAAGGACCCCCGGAAATTTGGGGTGTCACAGCTTGGTATCAGAGCATAGGTATGCGATTTACCTAGGGCTTGATGGGGCATGGGTCTAGACCATTGCATTCATTGTACATTACATGTTATGTGCTTAAATTGCTACATGTTATGTGATATGTGATATGTGTATTATATGCATGGTAAAATGTGTATGAAAATGGACACACTAGGGTTAGAGAACTTAACCTTGGGAGTGGGAAAGCAAATGAACGAGAAAGTTCAAAGCGTAAGGGTCCACTATTGGAGGCATACGCTCTACTAGTGAGACAATGAGAAAGATTTAAATGTTTTAACTTTGGTCCCTACTTCGGGATACTAAGTTAGTGTGCCATTGCCATTTGACGTGTGTGTAGATGGCAAGTGGAAGGAGAGGACGTCGGGGCGGTGGACGGAACAATAACCAACCACCACCGGTCTTCGATCAACAAGCATTTACGGAAACCATGGGTATGATGGCGGCTACGGTTGCACAAGCTAGTGCAAGTGCCGGGCATGGAGGTGCGAGTAACCTCCAACAGTTTAAAGCACACAAACCCCCAGTCTTCATGGGAGGGGCGGACCCGATGGTGGCCGACCATTGGTTCCGGCAAGTCAACAAGATCTTAGGGGCGATGGAGGTCACCTCAGACGCTACTAAGATAAGGCTAGCTGCATTCCAGCTAGAAGGAGAAGCCCAATTGTGGTGGGATTGGGTGACGGCCTCGAAGAACTTAGAGGCCATGACATGGGGAGAGTTCAAGGAGCTCTTCATGTGTAAATATTTCCCAACGGCCGTTCGACATGCAAAGGCCCGAGAGTTTCTAGATTTGAAGCAAGGGTCAATGACGGTGATGGAGTATGTGGCTAAGTTCACCGAATTAGCCCGATTTGCTGATGATTACGTGGCCACGGATATGGCCAAGGTAAGAAGGTTTGAGGATGGGTTGAAGCTATCCATCCAGGGAAAGATTGTGGGCCTCCGCCTGCAAGACTTGGACTCTATGGTCGAGACAGCTATGGCCATTGAGAGGGAGGTTGACGATGCTCGAAGCATCCGTGAGGCGGGTGCTAAGGATAAGAAGAAGGAGGGCCAATCCTCTTCTTCTAGTTCGGGGAAGAAGTAGAGAACTTCTACTCCACAAGGACAACAAGGACAGGGCCGTGGCTATCAAGGCCAAGGCCAAGGTCAATTTTCCCAGGGCGGGAGAAACTATAGGACTACCTACCAGGCAGGCCAGAAGACATGTTTCCATTGCCACCAACCGAGGCATATGAAGCGGGATTGTCCGCAGAGGCAAGGGTCCCAGAGCTATGGGACACCTCAGTCCCGGTCATCAGTGGGACAGTCACAGACACACCTTGTTCCTCCCTACCCCACCATGGGCCAGGGAAACTAGTATCAGTTCCAGGGCACTACTCAGGCCCCTACCACCTTTCGAGCGGGGACTCCGCAGTCGGGCCAGATGGCCCAAGGCATGGGTCGAGGCCGAGGACAGGGCATGCAGGCCGGGACTTCGGAGACCCAGGGGCGCGTCTACGCCATTACACCTCAGGCTGAGCCAGTGGACCAGTCGGTCATTCAGGGTACATTTCTACTTTCTCGCTTATGGGCTAAAGTATTATTTGACTCTGGTGCATCACATTCATTCATTTCTGCATCATGTGTGAAGGATTTGGGCTTAGAGGTTGATGCATTGGAAGAGCCGTTGTATGTGAATTCACCCCTAGGAGCTAGGGTGTGTGTGAATCAGATATGTCGGGGTTGTGAGCTAGAGATCTCGGGGATTCTACTCACCGTGGACCTTAGGGTTATGGACATGTCGGAATTTGATGTCATCCTTGGGATGGACTGGTTGGCGGCGTATCGGGTCGTTATTGATTGTGACAGGAAGAGGGTCACCGCCTATACACCGGACGATGTTTGTTTCAAGTTTCAGGGGGAAAAGCATGACGCTCTACCTCAAGTCGTGTATGATTCACGATGGCATGGGCAGTTGATGGGTTGGCTTGAGAGCCTTACCCTGGAGGACGAGGCAAGACAAGAATTGGGTCTACCTCGGGTGGTGTGCGAGTATGAGGACGTCTTTCCGAACTAGTTACCGGGATTACCTCCCCATAGGGATGTGGACTTTAGCATTGAGTTGCATCCGGGTACTTCGCCCATTTCTATGACTCCACATAGGATGGCGCCAGCTGAGTTGCAAGAACTCAAGGTCCAATTACAAGAATTATTGGACAAGGGCTTTATTAGACCGAGTACCTCACCTTGGGGCGCTCCGGTGCTGTTTGCCAAGAAGAAGGATAAGACCCTTCGATTGTGTATAGACTATCGGCAGTTGAACCGGGTCACCATCAAGAATAGGTACCCTTTGCCGAGGATCGATAATCTGTTTGATCAGCTGAGGGGAGCGCGGGTCTATTCAAAGATAGATCTCCGCACGGGCTACTATCAATTGAGGATTAGGGAGTCAGATATCCCTAAGACGGCGTTCAGAACGCGGTACGGGCATTTCGAGTTCGCGGTAATGCCATTTGGGTTGACGAATGCCCCGGCGGCATTTATGGATCTCATGCATAGGGTGTTCCAGCCCTATTTAGATCAGTTTGTCATAGTGTTTGTTGATGACATCCTGATCTACTCCAAGACAGAGGAGCATGAGGGTCACTTGAGGATTGTTCTCCAGACCTTGAGGAACTATCAATTGTACGCCAAGTTCAGCAAGTGTGAATTTTGGCTTACGGAGGTGAAATTTTTGGGACACGTGGTGTCAGCTTCGGGGGTGTCAGTTGACCCAGAGAAGGTTGAGGCAGTTATGAGTTGGGAAAGGCCAAAGTCAGTCTTCGAGATACGTAGTTTCTTGGGATTGGCAGGGTATTACCGGAGGTTCATCGAAGACTTCTCCCGACTAGCCGCACCTATGACTAGATTGACCCGGAAGGAGGTCAAGTTCGAGTGGAATGATTCGTGTGAGAAGGCATTCCAAGAACTAAAGAGGAGACTCACTTCAGCTCCTATCTTGATTGTTCCAGAAAGGGGACAAAACTACACGGTATATTGCGATGCCTCCAAAGACGGACTGGGTTGTGTCTTGATGCAGTCCGGGAGAGTGGTGGCTTATGGTTCTCAACAGTTGAAGAATCACGAGCAAAATTACCCCACGCATGACATGGAATTGGCGGCCATAGTCTTTGCCTTGAAGGCTTGGCGCCATTATTTGTATGGTGAACGATTTGAAGTGTTTTCGGACCACAAAAGTCTGAAGTACATCTTCACTCAGCGGGACCTCAACATGAGGCAGCGTAGGTGGATGGAGTACCTAGAAGACTATGACTTCACTTTGCATTACCACCCTGGTAAGGCAAATGTGGTGGCTGACGCACTTAGTCGGAAGTCACGGGGTGTCTTAGCTAGTGTGGCTTCCCGGGAGTGGCGGATGCTTGAGGCCGTGGGCCAATTTGGGCTGCATTATCGGGGTCGGACTCAGGGTGTTTTAGGGAGTTTGGTGGCTACGTCTTCCCTACTGAGCAGAGTGATTGAGTCACAGAGACAGGACTCAGAGTTATCATCCATCAGGGACTGAGTGCAGGCGGGTACTGGTGACGAGGGCTGGGCCATTCACTCGGATGACAGTCTTCGGTTTAGGGGAAGGGTTGTGGTTCCCCAGTCGGCGGAGCTGAGAGAGGAGATCCTCAGGGAGTTCCATTGCTCTCGTTTTGCGGTGCACCCAGGCGGCACGAAGATGTATCATGATCTTCGTCGCCAGTATTATTGGAGCGGAATGAAGAGGCAAATTGGCGACTTTGTCAGTAGATGCCTCACATGTCAGCAGATTAAAGCCGAGCACCAGAGGCCAGCAGGGTTGCTCCAGCCCTTGGAAGTGGCTGAGTGGAAGTGGGAGCACGTCACAATGGACTTTGTGACCCACTTGCCACGGACATCGCGGGGACATGATGCGGTGTGGGTGATAGTGGACCGGCTTACGAAGTCGGCACACTTTTTGGCGGTGCGGATGACCTTCACTCTGGAGGAATTCTGCAGGTTGTACATAAGGGAGATAGTCCGGTTGCATGGGGTACCCGTATCTATAGTATCGGATCGGGATCACAGGTTTACGGCTCACTTTTGGGAGAGTTTCCAGCGAGCCATGGGGACTCAGTTGAGGATGAGCACAGCCTTTCATCCCCAGACAGATGGTCAGTCGGAGAGGACCATTCAGACGTTAGAGGACATGCTACGAGCATGTGTCCTAGACCTCAAGGGTAGTTGGGAAGAATATTTACCCTTAGTGGAATTCGCCTATAATAACAGCTATCAGGCGAGCATACTGATGGCACCCTATGAGGCGCTTTATGGGAGGTCTTGTCGCTCTCCGGTTTGTTGGACTGAAGTTGGAGAAAGACCCTCTACGGGTCCAGACTTGATTAGAGACACCTCGGAGAAGGTGAACCTGATAAGGAAGCGTCTTCTCACGGCTCAGAGCCGGCAGAAGAGTTACGCCGATAGGCGGCGGCGGCCTCTGGAATTTGAGGTGGGAGATCACGTCTTCTTGAAGGTGATGCCTAAGAGAGGGGTGATCAGATTCGGCAAGCGGGGAAAGCTGTCGCCGAGGTATATTGGGCCCTTTGAGGTGCTTGAGAGAGTTGGCACTGTGGCTTACAGTTTGGCGTTACCGCCAACTTTATCGGGTGTTCACGCTGTATTCCATGTCTCCATGCTCCGGAAGTATACTCCAGATCCGACGCATGTTGTGGATTGGGGCGAGCTAATAGTTGATGCGGATGGGACCTTCGAGGAGGGACCAGTGCGTGTCATGGATAGTCGAGAGCAGGTTTTGCGAGGCAAGACCATGAAGCTAGTGAAGGTGTTGTGGCAGCACCGAGGAGTGGAGGAGGCAACATGGGAGCGTGAGGACACCATACGTGTCAACTATCCTTTCTTATTTGAGGATGGAGGTACATTCTTATAGTCAGTTAGTATTATATAACTGTTGAATATGCGTGTGATTGTGTGTGCATGAGTGTGTGAATTTCGGGGACGAAATTCTTTTAAGGGGGGAAGAATGTAAAACCCGAGAAAATTTAAACATTTGTGAAAAAAGGGCAAAACGGTAAATTGCCACTACGATACAGGTTGTAAACCTGAATTTTTCTAGAACTCGGATGACGAAACGGACCTCACCGTTGGATTCGTCTCGCGAAACCTAGTTACCACGTCAAATTTCGTTGAATTCCGAGATAGTCGGATTTTTCGCGTTTTATGAGACGAACGGGCCCCGGGTGACCCTGTACACGAAATTTTTATAAAATTTCCAAGTTTGGGGAAATATTAGAGACAAGTTAAAATAAAAATAATTCGAACTTGAACCGGAGCGAAATTTAGTCGTTTTGGGATTAAAACGGACCCGAAATTAAATAGGACGTGTGGCGAATTGTGGGCCAAGTATTCTAAAATATAAAAAAGGGCCTAAAGTTTGAAAAATCAGATTTCCCCTTCTTCTTTTCAGCCGGTTTCAGCCGATAGAGAGAAAGAGGGAGAAAAGAGAGAAAACTCACCTTCTCTCTACGATCTACGGTGCTACGGACCTCGAATCCACGCAAGCCAAGAATTAAAGTCGCTCTACTCATCGAGGGCTACGCGGCTATACCAAAAAGCGCAAGTTTTACTGAAGATCAAGGTACGGGATTTTCGAGAAGTGAGGATTTTTGCTTGAATCGGGTCTTGGAACTTCCCTTGGTCGTTCCTCACGCTTCAAGAGGTAGGGTTTCTTCCTACTAAGGTTTATTCCAAGCCTATAATGTTTTTATGGAATGGGTAGGATGATAGCCTATGTATCTCTTGCCTATTGTTGTGAAATTGGGTGAATTGGGTATTGAAATGGGTAAAGGAAATCCTAGCTTGAATGGATATTTAGAAGTTACTAAATGTGATTTCTATGATTGGATATGTGAAATGAACCCAATGTGAATTCATGTGTTATATGAAATTGTGGGCGTGTTATGTGTTTATATATATGCCTTGAAATTTTAGTATGTTGATAACATGCTTGAAATTTGTATTATGAGAATTATATGCTTTTGATATGATTTTGCCATGGAATATGAGAAATGTGTTGAGAATGTTCATATGTCACTCATACCATATCGAACATTGTATTAGTGTTGCAATGGAGCACCACATTGCATATGCACGGGAACATCGCATTTTAGGAGGTGTATGTGCATGGTTGTTTGTCTTCACCACGCATGGTGGATGACGAGTGAGCTCGGGTAATATGGGTCGATGACCTAGTCGAGTAGCATGGTTTATATGTTGATAGGGTTGGGGTAGTAAGAAGGGCTAGAAAATCCCTCGGGTGAGAGACCCGGTAATTGGATACGCACTCCGTTGGTATAAGAGCCCATAAAGTGTGTCGGTGTACGCGGAACCGTTGGTGGAAGTCCATGAATTCCGTGTAGGTTGGGTGACCTTTGGTGTGAGTCCATGAACATCCACCCCTACAAAGACCCTAGAATGAAATGTCATTTGATGTGGAACATAAATGACGGATTGGTACACATTGGCACTTGCATGTATAGAGGAGCCGGGAAGGGTTCGGTTGATGTGCATGAGTGAGTCTCACCTCATTTCATAGCATGGCATTACATGTTTCAACATGGAATATATTCTTGTTGTGGATTGTTGATTGATAGCATGTGACATTTCATATGCATTTAGGTTGGGGAGTAGCCTCTTTAGGAGATACCTTATTGAGCGTGGCTCACCTTTTATGGGAAAAACATTTCAGGTGTGGGTTTTGCTTCGGCGGATGGCTCATTTGGAGAGCATCAAGCATGAAGGGAGCCGGCTTGTGGCCTTAGTTTAAGTTTTGTAAAACCTTTAACAAAATTCCATTTTGATGTATATATATTATGGAATGAATCGTAATAGAGCTTGTATGAGTTGGGTATTATATGGAAAATCTCATTAAACATGTATTGAATGAGTTTGGAGTGTATGGGGTAGCTTTAAGGATGGTTTGGAGGGGAAAGAAATCCATTTTTATGCTCACAGTCTGAAAACCTACCGGAAGGTGTATGTCGGCCTTCCAGAAGGTTTGCTAAAAACCCCAGCTTGCCTTGTTCACAGCTAATACCTTCCGGAAGGTTTTGCCCACTGGAATGAACCTTCCGGAAGATTTTAGCTACTGGAGTAAAACCTACCGGAAGGACTTGTCTACTGGAATGAACCTTCCGGAAGGTTTTGCCTTGGGTTTCTTTTTGACTGCCAAAATCTTCCAGAATGTTTTGTTTTCTGGAATGAACCTTCCGGAAGGTTTTGGCTACTGGAATGAACCTTCCGGAAGGTTTTTGCTACTGATGTCGACCTTCCGGAAGTTCTTGCAATTGATCCTTTTCATTTAACTGTCCTTTCAGCGACCTTCCGGTAGGTGTATGTCGACCTTCCGGAAGGTTTTTCCAAAAAAATTTGAAATTTTCAAAATGCTTAGCCATGCTTTTGGGCTTTGTTTTCTTTGGTTCCTATGACATAAATGGACATAAATAGAGGTATAATTGACCTTGTGGATGGTAAATTCGATTAAAAGCATGTGAATGACGTGGTGTCGGGTTATACGACTATCACGAGTATTTCCGCGGGTTGACGGATGGTCAACGGTTAATAAAGGACCCCCGGAAATTTGGGGTGTCACAGATATAATGGTAATTTATATATTTAAATACAAAAGGTCATGTTAGCCTTTATAGTTTTTATAAGGGTAAAATAGTAAATAAAAAGTTTTTCATGTTAAGTTACTTTTATTAGTAGTATAGATTAGTTCATGTGCGTATTTTTTGGGGCTTAAAGGGTAATTAAAGGCATAAAAACTAATTTACTCTTAATTACATAAATAACTATATTACAAAATGGGCAATAACAACGAGATAGTAACAATAACAATGAGACATTAACAATAATAGCGACACAGTAATAGTAATAGTGAGATAGTAACAGTAACATACTACAGTGATATTGAGACAGTAACAATTAATTTAACCATATAAAATTTACAGAACTAGACAGTAATATAAATTTTTATTGTCATTGTCCATCGTCACTGTCAAACTTCTATAGAACTAAACAGCAACATGAATTAGACAACCACACGGTCACAGTAACAACCAAAGTCACTATTAAAAGTTTATGGAGCTAGACAGTAACGTGAATTGAACAACCACAACATCACAGTAACAGTCAGAAAATCACAGTAACTTTTTTTAAAATTGTTCAAAATTACTTGGGATATCTTCTTAGTTTGGGATCTTCTAAGAGTACCAACCCAATGTAGATCATAAAATCCACAAATAACAAACACAAAACACACCTAAAACCCATGAAAAACAAGACAAAACCCCAATTTCATTGATGACATAATGCAAAAGCAAGACATACAAAGCACTAACCCAACAAAAAAAATGATATGTAACTAATCGAATACCAACTAAAAACAGAAAAAGACCAATTAATAGAGGACAAAGCACCATGAGCATTTTCTCTCACCAAGGCCTTTGGGATTCAATTTCATTTTATTGAACACCTCACATGCTCGTGTGGCTGGGAGTGGAGGTGCTACATAAGGTGATAGGGCTGAAGCATAGAGTGGTGGTGGGTGGAAGGGGAAAGGACCGTGGAGGAAAAGAGTGGTGGTGGCTAGGGGTGGCAAATGGGTGGGTTGGGTTGGTTATGGGTTGGGTTAAATTGGATTGGGCTAAAATAAATCCAATCTATTATTCACTCACCTAATAAATGAGTTATAATGGGTTGGGTTTATAACGGGTTGGGTTAAACCGATTAACCCATAAAATAATAAAATTCTTAATAGACACATTAGTACACCAAAACACAAACACATGCACACATTAGTAGTACACCAAAATACAAATATACACACACACTAATACACCAAAACACACAAATTAATGCATCATGGGTACGGTGTTATCGTTTTTTTTTTTAAAATTATTTTGAATTTTTTCCTTGTATTATGTTTAAACGTACGGTGTCACTGGTTTTTTTTTTTTTTTTTTAAATTATTTTGAATTTTTTCCTTGTATTATGTTTAAACATACGGTGTCACCGGTTTTTTTTTTTAATTTTTTTTTAAAAAAAATTATTTTGAATTTTTTCTTTGTATTATGTTTAAGCGTACGGTGTTACCGATTTTTTTTTTAAAATTATTTTGAATTTTTTCCTTGTATTATGTTTAAACGTACGGTGTCACCGGTTTTTTTTTTAATTTTTTTTAAAAAAAAATTATTTTGAATTTTTTCTTTGTATTATGTTTAAGCGTACGGTGTTACCGATTTTTTTTTTAATTTTTTTTAAAAAATTATTTTGAATTTTTTTCTTGTATTATGTTTAAGCGTACAGTGTTACCGGTTTTTTTTTAAAAAAAAATTTTAAAAAATTATTTTTAATTTTTTCTTTATATTATGTTTAAGCGTACGGTGTTATCGTAGGTTGACCCATGAGTAATGGATCAACCCATGTGTCGTGGGTCGACCCATGGATTGAGTTAGCTCATGGGACGTGGGTCGATCTGTGGGTCATAGGTCGACCCGTGGGTCATGTGTGTTGTATTAGTGCGTGTGTTTTTGGTGTACTAGTGTGTGTATGTTTTGGTGTATTAGTGTATATGTGTGTATTTTTTGGTGTAATAGTGTGTGTATTTTTTGGTATATTAGTATATTTATTTAATTTTATTACTTGTGTTATTTAATAAAAAGATAAATATTCAACCCAATGGGTACCCATTTGTAATTCATATTAACCCGATTAATTAAAATGAATCATATTACCCAACCCATTTATTTATGGGCGGGTTGGACGGATTAATGGGTAATGAGTTAAGATTGCCATCTCTAGTGGTGGCTATCATCGATGATGGTGAATGGGGGGTGTGGAGGCCAATAAGGGAGATCGGTGGTAGTGGAGGATTTGGGATTGTGGGGAGTGGGGATGGGCAAACATTTGGGGTGAAGCTATGAATTACGTTATAAACCCTTCTCTTCTGCTTGTATCTTTTGTAGAAAAACGTTTTATTGAAGAATCTCTAATCGACTATGAGATCCAACAAAAATCTTCACCTTGTTGAAGCTGAACATCAAGAACTACTCAATAACAATGTTAGGGTTCTAGTTCAATAACCATTCAACATCAATCTCCACTGTTTGCCCGTTGCTAGGGTTGCGGGAAGAGAGAGAGGGGGAGAAAATGTTAGGACTGCTGAGAAAAAATTGCCGATTGGATTCGCAGGAGCAACTTTGGTGAGAGAGATAGAGAGAGAGAAAGAGAGGCAAACATGATAGATTGGAGGACATAATAGAAAATTTAAAAAAAAAAAAATAGACTATTGGACCTACTTACAAAAAAATACATAACATGTGTCCTTAATAACCCAAAAAGATTGTGTCTAGATCTATTAACAAAACAGATTTAAATATTATACTTGGTTCCAATTTTTATTTAATTTTTGGGGATTTTTTTAGGGCTTAAAATTTATTGGATTTAAATTTTTTTGCGGGCTAATAATATACCTAAAATTATGAGACCCCAAGTTTTATTTTTGTGAAAATTGGGGTTGAGTCCTCCTTAAGGGGTTTATAATGATTTTAGTCCGTCAATGAAACTTATTTGGGGATAAGTCTATTTTTTATCTTACTAATAAATAATTAAGTCTACTATTTTTTTTAAACTCCAAAATACCCTTCTTTAAAAGCAACTTAAATTAATTTCCTAACTGAAAATTTTTACCCCTTAATTTACTGTTAATGGAGATATGTCAATAATTTTTTTTCCATAAATTTAAAATTCAAATTCAAATAGGACTCGGTTAGGCTATTCTTTCTGTCTCTCTCTCTCTCTCTCTTGTTGAAACACCACCAAGAAAATCAGATTTGTTACCCCTTTATAAACCCACAAAACCCAACTCAAAAACCTTTAAATTCATCGCCATCGAAATGTTACGGTCATAGCAATAGTGCTCAAATTCCTCCAATCTGAGCAACAGAGCCACCATACCACATGGCTCAAGTCCATGCTCTACAAAGAAAATTCAGTGGCCGATCTGGAAGATCATACCGCCCAAGAACATTGGTAATTTTCCTTTTCGGCCAAATACTCATTGAATTAAGCCAACACATATTTCAAATCGTACCCATATCTCTCTCTCTCAGATTACTCTTCAATCTCTCTAGTTTTTCTTGGACTTCGGCATTGACCCACCAATTTCGATGGATCGTCTAGATCACGAGAAGAACATTCAGGCACTATTCGGATTCAAATTGAACACAATAGCTACAAGTCCCCAAAATCAATTGAAATTGGTGCCTCTTTGTTTGTAAATGAATATCACATGTTTTTTTTTATGAACATGTCATTGTTAATATTGAATTTTATTTTGAATTTTTTTTTTTTTTGTTCACCGTGTTACTACTGTTATTTTTTCAAATATTAATATTTAATATTACTATTTTTTATTTTTGAATGTTACTATTTTTTGTGTTTAAATATTACTATATTTTTTGTTTTTAAATGATACTATTTTGTGTGTTTAATATTACTATATATATATATATTAGAGAGAGAAATAATAGCCATATTCTATATATGGATATACATAAATATGAGAGAGAGAAATGATTTTAATATTAGTCAAACTCCTAAAATTTAAGAGTTGTTAGTTTTTAAATTTGTGTTAATTAAATATAACTATTGAGAGCATTTTGGACAATGGAAATCAAAATGGATTTAATATTAAACAAGTTTCATTGATGGACTTATCACCAAATAAGTCCACAAAGGGGGACTGACCTCCAAATTTCCCTTTATTTTTCTTGGGCCATTATAAGAAAGGGAATTAAGGGGGTCGGTACCATTTATTAGAAATATTAGGCAAAAAGTATCACAATTGAAAATATCAGTAAAAAAATACACATGTCATACCCAAAGTCTAAAATACTCATTTTTGTAGAAATTGAACAGTTTCTTAAATAAGTGAGGACACCTCTCGAAGGAAAGGAAGAGATAACAGTTATGCACATTTCTACCATTATCATCGGATTGTGTGAACTTCAAACGGGGATGACAAAATTTCCCCAAAACCACAATTTTCTAAAAATTGTCATTTAGAAATCAATTTTTTTTTAGGGTTTCACTGTGAAGAAGTGAAAAAGTCGGCATCAAACTGTTAATACCACACAGAGTATCAATCGTTGAAGAACAAAATGTGCATTGTTGAGAAGAACGATGGTTGAGATTGTTGAAGTTTTTGAAAAAGAAGCTGACGTTGTAGGGGGTAGATAAGGCTGGTTCGTCCTTCATAGTTCCCATCATTCAGGTACACCATGAAAAATTAGTGTTTTTTTTAACTCTCCCCCAATTTTTTGTTAATCTAAGAAATTGTTAATACTGATTTTTATAGTGAAATGGGTAATTTTGAAATGGAATGTTACAGTGTGATTTAAGCAATTGTTATGTATTTTTCAATACCCAAATTTTGGTTGTTGAATTATTTTTTTCAATTGGTTAATATTACTTAAATCACCAACAAGTTTTTTTTTTTTTTTTGTTTAAAGTTTTTTGGGGATTTTATCAAACTCTTGGTTAATGCTAATTAGTACTATTATGAACCTGGTAGTTTTTCTTATTATTCTTTGCTATGAGCAATAATGACAATTTTCTCGACACACAAAACATTGTTCGCCCTATCATATCATGTGAAACAAGTTCACAACAGAAATCAAACTTCTAAGTATATTTATGATTTATTAAGTAACTGAACAAATCATCACAAGACACTAACTTAAACCAATTTTCAGGGTCAATTGTAGTGTATACGTTTGCTACATTATGAAAAAAATTGGCAACATGAGAGGAAGTAAAAGAGAAGCTGACACAAAGACAAATAAAAGACTTTCGAAGTGATATGCTGTCAATATTTCTGAATCATCAAAATTCTTGGATAGAAAACGATTTCAATGTGCGACAAATATTGAAAGACAAATTTGGGGATACATAATTGGTTATTCAAATTGTCATTGGGCATATGAAATGTAAATGTGATTAGTGAACAATTAAGATACTATGTAATCTTATTTACATTAGATTTAGTTATTCATGATGTGTGTGTCATACAATTTTTTTTGTGTATTGTGTCACTGTGATATTTTATTGTGTTTTATGTCAGGTCAATGTATGCAGTGTGACATTGACTTGTAGTAGTGAGACATTGATTTGTAGTAGCGTGGATTTGGTTTGTATCAGTGTGACATAGACTGGTATCATTGTGACATTGACTTGTATCAGTGTGATATTGTCTTGTAGCACTGTGATATTGTCATGTACCACTATGTCAATGTGACATTTACCACTGTGTCAATGCGACATTTACCACTGTTACTTATAAACACATCGAATAACATACATATAAATTTAAATTTAAAATATCCATGAAAAAAAACACCCATAACAACCAATGGTATTATATAAGGTGAAAACATATATTTCTTATTATGATTTATAAAAAAAACAAAAAATAAATAAATTATATAAATGTGGGGAATACATGAATATTTAAATAAAAATGAATGTTTGAATAACTTCATTTGAATGAAAGAAGAAGATATAATTTAAAATTTAAAAATGTTATTCCATAAATTTAGGAAACTGAATCTCTAATATAACTGCAAGATTTGTCTCTCATTAATAAAGGAAAAGGACAATTCTGTAAAAGAAAAAATTAAAAATTATCAAAAGTGTATATTCTCATCAAACATTTACACACAAGGATACTTATATACATATATATATATATATATATATATATATAATAAAGTAGAACGATTTTAAATTTTAGAGACAAAGAACGGCCCAAATCATTTCGTAACCAAAAAAGTCATCATCTAACGGACGACGTTATCCCAAACTGTCTCAAGTTATTGACGACTCGGATCGTTTTGATCCGACGTACCATATTAGCTATTTTGAAATATTTTTGCTGCTCAAAATTTTTAGTTTCCAAAATTCACACCCCTACATTGAATTCGCCTCTCAATCTCGCCCAAAATCAATGTCATTTAAATTTAAAATTTTGTCCAAATCTAAAATTAACGTCTATATGTAAATTTTGACCCTCGCTCATGCTGCTCTAAATAATATCTTTTCCATATAAGAGAAATTACGTTTTCACATCACAGCTTTAAAATATTCAATATAATGATGATACTATATTATTTACTCCGTTTTTCTTTATCACTTGCATCCATCTCGATATTTTCATCCAATTATTTCTGATATCTCATTTCTTCTTTGCGTCCCTCTCTTTGTTCTTCCTCTTGATCTTTGCCCCCAACGAATAGCCACCTAGGGCTGACCCAACAGTATGGAAAAAACGCATGGACTTTAGGCCCCAAATTTTTAGAAAGCCCCATAATTTTAGGTACATTACTAGCTCACAAAAAAAATTAAATCCATTAAATTTTAAGCCCTACAAAAAAGCTCCAAAAAATTAAATCCAATCAAAATTTTTATTGTAATAATTTGGGTCTATAATTCAATCCATAACATTAAAAACTTAGAAATAAAAAAAAATACTCAAAAGTCAACTCATATTTACTCCCACCCACTTTCTCTCTCTCTCTCTCTCTCTCTCTCTCTCTCTCTCTCCATCCAGTAAAAAAGATAAAAAAACAAAAAAAAAAAAGTTGAAATTAAACACTCTCTCTCATTCTCTGTGATAAAAAACAAAAACAAAAGTTAAAATCTCTTTCTCGACAATATTAACACATCTTTTTTTTGTCTCCCTCTTACATAGAAAATTAAAAATAAATTAATTTTTTTTAAACAAATAATACTAAAAATAAAAAGACCTCCATTTATATATTTCTGTTTTATGCCTCAAATTGGCTTGAGCCGCCCCTGTAGCCACCGGCGCCCCTTTCTCTTCTCTTTTTTTCTCACCTCACCTCACCGAAACCTTTTCTTTTCACAGCAACACTATGGAGGCACCATTGGAGACACAATGATCAACTATCGACAATCTTGAAGCCTCACCCAGGTATCCCTCCCCTCTGTCTCTCTCTATGCATATGTCTCCCCTTACCGCAACCACCCCTTCTTTCCTTCTCCCCTCTGCCACCGAAACTCATAACAGCCCACCAAACACCCTATATATCCAAAGCCAAACTCTTACCTGCACCCAACCAGCACCTGCATCCCTTTTCCTCCCCAGTCCCCACCATTGCCATCGAAATCTCCCTAGTCAACAAACGCCTCCCCACCCCCACACACACACATTACTACCGAAACCCACCATAGTCACCGAAACACCAAGTGTTTGTATTATTGCTTCAATGAGCTGGTCAACATTATCCTTATTTTTTAGCGAACTTACTTTGTCTGCTGCAACGACCATCTATAGCATGACGGCGCAGCTCCAACAATCAGCAATAACACAACTCCAGCGGGACGATGATCTCCTAAAAAATTGATTTATTGGTTTGGGTTTGTAATTTTTTTTAGTTTTACGTGTTTTTAGGTTATTTACAATCTTTTTTCTGTACGTTCTAGGATATGAGGACCTAAGATTGGTTCAGGCTAAGTGGTCATTTGTGAACAATGATGAGTTCATATATTTTTTGTGTTTTTAAAAAAATAATGTGCCTATATTATATTAATCAATGT
Source organism: Ilex aquifolium (assembly GCA_951799425.1). NCBI lineage: Eukaryota > Viridiplantae > Streptophyta > Magnoliopsida > Aquifoliales > Aquifoliaceae > Ilex > Ilex aquifolium. The sequence continues at coordinate 4,260,514 of OX637405.1, read as the reverse complement.
TTTTTTCTTAGTTTTTCTAATTGACAATTTTTTATGGCATGCAGTCTCTTAATGCACATGTATTTGCTTTCGATTTTTTTGTTTGTTACGTCGTGTCTTCATGTACGGGCAATTGCTAGTATTTTATATTGAAATATTTTTACACAAATAAGTATGAAATGATGTACTTTTTCACAACCCACTAAAAAAGGGCTAATCTCATTTTGTACCCTAAAAATGATTCAAATCTCAATTTTTACCCTCAAAGTTTAAAAAGATTAATTTATACCCAAAAAGATATAAATTTATATTAATGTGCACCGGGGTTAACTGCTGTTAAAAAAGTTTGGGCTAATTACGAATTGTAAAGTTTAAATATTTCACATTTATGATCCAAAAAATAATTTCATCCATTAATACTCATTAAATACCTCTCAATTGTGTTGTGTCGTATTCGAGTAATTCTGTTTAAATTTTTTTAAAAATTATAAAATATCTATTTTTTCCCTATAATACTCTTTAAATAACTATTTTCTATCTAAAATTAGACACGAATCTTTTGACTGTCCAATTAAATTAAAGTTAATAACACGATTTAACGGGTATTGTGGATAAAAAATAACTATTTAACGTGTATTATAGACAAAAAGAATACGTATATTACAATTTTTTGAAAAATATTTTTTTAACAACTTGAACACGATAAGAAAATGTTAGCACACGACATAATTGAGAGTTATTTAATGAGTATTAATAGATGAAATTCTTTTTGGATCATAAATTTAAAATATTTAAACTTTGAGGGTATAATTTATAATTAATCCAAACTTTTTTTATGACAAAATGGACGACAGTTAGCTCTAGGTTCATATTGATATGAATTTATGTCTTTTAAGGTATAAATTGATATTTTTAAACTTTAAGGGTATAAATTAAGATTCAAGTAATTTTTCATGGTGCAATTTGAGATTATCCCCATAGGAAAACCCAAAAAACCCTAGTAGCGTTCAGGATCCACAAAATCTCATCAACACTGCTTTCTCCTCCTCCTCCTCCTCTCTCTCTCTCAAACACACGCACATACACACAGAGCAGCGGCCATGGCAAACTACGACCTGACACCACGAATCGCTCCCCATCTGGATAGGCACCTGGTATTCCCACTGCTGGAGTTCCTGCAAGAGCGCGCACTTTACCCAGACGAACTCATTCTTAAAGCGAAGATCGAACTGCTCAACAACACGAACATGGTCGACTACGCAATGGACATCCACAAGTCTCTCTACCACACCGAAGACGTTCCTCAAGGTTCCTTTTTTTTTTTCCCCACTTCAACTCCCTCTGCGTATGAAGATACACTCACGTTTATATGCTTACATTGATCTATTGGATTTTGGGGATTTGAGAGTTTTGTTGTTTTGGGGTTTTTTTCCCTGTTTTTTGTGTATTTGCTTTATATTTTGATTTTAAGGCATTGAGGGTTAGAATATTTTGTGTTATGTTACATGTATATTCAAATCATGGGTTTTGAATATTTTGAGGTTAATATATATTGGTTTTGTGTCTATTGATATGCATCATTCTATTTAAATTTTTTAGTTTTTGAGATATTTGGAGTTTGTATTTGTGCCTTTCTGCCTTCATATGGTTTTTATGTTTAGGGAGTTTAAGTGTATAGCCATGTTTTTGAGTGTAGATATGATTGAGAGGAGGGTTGAAGTGGTGGCAAGGTTGAAGGCTTTGGAGGAGGCGGCTGCGCCATTGATTTCATTCTTGCAGAACCCAAATGCAGTTCAGGAGTTGAGGGCCGATAAGCAGTACAATCTTCAGATGCTCAATGATCGATACCAGGTTTGTTGGTTAACAATTTACCTTGTATGAATTCGAATTCTACCATAGCATGTAATTGTTGGAAGATTGATTTTCAATGCAAGCAATATAAAATTGAAGAATATTAACTAGGACTAGTACTTGACATTGTTGTAGAGAATTTAGTTCCTATATATGTGAATGCTTTAGTTGCAATTTTTTTTGATAGGAAATAAATTTTATTAATTCATAAAATGATAAAATTGAAGAATATTAACCAGGACCAGTACTTGACATTGTTGTAGAGAATTCAGTTGCTATATATGTGAATGCTTTAGTTGCAATATTTTTTGGACAGGAAACAAAATGATATGAATTCATAAAATGAAGATTACATTGACCAATCCGAGATGGACAAGTTGTCCAGCCCTTAAGACGAGCAAAAAATCTGAAAAAAAAATAAACACGAGCCACAAAGGCACCGTCACGCCATCTTCCACAAAATGCGAACCAACTTGATGTGATACAAAAGAGAGGGACATTCTCAAACTCCTTTGTCACCGAAGCCCAAAAAGAAGCTAAAAAATAGATCCTATCCCACATGCCTTCCAACACTTCTCGCTTTAGTTGCAATATTGAAGTCCAAGTTAATGATTGCTTTCTTACAAAAAAGCTAATCCCAAGCACCCACCCAAAAAGGGGGAGAGAGAGAGAGACAGAGAGAGTAAAAAGTTAATGTGTTATTGTCTTTAGTGTCTGTAAGTCTTTTGTTAATTACTATGATTATTTTGTCACTATTGCAAGGCATGTAGGGTTTTGGATATGTTAAGACTTATGAAACTGTTGTACACTTGTCAGATTGGTCCCGAGCAGATAGATGCGTTGTATCATTACGCCAAATTCCAGTTTGAATGTGGAAACTACTCTGGTGCTGCTGATTATCTGTATCAGTACTGGGGCTTATGCACAAACAGTGAAAGGAGTTTGAGTGCATTATGGGGGAAGCTAGCAGCTGAGATTTTGATGCAAAACTGGGATATTGCACTTGAAGAACTTAACCGGTTGAAGGAAATTATTGACTCAAAGGTCCCTGCCAGCATATTAAGTTCTATACCAACTTGTGTTTGTGTGTAGTTTTGTTCCTTGTAGAAAACAATTGCTTACGATAATATGTGGTTGCAGAATTTCTCATCTCCTCTGAATCAAGTACAAAACAGAATTTGGCTAATGCATTGGAGCCTCTTCATCTTCTTCAACCATGACAATGGCAGAACACAAATCATTGACCTGTTTAATCAGGACAAGTACGTCATCTGAATGTATTCTGCTTCATGTGCATGTACCTATTTTTAATTTGGAATGGAATTCCTTCTGTTGACAGATGCCCCAAGGTTTGAGTGAGGAGTAAATATTGGGTGTAACGATGACACCACGTCATCATTGACACGTGGTGTCACCGTTTAATAATAAACCTATAAATGGGTAAGGTGAACTCCACTTGAATGGGTATTAAATGACATGGCAGAGTGGTTATTAGAATAGGAGAGATCTACCTGCTTTATTGGATGGTGACACCACGTGTCAACGATGACGTGACCTCTGGGAAAGTCTTTTTCTTTTCTTCAGATAGTGTATATATTCTATACTGTGTAAAAAGTAGGGCTTTGCAAATTTGAAATGAAATCATTATGTCTTACTTTTTGGGGTGGTTGAGGAAGCATGTAGCGAATAGAATAGGATTGATCAGCCCAAATTTCCGTACGAATGGAGCATGCGATAATAAAGAACTATGTCGATGAGAAGTTCTCTACGATGCCTGGATGAGTTTATTGAATTTAGATGCTTTTTTTTTTTGGCATCCCTCCAAATTACTTGGATCGTGGATCGATTTAGTACGTGATATGGGTACAGTTACGTGGTACGGTAGTATCTTCCAATACGTGGTACGGTGAGGTAGGCTTAGTTGATACGTTGTTTTAGGTCGTGGTTTGTTTTGTAACTTCTATATGGAATAATATATCCATATACACATAGTTAATAAATATTTATTTTATATTTTTTATAAATATTGTCAAAATATGAGTTTAAAAAAATACTAAAATAAAAAAATTACAAGTTAAAGTTGTGATTTGGGGTTTGGGTTTCAATATGAGATTGCTTAAATCATGAATCAATTTGAGATTGGAGTTATTATTTAGAGTCAGGAGTTTGAGTGATCTCGATCATGAACCCACTCCATTTCGAGTCATGTGACCGGGTTCGTGGGATTCTAGAGGTATCTACGAGTTAGTATTGTTGTGCTTTTGGGTAATGTCATTTTTTATCTTTTAACTTCTAAATTTCTGTGACGGGCTATTGTGGAAGCTAGTGGGCATGATATTTTTTTATCTTGTTTTATTTTATAAATATGCCTCAAATTCTAGGGCAGGTCTTTTTCTGTTAATGAATGTTTTTTTTTTATAGAAAACAAAACAACTTATTGATTTAAACTGATAAAAAATGATACATCAAAAAGCACTATGGATGGACAAAATGTCCAATCATGAAGTGGAAAAATACAAATCTCAACTAATCAAATTATGTATCACATGAAGCCTTCCAATCCGCTAAATACAACAAAGCTGAATACCATTAAACTCCTTCGTAAATCGTAATGGAAGCCCACAATGATGTCAAAAAATAGATGTGATCCCATAAACCTTCCTTCCATTCTCTATTCTCAAAAATCCTAGATTTCATTTCTAACCATATTGCCCATGTGATGGCAAGAAAAACACAATACCAAAGGGTCATTGCTTTATTATGTCTTCATAACCCCTCGAAATCCTCCATCATCCAAACCTTTGTTTTCTTGTTGTGGGATCAGGCATGACAATATCCCCTCTTTGTTTTTTTGGGTGTTTTTTTTTGATTGGGGGGGGGGGGGGGGGATCTTGGAGGGCATGTGTTGTGGGGAGTCTTCCTTTCATGATCATTCCCAATCGCGGGTGGCTGAGGTAATTGGATGAACTCAAAGGAAAATGAAGTTGATAGTGATCTTTGCCAAGTTGATTGATGATTTGATGAACAGAAAGAAAGTAAGTAAAGAATATTGATGATTCTGGCTCATTTAGTGAGAACTTATCATAAATGTGTATGAGAGAGAGAACCAACTAGGCTTTTAGCCTAGTTGGCCGCTCTTGATTTTCTCAAGATTTTGCCAACCAAGAGATCATGGGGTCAATCTTTGCCAAAAGCAAGGTTTGATTTCTTATGCCTCCCTCTTTGGGTTCAGGCTTCTCTTTACTCCTCTGTGGGGGATTTCTGCTCTACTATAGATGCTTTATTTAAAAATTGTACTGGTTGATTCTTCATTGTTATAGCGATCTATTGATGCATATAGGGAAAAAAATGTGCGTTCACAAAGAGAAAAGAATGTAATTTTCTTATGGGAGCAATTCTATTATTCTTTGCTTCTAGAATAGTTTGAGACTAGAAGCTTGCCTTTTAAGCTGGTGGGGGGTTTTTGTGCCATTTTGCGGGTGGCCCTTCGGTTTAAACAGTGATGCCGAATTTCATGTTTAAGGTCATCCATTGAATATCATTTTTTTCTTTTCTGTTGTTCGTCTTACTTGTGTCCATATTACTTTATGATTTTGTTTTGTTCGTCTTACTTTTGTTCATCTTACTTTATGATTCCTATGCGATGAAAATGTACTTATTTTTAGGAAAGGGATTCATTACTTCAATAAAATTTGATAGTCATTTTTGGTCCAACTTCGCTTTCTTGTTTAAAAGGTCAACCCAGCCCCAAACTCTTGGACAAAAGGATTCAGTTTCACTTATATTTGTTCCTTTGTCTGCCCTCCTCTTCTTCTTCTTGTCTTATATTGATGAAATGAATGCTGTATACTTGTTTGTTGAATGAAAATTTACTCACGAATACAGAAGTCAATAGATGTTTCTGAGCCCCATTCTGTGCTCACGAGTGAATTCCCTTTTGTGTTTCTGTGTCTTTGACCTCTTCAGCAGAATATGTAGGATCATTGTCAGATGTTTATGAGCTCCTTATGATTTGTGTGCACGACTCAGCATGGATAAAGTTTGATATCAGTGGCCCAAGACTTATTCGTCCCTGCCATCTTCTCGTTTCCAAAAACTGTTATGGAAAAAACCCACCTTGATGTACTTTTTATGTGTACTGCAGAATTGCATATGCTGCATGACAATTTATAATGCATTTAAACTGTTGCTTCATGTTTGATGATCAGATGATATCACTCTCTATATGTTCACTGCTTCTTGTTCTTTATTTTTAATGGATCTTGCAATTTTATCTTCAGTTGTCTCTAGCAATAATGGGCAAAAAATGTTTTTGCAGGTACTTAAATGCCATTCAAACGAATGCTCCCCATCTTTTGCGTTACCTGGCTACTGCATTCATTGTCAACAAACGCAGGAGACCTCAATTCAAAGATTTTATAAAAGTTATTCAACAAGAGCAGTACTCTTGTGAAGATCCCATCACACAGTTTTTGGCATGTGTATACGTCAATTATGACTTTGATGGGGCTCAGAGAAAGATGAGAGAGTGTGAAGAAGTAAGCTTTCTGACTTTGAAGTGGTTTGCTTGCTCCTGCTATCTCTGTGTTTTGTACTCTTTAACCATGAGATGTTTACACGTGTACTCTTAGAAGTCTATCTTTGGGATGCCATAATATTATTTCCTCAGAATTTTTGTACGACTACTCTTCTGTGTAATGGTTGGTATTCACGTTGCTATTTAGGCTTGCACTTCTTTAAGATGATGTAGTATGATATTATAGTTAATAGTCAGCATATAATAAAGCCACTGAATCAGAGATCCTATATTTCCATTACATAGGAAACCTGTTCTTAATTTTTTTGATTGCCTAGGTGCACTTTTAATAACACTGTATAGTCAGCATATAATAAGGCCACTGATTTGGAGAAACTATATTTCCAATACACTGGAAACCTATTCTTATTATTTTTGGTCATGGTGAAACCAACCCTTGTTTGTAGTCAATAAGATTTTGATGTTGCTCCTTTTTTCCTCAAATCATAACTTAGTTTCAAAGGCTTTTATTGTTTACAAAGGGATGTTGTGCGCTAACATGAAGGCTTGGGTGTTTTAATTGAAAGATTATAGATGTCTTAATTTTTTGTTTTTGATCAAACAGGTGTCTTAATTTAACATGTGCATAATTTGTGATTTTGACTAGTTTTCTAAATTACTCCGTTTTAGTCTTGTCTTGGGATGGTTATTTTACCTCCTTTAATGCTTGCCAGTAACTTATGCCTGTTGAACATGGGTACTACAATGCAGGTAATACTGAATGATCCATTCCTTGGCAAACGAGCCGAAGAAGGCAACTTTTCATCTGTTCCATTGAGGGATGAGTTCCTCGAAAATGCACGTCTTTTCATTTTTGAGACCTACTGCCGAATTCACCAGCGCATTGACATGGGGTATGTAGCTACCCTTCAAAGTTGTACTCATCATCTTTTCTTTGAAATTTTAATTCTCAATAATTAATCCATTGCTTTACTATGACTTGTTTGGGGTAAAACCAAGACTTATTATCCAAATTCACTTTTCTACACGTGCTGGTCTTTAACTTTTGTTTCTGTCTGCTTTCTTTGGCTCTCTTTCTGATTGGTCATGCAACTGTACATTTTTTCGAGGATAGCAGAAAGTTCAGGATTACATATGGGGAATAGGATTGTTTGAAACCTGTATTCAATAGCTGAAATTTCTGTCCTTTCCCATTTAAATTCCTTTTTTATTTCTCCAGAGAACCACAACAAAATATTTCGGTTATAAAATTTTGATGTGCCAATGTTTTATTAGTATCTGTTACTGTCTAAATATTTTCATGTTCTTTTCGGCAGTGTGCTTGCAGAGAAACTAAATTTGAATTATGAGGAGGCAGAGAGATGGATTGTGAATCTTATCCAAACCTCCAAGCTTGATGCTAAGATTGATTCTAAGACAGGAACCATTGTAATGGAACCTAATCACCCCAACGTGTGAGTTGCTGAAACAGATTAACATTCTATCTACTGACATTTCTTAATGTCCATTTATTTTTTTATTACTTTTGACCTTTTTTCTATATGCCATTATTGTTTTCTTTTAACACTTTCTTGATACGTTCCTCCAAATCATTTTTTTTCTTCTTCTTTTCAGGTATGAGCAGCTTATTGACCACACTAAGGCACTCTCTGGGCGCACTTACAAACTAGTTAGTCAGCTTCTGGAACATGCTCAGGCACAGCCTGCTCGATAAGTTTGGCAGTGAAGTTGCTATTTAATGTCAGTTTTGACATTCTCGAATTGTTTTTCGTTAAGATATTTACGTAAGGGCAAAATGTTTGATGTTTTTCTTTTCTTAAATTTTTGAAAAAGAAAATATGAAAATTCATAAATTTGTGAAGATATTCTAGTTAATAGTCTCAAGTTGTCTGATCAGTTGTGTACATGGAGTTCTTCAGATTTTGTTGATGTTGGAGCTGTGCCCTGGTAATGTGGTGTTCTCTTTTGTACTCCAGAGAGATTGTTTCTGGAATGCCACATCTTTTTCCTTTCTATGCTTTTTCTGCACTCTGAAGTTTGTTTCCGGAGGATTTAGCTCACATGTTGACATTATAATTGTTTAAGAAAGTGATTAACCAAGCAGATGTAGTCCACAGTACAGAACACGTCCTGGAATGCCTAGTCTGACTTTGGTCGAGTCGAATATCCAACACCAGAGTTGATCAACCAATCCATGTTATTGGGTTCATATTTATGCCTTCTTAGCTTTGCCTTATATAGAGCCCAATTCCTGTCGACGGTAGTGTGCTTCTCTCTTGGCTTTCCTTTCCTTTCCTTTCCATGCTTAAATTACTCTCCTTTTCCTTTCCTTAGCCTCTTAGCTCTAGGGTACCAATATCTTTCAACCAAGAGGTTTGAGTGCTTGAGGCCAATCTTTCTTTCCTCCTCAAGTGCTAGTATGACAGGATGAATCCATGCTCAAGTTTTGACGCAAACAATTTATACGAGTGACAAGAAAATCCCAAGATGAAACACGCTAGTAAGTATGATGGGCACCCGGATTTTATCAGGGATGGAATTTTTTGCCAGTGAGAAATCCTTAGCAATAGGAGCCATGTGATTCACCAGGCTCGAATCCTCTGAAATTGTTAGGCCATTACAGTTTTCAAGCAAAAGCTGTGTGCATGTGTCTGGTTTGCCCCCATACTTATCCCAAGTCTTGGCAATTTTCATGTCCTCAAACAACGGAATTAAACCATATTGCATGTGATTCAAAAGAGCGGCTTTAGGAAGTTTGTTACCCCACTCCCTACTTCCAATTCTCAATTTTTCTCTTAGAAGTATCCAATTCTCTATATGGCTACGTAATATGTTCTTTCATGTGTGAATAAACAAGACACTCTTCTTTTTCCAAGTAGAAAAATCAATGCCAGTCTGTTTTTCCGTTTTAGAAGCATTAATAGAACATATTTTCTGTGGTTATATCGGATGAAAAATATTACTGACAACATTTAGAAAATTAATTAATAAATAGATTAATCGACCGGAGAACTGCTCAAATTCTGAGAATACAATATCCAAATTTTCATGCAGTTCTATTGCACATACTTATCTTTCTTCTTATACCCACCCTTAAAAAAAGATAAATAAATAAACCACCCTTTGATGATGTTTGGTCCCAGTAAATTCTGCAATGGGTTTGAACCACAGTGAGGCTGTGAATCCTGCAATATTGTTGCAGTAAAGAAAACCCAAAAAAAAAAAACACAAAATTTTAGAACCAAAAGCATAGAGGAGACCCAAACAATAATGTCTTTAATCATGACACCTTTTGGCTAAGCAGTATAACTTTTCACTATAACAATTGTCCTTGATAAAATTATTGTACAAAGAACAATTGGTCCCATGCGGATTATGGGCTAAATCCCAACAACCAGTCATTTAAGTCTAATCACAATCGAATAGTCCATCAGTAGTCTAATGCTTCTTGCTTTCTTAGACTTCAACTCATGTTATTTAGCTTAATAGTGTGGCTTGTGCTTATTATTTGAGTAATTTCTTAGTTCTGACTGCTTGAGTCAATGAATAAGTTGTATTAGTTTATTTTTATGCTCAAGGCTCCTCTTTTTCTAGTTTATTTGTACAAATTGATGTTTGGATAACTTCATTGAAATACCTTCTTTATTGGGTGAGTAGTGTTGTTATTAATGAATAAGATTATGTGAAAAGCAGACAGCATAACTGCTGTTTCTTTTTTCCCATTCTTAAATACGCGCGGAAATACAAAAATGATATAAATAATGTACAGTTCTAAGCTTTATGGCTTTTGATATGTCTCCCTTTAGAGCTCTGTATATTATGTTGGTTATTCTAGAGGCCAATCTCACCGAAACGCATTCGGGCTTTTTGGAAAATTCTCTGGCCAGGAGCTAGGATTGCCAAAGGGTCATAGGTGGATTTCCTCTGAACAAAGACTTCCCATTGAGTGCCGAAATGAGTTTTCCACTCTTCCCGAGTGATGTAATGGGGCAAGTATTGCTTCATTCCGAGATTGGCCGATTTACAGAAATCCAGAATTCTTTTGTTTTGGTTTAAAATGTGTTCTAAACCATCTGTTCCTTTGGAATATGGCATTGCAGAAGATAGGAATGCGACTAGGTAGAAAACATCTTCCTCAGGGGTAACCATAGATGTCCTATTGTTCCACCTGCATTACAAAGATGAGCGAAATTCAGGTTGAGGTAACACCATATATTTGAGGTTGTTAAGAGATCAGATTTAGTGAACTAGTACTTGGATTTGTCAACCGGGTAGATAAGTATAGGACCATTGCTAGTATCTGTAAGAATGTTTCCAAAAACTTCTTTGGCGAAGTCATGAATTCTACTTTTGGGAATGAGCAGATTCAGCCATGGGTGTGGAACCTCCCACAACCCCATTTCTTTTAGTTTCAGCTCGGAAACATGCACTCTATCCAGGAATTCTACATATGAGACTTCAGACAAGAAGAGTGTGGACTTGATGTAATTCAATTCTGACAATAAGCTGTCAACTTTCTGCATATTAGAGGGAGAGAGGTCAAGAAGTGGGCACTTTCAATTGAAAATTGTGCAAAGTTAAGCTGATATGAGCTAAAAAGTCTCACCTGGTTCATAAAATTAGTCTCTTCTGGATTGAAGTATTTGGCAATTTCTAGACAGAAAAGAGTTCTTCCTTCAGAATTGAACTGGCTGGCTTGAACTGGGTCTTTTGGATTGAAAGATGATCTCCAGTTGTTTAATAAACCAGTTCTATTTATGATGACAAATCCTTCTATATAGTCAAAGGCATTCTTGGATGATATTAGATGCTCTTGGTCCTTGGAAAATAAGAAAAAATCTGTGTAGAGCACTCTAATCCACTTCACCTGTCAAAAGTGATTAACAAGACTGTAAAATAATTCTTGTGGTGACTTGGATTCTTTTCTTTGGCCCGGAGCATGGGGTTTTCCATTAATGAACAAATGGGAAGTTACTTTACCATCATAGGTGCCGGTTCTAGAGAAATTCTTGCTCGGGTGATGATGCCAAACTGTCCCAGTCCGCCTAGAACACCGTAGAAGAGGTCAGCATTCTTCTTCTCTGAACAGGTGACCACCTCCCCTGTTCCTACACTCCAATAAAAAGTAGTAATCTCTTATATCCTCTGTCTAGAAGTAAGTTTAATATCTTATGTGATGATTCTACTGTACTGTGATAACAAGGTTGAGTTCATTTTACTGCCAAGGTCTCGACGCTACAAGAGCCACTTTACATGAATCCGAAACGTTTCAGTTACGAAAAAAGTCTCTCTTTTTGTTGACAGTAAATTGTGCATCAGAGGAAATAAAAATGATTTGAATAAATGTACCTGTGACCACCTCTAGCTGGTAGACGTTATTGATCTGGGGACCGTGCCGGAATGCCTGCCCACTGATTCCGGCATTAGACAAAGTGCCTCCCACAGTGAGATGAAGATAATCTGTCCAGGATTTTGGCGTGAGGCCATGTTTAACACTTTCATGCAGAAGGTTTATCCACAGTTCACCACCAGAGGAATCTACATAAGGCAGTTCCCCAATGTGAAAATACATGTCTGGTGCTTGAAGTGATTCCATATTGATGACAACTCCGTGATAGGCTTGTGCTTGACCTTCAAGCGAGTGGCCATGGCCCCTGGCGGCCACTGTGAGCCCTGTAGTGGTGCCCATTTCAAAAATATGTTTTATGGTGGAGGAAATATCAGAAACCGATTTTGGGTGTAGAACTGCTGAAGGAAGAAAGTGGTGTCTGTTGCCAAAGTCCTTGGCTGCATGGTGGATGTTGTCAAAGCTAAGATGCCCATCAAGTCTCAATGCTTCCAGTGATGCTGTAATATTTGAGGAACCAGAGTGAGGAGAAACTGTAGGGGTGACCATAGGACGGGTAGAACAAAGGTAATTCATGTTAATAACACAACTAGAGAATAGGACCATGAGAAATCTGAGGATCGTGTTGTTTTGTTTGAGCAAGCCATGAGCTGGTGAGTTTTTCTTCTCTTCCATTTCTTCGAAGATATGCTCTGATACAAGCATGCAGTCACCCACCCACGGAGAGAGAGAGAGAGAGAGAGAGAGCTCTGTTGTTTGTGTGGGAACCAAAGGAAAAAAATGGGGAGTAGAAGAGCGTAAGGAAACACATGGTAGGGAAAGAGTATTTAAAGGGAAGGCCGTGGGGGTGAACCCTCCAACCTTACACTACCCCAAGTGGTTTTACAGCTATTTTTAGCAAGTGTATTGGTAGGACCTATAGGTGAGTCCTCTTGCATGCACTGTTGTCATATTCTCCACACTGGGTTGTAATTTTCTGATTAGAGACAGATAGGGACATTCCCTATCTCATTGCAATCAACCTCAGTAATCTTTCTACATTGTTTATTCCCATATAGGTGTTTCTGCCATTTTACACAGCTATCTTACGACCATTCTCCGCGTCGAAATATCTCTTCCCGTTTTGGTCATTTGTTATAGTCCCTATCAGATTTCCATATGTGTATGCATTGTTATCAGAAATTGTATACTGGCTTTTAGTTCCTATTGTAGAGCGGCCCCTACTGAGTGGTATGATCTGCTAAGACTAAGTGAGCAGGGAATCAGATTAGTGGTCCTGCTGAACAGGTCATCTTTTTAAGAATTTGTCCTCTGGATACCTCCTTTGGATGCTCAAAATTTTCTTACCTTCAGCTAAAGATTAAAATTTCTTTTCGATACATTGTTCCGGTCACTTGAAATGGAAATATTTGGGAAATGTTTCAACAACATTTCAAAAACATTTCAGGAGTAGAATGGAAATGGAGAAAAAAAATTGGAAATATATTTTCCGAAACAGTGTCTCTTTGAAACACCTTGACACTTAGGATCCACAGAAACGTTTTAGCTATTTCGAAAAGAAATTTTGATCTTTGCCTCCAGCCAAAGAAGGAGAAAGGAGTTAAAAAAAGAAGGGGAAACTGATTTTACATTTAGGACAGAAGATCTTTTGGTCCTTAGTCGATCAAATATGAAGTCATTATACTCTTCAACTTATATTAAACTCTGTGGAAGTGCAAACAGTGTGTGTTGGATCACTAAGCTGTGTTGTTGATAAAGAATGAGAAGCATCATATGGTATATCCCGAGTCTATCTCCGTATAACCTGCGTAGTTCAGTGAGCTGTACGAAGGATAGTCATAAGTAGTGGGTCCTGTGGACATGTGACCATCTTGACTTTGTGGCTTGTGATTTGAGGAAGACTGAGGGCAGGTCTTGGCCCTGTATAACTAACGATGACATCATGAGTTTTCTATAAATTATAGGTTCAGGGATACATGTGAAAAGAGATTATGGATATGAATAATTTGTCTTTGGTTAGTACATGCTTGATTAAAACATGCCAATAATTAGAAACTGAACAAGTGAGTTGCTTGGTTTTTCTGTCAAATTCTTCATTTAACCTCGTAATTTTCTTGAATTCTCCCTAGCAATGGCAGGAGTCTCATTTACTGGACCGTCCTTTGTTTATAATCTAGAACCGTCCCGTTCAAACTGTTTATTTACCTATGTAACTCTTGGAGCATGAAACTTCTGTAGTATCTTTGGTCACTGAAGTATTTCAGTTGTGCAGTGCCTATGTAGGGGCCTGGGGGACTTGGTCCTGTTAGGAGAGAGACTGGGGAAGGAAATGGAAGTGGACATGGGGATGACAGTTTGAATGGGGGAAACACTAAAAGAAAAGCTAACCTATCAACTAGATTTGTCTTGGAGTCTTTGATCCCAGCACTGGGACACCCCTAAATGATTCTCTTATTTTAATATTTTACATTTTATGCTTTGCTTTTTGTGTCGAACAAACTACTAATATTATTCCATTTGCTTTTGTTTTTGAGCACCTGATGATCACCCAGTTGAATTCAGCAGCTATTTTTGAGAAATATTTTTGAATTAATTAATTGGTCTATTTATTTATTGATTTTCCTATTAAAACAAAATTATTTCCCCTATCCCAGTTATTAAGGTAGAAAAAAAATACCGGGTCATTTCTACCAGTAGCATGGATCATTTTTGGTATGCATGGATGATTTTGATGGGTAATAGTATTGTAAACTTGCATTAATTCAAATGATATCATGTTACAGAGTATTTTCTTCCCTTTAGTATATAAGTGCACAAGTTCATGATGTGAAGGAGCATACAAACCCATCAAAATTAAACCAAAAGAATAGAAAAAGAAAAGGACACATGATAGATCCAGAGAAACCTTCTACATAAGAGACTACATTTACTTCACAGACAATATTGTAGGAAACTTGAAGAAATGATACTTGTCAAACTCAATTATACAAACAACATTTCACCTGATTCTCCATCTTCCTACAACACCAATCCATATGATGGATACACAAATTGCATGTCATAACCCTGTAATGACTTAAACATGTGCTACACCAAAATCTTTCCCTATGACCAATTGCAATGTCTTGGGTTGCCTACTCTCCTGAGATACTCCTCAATCCCATTGAAGAGATGATATCTCTGTACTCCCACATCCTAATGACTGACACATCCTAATGGCTGAGATACTCCTCAAGCCCATTGCAGAGATGACACATCCTAATGGCTTAGATAATTGTATTGTGTAAATGTTTTCTTCCCTTACACGTCGAACCATCAACAATCATCGAGTCTGAAGGTTTATCTTATGTGATAATAAGTGGTCAAAGGTTTGGTAGTTAAAGGGAAAAACTTTCTCAAATTTGTTAATAAATTATTCTGTTCTTAATTTGGAAACTAATACTTGTGCAATGTGACCAAAAATTTGGAGGCTGAAACATTCTTAGTACAAGGAATCCACAAAGGTACCGGAGCATAGGAATACCATATTTATAGAGTATTTATTTATGCTTGCAGTTTAAACACACACAAGAACAATTATATACTAGTTTTTATTCTCTTCAGCCAGGGAGAAAAATAATTCGTTAGCAAGTAGATAGATAGTGGAACGGTAGGGGAAGCTGACCATTTGGTGGGATGACACCTTCTTGCTGGCTATTTTTTTATACATTTGAAACTTGAAAGTCTATAAGTTTGAATTCATTACTGAATTTTTTTAATAAACTGTGAACAAGTTCATTTGGAGTAATCTGGGAAGAAGATACAAATGTATAGTAGTAACTTGGTGTTCTCGAGTCTTGAAGGACAACTTTGAGTGATCAAATTCAAAAGAGCAATCTAGAGCCCTTAGATGTTGAACCCTAGAACTTTTCTCATGTTTCTTTGTCAAGCTTTTAGATCATCAACATCTTTATGAGATCAACCATAAAGGAGAGCAGAACATACTTTTAAAGCCAAAAGGCTAGTCTAGCAACTAGATTGGCTTTGAAGTCCTAGATTCCAGCACTAAAACACAGAAATATGTTAGCCTTTGCATATTAATTAACTGACTTTGGGCCCAAGTAGCTGCTATAGTGGAAATTATTATTCCCTGTGTTATTTTTGTTATAGGGTACTGATGAACACTTATCTGCAGCTTTTGGAAAAATCTCTCAGTTTCTTTTCCTCCTTTTTATTGTGTTATCTATCCTCTCTGTGTGTGTCATGTACTGTCTAATGCATAAGGTCTTCATGACCATCAACTCTTACATGTTGCCATCTCCCTGTAGATTACTTTCACAGTACCATTTGTGCCATACCCCTAGTATATCTTTGCTGAACTTGCTTTTGTGATAATTTATTATTGATCATAGAAAAATGGCTTGTTTGGATACTTTGGGATGGGGACAATAATCCTAGGAGTGAGCATCAAAGTCGTCTAACTCGAAAAACTAAACTAAATCAGATTGTTGTTTGGGGCTAATTTGATATTTTGAAGGTTTGGTTTTGGTTCTGTTTAAGAAGACTTGGAACCAACATAGCATATATGTAAACCTTTGATTTTATGCATACATATATAATGTGTTCTTGGATTGGTTTTAGTGTCGGGTTTGTGTATTCTTGGAAATTGTCATCGTTATACTCACCTTACGTATCTTCCTATGAATAAACTTCGTCCACTTAGGGTCGAATCTTTGTTATAAAATATGTACCACATCTATTTTTGTTGTTGTGGACACTTTCTTCTTGTATTTTAGCACTTCCAAATCAGCAATATCGACCCTCTCAATGGCATCATTAATCACTACAAATAGTTTAGTAAATACAAAACTTTATTCTATCATTTCCTTTACCACAAGTTTACTATTTTCATTATTTCTACAAGAATCAAACATACGCAAGTTGTTATATTTTTTCTACATAGACATCATGTTTTAACATTTGGATCTATCTAAACTTGGGTTTTTCGATTGGATCGTCGTCTTATGAAACACTTTTCTAGCAAAAATATTGGTATCCACTAGTTCATCATATTGCCTCTAAACACCAACAAATGTGTGTCGGGTCTGATATGACATTGTTAGACATTATGATTGCAACAACATTTTCTCCTTGTAAACCCACCACTTATTGCAATTCTGCATGTTAAAAAATCCAGATAATAAGATCTACTTTGAATGCCATATCCAACAATTTATTGTAGACAAATCCCCATTAAAAAGCGTGCATCATTCAAAGTTTCCTTGGCAAAGATGGTGGGTTTTTCTTGTTGACACATGATTGCCCTTTATGCCCCCCTCTCTCTCTCTCTCTCACACACACACACACACACACACACACACACACAATGTTTCTAATAATGACACCATGTCTTACAAATATGAACAGTAATCTTAATATATTCAACACTTATACATATGTAAGTGTATATTATTATAAAATATGCTATGTAGGAGGACATCACCTAGTGGAAAAAAAAAACCATGTTAGGCCAAGCTTGGTGATATAATAAAATGTAGTACCTTTATGACAATCATGTCATATTGCATATAATTTGAGCACTTGGGTGACTGTTGAAGTTAGGAAGCGACGAATGAGAATACAACACGTGGGGTATGCAGCCCGTTTGGTCATGGGTGGTCAAAGTTCAAGGTTAGGTAAAGGATAACATATGTAAGTGATATGGTGACAAGTATACAATTATTTTGTTTATAGGTCTAGGAATGATGAATAAAATCACGACATGTGAGCGTGTGGGTCCGATATATTGGGAAAAAGAAATACAAATAGTTAGTACAATATTTTGTCAAGTGTTTTTTGTAGGGGTGGTTAGGGTACAAGTTGATAAAAAAAGTCAGAGAAGAAAAGAAAAAAAAAAGAAGAAGAAGATAATAATAATAATAGTAAAAGATCCTAAAACCTAAGAGACTAGGAAGTAGTACATTTATATGGTTATCATCATGTTCACTAGCCAACTTACATTCTTCTCTAACATGCCTTTTTCTTCTGCTTTTATTTCTTCTTGTCAACATTTTTTAGCCTCTTTTTCTAATTGTGGTTGGCAAATCTCCAATACTTCCCTTGCTTAAAATATTTAGTACGAGTATTTCAGAGCCTACAACTAGAATGGCCTGGCCATAGTGTCTGCTGTCATGACTGGTAGGTGATGATCCTCTTCTAGGAAAAGTCTACAGTACTGAATTTTTTATTTGATATAATTTTTAAAGATTATTTATAATTTTCTAGGGTCATTTATAATTGAGCAATATTACACAGATTTAAAAATTTAACTTGATAATATGGTTATTATATTTGTCATTGATTTAACTATAGGTATCAGTATTTATTGGAATTTACTACATATTCAATGGTAGTGATTTATCAAATTAAATTTTTAAGTTTATTTTGCATTTTCTTTTATAATTTTTGAGAATCAGTTACAATATTTAAGAACTAGTTATTTCTCGTGCCTGAAGGCACGGAATAATAAAAAAAAATGGTCAACAATAAATATAACCCAAAATCAAATCACAAACATAAATGAGAGATGAAGAAATTTAAGTACCGATTGTAATGTGGGTGAGCGGTGATAATGGTGGTGGGCGGCAGTGGTGATGGTGGAAGACGGTGATGGTTGTGGTAGGTGGCAATGACCATGGTGATGGTGGCAGCCATGAGTGGCAACGGTGATGATGGTGGTGGGTTTTTGGTGACGATAATGGTAGTGACAGTCGTGGGTGACGGCGGTGGTGGATAACGGTGATGGTGGTTGGCAGTGGTGGTGGTGGGACGATGACGGTTGTGGTGGACGGTGATGATGGTGGTGGTAGGCGATGATTTGTGCTTCTAGACGACAGTGTGATGGGTGATGAATAATAGCAGCGGTGGTAAGTGTGGTGGGGATAAGTGACAGTGGGTGGCTACAGTGGTGGGCAATGACTGCTAGTGGTGGTTGGTGGGGGTGGGTGACAGTGTCTGGTGACGATGGTGGGCGACGACGTGTGGTGGTGGGTTGTGATAGTGGGTGACGATGGGCAACAATGGTGGTGGTGGTGGGTGCTGACGGTGGACGACGGTGGTAGTGGGATGATGATGATAATGGTAAT
Organism: Ilex aquifolium; assembly: GCA_951799425.1. NCBI lineage: Eukaryota > Viridiplantae > Streptophyta > Magnoliopsida > Aquifoliales > Aquifoliaceae > Ilex > Ilex aquifolium. Next base: position 4,241,676 of record OX637405.1, on the reverse strand, counting down.
AAATATAAGAATAAGATGACGATGGTGGTGGGTGGTGGCGGTAGACGGCGATGGTAACAATCGGTGGTGGGTGGCGATAGTGGTGGTAGTTGTGATTATGGTCGGGGTAGTAGGTGTGATGGTGGGAAAGTGGCGGTGGTGGTAAAGTGCGATAGCGGTAATGATGATGGTAGGGTACGGTAGCGGTGGTGGTGGTGATAGTGGTAGTGGAGATGGTGATGGTGGGGCGATGGTGGTAATGGTGGTGGGGCATTGAGACGGTGGTGGTCGTGGTGATGGTGGTGGTAGGGCGATGGAGGTGGTGGGGGTGGTGGGGGTAGCAGCGGTGGTGATGGTGGTGGTGGTGGTGGTGGTGGGTGTGCCGCTAGCGACGGCGGCGGTGGCGGTGGTGGGGATGGGGTGGGGGTGGGGGTGGAGATGGTGGTGGTGGTGGAGCAGTGGTGATAATAGTGGAGCGGTTTCAAACATTATTTTTTTTTAAAATACTTATGAGAAATAATTTTTAAAAGCACTTTTAAAAAAGTCACTTCAAACACACTCTTAAAAACCTATTTTTTCTATTAAAATTGGGGTGTTAATATTAGCCATTAGATTAATTTTAAAGTAAAATTTAAAGAGATCTCAACCGGGAATAGCAAAAGTCATTTTGTTTATCTTTTAATATTTGAATTGTGTTGTACTTTATTATATAGATTATTTATAACTTTTGAGGTTACCTATAATCGATTTTAAAATTTTTAGGATCGGTCCTAAATAGACTACAAAAATTATAAATGACTCACAAAAATTGTAACTTGAATTATAAAAGTTGTAATACGACTTCAAAAGTTTTAAATTTATTTTATCATAAATAAACCTAAAAATTTTTATCTCAACCCACAAAATTTATAAAATTTGGCGATACGGTACTGAAATTTTTTGTTCGATACCGTTATCGACTCCCCTCTTCTATATTGAAAGCAAAATATATTCTACTAAAAAGTAATTCATCTTTTTTAGTATTTTTTTTTTTTTTTGGACAATATTTTAATGGAGATGGTGAGAATGAGGTTCAAACTTCAAACTCGCAAATAATGGCGAGATGGTTATCATTGGTCCAACCGCTGAATTCTCTTTGGAGTCAAGTAATTGGTTTTTGGTCGAATTAGACTAAACCAAGAGCATAATCTACTGTGGATTGCGGTGTATATAAACATAATAATTAGCTACCAAGTATACTTAGATAAACGACACTGATGGGTGTCACTGTCTAAGTCAAAAAGAAAAATAGGGGACTGAAAAGTTTTGAACCTCGTACGAAAGAGTCTCATTACGGTACTTGTATTTTTACTTTTCGTCAAATTAAAATACATTATGTTTAAAGTTCTTTTATTTTTTATTTTTTTTATTACTTTATTAGTTTTTCAATTAACATTCAAATCAAAATCGAAAGTCTAAAAATAAACATTTTATTCTTATAATACCAGTTAACTGAGTTTTTCATGTCAAAATTAAATTATTCATGTTTAATATTAACCCAACTCGTTTATTGACCGTGTTTCGTTTGTGAGAACTAATCAACTCTAATCTAATAATTTCGTGTTGATACCTAAAATGGTTACAATTAGATACTCTTTAGCAATCAAGTTTTGTCTACTCTTCATTCCTAGTACTGTTTTTTTTAGTTTTAGATTTTGTGTAAATTAAAGAAAGACCATAAGGAAAATAGGCCAAATTATTTTTACTCACAAGACGCGGCTTTCTTTGGTGAAGAATTATCCATTAATGCCTGCAACAACGATAAAAAAAAAAAAAAAACTTGCTTACATGGAGAACAACAATAAGAACAAGAAATGAGTAAGAATTATGTCAAAGAATGGATGTATCTTTCTATATTTCCGGCTGAAAAATATTGTCGTTTCATAGAAGAAAGTCTTGCACTGTAATAACTCTTACACTACTAAACTTCACCGTTGAATTTGCAACATTAGCTAGACAGAGAGATGTTTCGTAATATTATTTAAAGATGGTTTTGATAAGTAAATAGGTTAACTATATTTTTGGATTAAAACCGAAAGTAAAAAAGTGAAAACATGTTTGGTGATTATTTTCAGAAGTAACAAGCATGAATCTTGATACATAAGTGTGTATGTATATACGTATTTGTATTTGTACTACCATATATGTTTTTATTTTTGTAGATGGGAGTGCAACCCGGGGTAAATGCAAAAAAAAAAACAAAACAAAACAAAAAATAAGAACTCTATGTCTTTGGAGAAGAACTAGGTTTTGCTTTTTTGCTTTTCAAAAGCATTTTTTAAGTGCAAAACAAGAACTATTTTCCCCCTATTTTCCTTCTTTATCTTTTTCTTTCTTCCATTTGTGGTCTTGAGGTAGATAATAGAAATCATAGTCTTAGAAAAAGAACTAGCGGTATCCCGTGCAATGCATGGGCAAGGTTGACTGGGAAAACAGCTAAAAAGGAAAATTAAAAAAGGCAATAAGCTATAGAATTAATTTTGTTGTTTGAAAGAAGTTACCTTATATGACTGCCGTAAAATGATATTATTTTTTTTTCACGTTCGCAGTGGATTATAACTGTGACCTACAAAAGATTATAAAATTGTTATGCATATTACATTGTATGACGATTACATGATATGATAGATCATTGTTCGAATAGAAATGCCAATAAGCTCAAAATGACAACAGCAATCTAGCATTAGACAATAGCAAAGTGGGAAATATACTTAAACAATTCAATTACATAATGCAATCATAGAAGGTAAAGCAAATATGGTTTACCTAATTTTGATTGTTCAAAGAACTTGGATGCAATGGGGACTTCGAAGGGGAAAAAAAATAAAGGAGTAAAGAGAGGGATAGAGAGGGAGGGGTTGAATGGTGAGGGGAGCTGCACCATTTTTAAGAGCTAGATTTAGGGAGTTAAAGAGTTAAAAGGAAAACGCTATACAATCCAAATGGAACTCAAAAATTACCACCCCAATGCATATTATTCTTTGTATGAGTGTTAAATGAGTGGGTCTCACTGAAAAAGTTAATGAGACCTACTCATCTAAGGGAATATATGTATTTTGAGTTGTAATTTTTTGGGTTTCATTTGAGTTGTGTAGCATTACTCAAATTAAAAACCATTTATTGCACAATCTCTAGACATTAAGTGACTGTTAAAGATTCTTGGATGTATGCCAATCATATTTATGGCAAGTTGTTAGCAAACAATTCAATGCTCAACAATGAAAAAGAAGAGATAGAGTGAAATCTCCTCCAATACATTTTCTCTTCGATTTTCCTCATAGCGAATCACCTGCCATGCATTCAAGTGGGATCCATCATATACAAGCGAGCCCTTCACTAAGGATAGGTTCTTCTCAAATCCTAAAACAATTGGTTGATTATCTAATTTCTGTTGGAAGGTGAGGATCTGGTCATGTCACTAGATTTAAACTTTGAAGTTAAAAAAAAAAAAGCTAGGCTCTAAATATGATAAGTTTGGATGATGTGGGCAGATTCTCACCATTCAAAGAGATTTGGAGGATTCTCACATTATTTGATAGTAAAGATATGGATAAAACAAAATTCAATAAGATTTCAAGAGAGAGATAATTAAATTGCCCTTGGTTTTCAGCCAATTAACTGATTTTTACATATTATAATTTGTAAATCAGTTAATGGTTAATGTCTTACAAACTTGTATCAATTATACTTTGTCTTTTGCGATTTATCATAGGGGTAGCACCTTAGTCACACAATTCGCCTATACACACCCACGCTCTCAAGCTCTACGCGCAAATTCATAAGTTGAGACCAAATTCGCCATAATGTTAGACAACTCAATCAATACATTCTCTAATGTCAAACAGCCTCATTAATTCACAACTATCTCTCTCTTATTTTTTTTTCTATTTACTTTAATTTTAAATTACGTAATTAAAGAAAAAAAAGTAAAAATAAATTAGTATTTAAAATATAAATATTACATGATCAACGTTTTATTTTTTGTATTACAGAGTATCTTCAACATGAAATTATTACTAGTTATTATATCAATATGATTGGAAGACTAGAAGCAAAGTAACTGTGATCACATTGTTAATGATTGTGATGCTAATTCTTAGAGAAGTAGTAATAAGTATGCATAATTACTTTTTTTTAATCTAATCAATTATTGGACTAATGTCTAAATCATCATCTTGGTGAAGCACACTATAAACAATGGTTTATGATGCTTCATAAAAGCGAAAGGCATGATACATAATCGCATCATTGCCACTTATTTGGTTTCAACCATACTCATTATTAGCTTAATCAAAAAAATGGTAACTCAGATAAATCGTAACTTGGATTTGAAGAATCATGGACCCTATGCGGATAGGGATATTATACGATTCAAACAACTTGGTTTGGACTCTGCTCGTTTTGGTAATTTTTTTTTTGAATTGACTATACATTTTCTTGGGAGATTTATGTTGAAAATTTTATAACTTTGGGATGGAATATTAAGTTTTATTTTTTTGAATTTTTTACAGAGAAGTTGAGTTTGGTATCATTCTAAAGTTCGTTTTCAATATTCGCAAGTTTTTATTGAGCCGAATTTAAACAAAAATGTTAGCTCGTCAATTGAGTTAGGCCAGTCAAATCACACTTATTACACTTACTTGCACTCAACCAACTTAACTCGATTAACACCAGTATCTCTACGATAGCACTTGCTTGCGCTCTCAAATGGATATGATGCCATTTTTGAGTGTGAAGGACCCTCATCACCCCCTTGTGCTTGTGAGTTAGCTTTTTCGTACTAGAATTAGTTGGAAGTCAAAAATACTAGGAAATCTAACATTATAGAGTTCTCTTTATGTTTTGCCTAGTATTTGTTATGATGTTTGTGGGACAATAAAGCTAGGAAGAAAAACTTTCCCTTTAGGGCCTTGTGAATGGACCCTTTTCGTACTTCTAATCTTGCTTTATCTATGGTTTCTTGTCTAAATAATTTCATAGAGAGAGAGAGTTGCAAATTCCATGCTAGTCATGGATATCTTTGTGGGACTCAACTTTTAAATTATGATTCCCATTACAATATCGAGATGAGGCACTGCAGTCTTGTCCTTAAATTACGCTCATTTTACAATTTATTCTCTTTGTATAGTAATTTGTAACTTGTTTTTCAATTTTATCAAATCTTGATGATAACACAACTTAAAACACATATTTTTTAATTTAAAAGTATATTTGCAAAACAAATTTAATAGAAAACTTTTAAAGTGTTTTTTTTAAAAAAAACATATATTTTTACATTGGAAAATATAGATTTAAACCATGCTTAAATGATGATAAATTAGAAATAAATTAAAAACTATAGTAAATGTGAAATAAAGTAATCAGATTGTCATAAGTTGGTAAAAAAACTCATCCTTGTGATGTTTTTTTTTTTGTGGGTGCTGTGTATGGAAGGTGTGAAGTTCTGAAATCCCACCAAAAACATGGGACACTATGGAGGTAGGGGAAGATCAAGTATTAACACAATAGCTAGTCGAGCTTAAGAGTGTGGGTTTTTAATCAAGCCTCGAGGTATTCAAATAGTTGGATACACCGACCCAACCGAGGAACCTATAACACCTAATGCAATTTTATGAAAGTATATGTTGCCCAAATTATTTTTGACTTATGTTTAATATACTTTCGACTTTGTACGTGTCTCGTTTTTATTTGTCATTTTTCTTGTTAGTTTGGCTTGTTTTCACATTTGTGGTGAACTTTAGTAACAAATGACAATGACTATGTTGCTATTATCATTCAATCTATATAAGATTGATATATGATTGGTTTTTCCTGTTGCAAGTTTCCTTAATTAGCAATCAAATTTTATTTTTACTCTATGTTTCTGATCATTAGAGTTGAAGAGTTATGTGGTTGTCAATCGTTTAATTTTGGGAAATAATTGCAAAAAATAAAAAATGTAAAGCCAACTTGAACCAAAGCGAAACATGCAGGACTTAGATTAATATAAGTTTATTTGGTATTAGCTTAATGAAAAATCCACCCAACTGAGCCAAGAGATTAAACCAAAGTAATTCAACTCATTTACATGTTGGCAATTATTTGTGGCAACGAATAATTAGAATTGATTAGATGAATCTTGTATTTCGATAGGTACGACAATGTGATCATAGTCATAGACCTATGTACTTATTTGTTTTTCAGTCCAAGAGAGGTTGATCAAGTCATATCAAGGGACTAAGCATAAGATGGATAAAGACCGTTTACATCGTGGAGAGAGAGAGAGAGAGTCTTCAAACAAAGACCATATGTTTTATCAAGCGTGCCCTTAAAAGCCATTTTTTTAGGAGCTAGCTAGGGGAACACTTTCAGTGGGAGGCTCGTGGGCATCATCTTTTATGTTTTTTTTTTTTGTTTTTAGGATGTTCGGGTCAATTTACGCATATCTTGATCAATTCTCTCATCGGTCCGGTTAAAAGAAGGTTATCCATACCGGGGCCAAAGTATTCATTAGAGATAAATTCGTTGTAGTCTTACGCTAAAGAATTATCAAGTTTCAAACTCAGGGCGTTTGAGTTTACAACTCGTTTCTGTTACCCTTGAGCTACTTGGATTATTGTGGGCATCATCCTTTACACCAAGTGGTTTCATGAAAAAACGTCACTGAAAATGTTCTCTCTCTCCCCCTCTCTCTCTCTCTCTCTCACACACACACACCCCCAGTCAATTAGGGTTTGCTGATGATGGGCCATTGTCCTTGCACATCAGCTGCATCAGAAAATGAAAATTTTGGTTCTACCTATGGAGTGGTAGGCTAGCCAGATGTGGAGCAGTGACTCAAACTGTGAGGATTGAAGAATTAGAAACATATAAGAGCTTCCATTAAAAGTGATAGGTACAGTACCATCTTGATAACATATAACTTCGTATATATATGTGTGTGTGAATATAGGAAGATATGGCATCGAAAAAATATATTGTAGTACCATAGTTGGACCCGTGAATACATATAGATGTTGAGCTTAGTCTACTCTTGTTTGAAGTTCGCCTTGTTAAAAGCTTACGAGAATTTGAGCAGAACTTAAACCGAAATTGAGCTCAATTTCCAAATATAAAAATTAGCCCTTTAACTTAATAAGCAATCCTAAAATAATCAGTTTTTTAATAGAAAATCTCTTAAAATAAATATTAGTAACTATAAAATAAAACCCCAAGAGTTAAATTTCTCAAAAACAATATTAGAAAAGAGAGTGAGGAAGAAGCATCTATGATCGAGAGTTTTTTTAGGCATATATTTCGGATTATCCATATTTCAAATAGAATTGTTTGGCAATAGAACTAGAAGTACTTATAAACAAAAATTTTAAGCTAAGTCTATTCGAATCGAGTCATACTTTACTTGTATATTTAGCTTGTTTACAAAGTGAATTTAAATATCTTATCATAGTCAGTTCATTTTATAGTTTAATCGAGTCTAAATGCGCCCGAATTAAGCTCAAGTTGCTCAAATTGTTGGATAGCTCTAGTTATGTTGGTTATTATTATGTTGAATCGAGTCTATATGAGTATTTTTCTCTTCTGTAATAATAGCTACGAATCATCACTATCTCAAACACTATGTGATCCTCTGCAAATTCATACACGTTTTTCTCTATTAGTTTCTTTCAATCTGATTTACGTGGATACTTGTCATTAAATCTGTTTCTTTTTCTCTACATCTCTTAATGTTCGATACCCATTTAAAATCGAGTCTTTTACCAAGTGTCCATTGGGTAAACAAGTAATTCTGTACAATGTGAAAGAAGATAAAATTTGACAATTGGATTGTCTAGATCGTCACATGTGACAATTAGTACATCGAGATAAGACTATATTTTGAAAGCTTTTAAATTCCCAATACGTAAATATATAATCATAGAGTGAAAAAATGTATACCCACATCATTAAGTTTTTTATTATTCTAACTTAAATGATAGATTTTGAAACCTAAATGTACCACAGCAAAAAATATTTCCATCAATTATTACAAATTAAGCATGTTATTCACTTAAACTCTTTCATTTACACTACATAAGACTTGTTTTTCTTCTCAAATCGACTTCACAAACTTCAATTTAGGCTCGGTTGCTTTGATGCAAACTATTTTTAAAAAAATTCATCAACTTTCGACACTGGGTTGCATGTAAAATCATTTTGTGTCCAATTCCAGGAAATGAATGGTTCACCAGAAAATTTCTTTACTATATTTTTAGCGACTACAGGTACAAATATATAGGGACCAAATTTTACTTTTTGCGACAAATTAGTTCGTCTCTAAAAAACAAATTTATTGTAATGACTACAATGTATAAAAGAACCACACATGCATACATACATATATAGGTATATTGTTGATGTCAAACTATAATCAATTGAAAACAGAAGACTTCTCTTCAATGACTTGCATGACAAAGAAGGAAAGCATGAACCCCAACTTTATGCTAGGGGTTAGAGTTTTGGGTTGTGGTGGGGGGGGGGGGGGGGGGGGGGGGGGGGGGGGGGGGCTTTGGTATGAGAATTTGCAAGGGTTATAGGGTAAAACTGAAAGAGATAATGAGTAGAATCCAATTAGACAAGTATGCATAATCTTGAGTGAATCTTAAGAGAAAGATATGCAATGGATGTCCCAATCCTTAAAAAAGATAGAATAAACTATTCTTAAACGGACGTGTGTGTGTATATATATATATGTGTGTGTGTGTGTATGGATGTATATAGGTGTGTTAGTCATGTATGATATGTGCACATGGCCCAGCTTCATGATCTCTGACAACAAGGTTAAAATCTCTTCAACTCAATGGTTTCTACTTTGGGCCAGAAGGTCCCAGTTGGGGTCCACAAGAAGACCAAGCTTGGTCCCATAATGATATCCGGATCTTAGAGGGCGTGTTTAGCAAGAAACGTCGTACTGGATAAGATAGTAATTTCTCATCCACTTCGCTTGGATCTAATGGGATAGAGTATGTGGGCTCCACCTAGTGGACTCATTCATGAGTATTGTTTTTTAAATCTAAAAATTTGACGTAGTTTATTGATTTAATGATGTAATTTTATTAAAAACGGGTTAAAATTATGAGTAAAAACAATAAGAATTTACTTTTGAGGGGCACTATGGTAATTTGGTACAATTTCCTATCTACAAGAAAAAAAATCCACCCATTTATCTCATATCACCAACGGGTTAAAATTATGAGTAATGTTATACTTACTAAATTTTTTTTATCAAATCTCCATTCTAAATTATGTGACATAATTTTTCACCATCAGATAAGTGGGTCCCATTAATATTTAACGACGGAGATTTTGCCAAATCATTTGAGATGAAAAAAATTTGGTAAGAAAATTTGGTAGGTATAACATTTTTCTAAAATTATCCCAATCAAAAAGTTTTAAGTTAATTATTTGCTATGACCCAGAAATTCAGACCTTGTTTAGTTTAAGTTTCAAAAAATAGTGTCTAAAAATTATTTTTTAGGAAGAATTTTAGAAAACCGTTTTTCATTTTTTTTTTTTTTTGGTTATATGATTTCAAAAAATAGTTTTACAGAATAAAAAACAATAAAACTTGTTTGAACAATAACTCAGAAAATAATGAAAACAGAAATGTGGTGGTAGTAGAAGTATGATAGTAGTGGGAGTGTGGTGGTGGTGTTTGTGGAAGTGTGGTGGAGGTGTGGTGGGGGTGTTGGTGGAGGTGTGGTGGTGGTGTGGAGGTGTGGTGGAAGTGTGGTGGTGGTGGTGGTGGTGATAGAAGTGTGGTGGACGTGATAGTGGTTGTGGTATGGTGGAAGTAGGGTGGACGTGGTGGTATGGTAGAAGTATGGTGGTGTTTTTTAAATTCTGGAAAGATTGTTTCCAAAAACACCCAAAACAATTTAACTTGTTTTTTAAATCTACCTAATTTTTGTTCTCAGTTTTTAAAAAACAACTGGCCAAATCGCTTTTCTCCCAAAAATTGTTTCTAAAAACAGAAAACAATTTCTGAGATGAAAACTAAATCAGGCCTCAATTTCTACATATTCCTTTTTTCCCTTTTCCAAGCAAATAAAGGTTTTTTTTTTTTTGATTCAATGGTTTGGAGTGTCTAAATCAACTTACGTGCACCTCAACTAATCTCCTCTCCGGTTCAGTCAAAGACATGTCATCTACGTCGAGAATAAGATATTATGAGGGATAAATTCTTCATGATCTGACCCCAAAAGTTTACCAAATTTCAAACTTAAGACATTTGAATTTACAATTCGTCCCTAGTATCAGTTGAGCTATCTCTCGAATTTAACCAAATAAAGGGTATGTGGGTGCCAAGTTATTTTTATCCAATCCAACCCATATCCCCTATTATCCCGTGAAACAAGCACCCCCAAAGTGACCAATTATATTGTCACCAAGTGGAAAAGCCTTGCCAGCTTTATGAGGACCCTCAAATCTTTGGTGACAAAACTGCAATGAAATCTTCTTTCTCCTAATGAAACCCCCCTAACCAAAATATGAGAAACAATGAATTATGTATCAAAATTTATTTAATTCATATCCAACTCATTTGCGATTGTCTATAGCTGAGTTTATATCATGTTCATGTCATGCGTAAGTCGTATAGATCATATTTGTATTACGTTTAGCCAATTTTGTATTAAACTGTTTGTTTGGATAGTGTAACATTAACCCGCTTATCAACCTAACATTCAAATGCTATAAATCCAAATTTGTTAATTCTATATCAATTTTATCTGAACCTCTTGAATCGTGTCTATAATTGTCAGGCCGAGAATAGCATCATTATGAAAATTAGAACAATGTGGCCTAGATTAAGTCTGTAATAGATAGATTACTTGTTTTTGGTCTGGCTTTGGTTAGATAAACTGAATTTCCGGTGCTATTGGGCCAAAAAAGGGCTTTTCATTGTCCAAATGTAGAAACAAGAATTCAACATTATGGTTTTTTAACAACGATTGTATGGTGCTAACAACCATGAAGTTGTGGGTTTAAATTTGTAGACAATCACTTTCGTATATGACTCTCGAAGCACTCTTAATTCTTATGTTGGGCCTGTTTAGAGGTGACTGAAAATTTTTAACTTTTGGAAGATTTAAAAGAAAAGAAGTCTGGTCTGCTTGGATCTAGGCTTATTCGACGGTTTTTCAATCAGTTTTCTAGGCAAAACTAGTTTTTAGGGAAAATAGGGGCAAGTACACAATATTAGAATTATTAGGGAAAAAGTACATATTTAAAAAACATTTGCAAAAAAATCCACTCACAATAATTAAAGTTCAAAATACCCCTTTTTGAAGTTAAAGAGGTTTTCTACCCATATAAGGAAACTGACGAAAAGAAGGGGAAAAGGTAGTGACTGTTCACATGTTTCTACCACTGGTGACTGGAGATTGCACGATTTAAGGAGAAAATTTGAAATTTAAACAGCACGCAATATCTATCCCAAAAAAAATTCTCTCAACAGTCACATACTTTGTTACAATGTGACAAAGTATGTTGCAACATTGGTGTGACAACAAATGTCACACTGCATATACACATCTTATGTAAGTTTTGATACATTGTGGGCATCACAATGGGGCATCAATTTCACACTGTATATACACATCATATGCAGGGTTTGACACATTGTGGGCATCACAATGAAATATCAATTTCACACTGCCTAAAAAATTGTCTTGTTGTCTCATTGAAATAGGAAACTGAATTCCACAATTTAATGCCTTAAAAATCCCTCATGATTAATGAAAAAGGGTATTTATATAAATGAAATATTTAGAAAACAGTCAATGTGTATCTACTCACAAAACATTCCCAAAAAAAAGACTTATACACAAAAGAGAATCAATATGGTACTTCTCCACAATTAAGTAGTATATAGTGTACTTATCCACAATTTTTCCTAACTTTTATCAGCACCAGGAAAAAATTGAAAATAGGGCTTATCCATGGATTTCCAAAGAAAAATCGACTTTTTTCGAAAACACTTCAAATGGTTCAAAGAGTTTTTTTAGTTCTGATTTTTTTATTTCACTTTTCAAACTTCTGTTTCGCACCAGAAAAAGTCAACTCTAAACGGGCCAATAATCTATTTTACCTCTTTATTGTGTCAAACTCGAACCATCACATAGATTCCGACCCAACAATTAAAATTTGATCTTCTACTTGATGCATTTGTTAAGCTATTTATCAGCAACTCATTTTGTGAGGGAAGTAATTATTTACAAGTATTGCACCAAGTATAAACTCGATTCTTTCCTTTGCCTTCATTCTTTTTTTTCTTCTTCTTCAAAGTCATCACTATGTTAATATTACTTATCCAAAAAAAAAAAATATAAGGAGAGACAATTAGTCATGAACGATACCACTTAGACAAAATCATAATAACCTCTACCTGCTAGAAAGTAAAAACGGTTGTAGCGTAGGTGGTTAAATGTTGCTATGCATTTTAAAAGTAAAGAGATTGACTAAGAGTCTGAAATTCAACAGCAATCGCATATAACAGACAGAGAAATCTTCAATATAGATCCGATTATGCAAATTATATAGTTTAACCACTGCCCAAAAGACTTTTCAACATTCATGAAAGCATATGTTCAATAAGATTGAATGTTTGTTTCCAAGGTTTTGTTCAACTTATCATCATTCATATAAATGACCACCACAAGTACTCAAGCTAGTGGAGAACATGATAGAAGTTCCCAAAATTAGAATAGAAATTCTCCAATTCTGGGTCCATTAGATTTGATTGTGACAAACACCAAAAATTTTAAGGATAATTTAAATGGTAGTAGGGACGAGCTATAAATTCAGACGTTCTGAATTCGAATCTTGACAATCTCTTGGGGTCAGGTTATGAGAGATTTATCTCTCATGAATATCCTAATCTCGACGTGAATGATCTGTCTTTAACTGAACTAAAAGAAGAAATTAATCAAAATGTACGTAAACTGATTCAAACACTCCTTGCCGTTAAATAAAAAAAAAAAAAACCAAACACCAACAAAGATGAAGGAACACTCTAAAGGTGAGAGGACCAAAAGTTGGTTGAAGTTAGTTGGTACGCCTGGGCCATGTAATTGAGTCAGTTATGACTAAAACCTTAGGTGCTCTTTTATGCATCAAAACTAAGGTTTTTGATCAAGTGGGGCTTGAATCGGTATACGACATGCTGCCACGTGGAAACTTTGATATGTGTCCCTCCTAGAAGGATAGGTTGTACCATTCTTTCTATATCTGTCCACCTTATCTGTAATCATATGTACTAATTTAACAAAGAAAAAAAGAAGAAAATAGACTACCATCGTGCTTGTCGGTCACAAACTCTCTTCACAATTTTACTCCTTAATGAGTTAATTTTTTTTAATTTTTTATCATAACCATTGAATTGGTAACGTGTCCGAACGAAAATTCAGTTTCGCTGTCAATCTAATAGTTGCGAGTAATTAAACTAACAAATTAGATCTAAATAGAATGACTCTAAATAATTATATCGTGATGATCACACGCGTGTTTATAAAGCAATTAAAATGCCAAACCAAGCCTTCCTTAATAGTTGCTTGAAATTCAATACTAGTCAAGTTTCAAACCATGGACTTTAGCATATACTTCCCTTCAATTTCTCTCATAGATAGAACACTTAAAATTAAGGCTCATTACAATATAAGTCGATTTTTTTTTTATCAATATAGAAATTAAAAATAAGTGTATTGGATGAGATTTCAATCCCATCGGCCCAACCTACCACTTGGATGCATTTACCATTATTTGTATCACTTGTGCTATGCAAACAATAATTTTAGTGAGACGAGCTTTTTACGTTACGCTTCAATAGAATGAATTTGATAAGGATAAAATATGCTCTATAGTCGATTGAAGGTCCTGTGCCACTTGAACTCAAATCTATCTTACCTTTAATCTATCTATGTCGAGCCAACTCATAACAACAACGTTAAACCAATCTCAGGGCTGACACAACCAAATTACACGAATTATCATGAATAACAACCCAAAGATGAGGATAGACTCTCTATAGCAATCCAAAAGATTCAAAATTTGTTCTTTTTTTTTTTTTTTTGTTGTATCGGTAACAATTTTTATTTGTTAAATTCAACATAGTCTGCTTGTAACCTCGCTTCCAAGACTAATCCTTAATGGGTTCCACAGTAAAAAGCTCATGAATTACCTAAAATTGATTCTTCTTGGGTTGATACCTTAAGGGTCTAATGAATGAACACGGACCGTAAATTCGTTGGCAATAATTCAACAATGCATGCATTAATCTGTTTTTCTCCCTTTCTTAGGAGTTAGGTCTTGGCAAAATCAAATTTAGGAATGCAGCATGAAAGGTTCGGATCGATATCGAAAGTCCATGATCAATCATGAATGTCTGTAGTTATAACTTCTTCTTTCAAATGTGTAACTTTATCATAAAAAATTATGATCGGCAATACAATACCCAAAAAAAAATTGGTACCATAGACATTCCATACAAAGATACCCACTTCATGTAAATGATAACTCTAACAAGTGGAAAACATGATAAGACATCCCAAAAGTGCAGCAGAGGTCTCACAGAATTTTGTGACAAAACACCCACTGTGTGAACATATCCCACAGATTTGTTGGTAACAGGAAGGGAACATTTAAAAGGTGAGAGGACCAAAAGTTGGTTGAAGTTAGTTGGTGCCATTGGGCCAGCCAGCCAATTGAGTTCGTTATGACTAAAAGTTTAGGGCCGGCTCATGGGTTTCAATACCATCTTGTTTCATCAGGTGGGGTCATATCGTTGGCCGACATGTTGCCACCTGGACATATTTGAACTAGGGCCCCTTCTTACAAGAAAACCCATCTTTTTTCCATATCGGTCTATCTTACCCGTAATAGCAATTGTGTCAATTCAAAATTGTAATTCAAATACATATCAATTTTTATGCTTCATTTGGTAGAAATGATGAAAAATAAAAGGAATGAAAAGTAAGAGGAATACATTTTTTATCCTCCAATGAAAAAAAATAAGAATGATACACTTTTTATGTTTGGTACGATAGATGAAAAATAAAAATGATTAATTTTTTTTATGGTTAATTTTTTTTTTTAAAGTAGTATAAATATATATTTATCATTGTATTTATATATGAAATTAATATATACATAATATATGTACATATCAAAAGATATATGGACAAATAAGATGCATTTCAACACAAATAATTAACTTTCCATCTACTTTCCTTCCAATTTTAGAATGATTGATTTTGATGAGTTTGAAGGAAAGCACATCCATCCATCCTATTTTCCTTTCTTACCAAACATAATGTTTTATTTATCCTTCTAACTTTCCATCATTCCATTTTTCTATCGTACCAAACGGAGCATTAAATGAGTGAGCCAAATCAATTTTTCAATGGGATCCACTCATCTAGGGCTGTTAAACAAGCCAAATTTGAATATTTTTTTAAGCTCGTTTATGTGTAAATAGTTAAATGAGACAGCTCATTTATGTGTAAATTAGACTCGAATTCAGCTCGATTATCACCCCTACACTCATCCAACATTCAGCTAAGGAATGATATGCAACTTGAGTTACACTTTTTGAATTTTATATGGGTTGTTCAGTATTTTTCAAATTTTAAGATTGTGTATCCTTGGGTTTGAATAGCCAACGAAGTTCACCATTTTATGAAAAAAAAAGAAAAAAAAAAGAGAGAGAGAAAGGCCTCAATAAGACCAAGAAATATGGCCCAATAGAATCTGGCCTAGTGAAGCTACATACAATAACAAATGCAGATCTGAGCCCTTCATGAGCTATTGCTACGAATCCAAGTCCAATGTCAAGTTTCTAACATGGGCCCAGCCCACGTGTTGGGCTGCCTTTTTTCTGGGTTGCTTTAAGCTCGAAAGCCTAGAAACGTGACAGTCAAAAAAAATTGAAGGAGATTTGAATCCTCTCTCTTTCGGCTATTGTATTACCAACTCCAATGTCGCTCACCCAATCTGGGAGAATGGGTCCCCATGCTTTAGGGGTACAACTTAGGCGGGCCAACTCGAGTTCAACCCGAGTCCAACCCAAAAAAAATAGAGTTTGGGTTGAAGTTTTAAAATTTTAAGTTAGACCTGGGTTCAAAAACTTCAACCCGAATTGAATTCGTGCAACATCCGGGTGGAGGCCTCCGGTTATCGGATTCAACCCGAACCCGACAAATTAAAATATATATAAAGCACTAGGGTTCCCAATCGCTTCTCTCGGTCTCTCAGCCTCCCTCTCTCTCTCTCTCTCTCCCTCTCTTTCAGATAGTTAGATTTGCAAATACCACAACGACTTAGAGGACCTCTCTCAGGTCTGCACCAAATACCACCATGACTCAAAGGACCTCTCTCAAATCTGCACCTCTCTCAGCAAAGAACATCACTGGGTAAGTGGTGGCAATGGCTGTGGTGTGGTGTGGTGGTAGTGGCTATGGTGTGGTAGTTGCGGTGGCAATGGGCACTGGATGTGATGGAGGTGGCTATGGTGTTTTGGACCTTTTGGTTTAATTTCTTTGTATTGTGTTCTAATTAAATTGTGTAATTTGTAATCCGAATTCTAACCCGAAATCAACCCAAATTAAAAAACTCAAATTCAACCCAAGTTTGCCCAAATTCAACTTAGACAACACTCGAGTTGAATACCTCGAGTTGAGATCGGATTCAAGTTAGGGTTATAGTTAAAGATTATATATCTAAGATTGGACTAGGGTTAACCCTTCAGCCTGTCCAACCCACCCGAGTTGCACCCTTACAGTACTGTGCTTCACTTTCAATCTTTCTGTCGTATGTTAATTAGGCTAAAATCTGCCCTTCTATTTCCTACTTGCAATCTGAGTATGTTCATGTGGCCCTAATTCCCATGGTAGAATTATACCTTCTGATTGCCCACCTAGCGACGCTATCCACTTGTACTAAGGCAAGGCTTAGAGCATCTCCAAGAGGCTCAATAAACTGGGCTTCTTAGCTATTTTACATAGGGAGACCATAGAACTGAACACCAACAGGCTAGCTATTACGCTATGTATTTTCCATAACCTTCATTTGGTTAGCTATACCTGGCGAGGCAAAGTAGCTCGATAGTCTAGTTTTTGCGCCAACAACGTAATCTGCTCCACCGACTGAAGGCTTTAGCAGGTGTGGTCTCTCTCTCTCTCTCTCTCTCACACACACACACACACACACACAAAGCGAATGGAACAGCAAAACAGCTAACCGACGATCAAATCTCCGAATTCAAGGAGGCTTTCAGCCTATTGGACAAGGATGGCGATGGTCAATTTTTATCCCTTTCTAATCTCCATTTTTGGGCTTTTGTGTTCTGTGTATTGATATGTATATTGAGTTCCTTCGCTTTGTGTTCCTGTGTATTTGGGTTCCTTTGTATTTGTGTTCCTGTGTATTTGGGTCCCTTCACTTTGTGTTTCTGTATATTGGGTTCCTTCGATGTGTTCCTGGGGAAGACGACGAGTGATTAAAATTCAGCAACCCCCCCCCCCCCCCCCCCCCAAAAAAAAAAAATCCAATTAAAACCCCTCTAAAAATCCAACAAAATCCCCAAAAAAATTCAAAAATTCAGCAAAATTCTCAAGTATTTTATGATATTTACTCTTGTAACCCATTTTTTATGATATTTATTCTTGTAGCCCATAATTGATTAAATTTATACAATGTATAGTTGAATTGCTATTTTTTGAATTTTATTATTGAAAGTTAGTTAAAGTTAGTTGAATTGGTTAGCTAAAATAGATAATACAATATTTAAATATATTTTGAGTAGCTATTTTAGATAGCATTGTTAGAAATGCTCTTAATAGGAGCAAGAGATTTGGTGGCAACAACCAGAATGAAATATTATTTAATCGTAAAAATGCCATGTCAGGCGCACCTATTAGAATCGGAACATACCAATTCCGAGAAATGAAGACAATGTTGAGCATACCCATAAACTGCTGTCAAACCTTTTGATTCGCATTGCATTCTCACCTGTCTGCCATGTTTTGAGCTTAAGCCGACCAGGAACGGGTCCTTACCATTCTATGTTATTTTAATATGCATTTTTTCTTTTTTTTGTCTGGATCGGAAAGAATTTGATTTTCTTGACGACACTAGAGGTCGAACCTAGAGTGCTAACAAGTGCCACAACACGAATTCAAATCCACAAATCAACCTCTCAAAAAATGGAGATAAGACCTCTCTCTCTCTCTCTCTCTCTCTCTCTCTCTCTCTCTCTCTACTATAGATGGGAGTGGCTACAATTTTTTTTTTCATTTCCACTTTGGGCACCTTCGCCGTATCTTAAAGGTGTCGATTACTTCTAACCTTGGTTGTGGGCAATATGAATTGAACTCTTACATCCTAACACAATCACTCTCCTTTGTCAGCATTCCTGTAACTTGGTGCTGCTATAACCTGAATTACCTAGAATATCATCCCTAGGGTGAAGCTCGCCTACGATGCAATCCGGAAGAGAACTTAAAGCATTTGAGTACCTTCAACTTAAAGCACCACCAACTTTACCAAATACTACAAGAAGCTACATGGGGGTTCGGTCCCACAGAAATCAAAGCAATCCAATATTTCTGTGTCGATTTTGTTTCCTTCCATTCAGAAAATCAATGAGTCATGCGGAAAAGCTCATGGGGTTGAGTCAATAGCATGTGCTCCACCGTAAAAAGGAAGTCACATGAATAAACCGTACCAACTCCTTGGGGCCATCTCCCAAGGATTTCTCTCCATAAGTACTTGGTGTGTGTAGGATGCATGGGCTGTATGTGCCCGGGAGGATTAGGTGGGTAAGCTAAGAGGCTCCGATGCCTCATAGCCAAAAGAAAGGAGATATATGGAGTGAGAGTCAGAAATAGAACAAGCAGTAGGACATTAACCCGTATGTTCCCTGTAGAGCAATCAATTGCAGTAGTAAAAACAAGGGCACTATAAACATTTAATATTTCATTTGATCGCCAAAATCAAAATTTGGAATGCACCAGTACAGGTTAAGGTTAGAGCTGCATCATTAACATTTTAAACTTTTTTCAGCTGTACTACTTTTGAGCAATCAGACAAAGCTTAAGAATCTTGATCTCTTACAATTTTAATAATTGCAGGTAGAGGTTGGTCATAATGTGTACCTTGCAATAAGCTCTCCAATTTTTTGAGCATGGAGAACCCTCATAAAAATGGGAACCAGAGAGAGAGAAGAAAATAAACTTCAGAGGAGGATATAAATTCAAAACAAACAACAACATTACACTTCACATGTTAAAAGGTTCTTTTCGCAATTAACATGCTTGTACCAACTAAGGTTACCAGTTCGTACCCAAATTACATAATTGACATAGCCACTCCTATTATTTTGTTCAGCATTGCTCAAGACAAACCTTTTACCCATACTTAGCTGAAGCCACATTGTTTTCCACAAATTATAACACCAATTTATCAGAATATACATGCTCTTCTCAGCTAATCTGCACTTGAAGTTAACAAATAAATACTCAAAAGCTCAAAACTAAATATACCTTGTGAGGGTCTCAATATGATGGGGCAACAGTTGATGACTTCAATTTCTTTGGCGGTGGGTTTCCTCCAGATATCACCACATAGGAATAGAAGCATAGCATTGCAAAACTGTAATAAATTCATAGCATAAAATACATTTACAGAATGCCTCATGCTAGAACTTCAAGAACAAAAGCACTAAAACCAGATATTACAGTACCTGATAAAAGCATAAAAGCCAGTTGGAAATAGTTTCTTCGTCTGCACCAACAATACCATTTTAAGTTACAAATCGAGAATATGCTACGCAATGGGTGAGAACAATATGGTCAAGATGTGATGTACTACCAGTGAGTAGGTCTGAAAGTTCTTCCAGAGAAGCACCATAGAGAGTACTGCAAGGTCAGAAGTAAAACATCCATATTACAGACGGCAACATCACACAGGTAAGTCGATGTTCATCATAGCGATAAAGCAGAAAAAAATTTTGCAACCCTACCATTTAAATCTGTTTTCTAGACACACCTGGATATTAAGCTTAGCTTATAGATGACAACCTTGCTCAAAGAATGATTTTTCTCTTTCTTTTTTTTAACCATTTTTGTTCTATTGTCAATTGAATGCATCTCAGGTCGGAGAAGCTACCACTTCTAGAAAGCAAGATTGTCCTTGACTTTTTTTATAGCTAATGGAAAGAATGAAAAAAAGTCAAATATATCATCATGAAGGACATTGCTAACATGGGAAACGGCAGCGTAAACAGGGACAATTACATGTACCTGCCTCGTATTAATCAACATTCATGGGGCTGCTCCAGTAATTACAAGCAGCTGCTTCTCACGATAGGTTAAAAGAACTAAGTTACCATCAAATTTACCCCATATCAACAGTACAATTGATGCACCCCCCAAAAATTAAAACAAGGAAAAACAAAGTACTGTAGCATGGTATTGTTCATGTTACCAGATCATGACACAATTTTCGATACAATAACAATATGAGCAGGCTTTATTTAAGATGTATAGCTGAAACTAGGGTTATATAATGGTAACGTAATTAATTACTAAATTTAAAAATTCCCATCAGTGATTATTCCTTGAGGAAGGTGGACACCCATTGATAAAAAGGGTAAAAAATTTCAGTGAGAAATTAGAGGTGTTATGTTCACATAAGTAGCTTTAGAAAATTCAAACTAAAAGAATAACTTTTACTTTCATAATTAAAATTCAACATATGAGTTCATCACCAACTGTCCCACCTAAAATAATATAGAGCCACTGGAGACTATGGACATTTGGGCAGCCTAGAAAGGAAGTATTGAGGATGTATATTTCGAGAGAAAAGAGGAAAATTCCTCTCACGCCATCGGCGGCCATCCAATATAAGATGTCGAGCTCAAAAATAGAGCATGAGTTCAAAGTGCCAAAAATTGAGTAGAGAAGGCTTGAAAAGAGATGATGAAAGGAATTATATGCAAGAAAACTCATCAAAGTTGGATGACTTTCGTGCTGATGGTGATGCATTTGAGGTTATTTTCTCCCAGTCTTGTAATGAAGTTATACTTAGATTAGGGCCATGTGTCAAGTCCTGAATAAAAACCATCAAAGCGACCACTTGGGCATTAGCAGTCTGCCCATACTGCTAGGAAGCCCCAACCACCCCACCAGTGCTTGATGAGTCCAATAACAGTGATACAACCAGAAAAAAAAAAAATGATGACATGATCAATTCTTTGACAAGATTTAGTATTGTGTGTGATGTGGATTATGACCATCAAGTATACAAGTTTTATAAAAATGAAAAAGTGAGACCTCATTAGTACTTGGCTAGGTTTCATCAAATGTTAGCCCATTCAACAAGATCCAAACGCACATGGATATGGTATTGCTTATTTTCAGAGGCTCGTGATAATACGAAACGAAGACCCCACGAATTTGGTTAGATCAGGGTCCAAGATGAAACCTGTAGGGGAAGATTTATCATGGGTGAGCTGCGGCTATGTGAGAGGGATGGTGTCAAACCTAGGGGAAACATTAGAACCTGGTAACATCATGTAGTTTCTCTAAATTGAAAACCCTAGCTACTTGTCGGTCATAGCCCTACAAAAGTCTAAAGCCCTAAACATTGCAATAAGATCTAAAGGTTCATTATACATGGACCAAATGGTTGGAAACAACGAAGGAAAAGGGTTACTTTCACAGATTAGCCCTAGACATTAACCAAAGGGTAGTGTTGTTTGGAGAGAAAAAATGTAAAGTGAACGAAATGCGTCTTCTCATCCTCCTATATGTCACTCTGCTGACATCAAAAGGGAAAAGTTGCAGCAACACAAAACCCTGCTCTTTTCTATCAAAAAATACCAATAGTAGAAAGAAAAAATTGGACATATTAAAACCTCTTGTTCCTGATTTAAATTAAAATATCACCCCATGCCCAAAAGAAAATTCAATATAACCATTAGAATGACAATAAGAGCACAGAATAAGAAGAAAAAGATTATGCCAGGGAAAATCACAGTATGCCAGCAAAGAAAACTACAAAAATAACCAAAAGAACGAAAGATTCGAGCATATAGTATAAAAAAGACATACAACACCAGCACCCCTAAAATTGAAGGAACAAAGTACCTGCTTGACCTAGTATGAACGGTAAGCTGGATTTTCCTTGTCTCCAGACCTTTAAGCTAGTAGTGCTGAGAGCCAGTAAAGCACCTCCAAAAAGCACACCAGTGCTCAACATAGTAGGATTTCTAGAGAAAATAAAACCAACAAGCCCCCCGCTTAAAACAAACCCGCCTGCGGTGATTACAATAAAAACAAAGTGACAATATATGAACAATTAACCAGGGATAATTTCCTTTTTGTTGACAACAAAGCCTGATTAAAAGAAAAAAAGATAAGTATGATTACATGCTAGATGACATAACATATAAAATTACGTTCCCAAAAAAAAGACTTAATATATAAATTAATCTCAGTCATCATCACACTAGTTACCCTTGCTAGGTAGAAAGTGAAGTCAAGTATTGTCTTTCATTCCAAGACTTAACATATAAATAATTTAATCCATTACTAATTTTAGAATTTAAATATAGAAACGCAATTCCTTATGAAATTCATGACAACGTAGCAAATTGAAAAAATTCAAGTCTTTCGTACAGTATGTTCATATATTCTCTCATCCCCTGAATTTCTGATTTATTGATCAAGTTCTAATTGGTGATGCGTGCTTGACATTCAAACGTATGAAAGGAATTTATGATAGAATCACTTCTATTTTTAAAAATAGAGAGGGTAATCCTATTTGGTGACATAATGATGTGATAAATAAAAGGGTCCAATCTAATATTACTAATTTAAGGGTAAGTCTATGGTATCAAAAGATATATAGCGAAAGATGAAACAATTTAGGGTTAAGCTATAACTTTTTAGGAACAAATTATAACTCAAAAACTTTATGATCGATCACGAAAAATACACTTTCAAAAGTAAAGTTATACATTTTAAAGGATATTTATGATCGATCATAACATCTTATATCTATTACAATAATCATAATCGATCAGGACATTTGTGATTGATCACAAATAACCTCAAAGAGTTGTGATTTTTTTCTTAAAAGTTGTAACTTGACCTTTAAAGTTTTTAATTTTTAATACTCTACCAAAAAATCTATTTTTTGTACTGTATACTTATTGTTATTCTAATTAGATTTTTGGTAGAGTCGACTTACCGCTATTCTAATTGCAACCCTTGGACTTCTTCATTATAACTATATCACTTAATACATTTTTAGGCCAAATTTTTTAGATCTTAAAAGTATTATTCAAATATAAAGATACTCATAAATTTTTACAAATATTTTAGTGGGGAAAATTTTAAAAAATCTTAAATTTTTACAATTTCAAATATACCCAAAAAAAATTCAGGATTGCACTGGGGCAGTTGCCCCCACTACCCCCGTTGTAAATCTGCCCATGAATGGATGCTAACGATAGGGGTCTATGTGTTTACATGTGCAAAAATTTTGGGGTGCTAAATGAAATATTTCAAATATAAAGGATCTAGGTGATTAAGTGACAGTATTCTATTATACTATCTATTGAAATAAAACCAAACAAAAATCACATTTTTTTTCAAAAAAAAAAACCAAAACAATATAGACATTGACATGTTTGCGTATTGTGATGACATCATGAAATTCTAGTGGTTATAGTAACGGACACTAACAACAGGGTTCTATGTGTTACATGTGAATAAACTTTAGGGGAATAAATGTAATATTTCAAATGTAAGGGGTCTAAGTGATTAAGTGACAAACCTTAAGGGGTTCAAGTGTAATAACTAAACATCTTCTACCTTCAATTGGGACATTTTGGTCTTTTACTTGGTTCTGTTAGCTCCATTATTCAATCGTCACCAACAAGGGGTCTGATTGTAATATTTCAAATGTGAGGGGTCAATATAATTAAGTGACAAACCTCAAGGGGTTCAGATGTAATTTAACCCTAAAATTTTAGTTAGGAGACATAAAATGTGTGATAAACACCACTAAGTTTCTATAAATATTTTGGGAGATGAAAAACATGTAATGTATGACCTAATAAAATGCAAGAAATACACTATGCCTCCAGTTAGCAAGTGATGACAGTGGTTACATAAATGAATTCCAACCCCACCACCCCACCCCTCAAATTTACGAAAAAAGAAAAAATTCAAGACCAAGATTAAATAACACTCACCAAAGGGAATTCCAAAACAAAAATCATGGATCATCGCAGCCCTTTTCTGTTGAGTGACAACATGTTCTTCAATTGGCTCACTCAACCCATTCCCTGCAACTTGATCTTCAGAAGTCAAATATGATCTTGCTGATCTTCCATTATTTGATTCTGATACTTTAGTTGTATAACTTAAAGTTGTATTAGACTCTGAACTGGTTTTCTCTGTGCCATGTCCATCATGGCCCATTACAACAAAAACCTAAAAAACAATGACTCTAAGCAATTAATATCATTTCCAGAGGGCATATTTCATTACTAAATTGTCTGCAGAAGTACAAAAGTACAAAATTTTAGGAAAATGAAAGTAGGCATATCTCTATTAGAGGACTTGGTACCTCTACGAAGATCTGTGGAATGTCAAAAATGAGAGATCTAGCGACAAATCTATACTACCATAAAATGTCAAAAAAAAGTGAAAAACTTTTGATTGACTAAATTAGCCTTAATAAGCACATAATGACAGCATTATCCCTTTTAATACTCTTAATGTAGCCTGTTAAGCTACTCTTAAAGCTTCATATCTTCAATCCTATTTATCATTGTGAAAACTCAAAACACACTGACAGATCCAACTCCAATGTTGCCCTATTGAGCTTATTTATCCTCAACTAATTCATATCATTTAGGCCGTACCGATTCTGAGAGTATATCAGTTAACCAAGAGATATTCAATGAGTACTGAATATATTATAAATTAGAAGATAACCCATGTCATCCCTTCCATATTCTCACTTATTTCACATATTAGATTCTTTTGCTGCAAATTATTCGAAGACTTATACCCCCACCTTTCTTCGTTGCAGACCAGCAGGTTGCTTAAGAGGGTTTGCTTCCACGATGTGATAACTGAGAGTATATCAGTTAACCAAGAGATATTCAATGTGCACTGAATATATTATAAATTAGAAGATGACCCATGTCATCCCTTCCATATTCTCACTTATTTCACATATTAGATTCTTTTGCTGCAAATTATTCGAAGACTTATACCCCCACCTTTCTTCGTTGCAGACCAGCAGATTGCTTAAGAGGGTTTGCTTCCACAATGTGATGATTGAATCTCTGATTCACCTGGTTGTCTGATCTTTCTCTGGTTAACTTCATTGATTTTATTCATTGATTTTATATTACTTATAAACAGAGGATTCAAGATTTAGCTGTTACGATTCTATCATATACATCCAAATTTTATGTGATCCTTCTCGATTATATCTTGTGTACTTTTTTTAATCTCAATTCATATATAGCAAAAAAAACGTTGAAGTTTTGTTGTCCCTTAATTTTCAGGGTTTTTCTCTATTTGGTTTATTTGCATCTTGGAATTTATGCAATTTGTGCATTAAAATTTTAGGAATTGTTGTGGCCAGGTAAATGCAACATTTTAATTGTTGACACAGGTGGCTTTGATGGTGGTAGTGCTATTCTTGCTAATAATATTACTGATGAGTAGATAAAAAGGCCTTGCAATATCTTCTCAAGGATTCATCTATGTGACCTTCGGGTGGGAGGCACTCACGAAGACACTAACCATGTAAGTGTGACCTAGAGCATATGCAACACATATGTTAAGTCATTTGAAGTGGGAGGGAGTCATGACACTTGCCAGCCCCATTTTACCTCCACCACTGTTGCTCAGTGATGATTTATCCATGAACTAAACAATAATCTGATGTTAGACCAATCCTAAACTTCTAGAGATTCCGAAACGGCTCCAAGGAACAGCATGATCTTGTTTCGTTCATTTATTTTAACTTTTTAAAATATTACTTAGTGCAACATGAAATTAAAGATAACCATTGTCGTGTGTTCAACCATCTTCTTAATTGCTCTAGATGTTTTGACTTGATATTTTTGATACTCTTATTGGATGGTACTTTGGTTTATAAGCTCTTAATTTCCTATTTTAAGCACACCATTAAGTGAGATGGGCACATGAAAGAATAGTTGTTTCTCAAGAAATTGGATTTTAGGATTTTTTATTGGAACCAATTCCAATGGGAAGATTGCGAGAAGAATACAAAAAATAAAAACTCATTCACCATGCTCTTTTGTTTTATGGGGTTTAACTAAATTGTTGGTTGTCTAAAGGCTCATCATCTGTGATTCAACCATTCAAGTTGCTAAGAAATTTGGCCTGTGCAAACTTCTTTGTGGTTTTATTCATTTTTTCTTTTAGGTTAGCCTATGGTTTTGTACAAGCACTTTTCATTTCACATAAAATTTGTACTTTGGGCAAACCAAAAATCTTTTGTTGGTGATCTTATTAATTCCTTGGCAAAACAAAAAACTTTTACAAATAACATTATTGATCTCTATGATAAATTCACCTAAAACTAGATTTGTTTTTAGACACACATAATTAATTCCTTTTCAAGTGGAAGGATGGAGCAACTAGACTTTAAGGTTAGGATAAGCTTTATATTATGGATTCCTCTGAAACTACACAACCCACCTTCACCATCACTTGTAGGGTTGTTAGTCGAATGAGCTCGAACCGAGCTTAAAAAGTTTGTTTCTTAATCAAGCCTAAAAAATTGTTCAAGTTCGGCTCATTTAGAAAACGAACTGAGCTTGAATGAGCCCAAAACGAGTCGAGCTCAAGCCGAGCCCGAGTATTTGCACATAAACTAGTCGACCCTGTCAAGTTTGAGTCAAACCAGTCGGGATTGTTTTTTAAACGAGCCTAAAAACTTGTTCAAGTTTGGGCTCGTTTAAAAAACGAACCGAGTCGAACCTGAACTAAGCTCGAATACCTCAATTCGATTAACAATCCTAATCACTTGTGTCAGGCTCTATGTCAAAGTATACGTTTTTTGTTTTTTTTGTGAGAAAAGTACATGTTTACTTTCTCCATATCCTTTGTTATTACTAGAATTCTCTCTACTATTTTCTAGTGGTGATTTCATGTAATTTACAATAAATGGGTTGTGGATTTTATGCAGATTTTATTTTCATTTCATTTTTGTGTGAGTTTTTGTTAATGGCGTTTCTTTGTCTAATTCATGTGGCGATGAGTTGTTTAGGTTTTAAACTTCGGTTGCAACAAAATGGGTTTTCTTAGGTAGTTTATTGTTCTAATGTCGTTGGGGGGATTGTGTTTGGGAGTGAATATAGAGGGTCATTTCCCGATTCTTGGGTTTACTCAGAGCTTATTTTTAACAAGACCCTATGAAGATTTGCATTGAAGTTAAGTCAGTTTAATTTTTAGCTTAAATATTTGATTGGTGATTTAAAAAAAAAAGACATGTAAAAATTGTTTATTTGATTCTTCCCCTCTCTCATACACGATACAATTTCACAGATATTTCATTTTCATTTTTTATTTCTTTGATTTTTTGAGTTACGAGCCACCATTGGCAAAAATTGACACTTTATTTTGGTTCCACCATTGGCATATGTCATGATTTTTGTTTGATATTGCATACTCAAAATTTAGAATGTTAACTTAGTTATGAAGAGTCAAAGTTTTCTTAGTATACCCCTATGTTGGTGGATGAGTTTCAAATATTAAGTATAACAATTTTTCAATAAGGTTGAAAATAGAAACATTCATATAGTCTGATGAATAACAAAAATAAAAATTATAACGCAACATGATTCACGTGTAACACACATATGCATCAACTAATACTAGGAAAATGGTCATACTAATAAAATACTATTGGCATTTCTTCATATCAAAAGAAATTAAATGGCCTTGACTTGCAGAATACTAACATGAAAGAAAGGGAAAACATAAAGCATAAGACCAAAATGCAGAGACGTATTGTAGACTCATTATGCAATAAACATCCATATGAGGACAATTCCTAGTACACAGTGTAAACTAACACTCGGCAGTCGGCATTCATCGCACCCCTTTCCATTTCAAAAATGTGCCACAATATCAATTGGATTATGATGCCACATAGACGAAGACTCCCAAAGAAATTCAAACTATAAGTTAACCTAACACACCACAGCACAAATATTTTCTTGATTGTTAAAAGAATTATATATTTAGATGTCTTTAATAAATACAACAACCAATCAAAATCTACCAAGACACAAGTAGAATTATTATATATTTGCTGAGTACAAAATTCTAACATTGGAATTGTAGTTCTCAAACTCTCAACTTCCGAGATTTTAGCACGAGGCTTAAGCTACTATAGGTCTGTAACCTTACCTTAGCATGGAGAGAGATTATTTCCGTGACTTGAACCCATAATGTCTAAGTCGCGATAGAACAACCTTATCGCCGCCCTCTTGTACATCAAAAATATTGAAGGTAAGTGAAAGAACATAAATTCTAATCACATCTTACATAAGGTTCACTTGAGCAGAGGCTCTTGCAAAATTAATATAATAAATTGGTAGTCTCTCTAGCATGCTCTCAATCCCAACTTAGTCCATAAACTTTTCATTAATGATACTTTAGTCCCTTAAATTCTTAATTTTTTTAAAGAACCCAATTGAGAACTTGCGGAACAGCAGAAGTGGACATGTGTTGGTCATCATCAACATACACATACTTTGCTGTATCTTCCTCTTCAAAGATAAAAAAAAAACTTAATTTTCTTCCGTTTCTTTTGATTTCCAGCAATTTATTAAGAACCAAACATTAGCATCACATAAGATCATAGTACTAACTGAAGCTTAACCCTAATTCGATCAAGCATTGCATGGTATTACCAAGATAAATCACAGTTCCGATTCAATAAAGCTGCCTAAAGTGAAAAAAACGAGATGGGTTAAATTTCATACAGTATCGAGCTCTCTATTTTCCAGAATTCGAATACAAAGATCAAATTTTGGAAAGAAAAATCAGGGTTTTTACCTTTTGACGAAGAGCGGGACATGGGTATGACCTTGTGTGGAGATGTAATCTGCGGCTGATCGAAGATGAGCATGAGAGTTGAAAGATTGCAGCTGACATGATGAATGATTTCGATTATTCGGAGAAAAAAACTCAGCGATGGGAATGTGCTCCTCAGGGTTTGACTTTCACTGAACGTTGCTCCTCGTTCAGTTCTGGCGTCCCAAAAAATTATCAAATTTTTTGGGGTAAATCACAAAAATGCCCCTTAACTTTAATCTTTTGTTTTAAATTACACCCTCAACTTTCAATTTTTTTAATTTACTCCCTGAACTATTTAATTTATTTTAATCAACACCTTCTGTTAGATTCAGGGCTAAGTGGGAATGAAACCCTAATGTGAACTGCAGACAGACTGCAGATGACAGCTTGTGGAGGGCATTTTCAACATTTTTAGGTGTTATGTACAGTTGGGCCCCAAGATCTCTCTCTCATTTTCCTCCTGATGCTCTGTTATTAGACTCATTCTCTTCTTGATACTCTGTTCAGTCCAATTGACTACCACTAAGACTGTGTGTGTGTGTGTGTGTGTGTGAGAGAGAGAGAGAGAGAGAAAGGAAGCCAATGCATGGATGTTTACCGCCACCATGGGAGAAGAGCAATAATAAAGACCTCCTAAACTGATCATAATCCAAACAGGAGATTCCTCTCTTACTACATGTCCATGGTAAGTTTCATCATCTTTCTATCTTATTTGTTTCAAATTGTTTGATAGAAAATCTAAAGAAAATATTTGGACACATGGCTTTGGAAAACATAATATAATCACATATTTGAAAAAACACCAAATTAAACATAGGACATATTCATGTATACATCACGCGAGTGCACCTGGTACTTAGATAGAGATTTAGGGTGTGCACATGAGTGGTGAAATTAAATTTACAATTTGTTTTGTTCAATGGTTTGTGGATTGTAATATTAATTTGTTACTTGTGTATTTTGTTTTGAAATTACCAAAAAGGTGAGATTGTTAGAAATATGTTTGTAATTAACTAATTTCGTGGAGTTCATTGTAAATCTCAACCTATTCTATGGTCATGATGCTATAAAGATTGAAGATCCGAAAGTTTCATCGAAAGAATGAGATCAATCGTCAAAATTACATCATTTGTACTCCGAATAAACCTTCAAACTTAAGACAAAAGTAAATGACCTAGATAGATAAGATGATCTCTTGGTAGTTAACTTAAGAGGATTAGAGTTAAATGAAATCGAGATTAATTCGTATATGACTACTAAGTGTTTTTCAATGAAAATATTTTCTAAAACCATTTTATAATTTTGAAAACATAGTTTAAGTAATTATCGAACTCCTTTTAAGCAACACCTTTTAATGAACAAGAAGACAAGTTTCTTGTTTTATTTTAGGCTTAAAAAAATCGCTAACCTTCATTAGAGCTGTTTTTTTTTATGTCTTAGGAAAAAAAAAAAAAAAAAAGGAAAAGATTAAATAGAGGAGATCAGGGTTTGCTCGAGCAGTCCCTATAGTTGCTCAAGCAATTTGCTCTCCTAAATCAGTTTAAAACATTATTTTCATTAAAGAGATTACCACCCTATGACCACCCTCCCACCGATCAACCAATCGTTTGCAGATTTAAATTTTTTTGTTGATGAAAATTGCTCTTATTTCGAGCTTATAAATAGGGAGTTTATTTCCTACTGCTAGGGTAAGCCTTTAGACAGACTTTTGATAGAGAAATTAATTAATATGTGGAGATCTAATATTGATGGTGAAATTATTTTTACAGCACACACAAAACGAGAGAGAGAGAGAGAGAGAGAGAGAGTTGCAAGCTAATTCTCCCTTACTTTCCAGCCCTTACAGAATGACATCTAGAGAACAAAGATCAACCTGCACTCCCTCAACTCACTAACACACACACACACTAACACACATTAAGGTAGGGAAAACATCCAAATATTTACATATATATATATATCCAAAACACGAAAATGAGTTCAACCAGGAACAAGATACTTGCAATTGCATCTTCTTAGAGCCAGTCAAGGCTGAGTTCCTCGAATCAATGGAGATATCGTATACGGTGCGTCTACATTTCGTTCACTCGGAAGATCATATACAACCTGACCTTGGAGTTTCTTCAGTGCTTTGTTAGACAAATAAGTAAACCAACACCCAAATGTACGAAACTCCGGAAAATCTCCTAACTCCTACTTAGTTGAGCACCCTCTGAAAGGACCCCATTGATCCAAATAAACTCAGAATGTTACAAAAGGTGAAATAGTACGAATATTAGTGAATTCCTTTCATTTTTCTGGATATTTGTGGAGAACTGCCACTTTTTCCATCAGTCCTAGTCACTTCACCATTAAAAGAATACCAAGAAGAAAGCCGGAGCTTACCTGGCGAACTGTGACCAGAGTATGTATCGAATAACCCAAGTCGTTGCTTAGGTGTGCTCAATGATCTTGCCTTTGCCTTGGCAGATTCTGTGGCAGCCATGTAAGTTGGGAAAACAGGAGAGTTTGGCAAAGAGCTTTCATCTCCAATTGACTTCTGTTTTGCATGACTAAATGATCTTCTTGGGAGTGAAAATGGTGAATTCAATTCTTCTATTGATCCCCGAAAACTTGCATTTCTCAGTCTAAGTTGTGCTAGTCTGTATGTATTGCTGGCAATTAAATTCGAATGGACAGTTAATTTTATCTTGTCTGTTTCTCTCCTTTTATGTCCTTCAATTCCATCCCAGTGTTTTTGCCAGTGGCTCTTTCTTTCCGTCTCCTTGCAGGTTGATTCTTCCAGAGTTTGATCATTTCTTCTATCCTGAAAGAGATAAACTGCCCAATAAATATTTATCCCATACGAGACAAGTACTTTAATGTTCTCTTTGATTGCCAAGAAGTCCTAATTGGAAAAAAAAAAACAAAAATGGAATATCACCAAGAATCTCAGTACAAAGAAAGATACCCCATTGGAGCAGAAGTCTTTCTTTATAAGCTCTCTTTTTGCAATGGCCTCTTGCTTTCTTGGCCATAAGGCTTCCATGTCTTCCCTCGAAAACAAGCTGCAATCCCAATTTCTCTGACTTTGGCCTTCAAGCTGTACATGGGAAAAACACAGGACAATATTGGATTCAAACTTGGTTACAAAAAAAATTATTTAGGATATTTGGTGAAGTTAATCTCCAGACAGATGGACACTTTTGAAGAAAAATAAATCCATTTTAGGGGTTGAAACAACTGTAGCCAGTTGAAAAAATGCAACTTACCTCAAAACAGACTTTGCTCATTGGTGTGTGCATGTATTACTTTTATAAATCAAACCCTACAAATTGGCCAACGCACATAGTTGTGGATGGCAAAAAGTCATTATCCTATTGTTTGCTTCGAGTTAGACCATATGAAAGGATCTACAGTTGAAATGATCATATATGTAAATATTGGACTCACCTTTTGTCGCCTCTTCTCCAACTTTTTTGGGCTTAGAGAGTCTGTATTTGCACCATCTGTACAACTTCCATTTACAGCGGAAACTGTCAGTCGGTGGACTTGAGACTCTGTCTTTGTAATAGACTGCAACTGTTTCAACTTGCTGGTTACTCTGCGCCTCACAATTTGGCCACGAATGACAGCTTGAAGCCTCACTACTCCCTTCAATGCTCTCAATGCTGTCCTTGCCTGTGTCAATTCCATTGAAAATGCATTATAAGTCAGACAGGCATCCTTGTTTCCACAAAGAGCGGGTATGTTTAGGACTGCCTATAATTCAACAATCAATCAATTAAAATCCTCTGAACTAACAGGCACTTCTGTTGGGCCAGAATCTACCCAAAACTTTGGGCAGTTAAAAACTCAGCTGAAGATGAAATCACTTCTACAATATCTGGTCTGTTTCTCCTCGACAAGAAGAAACTTTTCATAAATTGGCAAATTGAAAACCATGTTAAGGCACAGAATGCAGAATGTGTTCTGTTGGTTCTTGAATAGAGTCTTGCATTGAATACGTTTGTTTTAAATCCCAACAATCTTTTAAGAAGATTTAATCTGTCGCGAAGGGCGCACTTGGAGAACATCAAGGAATAAGGACACCTACTTGACAGTAGACTTCACCCTGCAATCAAGTGGGAGATCACCAGAAAAAACTTCACAATAAAGCAGTTACCAACTAAGTTAAGGAGAAGTGAAACCATTTCACTAGCATGTGCACGCAAAAATTGCAGTGATAAGAGTTCATTCACCCAAGCTATCTCTTGCAAGTTTGAGTCCAGGAATCGGTCTCTTAAACTGGTAAGGTCGCGTACCAGTTACCACTCTTAGATTGTACACTAGTTACAACTTACAACCTATATGGGCAGAGCTTTGCTTCCAGAAAACATCCTAGTATTCAATGAAGTTTTTCCAAGTTGATTTAGGCCACACCAAATGGCAGTTTCTCAAGCTATACATGGAATTCCTAAACTTCAGATGGGCAAGAAATTCACTTAAGCATGCATAGTTAAACAAATGAACAAAGACTTTAGAGAAGCTCACAAGATAAGCCCGGAAAGAAGTTTGAATTTTAATGGCGGCCAAGTTTTGATTTCTCCTTTCGAATTCCTGAGGAGCACCCGTAAGCCTGACAACCTCAGCTGCAGCATGGGCAGCGGCAACTGCAGCCTCCGCTGCAGCTGCTGTTGCAATTGCAACAGCCAAAGCATGCTTTTTCTGCTCTTCTGTTGCTTCACTCAAGGTTTTCTGTGGAGCTTCAAGTGCAGGGTATTGTCTGGGCTTAAACCTTCCAAACACCCATCTCCACCTCTTTGATTTCTGCCAATTTCAGGTATTAGAAATTTATCATCCAAAGCAATACTGATCAATGAAAACTGATGAAAGAACGTAATTCAACCTTCTCTGCTTTTGACTTTGCCTCAGATATGAAAAGTCTCCTCACAAAACTAAACCAGCTCCTTTTCTTTCCCATTCAGAATTCATAAGGCCACAGAGTCCAAATTTATCGAATGTCTGCCATTTTCCTTCCAATCCGTCTTGTTTGAACAAAAATTGTAGTCATTAACCAAATTTTTATATCGGTCACGAATGTAAAATTACCGACACAATTGCTACTATAACACGAATTTACTGACAAGAAGAAAATAATAGCAAATCCTTCATTTTCTAGAGAAGCATACCAAGTAGATGAAAATCAGAGTTCCATTTTTCTTGCTCATTCCATCTGAAATTCTTGTAGCATATTAAATTAGCCTGAATGAAAAGTATAAAGAGTTTTTTATTATAGTAATCAATGAATCAATAGAACTCTCACCTTGACATTCAAATTACATATATTCATGTAATTAGACTGATTCAGGATATGTGTTTCAAACACAGTAAGTGCTTGAAAATAGGAAGAACTTGAGACACAATTCAAGTTGACTTAAATGAAACCCCCCCCCCCCAAAAAAAAAAAAACAACAACAAATTAAAGATGTTTCATCAGGATCTCTAATCATCTCAATAACATACCTTTCAAACTCCTACGAAAGTGAAGAAGAAAGCCAAATCTATCCAGCAAGTCAACTCAGAAATGGCTCCATCTATGATCTTGACACAACCTAAAATCCATTAATAATGGTCCAAACGGATTTATCTTTCTCCTCTATTGAATGACTTGAATCCAAGAGGATGTTGTTCTTTAGTTCTGTTTTTTAAAAGCATATCATGTGCTAAGATAAAGTGAGAGAAAGCAACTGTAAAGGAAAAGACTTCACAAATGATCTTTCAATTGTAAAGCCTCTGTATTTACTTTTGTGGTGACTTATGAGAGAGTCCTTTTAACATCAAGGGGCCTCTTTCTCTGCCTCTTCCCTCTCTTTCTAATTGTCATTTTCACAACTTCCACTGACCAATTCAAGTGTCTGTTTCTATGAATTTACCCAAATAACCTCAGGGCATGTTTTCTTGGAGAAACTCTTCATGGCAAATGTTGGTCGACCCAGATCCTCTCAATTTAGGTTAAAATCAGTCATCCATCATTAAATTTATTGCATCCACCGAGATTTTACAGAGCTTGAAGAAAACCACTAATGGGATCCACTAAATTCAACTATACATGATTCAAACTATCCAATATTGACAAAATTTAAAATTGAGAAGATTGAAAACCTATGGCTATAATGCTGGATGGATGCATACCAAGAGGCTACTGTTTGTACGGATATCTCGATTCTTCAACGTTGTAACCACCTATGTCGTCCTGTTATTAAATTAACAATGGTACAACATCAAAGTAGGAATGTGTCGCTATTCGTAATTATGCTCCATATTTATTATAAAAAATAAGAAGTTATTAAATTTTCAGAGAATTATAATTTCCAATATGATATAATGATACACACCAAATGAGGGTTGTGCTCATACTTTCAGAAAATTACATTACACTCTTTTCTTTCTTTTTGAAACTAAAAGTTCGAGTCACAGAGACTCGATAAGGCTACGCACATCTACACCTCCCAGAACCCGATATGACAGGAGCTACACAGGGTAACCTCTTTTTATTACAAAGGAGGGGCTGATAAAGTTCGAACCTGCGACCCTAATGGGCCAACAGTGGGTTGTGGAGCCATTAGGCCACCGCTCATCTTATGCATTATACTCCTAACTCCTTAGCAGTTTAATAACCCATGAAATATGAGTTCGGCCACGACATAGAAATATCAATTTTTAGTACCGTATCTCTATATTTCATCCAATAAAAATATATAGTAATTTTTTTAAAATTATTTGTATTAATTTATTATTAAATCATTCAAACTAAAATCATGGACTCCGGCTCACAGTATCTCATCTCTTGAAGAACTTTTGTCATACACCATACATGCAAAATATTTTCTTCAAAAAAAGTAAATGCAGCTTTTATCACACAAAAAACAAAAAGCATGTTCAATTACTGAATTCCTTGACTCATAGTAAAGAATATATCAGTAAACTCACTGAATTATGATGGCGGTGGCTAGTTCTTCTTCCCCAGCATTGCAAAAATGCTATTGGGTTTTTGTCTTTGAATGCCTTCTGGTTCTCTCCTTCTAAATAAGCACCCTCAGGTTTCCAAACTTAAACACCCAAAAAAAAAAAAAAACTGTAATTCTGTAAACCCACCTCTGATAAACTCGGGCAAATTCTTAGGCGTCTCCAATTATTGAAAAAGAAGAGTTATTTGAGAAACTATGGACATGAATGTATACACTTAAGGCTTCAGCTGCTCGATATATATGCATGTGTGTCTGATTGTTTCAGAAAAATACTGGCGGCTGTGAGCCTCTGGTAAATGGCATTGTTCGGCGGTCAAGAATGGCACGTGTTGGCTCTGCGTGTGTGTGTGTGAGAGAGAGAGAGAGAGAAAGAGAGACGGGGGGAGACGTTTTGGTGGGTGCGAGTACTTCGTTTGGGTGTTAGGAAGAAAACGATGAACAACGTGTGTGTATTTGCAGTGTGGCAGATGTAAGAAAAAGAAGATCGGGTAAATCCATTTTGCCCATGAAAGATACAAAAAAATTTTAGTTTGCCCCAAATAATTAATTTTTTCACATTGTCCTTTCAAAAAATAAAAAATATTACAATGTGGTTCATTATCTTATTTCCGTTTGATTTTCTGTCTATTTTATGTCAAATCAATCAATCAAAAATCACAAAATAAATGGACGACTAAACAAAAATAAGACGATAGACTACATTGTAATATTTTTTATTCTTTGAAGGGATAATATGAAAAAATTAATCATTCAGAGGTAAATTAAAATTTTTTGTATCTTTCAATGGGCAAAATAGGATTTTTCCAAGAGGATAATGCGTGGGACTTCCGTAAATCGTTTGGCCGACAAATCTTACAGGGGTGATATTGTAATTGTATGAAAACGAAAGGGACGTTCTTGTATTTAGGACAATTAATAGGTATTACCATAATTTGCCATATATTTTTTTCAATCATACGTAATGATATAAAATTTTCTTTTAATACGCAATGATAGTAATATTGTACCATGTCACTCCTATATCATTTGATCACATCTAAATAGTATTACTTTGGTTGTGAATATATTACTATATTACTTGAAAACTTTATAAAGTAAAAATTCAAAATTCCTAATTTATAAAGTAAAAATTCCTAATTTAGGTTCCTATTAAACAAAATACTACTTGTGAGGCGTTTGAAATTTCATATTGTTGGTTACTACAAAGATTTCTCTTGTAATCGATGGACTTAATCACCTCTAGAGTAGTTTTAACCATGACTTAAATTTGAGTAAAAAAATTTAATTTGATATAGAGTATTTCAATAGATAAACTCAAATATCTACTCAATTCTTATAAAAAAATTCTCTTATTATCCCAAAACTTATTTTTTTTTCTTATTCAAATCATGAAATCTGATAAAATAAATGAAATTTTCATATTTTTTCACAAAATGGGTAATGCAAAAAAAATATAAAAAATTTGAATATGGATACAATAATACCACCTAGGGATAAAAAGAAATATAAAAAACAAAATAAAAAAAAAAACCACCCCAGAATTCTCAGATTGTTCTAATCTCTTATCTTCTTTTGTAAATTCACATTAAAAAACAAAAAAATGATTGAAGAAATAAAATAATGAATTTCCTAAATTTGTGGGTAGTGAAAACTTAAAATTTCAGGAAGAATCGGTGGTATAAAATTACACTACCGACATTATTTAACTCAAAAAAAATAAAAAAAAAATTTGATGGGTAGACTTAGGGTTTATACAATATGAACGATATGTGAAATTAGGGTTTTAAAAATACAAGAAAAAAAAAAATATGTATGATGAAAATGAAGAAACTTATCTACAGGTCTATAAAAGATTTGTAAATACTTCGATGGTGGCGGTGATTGACGATGGAAACAGCGTAGAAGAGAGAGGCAATAAGAGATAGAGAACAAATCGTCGAAAAAGTTTTTTGACTTTCGATAAGATAAAAAGTTATCGTTGAAAATTTGGTATAAAATTTGAATCTCCCTCAATTTGTGTCCAGAATAAATTTGTTCTTGATTTGAATCCAAGATTGGAGAAAGTTTTCAGACAATTTAAACTCAAATTTAAATTTAAGTTTAAATTAGAGTTAGAGTTAGAGATACTCTTACAGAAAGATCTTAAGTGATTGTTTGATGTTGTGTTCAATTTTCTTGTTTCATGACTTTTTTAGA
The DNA here is from genome assembly GCA_951799425.1 of Ilex aquifolium. Classification (NCBI taxonomy): domain Eukaryota; kingdom Viridiplantae; phylum Streptophyta; class Magnoliopsida; order Aquifoliales; family Aquifoliaceae; genus Ilex; species Ilex aquifolium. Next base: position 4,203,317 of record OX637405.1, on the reverse strand, counting down.
TGATCACAATCGGCAAATTTAAAGTAAATAAAATATCAACAAAATAATAAACAAAAAGAATGACACTTTTACTAATCTAATCTTGAAGGTTTCTGGTTTACATCAGACTGAAGAAACAGCCAGCCCCTTACACTAATCCTAATTCTAAATCTGTTACTTTGGTGTTACTATTTTCTGGCCCCATTGTTCATGTTGGAAACTGACGATTGAGCCATAACCAAGCCATTTCATGTTCATGAAGTGATAGAGGACTTGTTTGTTTCATCCAATTTCAAACCCACCAAACAGCTTTTGTGATATGCGTCCAAGACTGAATCATTATTTCATTCCATTCCCCATTTCAAATCTACCAAGAAGCTTCATGATAAGTGTTAGAATATTTTAACTAAAAGAGTGTTTTGTCTTGTGTGGGAACTCAATCCCACATCGACTAAAAGACCAAAGATACTTGAGTATATATATAGACTAGTGTTATCTAGCCTTTGAATCAAAGAGAGGTCTTGGGACTCTCACGTGCGCAGGGGGGGACTAGCGGAGGAGATCGTAGATTTTAAAATCTACGAAACACATGGTTGTACCTAGTCCACGACCCGGGTGGTGGGTCCCCCTGGCTCGCCAAAATAAAATCAACTATTAACTGGTATTAAATTCACTTTTTATTATTATTTTCTGTTATTACTTCAATATTAAAATTTCAGTTGCTGAATACTAAAAGCCTTCAACGGCTAGTATTCCAACAGTCATATTTTAATTTATTATCCAATTAAATATAGAAGTAATTACGGCCTATTAAACACATATATTATCAGTATATATATGTACATATATTCAGTATACATATATATCATATCAGCTATATTTTCTTAGATAAGTTTCTGGGCAATATTCAAAAGGTGTGTGTGAAGCTTCTGCTTCATTCGATTGTGCAGATTTGAGTGAAGCAACAGTCAATAGGCTGGGCTGTTGTATCCTGGGGACGACGCGTCTATACCTTCTGTGCTGTGATTCTTTCATAAAGGGGCGCGAATCGTCTTAAGAGAGCGACCTAGTCCGCGCCTCACCCTGCCGTTCACTTTATTTGGATCCACTTTTTCCAACAATAAGTGTCCATGAACTTCTCCACTTTCTGCATAAAGTTGTGACAGACAGGACAGTTTGATCTCCATTTGGGTTTTACCATATGGATACTTGAGTTCGTATGGTGGGTCCCAGGCGAATGTTGGTCCCACTTTCCTTTATTTACACCATGTGAACATCTACAAAGTCTTTCACTAAAAAGTTCTCCAAGTAATCATACCCTAGCACTTAGCTTTCCAATCATGGCCCCGCAGAAGAGGGTTTCTGGAAATGGGTACTCCCTGTCGGAGAAAATTGTTGGAGCGGAACAGTTTTTTCTTATAAAAATTTAAACTAAAGTGGGATTTATATATTATTTTGAATAAATTTTTGTGGGTTTGTATTTTACTCAAGATAGAAAAGGATCAAGAGAGGCTTTGATTCGACCACACACGTATCCGTCAAGTCTCGAGTGTTGGTGTCGGTCAGATCGAATATTATATTTTTGGGTAAAATTTATTTGTTAAATGAGTTCTTAATATTTTACCTAACTTTGATTTTGTGTCCGTTAAAATTTAAAATTTGCATTGGTTCGAATTTGATTTTTCCATCAATTTCGAATTTAAATTATTTCATGATTATTCATCAAAGAATATCTCTAGTGCCTTTCTAGGTTGCGTCTTATGAGTGGTGACTGTTCCAAATAGTTACCTCCGCATATAAGTAACTCAAATTTATTATGCATTAAGTACTAACAAAATTCATCATTAATAGTCATAAAATATATCATTAGAGTGTCCATATGAGAGAGTACGAAGCACAGTTCTACTTCGCTACGCATATAGATTGCAATGTTTCTTTTATTTGTGATGATCATTATAATTTGGGACGCAGAAACTCAAGAATCCATAAGCACCGAAGTAGAGGTGAAATCTGTCTTAAGGACATAGTGTTAAATACTAGTTTTGATCAAAATTTTCAACAACTTTTGTTTGACAATTGGATCAATTTATATGTGCTATTGTTTTGTTCTTAATTGCATGATTTATATCAAAAATTTCAATAAGTATTCTAAGTATATTATACCATCCTCCCAACAAAAATATTTGTTGCAACGGTAATACCACGTAATTAGTTACATATAGTATCACCAATTAATGATAATATATAATGTGTATAGTGGATCCCACTATTTTAATCTTCTCTTGACTTTTCATTCCCCACATTATTTCCCTTTTTCAAACTTTTTTTTTTAATCAAAATATCATAGTATCAAACTTATTTATCAATCTGCTGTTATTTTTATAAAGTTGCATTTAAAAAAAAAAAAAACTTGTACACTAAAATCGTGTTTTAAAAATACTCTTTCAATATGAAATTTCTTGAAAATGTGTTCCTAAAATACGTCATTGATGTAAAAATGTGTTTTTGAAATACGATTTCATAAAAACAATAGTGTTTTAATAAAAAAAGTTATAAAAAAATGGTGGATTAATAATTGATTTAGCAAACAAAGGGTAGAATAATACTTGATTACACATGAAGAGAGAGAGAGATGTGAACATTCCATGTCAAACTAAGTTGAAGAGTTACTTATCTTAATCTTTTCTCCTATTACTTAATCCTAACAATAATATTTTAAACTCACAAGATGATAAATTTCATTACATTACACATTTTTGCACCCATCTAAAACCTGAAAGCATGATGATTTATTACTTTTTTTTAAAAAAAATTTTAATGATGATTTATAACTTGAATGAGAAACTTCATGCCATGATAGCCTGCCATCACTGTCGTAATAATTACACACACCCCCCTGATTTGACAACACTGATGTATTGCTTTCTTGCTATAAAAATTCATGACATAAGTTGTAGTCTCATTATGCTCATTTCTTAAATTCTTCAACAGCTTCCTACCATATCTTTATTGGGGACTATTAAGATTATGTATAGTAGTGGGGTCATGGAAGGATATTTTTTTTTATTTTTCCAAGGGTCAAGAGTTTTTAGGTTAGTTAACGTGCACTTTAATGAATCTCTTTCTCGGTCTGGTCAAAAATAAATCATTCCTACCGGAACTAAGATATTAATGATGGATAAATCCCTCGTGACCTAGCCTTAAATGGTTGTCAATATTTAAACTCAAAACGTCTGAATTTATAACTCGTCTCTGTTATCACTTGAACAACTTTAGAGTAAAGTCATGGAAGATGCAAACAAACATTAGGATTAAAAAAAAAATAGTAATCACCAAAAGATATCTAGGCTTGAGAATTCAGTGAAAAAAGTAGAGAACAATGAGTACAAACTTGTGTATGTACTTATCACAGCTGTGCTGTCCTAACATTTTTTAATAACAACATTTTGAGCAAGACTAGTGCAGGCAACGTTTTTTAATCTAAATTTGAATTCGATTAAAATTTATCTTAAGTAATTACTATTTATGATAGAATATTTGAATTCAAATCCGAATATGTGATACCACAGTTCACGATTTCTGAATTTGGTTATATCAAGATCCAATACAACGATGATCCGCTATGAATGATACATAAATATTTGATGAACTTAGGTGATTTATGATGGGCCAGACCCAAATAATCCAATTCGGGTTGAAAGTCCAAAACTATTTAAGAGCCCAAGCTCCAGGAGACCAAGCAGACCCAAAGTGGTCCAGACCGGTCAAGCTCATTAGGGAGCTACACCACTAAGGGAGCATCCGGGCCGCTTAAAGAAAGTCAACATTCCCTCATCATTTGGCCAAGACCTTTGGAGAGCACTCCCCTGCCGGTTGAGGAGAGGAGAGGTCGCCAAGGAGAGGAGGGGTCGCCAAGCTGTTTAAAGTTATTAAGTTGCTACAATCCGTTATGACCATCAAACTACACATTCAATTACTACACAGACGACTATAAATTGTAAGCTTCCCCATCACTTGGGGGCATCTCACAAAGATCAAGTCCATCTCTCTTCCCGCTTGTAATTCTCTACTCTCCCAACACACCGGAGTTAATAAAATTCCCGGCGAACTAAGCCATTGAAAGTGGACGTAGATCATGTTGACCGAACCACTATAAACCTTGTCTTCTCTTTCTCTACTTATTCTATTGCATTTTATACTATTTACTTGACTGTGGTGTGCAAACCAATTTTTGCATCATCAGTTTGGCGCCGTCTGTGGGAACGACAAAATTCTTACTTCTAAACACTTTCTCTGTTGAATCTATGACGATCACCACCAGATCGATGAATCAACTTGAGGATAATTCACCACGAGAGGAGGAGGTTGCTCCTCCACCAACCAATCATGTCCCAGATGCTCCTGTCCCAAATGCGTAGCAGATGTTGGAGACCATGCAGCAGCTTGTGGCCCAAAACCAGCAGATCCTGCAACTCATGCTCGCTGGACAAGGAGGAGCACAACTTAGAGGACCTCAAGTCAGAGGAGCTCCACGTCCTGGGCATCAAAGAGCTCTCCACCAAGGCGCTCCCCATCTGGGCGCCCGCTTTGGAGTCCCCTTGGGCGCCCCACACAGGGGGGCCCACCAAGAGGGACCTCCACCTCCTCCACCTTCTGCTCCCCATGATGGAGACCCTCACTTCCAAGAGGAGGAGGGTGAAAACCAAAGCATGGGGCATGGGAGTCATTTTCGTGATAATTCCAGAGGACCTCCTCTCAATCACTGGGATGAAAAAATTAAGGAGGTGCAAAATCAATTGGGTGACGTCTTCAACGCCATGAAGGCACGGGGACCCGAGACAGTGGACTACCTCGTAAGTCGAACCGACACGCCTTTCAAACCTGACGTGGCGAAATACCCATTTCCTCAGAAATTCAAGATGCCATCCGTCGAGACCTTTGACGGTACGAAGGATCCACTGGACCACCTTGAAACTTTTAAGACCTTGATGCAACTGCACAACGTCCCCAACGAAATCATGTGCAGAGCGTTCCCAACCACCTTGAAAGGATCTGCTCGACAATGGTTCGCCAAGCTCTCCCCAGCCTCCATTGGCTCATTTGCTAAGTTGAGCAGGTCCTTCGTGTCGCACTTTATTGGAGGACGCCGGCACCAGAAGCCTGTCACCCACTTGCTCAGCATAAAGCAGGACCGAGATGAAAGCTTAAGGAGGTACCTCACTCGTTTTAACGAGGAGATCCTTCAGGTTGAGGAGCTCGATGAAAAGGTTAGCATGACCGCCTTCTTGGGAGGCCTCCGGTCATCAAGCTTCTTCTTCTCAGTGATAAAGCGACCACCAAAGAGCATGGCAGAATTATTGACAAAAGCTCAAAAATATATAAATGCTGAGGACATCAACAGGTTTAGGTGAGGTGAATCATCTAGCCGATCGCCACAAGCTTGACCTGACTCTGCACTGCTCTCAAGCAGGCAGCCTATCTCCAGCTTTGCGGCTCTCTAGCGGGTCGTCAAAAAGCTTGGCCTATCTCTGCTCTGCTCTTAAGCAGCCTATCTCCAGCGTAGCGGCTCTCTCGCGGGTCGCCAAAAAGCTTGGCCTATCTCTGCTCTGCTCTTAAACAGACAGCCTATCTCCAGCTTAGCGGCTCTCTCGCGGGTCGTCAAAAAGCTTGGCCTACCTCTGCACTGTTCTCAAACAGGCAGCCTATCTCCAGCTTAGCGGCTCTCTCGCGGGTTGCCAAAAAAGCTTGGCCTCTGCACTGTTCTCAAACAGACAGCCTATCTCCAGCTTAGCAGCTCTCTCGCGGGTCGCCAAAAAAGCTTGACATATCTCTGCTCTGCTCTTAAGCAGGCAACCTATCTCTGCACTGCTCTCAAGTAGACAGTCTACCTCTGCACTGCTCTCAAGCAGATAGCCTACCTCTGCACTGCTCTCAAGCAAGCAGCTTACATCTGCACTGCTCTCAAACAGGCAGCCCACCTACCTCTGCACTGTTCTCAAACAAGCAGCCTATACCTCAAGCTTAAGGACTCTCTAATGGGTCGCCAAAAGCTCGGTCTTAAAAGGTGTAGCTCTCTCACGAGTAACCTCATATTCTATCTTTGCTTTCACGCAAGTAGTCTGCCTCTCTTTCCAGGTAATCATGTTAAATATTTTAATGTATGGAATAACATTATTTTTACCATCTCTAGGCAGGATATTGAAACTCAGGTAGTCTACAACCCGAGGGACTACATTAGATTGAATGTCAACAATCGGGGCCTCTCCATTGGCACCCAGCCTGAGTAGCCTAAACCTTACAGCACTCCTCGGGCGCCCAAACACCTCTTAGGCGTCCAGCACAGACCCCCAGACCTCTCAGACGCCCAGCACATGCGCCGAGCACCTCTCAGGCGCCCAGCACATGCGCCGAGCACCTCTCAGGCGCCCAGCACATGCGCCAAGCACCTCTCAGGCGCCTAGCACAGGCACTCAGCACCTTTTAGACGCCCAGCACAAGCACCCGCCATCACACCAGGCGCCCAGCCCTCCAAGCGCTCCCACGCACCCAACTTTACGCCCAAGGCAGTCTCAGGCTCGCCCAAGATGCCCAAGGCAGCCCCAGGCTCGCCCAAGGCAGCCTCGGCTCGCCCAAAGTGCTCGAAATGAGGTTTATAATATATCAAATCGAAGCTCTCGACGAGCTCTACAAGACTCACAGCCCTTGGCTGTGATTGATGCTGTAAAAAGTCCAAAAAAGGCTCAAAAACAACTGTTTTGGCCTCCCGAAGTTTTTTCGAAAAAAAAAATAAAATCTGCTCGCCCAGATCAGCACCCTCAGCGCCTTAGCAGGCTGCACGCCCAGGACCGCGCCTCTCAGCGCCTGCTCGCCCAAATCAGCTCCGCCTCTGTTACACGCTCAAGGGGCTGCTCCGCCTCGGCTGTACGCCCAAGGGGCTACTCCGCCTCTGCTGCACGCCCACGGGGCTGCTCCGCCTCTGCTGCACGCCCAAGGGGCTGCTCCGCCTCTGCTACACGCCCAAGGGGCTGCTCCGCCTCGGCTGCACGCCCACGGGCTGCTCCGCCTCTGCTGCACGCCCAAGGGGCTGCTCCGCATTTCCTGCACGCCCACTTGGGTTGGAGACCTTGCCAAAACTGCCCAAAAGCAAAAATGCATCGTGCAAGGGAAGAGTCATATAGCAAAGGAAGTCTCCACCACCTAAAACTCAAGATGTAAACTAATGCCCTCTTTTTCAAGTTTCCTTGGACACAGGGGCATTGGAAAGCCCAAAACTATTTAAGAGCCCAAGCTCCAGGAGACCGAGCAGACCCAAAGTGGTCCAGACCGGTCAAGCTCATTAGGGAGCTATACCACTAAGGGAGCATCCGGGCCGCTTAGAGAAAGTCAACATTCCCTCATCATTTGGCCAAGACCTTTGGAGAGCACTCCCCTGCCGGTTGAGGAGAGGAGAGGTCGCCAAGGAGAGGAGGGGTCGCCAAGCTGTTTAAAGTTATTAAGTTGCTACAATCCGTTATGACCGTCAAACTACCCATTCAATTACTACACAGACGACTATAAATTGTAAGATTCCCCATCACTAGGGGGGCATCTCACAAAGATCAAGCTCATCTCTCTTCCCGCTTGTAATTCTCTACTCTCCCAACACACCGGAGTTAATAAAATTCCCGGCGAACTTAGCCATTGAAAGTGGACGTAGATCATGTTGACCGAATCACTATAAACCTTGTCTTCTCTTTCTTTACTTATTTTATTGCATTTTATACTATTTACTTGACTGTGGTGTGTAAACCAATTTTTGCATCATCAATTTATTTGATATAATAGAATTTAAAATCGTGTATACTTTGCTAAATTCGGCCCTAATTTGTTTTTTTTTTGAATATAAATTGTGAAAATAATATCTATCAATTATTTGGATTCATTTTTTGAATCATAATCGTTATAGACAAAATTCGATCTAAATATGATGCGTTGCTACTTGCTAGAAATAGAAAGAAACTCATGGATTGGTGGGTAAAAAAAAATTGAAGCAATCTGGAATATTAATTTGATAAAAATGAATACCGATAAAAATTCGACTTTGATCGTTATGGATTGATATCAAAATCGAGTCCTAGGCAAGTCGACCTAATTTTAACAGCCGGCCATAATAGAAATAGATAGGTACAATGAAAATGACTCTTTCTTTAGTGAGAAACTATGAACTAATGCATAAACAAAAATCTTTCATTGCTATGTAGACCTTCACTCTGTGCAGGCCCGGCCCAAGGCCCATGCCATTAAGGCTCTTGCCCCCCACCCCCACCCCCATCCCCACCCACGCACATAGGAAGAAAAATTATCAAAATCAATTGTTAAACTAATTTTCTATCACCTAATAGTTATGTAATTTTATATTTCTTTAGGTTAAATTTCTATTTTTACATTTTGTTCCGAAAAAAATTATTTTGTTAGCCACAATAAATTTTAAATATTTTCTCTTTATCTTCAACAAATAATAAGTTTTTATTGCATTGGGTCTCTAGATTTGATTTTGGTTAATAAAATTTTTATTACAAAACTTGAATTCAAAAATTCAATTAGTATGGAGGTTAAAATAAATCCAATCTATTTTTCACTCATGTAGTAAATGAGTTGCGTTTATAGCGGGTTGGGTTAAACCGATTAACTCATAAAATAATTAAATTTTTTAATAGACACATTAGTACACAAAAATACACACACGCACACACACATTAATAATACACCAAAATACAAACATACACACACACACATTAATAGTACACCAAAATACAAACATATACACACACACACAAATACACCAAAACACACACAAATTAATATATTAAAAATATACACACTAATATAATAAAATACACACTAATACACTAAAATAAATACTAATACACCAAAAATACACACACTTATACTAACAAAAAAATTAAAACACATTTAATAAAAGAAAAATATACACATAATGGGTTGGGATCAACTGTAGGCTATGGGTTGGTTGTGGTTCATGGGTCGACCCATGGACTGTGAGTTGACCCATGGGTTATGGGTTAAAACATGGGTCGTGGGTCACGGGTCAACTCGTGTGTCATGGGTAGTGTATTAGTGTGTTTGTTTTTGGTGTACTAATGTGCGTATATTTTAGTGTATTAGTGTATATGTGTGTATTTTTTAGTGTAATAGTGTGTATTTTTGGTATATTAGTATATTTATTTAATTTTATTACTTGTGCTATTTAATAAAAAGATAAATACTCAACCAAATGGGTACCCATTTGTATCCAAATTAACCCGCTTAATTAAAATGAATCATATTACCCAATTCGTTTAGAACCCATATTAATTAATATAGGTACCCAACCCATTAATTTATGAACGAATTAATGGGTAATGGGTTAAGATTGCCACCTCTAAATTAGTATTACTGCATTTCAAAAAGCATGAAAAGTATTCTTAAATTAACATATCTTACTAGTTTAATAATTCTTTAGTACTTTTTTTTATTATTGTAGTTAATACTAATAGATTATCATTTCACGTTTTCATTTAAGGCCCCTATCTGTGTCGAGCCGCCCTTGACTCTTTGAATGGCCATCTTCCATTCTAATCCATGACTCTAGAGTAGTGTTGTTGAATTTGGGTCGACCAAGCAGGGCAGTCTAACTCGGTCAATATTTAGACCTTTCCTGTAACCAACCGATCAAGACCTTAATGACCCACGTGGTTGAACCAGTATACCCATTGACCCGTTGAAAAGATTAAAATTGATTTAAAGTTTGCATTTATGAATTATATTTGATGCATTATAGAGATGTTTTATATTTTCTAAACGTGTTTTTACATGATGTATATAACATAACATATTGTTTTCATAACTTATACGATTTATAGCATATCTATTATTTGTAAGTATTTTTTATTTTCTTTGTAGTTTGAACAATCCGATTATTTGATTTAACGATTGAACTAGTGACCCATGACCTGATCGGGAATAATGTTGGGGTTGGGCATAATGAATATACTTAGGATAGAATGGCTTCTCTGGGCCAGTTTCCATACTCAGCAAAGCAACAGCTACCTCTTCTTGTAGGGGAAGCACCAGCCCAATCCAATTTTTCTTGATAATGAAACAGCATTATATATATATATATTTTTTTGCTAGAGGAAAAAGGGGTAGGGGTAAAAGAGAGCGCCCAGAGACCACCCCGATAGGGCCTCACTAGTGGGATCATGATGCTTCTGACCGCCCCCGTTACTCTTTTCGGGAACGAACCTAGTTAGATTAGTATAACGGTCAACCACTGAGCCTTAATGTAGACTCCAAGCCTTGAACCTCCAACCTTAGGGTGATAAGTTCGACTGGAACTCCACTAGACCACCCCCACTCGGTGGTGAAATAGCATTATATGAATGATGAGTAATCCACCAATACAAAAAAAAAAAGACAAAAAGAAGAAGAAAATAGAAGTTATGTTTCACACACGGATATCCAATTTGCCCTAAATTAAAACATCTCTAATTGTGTTCTCGATTTTAGAGAGCATTTCTTGTAAGATAAAGAACAATTTTGATAAAAAGTTAAAATAGAGATTGAATTTTTTTTAATTACTCCAATAGGGCTATTTATTATAATAGAAGAATAATATCTATAGTTAAAAATATTTAATTAAAAAAAGTATATATGTTGTCTTTTTATTCATTAATAATAAAGTAAAGAATGAGTTTGAGTCTTCAAACGTAAATAACCAAATTTGACCCTCTACTTTAATTAATCTAAATTGAGAGTTTATTGAAGATGGATTTTGAAGAATTGACTTTTTAAAATAAAAAATTGAGTGAACATAGAAAACTTATTAAGAACTAGCAATGACTCATGCATGAAGTCACGATATAACATAAAATTTGAGTATCCAAAAAATCAACCCCATTATATCAAATAACAATTTCTTTCCTTACCTTTCTTTAATTATATATTTTGAATAATTTCTATCCATTATTTTTTTAAAACAAAAATCGATAAAATTTTCTCAAAATATATGTCCTCAAAAAAATTACAAGTGTACACTATCGTATATGAACAATGTTATAAATAAAAATTGTATTGAGTTATAAATTAATCAAATATAAAATAATTTTACTTGTGATAAAAATAAGTACCGTAAAAAAATGAGCAAGAAAAATATATAAGGATAAAATTCAAAACTCTAGCTCCCTTTATATAGATGTCTAAAGAGAGACCAAAGCTAAAAAGAAGTGGGAAAGCAAATAAAAGTACTACAAATAGGATTTTACTTTGGTACGATATCAAAATTTATAATTTTTGCAGACTAAAATACCAATTCTTAGAGTTGAGTTACAAAAAAAAAATAGGATCGATCCTAAAATGTTATAATTTTTTGGAATCATTTTATATTTTTTAGGGTTCAAGTTTTAGTTTTTTGAGGGTTAAATTAAATCTTTTTGGGGGGTTTTTGGATTGATTCTAACAATTTTACAATCAATTCTTAAATATTGGGATCGATCACAAATATCCCAAAAAATGTATAACTTGACTCCAAAAAATTTGTAACTCAAACCTAAAAATTTATATTTGGAGGTACAGTACTAACAAAAATAATTTGTATCGTAGAAGTGTCCCCACGATAAGCCTATTTCTTTTTATATTTTCTTCCACATAAGTGTAAAAAATTGTAAAAAAAGGTAATAAGTTTTCTCTACATGCAAAGTAAAGACTCTCTTAGGTATTGATAGTAATTTCGTATATTGGATTGTCTTTTAGGAATGATGGTCAGAATCTGTACAGTGAAATTTAACAAAATTGTGGACTAGACTTGTCCTGACCGAAACATGTACAATGTGTGTGCAAAACAAGTCTTTCCTCTTGTTTATGACATGGGTCCTTGTAGACACCCTCTTTTCACCTTCCTTAAACATCAGGAATCTCACCAACAGACTTTCGAGTAGGTAATAGTCTTTCCCCTAAACTATTATTTTTATTTTATTTTATACCCTAAATTATAAAATTTCTCACATTATACTCGTAAAATATCAATTATGTTTCATATCACTCTAATAGATAACGACAAACTTGAAAATCTATTAAAAGAAGGGGAGAAACCCCAAAGAATTTCTCGCCAAGTGCCTATAGTATCACCTTATTTTACCTTTTTTTGCAACTAAATGATTGTTAGAAAGAAAAAGAAGGTCGGCCAAAAAGAAAAAAAATTGGAGTTTAGAAATGGTAAAGTTATGAATCAGTATTTTTCTTGATTTTTTATCTGTACATGTGCAATAGGCAGTACAGATCACTCACACGTGCATTTATCCTCAAAAATTGACAATCGTTATTTATTGGAGTGATATGAAATAAAATTGATACTTTAAAGTACAATATAAAAACATTTATAGTTGAGGGTGTAAAATGAAGTAAAAATAATAGATAAAGAAGGTAAAATGTAATTTAACGATAGTTTTATTTTAGACCATATTGAAAGCTATTCATTTTTTTAGGTTAAGTTATAATAACACGGGCTAAGAAACAATAATAAAAAGAAAATCATAAAATGTTTAGGATCTATCCTTATATTTTATAATCGATCCTAAAAATATTAAGATCGATTTAATGAAGTAAATATCGATAATTCTTATAAGCTTATTTCTTTTTTTATTTTCTTCCACATAATTATTAAAAACTGCAAGGAAGACGGGATCGTCAAACAATTGATACGGTTGCCCCCCTATGACTGGAACGAAATAAGTTCGGGTCATAAAGATATTTTCTCTACATGCAAAGTAAAAACTCTCCCTTAACTCTACATTGATAGTAATTTCGTTTACTAGATTCTCTTTTACGGACGGTTGTCAGAAATTGTACAAAGAAATCTAACAAAACTGTGGACTGGACATGTCCTGACTGAAACATGTACAATGTGTGCGCAAAACAATTATATCCTCTTGTTTATAACATGGGTCCGACTCAAGGTGGTACACCTTCCTCAAACTAGGCTGCTTTAGTTGAGAAGTTGCTGATATCTCTCCAACAATTCCTTCTGCCGAGCCTATAATTTCGTCAATTCGTTTAGTCAGAATGCCTGAGTTATAGACACTTCCTTAGCTCTTCATTTACTGTTTTTAGAACAGCTCGGTCATGATGAGGACTGAGTTCTTTTATTCATTACCGAGCTCTTTGATCAGCTCGATTTGAAACTGTTGACTTAATATATAATTATGTCTCAATCATGTGACTGGTCTTGTCTTGCTCACGCGGATTCATTAAATGCAAGTGAACGTGCCATGTTGAGAGACACCCTCTTCAAGTCCTTTTTATACACCCTCTTTTCACCTTCCTTAAGCATCCTATTTCGGACCATATTGAAAGTTATCACTTTTTCACCGCAAGTTATAATAACATGGTCCAAGAAATGACAAAAAAAAATAAAATAAATAATTCTAACAATATTTAGAATATATCCGTATATTTTATGATCGATCCTAAATATTAGCATCGATTTAATGGAGTAATATCAGCTGCCACCAACCTTTTCAATAAGCACTCCCCCATGAAAACAAATGAGACTATACCCTGTCAATAACTCAGTCCGGAGATGAAGAAGTCATGTGGCAACCATCAGTCCTTTAATATTCTTAGGTCAATATTCATTTGGGAAGGCCCAACTTTGCCAAGATATTTAGTACCCATAAATAAGGAGAGCCCACCAATATAATTTTTTTTCTAACGGTCAGGGGTGTTTGATCAAAGACAAATCATTTACATCGGAATTAAAATATTTATAAAAAATAAATCTCTCATGACCTAGTCCCAAAAGATTGTCAAGATTCAAATTCAAGACGTCTGAATTTACAGTTCGTCTCTGTTACCACTTGAACTACCTCTTGGGGTTCGACCATACTCATATTTGAACACAATAAATCTATCCACACACACATATATATCTTCAAAATATGGTAGTTAGATATGTCGGCAAGGGGATTACTTAAATAAAAAATATATATATAATATTCGATGTTGTATGTCTTTTTTTATACTCAAGGGCTTACCCACCCTTATGTTTATAGCCAATTCACACCTCTAAGCACGCTGGTTTAATGGGAAACCAGAAACCAGCGATAAGACCACGGTATCGATTTTCAGGATTGTGTTGAAATTCATTCACAGTCGTTGATTTTGATTTATTAATTTGTAAGTATTAATTAAAAATATAATAAATTGTAAAAATTTGTGCTTATTGTATATTTATCAGATAAAAAAATAATAATATATAATATTAAAATTTATTTTTTGGCGTTAGTGGAGTAGTACTAGTATCGCAAATGAGCCCATCTGCTGCACTTTGACACGTATCACACTCGGGTCCTATGAAGCATTCTCACAATGGACACCTGTCTTTCTTTATTTTCTTTTGATTCGATCGGGATCATTTTCAGCTTGTATTGTCTGCATCTTTGTACGACTTGATGAAGTACTTCTGCTTGATCTTTCATTTTCTTGGATTTCACTACTATATCATTAACGTAATCCTTCAATTCCTCATACATCATATCATGAAAAATCGTAATCATTGTTTTCTTTGTATTTATGCCCATGATATGATATATAAACGTGACATACCACTCAGATTGTAATATCAAAAATTAATTTTTTAAAATAGTATTTTTTTTATTCAATAGAATTATAACAGATATGAAAGTATTGTTTTTAATATTATAGAATTAAATAAAGATAGCGGCCAAAAGTTATTTTTTAGTATAATACAGAAGAATAATTTTAGATACCACTTGCAACCAAATTGTGATGGCGCATGTAAACTTTTACATTATTATTTTTATAGCTTTTTTTGGTGTGGCAGAAATGAATATGTAGATAAGTCACTTCATATATTCATTAAGGATATTGTCATTTAGCACAACACAGCTATCTGCAAGAGATCTTATCGCACCTAGATCAGGGTTGAAATTAAAGTTTCACCGATTGTTCTGGGGCGTGGATAAGTAAGTTTAACCCCTAATGAGTTGTCATAACTATAAAAATTCGAATCCAAATATTAAACGAAAAAATTCGAGTTATTACCTACTGAACTAACAACTCGATGGTGACTAATTAGATATCAATGCCCAAAATAAACTAGTATTACATCAACAACACATTACCCCCTTCAGTCGCTATATCTAGTTGCTTCTTCTCCATCTTCCACCACCCATAACCCTATTATCATCATTATCTCCCATTATTTTGAACCACCACATCCCAAATTCAATCTAAGTTTAACACAAAAACATCAATACTATCACCCTAAATAATCTAATAAATAAAACACACATATGGGGTTTGTCAATTTATATGATGTTTTATATTTGATGATGGCACCAACCATTTCCTTTGAAGGAAGAGTGTACACAAAATTTTATAATAAAAATGTTGCAACAAGATATGTAGAGCTAAATGCTAAACTCAACAAACCTTTTGCCTTCATAATTTTGGGGGTTAATTGTAGTGGTGGTCTTCAAAGTTTGCACTTTGTCTCATTTTGGTCCCTAATGTTACAATTGTATCACATTGGTCCTTGATATATTGAATTTATTTTTAAGTGATCCCCACGTATAACGTTGTCCAAATTTTTAACAGTTTTCGCTTGTGTTTCTCACATGCTTCAAAATGAAGGGTATTTTAGACAAATTGCTATCTACTTGACTCAAAAGTTGCATCAGTAGTTCCCCAAAGTATACTATCCGTCTCATTTTGGCCCTTCAACACTACAATACGTTAGAGACTAATGTGATACTATTGTAATGTTGGGGGGACCAAAATAAGACGAAAAGTATACTTTGGGGACTACTGCCGTAATTTTTGAATCAAGTAGACAATGATTTGTCTAAAATACTATTCATTTAGGAGCATGAGTGTAGCACATGAGCAAAAACTGTTAAAAATTTAGATAGTGTTACACATGTGGAACACTTAAAAATAAAATCAATACACCAAGGACCAATGTGATACAATTGCAACATTGGAGACCAAAATAGGACGAAGTGTAAACTTTGGGGATAACAGCTGCAAATAATTTTAATTTTGAAGTCGACTATTTCTATTAGACCAAAATTTAATAAATATTTATTTACTAATCATTTGAAGTTAATTTTGATCTTCTTTTACTTATTCGATTACTATCAATAACTTTCACACCACTCTTTCTTACTATTTTGGGAATATGCCATTTATAAATATGTCTAAATCACTTAAGCTAATTTTTCCTTAATTTATTTTCTATTTGTGCTACCTCTATATTTTTACAGCCATTTTTTTTTTTTATAATTTTACGTTTCCTAATTTTACCACACATTTGTCTTACCATTTTCATTTTCGTTACATTCAATTTTTGAACGTTTTATTTTTTAGTTGTCCAACACTCAATATCATAAGATTATTGTAATTATATATTAACAATATGTTGGTGATATTAAAATAAATTGAGAAGTCTAAAGTACAAAATAATAAAATTTTGACACAAAATAATTCAGGTTGAAGCGCAGGTATCTCACTCTCTTTAAGGAGATTCAAGTCCTCTACGGATGACAAAGCTCAAAATCGGTCAGCTGACCTTCTAGAGTTCATGTATATAACTCATTAATATATATATATATATATATATATATATATATATATATATATATATATATATATATATAATAAATATGATTCATGTATTAAAAATGATGAATATATTTATTAGATAGTATTCATGCACATGTATGTAGTTATACATATATGTAATTATATGATACATACATATGTATTAATACATAGAGATTCATATTATATATATATATATATATATATATTATATTTTATTAGTACAATAAATTATATATCTATATTCATACTACTAATAAAAGTACACTACCAAGAAAAACGTTTGATTGACTACTTTAACCTTAAAATAATATATAAAGACAATATTAGCCTTATTTAATTTAGACCTCATATTAATAAGACTTGATTGATGTTAAACTTTTAATTGGATAACTTTACTCTCACAATACTAACATTATTAATATGGAATTCATATTAATAAAACTTCATTAATATTACACATATCCAAGTCTTTCATATTCTTTCTTTTAAAAGATAAAAATTAATTATTAAAATAATTAAATTTATTTTTATTTATGTCTATCTATTTTCATTAGTTGATGACAAGTTTCTGAATTTTCAAATGAAATTGCATAAATGCATTAGAGTCTTATTTAGTATAAGATTTATTTTAATATAATTTGGATAATATTATCAAACCCTAACTTTTCATTTTCTTCTCTTTTTATGTTTTAGTTTTAATAAATCCTCTTTAGTTATGTTTATTGGCAATACTAGAAACCATTTTATTTGTATTGATTAACAATGCTACGAATATGTTCAGTCTCACATTAAATTACTTATCACAACTTAACTTTTTAAATTTGTTCAACCAATTGTTTATAATTAAATGATCAGCATAACTTAAAATAGTTCGCTTCCGTATTTTTTATGATTTCATAAGTGTCTACGATACATTTTAGTTATATATACCCACATACTATAAAATATATTTGTACCATTACTATGATGTTGCAAATAAAATTAATCTAAATAATTAACTTCATGTGAAAAGTTCTAAAATTTAAGGGTAGATGTTTACAAGAAAGTAGTTCATCAAAACTTAAGAGAAAATAAAACAATAAAAATTAATATTCGTTATAGAAATATGTAGTGTTATGTCTATTACAAATTACACAAATTATATAATAGGAATATTCAAAAGAATATATTTATAAGTAGGTATTTGCTATTATATTTATTTAATTATTTTAAAAACAAAACTATAACTCAAAAAGTCCACGTGCAAGGCACGTGTGCACGATCTAGTTACTTATAAATGTCAGCATCTGCGAAATTTTTTTGATTTTCTATTTTATTCTTAATTATTATAATAAAGTCAATTATACTCACCTATATATCTATAAGAATAAGTAAAGTCCTGTACATGTTAGAGTATTATACACATGTAGTTATCAGATTGAATTCCACAGTTAAATATATGTTATATTTTATTTTTTAGTATACAATAATATAAAATATTATAAACGATCTAATCAATCTATTTAACAAAACAAAAATTAATAATTTTATAATATAATTAATTGTGCAAATGCTTAAAATTAACAAATTATAGATTAAGAACTAAAAAAAAGTACTCAAAGACATAGAATAAACTAATAATTAAAATACGAATTAATTATTCGACATCAAATTTATTATTTAATTTAATTATACATATAATTTATTTTTTTATAAAAAATATTATTTAAATTTATTTACATGCAACGCATGTTGTCACAGAATTCAAAAAAATATATATACTGTTTCTCTTCTTAAGAGAATACATAGCAAAAATTCAGGCGGTGATCTATTATATATAAACGCGTCCCTCATTAATATATAGTAGTTGATTTACTAAGAACGAAAATGAAAAAAAAATGTTAGAGTAAATCTCAATCTCATAGTCAAATCCTTAGAGCAATGTTATTTTTAAATAGAAATTTTAAATTTTAAATAGAAATTTAAAATTTGATGAATTAATATTGTTTGATAACTATAGTACTTCAACACCACACCTCATCTTTTCATTCAATAAAAATATGTGTATATAAATTTTTTATTTTTATTATTTTAATAATCAATAGTTATAAATTATTTATGGTCACAAATTAATTTCGCTATAGTAGCACAAGAATATGGTTGCCCGATCCGAATCAAATGGGTTTATTGTTAATCCAAGTACTTTCCATGAGAAGAAATCGTACCAATTTTGTGATTTACTACAAAACTGGGGGCTTTGAACTGGAGGCAATAGAGCTACGAAACGTAAGAGTTTTGCTTGTTCCTTTTCGAACAACACGTTTTGGAAGTTTTTGAAATTCTGGGAGTTTCCTCTCTTTTGATCACTTTTATAAACCCTTCGCTTCTCTCTCTGAAAGTCTTCCACAGATCAGACCCTTTTGTGGTTTCGATCGATTCTCTGACACTAGATTCGCATACCCATCTGTAATATTCGCTACAATTCCTGTTCTTTCTCTCCCGTAACTTGAGGTTTTCGTAGTTTCTAGAACTACTGTTCTTGTACAATAATCGCAGTTTTTTTTTTCTTTTTTTTGCTTTTTTTGGAACTACTGATCAAATCTTTGTGGTAATATAGTTTTGGGTGTGATCATGGGTGGTTGGAGGCGGCAAAAAGGAGACAATTATAGTCAAGAAGTTACATGGAGAAGATCACAGAATAAGAAACCACCTCTTGGTATGTATGACTGTAGATTAATGGCTTTTCCTTTTCAGTTTTTATGGTTGCATTATTTTATATTAGATGATCAGTTGTTTTTGGAAGGAGGACATGGGATTTCTTTGAATTTTGAGAACCCATGCACTTGATGATTGTTAAATGTTGTTTAATTTTTAGGGTTGGATTTTTCAGTTCGAATACAAGAGGGTGTTCATTAGATTTGCAGATAAGAATTTGTGCTGTTAGGGTGTGAAATTTATTTATTTTTGCTCTAATGGCTGATTTCTGTCTGTTACAATTAGCTGACTCTGCTTGTCATTGGTAGAGGTTCTCTCTATTCTTTATTTTATTCACATGCATGTTAATTATAGCACCATTCCCCACCAAAACAAAAACCAAAAAGAAAAAAGAGAAGAAGAGAAAACCCTGCTTTTGCTCTTTTGGATTTCTAAAGATGCCTTGAACAAAAAAAAAAAAAAAATGATTTCTATAGATGTTGTACTGATGGGGAAGTTTTAATGCTGTATGGGGCTCAATGGATATGCTAAAAACTTGAAATCGACATTGACATTTATAGTTTAGAATTTTACATGTGAGGATTGGTATTTTCTGACTATGGATGGTAGTTTGATGTTCTCAATTTGTTTAAAGTTTAAACCACCTGCGCTGCAATGATGGTGAACCTTTGCATGTGAATGGGGAGGATCTTGGCTGATATGTTTCTATTTTTGGTTCGGTATCGCGACTAATAGATAACATGTAAGAAAACAAGTTCATACTGCTCAACCCGCCGTCATTTGCAGAGCAGTTTAATTCAGTTTAAAACGATAACGAGTCATGTGATAAGAGAATGGCGGGAGGTTTGAAATTTCATTGTTGATTACGTGCTAATCAAATATTGGTTTGTGTCTCTTTGGCATATCTTGTCAACAAGTTGTCGTTTTCCTTAACTGTTACATAAAAAAAAAATGACATAGAGGAACAAATTTAGAGGAATGACGTGAGTGGAAAAGGGCAACAATTACCTAAACAATAACCAATGCATCTATCAACAAACGACAAGTACATTCATGGGGCGTTGGCAGAATACGACAATTATAAAAGGGCTACAAGTGTGAGCAGCACAGACGTAAAGAAGTCTTAGAGGTTTAAGGCATGGCACAAGAAAAACCTTGATAATAATGGTTAAAGTGGCCAAAAAAATTACAAGTGAAACTGTTGATAACGGCAACCTACACTGTTTACAAGAGTTACCCCTTTCTTTATACTGTTATTAATAGTTTCACTTGTCTCTCTTTTTTACCACTTTAACCCATAATTATTGCAATCAGTTTCTTGCCTTTTAAGTTTGAGATTTTTTAATGTTCGTGGCGTTTACGCTTCCATGTTTTATTTATGCTCCAGTATTCTATCTGCACCCCTCACCATTGTCCTTGTATTTTTCTGTTTCAAACATCGAATGAAATTTGAAGTCACTATTTGCTATTTTTATTTCTCGTATCATTTCTCTGGATTGTTTTCCCTCTCTGGCAATTGTTCTCTAGTTTCCCAATTGGGCTATTGTTTGTCTGGTTTTCGTATCTATATTGATTTTGCTAACATTTATGGGTTTATGGCAGGAAGTTGGCAACCAACTGTGCCCTCATGGGAAAAAAGTTTCTGCAAATTGGGTGGTTTGCCTGAATGGGAAAAGATTGTGGAAGCCAAGAAATTTATGCACCTTTTTGAGAATGTGGTAAAGTGGAATGACTCTGCAGGAGAGGAGGCGTTCAACAATGCTAAGAGCCGGTTCTATGCAAGGACACATGGTCTGCCCTGTGACATATCATTGCCTGATCCTGATATATACATTGATGAAATAGACTGGGATTCCAAAATTGATCCTGAGCTGCTGTTGGACTTGGAACGTGAACCTGTGGTTCCTGATGCAGATGAAAAAGATGAGCACGTTGTCATTTTTGGTAGTTCACTCCTCGCAAATCAAGGATTCTCAACTACTGGTTGGGGAGAAGTTGAAGAGGAGTTAAAAAGACCTAACAACTCTTCTTTGTGTAACAATGACAATCCATGGGAAGGTAATTGCAGTCAGAATAATACACCTGTAAAAGCAAATGGATGGGGTGATGGTTGGGATAATTCTTGGGGATGGAGCCAGCATGAAAATAATAACTGCGAATCCAAAGTTGTGAATGATACAAATACATGGGATGTCAATAATTGGAAGAGGGGGGATACTGATAGGTATATGTCGAGGTACAAAACCTCAAGGTTTCACGGCAATGACTATCAGGGGATAAATGCGTGGAGGAATGGAAAGGGGAGGGAAAGGAGAAATCTTTTTGCGGAGCAGCCAACTGCAGATAAAAGATCCTCATCAAGGCAGTGGGACTTAAATAATTCTGGTCTTGTTAGTCACCATGAGTTGGGTGAAGGTGGACAGGCATGGACTTAGGAGAAACCAGTTTCTTGAATGTGAAGTATATAAATAATGTTTATTTCATTCTATTAATTATCTCAGGCACTGGAAAGAAGGGTGAATTATCCCCCGACAGAGTTGCCAATTTTGTTTTTTTTTCATTTTGATAGTCTGTTTCTGAAGAGTTTCCTTTGAGATTTGGGACATGTTCTATGGAATCAGGGGAGGATACATTGTCATGTGGATATGTTTGTTGTATGTATACCTTTATTATTTTGGTATCTCTTTGTGTTTTGAGCTCTTGATGCTAAAGTCATTACTATCCTGTAGCAAGTTAACAATAAACCTGGTGCTTGGTTCTAGATTTCGAAGCCAATTGCTTTACTCAGAAGGGGTTTGCTTACTTGTTCTATTCTTATCGAGTCTTATCATGATCCGTAGATGGCGTTTCTTCTAGACTCTTCTAATGTGGATGCACCAGTCGTGTCTGGTGATAGAACTTTCTTTATTAGAGGTTTGTGTTCACTCATGGTGATTGTTGCTTTTAGTATTGCTGGTTCGGACATGGTACTAACTAGATAACTGCTGACAGGCTCTGAAGAAGATGGAATAGAAGAATAGGAGGAAGGCGAAGCAGCAGCCATGCACCACCTCAATCCAACTATGTTATTATGAAAAGAACCCAGCATACTTTGCAAGGGTGTGGGTTACAGGTTGTTTGTCAGATATTTTCACAAGAGAAACCTTAAGACTCCTACACTGACTTGAGTCCAGCTGCAGCATCCACGATATCAGATCATCAAACAAGGTAAATGGTTTAAGGTCGTGGTATCAGTCATCAGTTCACAAGGCACTGAGTTACATAGTTGCTCCATCGCGTGGTGGTTTCAACTGATACACACAAAATGTTACATAGCCAAATAAGTTTAATTTCAGAAGAGTGGCATCATAATATGGTATCGATCGATTCAGTGACAATGACTTGGACAACCCATGATTTATATATCCATAAACTCCTTCGGTTCCATATGACTGTACCCAGTTGAATTCTCGAACCAGAAGGCTTCTCTTTGACTTATATAGATGAGGGAAATAGGTGGAGATGGAGACCGCTGTTTAACCACTTGGTTCGTAGTTTGTTTCAGTGCTCCTGCTGTGAACATTCCACTACAACAATGGAACTTGCTACACAATCTGTTACTGCAAGCTTACCTCAGGTCTTCTCTATCTGACTTGATCGAAATAACTATGTTTTATGGTTTGTCACAATTCCCATCTGTTCTTCGGATCCAAAGGTCTCCCTCGATTCCGAAGGGGATTAATCCGGAGTTTGTCGAATGGAAACAAGAAGACCAAACCATTCTCAGTTGAATTAACGCTACATAAACTCCCATATGTTCTTTGAACTGTTAGTCAATTGGCTCGTGATAATTATTGTTGTTTTGATTTTTACTATGATTGTGGTTTTGTCAAGTACCTACAGATAGGAAAGACGCTTTTCCAAGGTAATGACTATGATATACCATAAAATAATACAAGGTGTAAGTGATGAAGATATAATAAACGAGAAAATGAAGATGAAGAGATAATAAACAATAGAAAAATTCTTGGACTTGGAACATGTGTTCGTACTTACATTACATACCTTGTGTTCTTTACTTTACACACGCACACACACACACATATAGTATATATAAATAATGGAATCCCATCAATCAAGTGATAGTTTTCCTAAGTTAGAATAGTCAAATATAATCCTTCATTGACCGGATACCTTTCCTAATATAAAATAATTCAAATACAAACAAAAGACACGTGAAAAACAATTTTGAAATTAAAAAGATTATTTTATGTCTTCTCTAGAGTTTACTCTAAACGCCACAATTAAGAGCATACTTTGTCCTTACTCCAAATTTAAATTTGGGTAAAAAAAATCTTTAAAAATCTTCTTCAATGTTACATTCAAACTAATATCAAATCAAGAGAGTCTCAAATTTTTATTCAAATTACCAATTGTTAGATTTCATTCTCCTTTAATTTTTCTGTTGGGTTGACCTTTGATAGTGCTAATAGAAAGGTAACATCGCAACACTTTTGATTTATTGAGATTATAATGTGAAAAATTTAATATTTGAGTGTGTAAAGTGAGAGTGTTAAAATCTTTTAGAGAGCAATTTGCAAAAACCCATCTATTAAATGGTAAGATATCAATTTTTATAATATGAAAATTAGTTGATAATAATTGTACAGGTAAAGGTGTACCATTATTATCTAGTCATTCAAGTTGCGAAAATATCCTCTCATATGCGGAGTAAAGTCGCATACATTTGATCTTCCCTATACCTTGTAATATCAAGATCCCGCACACAGTGTCATTTCTTTTATTTATTAGTAATTCAATTTTTTTCATCTTATTGTTATCATATACTATCATCATTGAACGAGTAGTAGATCTCATCATTGAATACAATCTATTTAACGATAATGCTGCATTAGATCTCTAAATTTAGTCTCTAAATTAAATATATGTAATATTATTGTCGCTAAAATTTTTACATCCACTACGACAAATTTTTGGTTCTACTCGAGTTCGTAACAAACTTGAAGGACCAATGGTATAAAATCCTCAAAAAGTTGGAAGTATTATAAATACTGTTTCTAATGTGGATGACTACTATACACAAATAGTACTGAATAGTGTTGTAAATGACATTGGCACATGGGCTGAAGATGGATGACAATTACTGCATTTATGTTTGTATATAATTGCACTCCTACTGACAGTACAATAGAGTTATGTATTTTGCCTATAAATAGGACTTCCATTTCTGAATGACGAATACACCGAATGAAATCTCTCTCTCTCTCTCACAGAGTATTCTATTTCTCAATTTGTTTTGTTTGAACAAATTATTTACACCTACATTAATTTGCTAGTTTTATAACAGGAAGATAGATTTAGCAATGGTATCAGCCAAGCTATAACCTAATAGCTTGTTCCCCTCATCTCAAAATTTCATGAAAAATAAGTAATTCCTTGTTTATAAGCAATGAACAAAGTCTACATTTGAAAGGCCCATAGTTTAAGATAAGCAAAACTTCAAGTAACACCTGCTATACTCAAATGAAGCTCACAATATCTCATAAGCAACTGCAGCCACAATAAAACATTCAAGCAAGAATAGCTGCATTCAAGCTCAATCCAATTGAATAAAACCAGCACAATATTCACCTCGCATTGTTCGCATTTTTCAAATATAGGCCAAACCATCAAAGTTTCTGTGTTTATATAAGAAAATTAGGAACAATACCTGCATGAAAAGAAAGAACCCGACATTCTCCAGACTCTCCCTACAATCCTGCAATCCTATATGTCTGGCAAAAGAATAGGATCAGAAAGTAAAAAAGAACCACATCTAGTATCCTGCTTTACATCTCGGCCTAAGAATCTTTATCTATGCCTGAAATGTACACTAACACTTGGTAATGATCGTGAATGTTCCCATGAAACAGAATGCTGAAGTGCTCCAATAGAACAGCCAGACCCCCACCCCCCTCCTTCCCCTTCCCCTTCCCCTTCCCCTTTATGCAAATTCCTTGTAAAATTAAATACGTCAAACAAAAACAGTCTCGAGCATTGTGATGAAGACAGATATGGAGAGGAAGAGAATGTTGTAAATGAAAAGGCTAATATATATCAAGGTGGATATCATTAATGGCAGGTGGAGATTGTGGTGGCATTGCATGAAAATCAGAACCTTCAATTTCCAAAACCTTCCTTGCAGTAGCTTGAGATTCTCCCATGTTTCCACCGATCTTTCTTGAAGAGATTCCCCCAAATTCAGCAGCGACTTTTGATGCATTACTACTCTCGATCGATGATAAAAGTTTTCCATTTGAGAGGCTTGTCTGAGCTGATGCAATCACATCACTGAAAATGCCAGTATCCTTCAACCCTTGAACAATGACCTGTAAGCACCGAAAAATAAGCAAGAATTTAAAGAAACTTTGATCACATGTGTGGGCATGCATACATATAATATAGTCATATAATATTATAGCTTCCGATATATACTAGAAACAATACAGACACTACAGCTAGAAGTTATGGCAATTGAACTGACCATGGGAGCATCAATGCGAGTCAAAATGCCTTTCTTTAAAAGTTTAATATTTAGTGCTTTGTCAGTCCACACAATGTGTTCCCGGTACCTAAAGCAAGAGAAGCATGAGCAAGTAAACATATAAAAGAGACAATTGAAATGCACCGTTGCATAACAAATCATGGTGATATTGCATTCATGGATATTGCAGACATGAAGATGAATCAACAATTATTGTTTTTGTTTGCAAAGGGTATGCACTAAAAGTTTAAACTAACAATTTTTTGATTAACATCAGATGTTAGTAGCCATGCCCATATACAGGTATGGCCGAAATTTGGTGAGAAGTGCCCGGGACAGGCCACATCGAAGGCAGTCAATTAGGGTGGAGACCATAAGAATGCGTAAGAAATGGTGAGATGGTCGTCTCGTTATTTCTTGAGAAAAGTTGAATTCCCATATTAGTCCTCAACCAAGAAGCTGCATACCTGTGACAGTCCATTTGGCAGAACAAGACCTCAGAAGGTGGACTCATTTATTCTACTTCTATAACTCATAGGAAGTTCGTATTTTAGTGAAGGGAAAACAAAAGATATATCAAATTTTATATAGAAAGAGCCTGAATTCTTAAAAAAGACAGTTATATAGACTGAGCTTGAATTCTGTGAGGATCAACACCAATGTGCAATACCATCCTCGACTCACATTCAGAAAAATTTACCTATCAAGAGAAACTTCCGATAAAACTCTCTTTTATAGAAAAAAATTGAGTCCAAAAGAAACTTCAAGATTTGAAAGACCCTCCTAACACCCTGTTTTGAATTAGGTTTTACATATGAAAACATCTTACAGAATAGAGGTACCTTTATCCATTATTTTCTGTAATTCCACAACTAAAATGCTTCAGATATAAACCATAATTCGGGCACGGATAAAGGAATGAACGAAGACAGAGTTGTGCCTATTATACAGACTGAGTCGTCTAATCCCAGATTGAAGTTAATACGGCGTTTACATATACGCTTATGTTTCAATCAGACGTAAAGTGAAAGAGAATACTAGTTATGAACCATGGAACCATGCACATAAGAGTATATATTCATGATTCTCTTTGGCTTACCGTGTTTAATCTTAATCTTATTTCGTACACATACTTGAGTCATGTAATGGGCTACGATACATTTCTGCGTGGTAGTTCAATGAGTTTCTAATAGAAAAATTTGCTTGTAAAATGTAATTCCTGCATTACATACAGGGGCTGGATTTTGTCCTTTGTAATCAACTTGTTTCTAAGCTAACCAAAAAGAGTTTTCCACCCATTTCCTAAAAGTCCTTTAGTAAAATTAATGCTACATTACCGCTTATGAATTTCAAGGACAAACCATATTAATAAGCATCTAGTCTTAACGGTGCGACATTTACCAAGTCTACATGAAAAAATGTTCATCATAACATAAAGCATCAAAAGCTAAATACTCCGATTGACATGAAACAGTATTTGGAAATCAGAAGCTGCATCTGTTGGTATAGTTATTACCAGTGAAGCATTTTGTCTTGTGTCGCAGTTGAAGAAATTATGAATGCCTGCAGCAAAGAATCTTTGTAATACAGCAGCAAGTATAATGAATAGTACACCATTACTAATATGTAAAGACAATGTTTAAAGGTTGGAAGAAAAGGTAACAAATTGCAGGACGTATCGAGACAAAAGAAATTGAAACAAGAACCAATCCCAACGAAAAGGCAGAATAAATTGGATTGGGAAGTAATACCATTCCTAAACCTCCTAATGTGAGACCCAATCCCAGAAAAACTTAAAGAAAATCACATATCCCAGTTGACCAGAATATGCCTGGGCAGCAAGCCTATTCTAATTCCAACGTCAATCCCTAGCATTAGTTTAATATTCTAATTCACTTACAAAAAAAAATCATTATCCTAATTCCTAGGAAACTCTTGGCCATTGCTAAGTCGGAGACAGGTACAGCAGATTTAGAAAGCCAGAACAGTAAGGATAGTACCTACCACCAAGAATCCCAATGTCCTGCCTCTGAAAAGACAAGGGTTTATAAATTGTGATGGGAGTATGGAAAACTCTATATGCATTCTTACATCTAGCTAATTATTTGATGTGGAAGTCAAATTGTGTGTCTGAGAGAGAGAGAGAGAGAGAGAGAGAGAGAGATGAAAGTGTACAAAATAAAAATATAAACCATCAGAAATACAATATAGATAAACCAAGTCTTACAAAAAATTTATAATAAGACAAAACACAGAAGCAGAAGCTAATTGAAAGGTAAAAGGAAATGCTTAAACTGGCATTTCTCTCCAACAGAGAAAGAGACACGTCAAAATGTAATATAAATGCATTATAACTTACAGCTCGATCGAAGTCTAATATGAAGCATCTTTTAACGTCCTCCTTCGTGGGCTTACAATCACACCGATCACGTCTTGAAGTCAAATCCGAAAATTTGGGGTATGTGTAATGCAGAACAGCAGCCTCATCCAATTGGATCGTACTGTAATGAGTGAACAGAGTAATGCTGTAATGCTCTTATTAGCTATTAAAGAAAGGTTCTGCAAATTCAACAGAGTTTCTAAAAACTAGAATCTAAGCCCAAGGAGCAGACAATATGATGATTAAAATCTAATATGAAGAAATAATTGTTAACTATCTAAGAAACATATCCAAAGAAAAAACAAAGTGGCTATAGAGGTTAGAAATACATGTGGCGGCCTTGATTCCAATAAACTAACACGTAACAACCATCTATTTACACTTTCAAAACAGCATTAATTTGTACCTCCACCTTTTGGGAATATGTATGTATATGTAGAGATAGAGAGATTCTTAAGCACACATGCATCCATTAAAAGAAAAATGAGAGATAATGCACAATAAACAACTACAGATGCTAACGAGCCACCATACTTGGGGGTCTTCATATAGTTGTGCCATCTGTGAGCACCATTAGGACGAAGATGATCTTGAATACGGGCGGCGGCTTTCCCATTTCCGTATGTCAAAAAATAGTTCGGATTACCACGAGTTGCTTCTTTGTAATTGCCAAAGTATGTCTCTTTTGGAAGATGGTCATAATTCTTCTTGAACATTGACACCTATGGCAACATCACAGATACATCATGTGGTATTAATTTCAGCAAACGACTGCCCTCATACTCACAATCATGCTTGCATTCTTGGAAGCCCGATTTCCATCATCAAATGAAATACTAAGGAAACATAAAACAACAATATGTGCTATCTTGTCTAGCAAAAGTGTTGACACTTTTCACCCCCAAAGAATCAAACAGCTCAGTTTATATCACGATCCTACATTAATTCCATAAAAAATAAATTTCAGGCGGAAAAGTACATGGAAAAGAAGAAAACAGGCAAATAAATGTTACCTCACTGAAAGGTTCTTTAATGTCATCTCGCTCGACGCTGCTCTCCTAAAATAAAAAAATGAAATAATCCTTTTAATTTTGCTGGCGAAGGATTTGGTGATTATGATCAAACAGAAAGGGACAGCAGAGAGAGGCAACTTCTATTAACAGTTATACATGCCATTACATGAATATACTAGACAAATAACATTTCAAATAAGACAATTCACTCACGTAATTTGGAAAGATAACCATATCAACATCTCCAGGCACATCTGACAACAACTTTCTGACAGAGTACTCACGAGCACCCACGGGATGCAGTAGCTCATCGGTGTCCAGATGGATGATCCAATCCACGCCAGCTTCCTACAAGACGCAAGGTCAAGATCTTAATCAAGATGTGTCACAAGCAATACAGAATACATCATGAACACAATTACTGGTAGGAAATTATCATACCCTTGCAATCACAATTGCCATTTCCATGTTGAGGGATTGCTTTACAAATAACTCATAGTTGCATGGTTTGTAGAAGAAGCTTGCTAACCAAGACTCATTCCAAATCCGGCTAAAGACCCCAGATGATAAAGATCGAAAAACATGGAAGAACAGTCCATAAATAGATAGTATTTTGTAATGCATTAACAGAAGAACAAAGTTTTAAAGAATTCTGAAAAGCGAAAAAACCAGACCGTATAGTTATCATTTGGCATTTCAGCAGCTAACGACCCCTTGAGAAAATCAAATGTTCAATATGAGGGAGATGTCAAAACTTCAATGAGGGTATTAAAAACTGCAAAGGATACCACAACAGAAGCATGCATTGTTTATAATGGCTACTTCTTTCTCCACAATGGCCTACCTTATTGCCACACAACAGCTAGAATCCTTCTAGATGGATTCTAAAGCTAGAGGCCGAATGATGGTAAAATTTTTCTTGCTTTGCATAATTGCATCTTCACCCATTTTTTAAGTTTACTAATCTCTTACTTCATTGATATATCCATTAGAGAAAATATTAAGAAAAAAAACTCCAAGGGACAGAAAAATTTTAATCTCTCTACCTTTCCTTTTATAGGATAATATATTCTGTGGCACACGCGATGCATTTGCAAATTGATGCATGCATAACATATTTTGAAAGAACTGTTAGTCATGGATGAGAGAGACGGTTAAGGAAGTGTTTGGTTAGCTGAGAGATAGACAGTTAAGAAGTATTCGTCATGAATGACAGAGACAATTAAGGAAGAGAAATGAGAGAGAGGGAAGTTTCAGATGTAAAGTTATAGATGAAAATTTAATGGGCTTGTATTTTCATATATTATTTTTAAAAGGAATATTACATTGAAGGAGAACACTATGGTACCAAACTTTTACTTTTCGGTACCACACCGAAAAGTGAAAAACCCCAAAAATGTAATGAGGTTCACCCAAAAAATGATAAGTTCCAACTCAAAAGGTGGTAAGTGAACCAAAAAAGTTGAGTACACCCTAAAAATTAGTAAGCTACACCAAAACAGTGGTGACCCAAAAGATGATAAGTGGCACAGTATAGTCAAACCCTATATGGAATTACTATTAATCTACCTATTAATAACTATTAATAAAGCGAGAGTACAAAATCCACTCTCTCCCTTTATTAATAGTATAGATAAGCTTATATTGTAAAGGATGTGTACTACAAAGCTGAACACTTTGAACAGCACTCCTAATTCTAAATTGGTATACCTTTTGACTTCACCAAATTACTACAAAGCTCGTTGGTTGAACTGTTGAAATATATACAGAAGGGCATAAAAGGCCAGTGGTGGAGATTAAGGATGACATATGAATCAACATTTACCCTTGTATATTGATTAGTAAATAAAAATACAAAGATAACGTTATCTCCAGTCAAACTATAGTAGATAAAGCTACAAAAGACAAATAGGACTAGCCTTTTAGCTTGTTGCTCCTCTAATTCTCTTGTCCTGTATATAACTTTTACTCCCTGCAAAAGAGAAGCATAGAATCCAAAAACTTCAGGCCAAAGATGTGTTTAATGGAAACAAAAGAAGTTTAGAAAATGAAGTTGCAAGGTGTCAATGTAAGATAACTGGGGACATCAAGATACAGAATTCTAAAAAATCATATGTTTAGACTCACCGGAATGGATTCCAAGGCATTAGATACAGTAGGGGATGCAGCTTTTCCTTCAACAAATAGTAAAAAGGTTGAAACCCCAATAACCTTATGAAAAAAAATCCAGGGAAGAATCTGATCTAAGCCAGCAGAAGTGCTTGTAGTTATACATATCTGGTATGCAGCAAAATTTGAAAAATAAGAAGAAAAAGGTCATAAATTGCTTTGATGACATTACCATACATCTCTAACAAATCAGCAAAATAGACTAACAGGTCACAATGAACTATCAAAGCAACAGAAGATAGCTATAATGCAATCAAAGCAGTCACAGAGTAGAAAGGAAGCATTCTACGAGCATTGTGGTCAAGGGATGGTTTCCAATTGCATCTAAAATCTAAATACATTGCCTGACTGATCCATTGTCAAGAGAATTTCCATATCGCAACACTCCTATTCAAGAAAGGAAAAAAGTTGAGATTTTATAGACTTGCATATTGATGAGCTTAGCAACATAAAATTTTTTAAAAATGTAGTTTTTACATGTTAGGGGAAATATTTAGTGTTGCAAAAGTGTTTGACTAACTAACAACTGATGAGGCATAAACGAAATTAACATGGTCATAAAAAACAGAGACTCTCAGTGCTTCAATCATCATAGAAAGACATTGTTCTATGTGAGTTCTAAAGTTTGCAATGAAGCAATCTAATCCATCTACACAAGACAAGCTTGTCATGTTTGCCCTACTTATCACTTTATTCATGTTCTAAATTGAGTAAAAAATTTCTTCAAATATGATTAACAACTTGTCCTATTTTCACAAATTCAAATTTTCAGAATTTTATCCATACTCTTTTAACTCAATTTAATCAACGGTATAACCATTTTTTTCTTCTCCAAGAATCAAGATAACCGATAAATCATATCAAGTCAACCAACACCCACCAAAGATCACCCAAGAAACTCCAAAACCCAATACAAGAATCAACAACTCCTACAAAAATGTAAACATAAATTCAAAAGCAAATTCATAAGAACCCATGACCTATAAGCCAAATACCAACGCAGACCCACCAATGATAATCACCCCAAGAAAACCCAAAACCGAATAAAAATTCTCATCACCTTAGGCCTCAGATCGTTATTCCAACTCTTATAGTAGGGTAAGGAAGGCAGGCTACCCTTTCCCAGGAGATCCACACAGTCAGACGTTGAAGAATGAACGGGTTCCGAGAGAATCATACCCGGGAATTCATGGCGGTCCGAGGACCACCGGGTTGTGGGGTCATTCAGGCCTCCTTTCCATTGGAGAATGAAAGCGAAGGCGGCGAGAGTTAACGGAAGGACTGTAAGTAAGAGTAAAAGCCGAGAAGTGAAGGTGCTTGAGGAAGATGGAGATGATGATGAGGTGGGTCTGAGAGTATTGAAGAGACCCGCCATTGAAAAATCAAAGAAAATGTCGATTTTGGTTAATCTGCGTGTGTGAAACATTTATATATTTCTGTGTGCCTGTGTGTATGAGAGAGAGAGAGAGAGAGAGAGAGAGAGAGAGATTGAAACTGAACGTTTTGTCGTTGTTGTTATTGGCGCCTTTAATTTTTCCTTCGGGTAAAATACGCTTGTAGTCCCAAAGTATCTATATATTGCTTATTTGGTTTCTAATTTTTTAATTGTATCTATTTAGTCTCTAAGGTTTTTGATTTATATCTATGTGGTCTCTAATCTCAAATGTTCATCAAAAAATCGTTAACTTCTCTAATCACGTGTCAATCACATGGGACCAAATAAATATAAATTTAGAACTTTAGGGACCAAATAAACACAACTTAAAAATTTTAAGGATCAAATAGATATAAAATTAAGAACCACATGATTTTCGTATGGTTAGAACCGTCACGATTTTTTAACTGACGTTTGGGATTGGATCACTTATATACAATTAGATATATTAGGAACTAAATAGACACAATTAAAAGATTGGAGATTAAATAGACATTAAATGTATACTTTAAAGACTAAAAGTGTATTTTATCATTTTCTTTACTTTTATTTCTTGTAATTAACGAGGAGAAAAAAAAAATCAAGGATCTTTGATTAGTGCTCAATTATGAGAGAGTATAAAAAATATATGTGTCCATCACGGTGGGAATTATACCAAAGATCAGTCCTAAGTTCATACCTATTTGCTTTAATTAAGGATGATGACGGGCCGAACCCAGATTAGAGGCCCAGTTCAGAATTACAGACCATACCCAGCCTAGAAATACGAACCAGGCCCAAAATCGTAGAACAGACCCACCTCAAACATACATGTCAAGTTCACCATAGGATGGAGGAAGTTAGGTCAAATCAGTCGTGCTATCTTGAGAGAGTCATGTCATATCATCTTAAGAGATTTAGTCCATAATTGATACCCGATGAGATCTTCATGAGACGCGCACGTCCCTACCTCCACGAAATTGTCTCGCCTGTTACGAGAATGACGTCACTTCTCCCGAACTACCTCACCTGTTACAAGAATGATGTCATAATCTGTTAGGAAATGTCTATAAATTGTAAGCTCCACCTATACAAGAGGGGTATCTCTCACATCTGAGCACTCTATACTCCTATAGGTGGTTCATAAACACATATAATGTATCATCAAATGAACTCACTAGACACATTCAAGATGATGTCCTATGGTGTATGTTATTTATAGATGATATTGTTTTAGTAGATGAAACTTGAAGAGAGATTAACAATAAGCTAAAAATGTGGAGAGACACTCGAGTCAAAATTGTTTAAAATAAATAGGAGTAAGATTGAATAAATGTAATGCAATTTTAGTAATAGAAGATGTAGACATAGTGAAAAAATTAAAATTGAAAATTAAGAAATACCAATGAGTAAACGATTTAAATATCTAGGATAGATCATTAAAAATGATGGAGAGATTGGAAACAATATAACTCATAGTATCAATGCTGATTGATTTAAGCAGAGGAAAACCTCTAGCATATTATGTGATAGAATGATACCAATAAAATTGAAAGACAAGTTTTCACCGAATAGCTAGAAGGACAATAATGTTGTATGAGACAGAATGTTGAGTAATTAAGAAACAACGTAGTGACAAAATGAGTGTAGAGAAAATGAGAAAGTTAAGGTGACTATGTGGAATAACTAGAAAAGATAGAATATGAAATAACCATATTAGATAAATGATAGGAGTAGCTCCAATTGAGGATAAGTTGAGAGATAATATATTAAGATAGTTCAGTCATGTTCAATGGAGGCCGATAGAGACATTGGTTAGAAAAAGTGATAGAATTTCTCTTAATGGTATTATGAGTAGGGGTGGACCTAAATTAACATTGAACGAAATAATAAGAAGAGATATGAAAATAATTAACTTAAATGAATGTATATCGCATGACCAAAATAAATGGCGAAGACGAACTTATATAAATGACCTCAAATAATTGGGACATTACACTTGGTTTGATTTGATTTAATAATGAACTAGAGAGTGAGTTTGACTTCCTAAATATAAAATATCAACTCTATTGAGGTAGTGTAAATAAATTAAAAAAAACCTATTGAAGATGAATTTTTAAAATAAAGAATTGAGTGAGAATAGATACATATTAGAGATACTCTTAAAATACATGTAAACGCTTTTATTTTTTTAAAATTTGAAAGATAAAGGAAAATTTTAGCTTGTTTTGTTAGAATTAAGTTTCTATAAAAAATTCCCAAAAATTTAAATTGTAATTAAAATGGAAGATTGGAATGGAGGGATAAAGTTCTCTAACCAAATCTAATAATGAGAATTTGAGGAATATATATTCTACTCAATAATAAGGACATTAGAAACTACACCATTGTTTCTTAGGGAAAAAAAAAAACTATCCACTTTTTCGGACAATTGATTATTTTTTTAGTAATTGAAGGTGTATGAGATAGAAAAACAAACAAAACAAAAATCTTGAGTTAATAGTTAGTTATAGAGAGAGAAATATCAACAGCTAGATAAAATTCTCTTCTTTGTTGTCTCTTGTGTAAAATCGTAGGTAAATAAGCAAAGTGATGGGACACTTCTGAGAAAAGATAGGATTATGACACGTGTCCTTGACGCCGAGGGTACCTCCTGCTCTCTGGTGCAGCCACGTGGCCTCGACATCGAGGCACGAGGCACCTCCTGCTCTATAATGAAGATAGGCATCCTCGGCACCGAGGGAAACCTTGCTGCTTGGTACAACCATGTGTCCTCGGCACCGAGGCATCTCCCTGCTCTATAACGAAGACACGTGTCCTCGGCACCGAGGGCACTTCCTGCTCTCTGGTCCAGCCATGTATCCCTTGCGTAATTAGATCCCGAAGACTTTTTTGGACATGTCACCTCGGCTCTTGGAGGGATTATTGACGGTTACAGCCCATCAGTCTCAGAGTTTGACAATGAATCATTGACCCTCCTTCCCAACGAAGTCAGAATGGCAGAATGAACAAGACTAGCAACCAAGGGGAGTTAAACACGTGGCATAAAATACAGGAAAAATGGTAAATATACAAGAATACCCCTGCTGACATGCAGCCATCCCAAACAGGCGTTTAATGAATCCTCAGAAGGATGGGACACACATGATGGCTTGGGAAGCAGAGAGGAAGGAGCACTAAATGCTCCGGGGCTTGAGCATTTAATGCATGAGCATAGAAGAAAGAGCATTAAATGCTCGGGAGCCCGAGCAATTAATAACGGGGCTTCCCCCACGCAAAATAGGAAGTGCACTGCCCAATGACTGTGCATTACCTTCTGCCTCACAAATGGACCAATGGGAAGCCTCTTCTTGACAGGACCCATCTGACAACAATGATGACCTTTATGAAAGGTATAAATAGCACTTACGAATGTGAGGTGAAGGTACGCAAAATCCAATTCTCACAACACACAGTGTTTTTCCTTCCCCTCTCTCACAGAAACTGACTTGATCGTCGGAGGGGATACGCCGAAAAACACTCTGGCGCCCTTCTAACCCCTCCTTTTAGTGCAAGGAACCGCCTACGGCTTGCCAGAATCGATCGGACAGCCTTGGAAGCAAGGGAGAGAGCTGTTTTTATTTATTTATTGTGCAAAAAATATCCCGCACACAAAGTTATTGAGGTTTTTTTTTTGCCAAAAAAAAAATTATACAAATTTTCTAACAAATTAGATATTATTTCATTCAATTATGTATATATGAGAAAGAAAAAAGATGAACATAAGAATATAGATGGTTGAGAGAGAAAAATAACAAGAAAGAGAGAGATCAAGAGAGAGAGTGAGAATGGTTGGCTGATGTCTATTTTTTGAGGCATTACTGAAAAAGTAGTGTTGGTAGGTTAATATCTGATGTATTGTAATTAGTCATTGATATGTTCTTTTATTGCCCAAATTCCAAAAATGTTGTCTTTGATTTATCTAGATGGACCCACTTCGGCACTAAGGTAAAGTGGTAAACAAGAAAACATAAATGCATGAGTTATGATAGTTAGGATTTTCAACGGATTGAATTTTAATTTGTTTAGATTCGAATTTCATAAAAAAATTTGAGATTTTTCGATAAAGAATATGAGTTCTAAATATGATCCGTTTATTCAACAGATTTAAAAATCTTAATCCACTTCTGCATACGTTAATAATTGGATATTCGATTTAATTAACCAATCCGACCTGAAAATTTGAATCTCAATAGCATTTTATAACGGAAAACTAACAGAAAGGTCACATTGCAACACTTTTAATACATTGAGGGTACAACATGAAAATTTATTCTTTGAGGTACCTATAATTTAATCAATCAATCATTTTATTTAATAATTTCATGTCAATCTCATTAATAATCTAACTAAGTATATATATATATATATTAGTTATTTTCCGTGCCAGAAGGTACGGAGTAATAAAAAAAAAGTCAACAATAAACATATTTGTATTTACACCCAAAATCAAATTACAAAGATAAAAGAGAGAGAAAGAAATTTAAGCACCGGTTGTAGTTGGGGCGAGCGATGGTAGTGATGGTGGGCGGTAGTGGTGGTGATGGGGTAGTTGCGGGGTGGTGGTGGAGGTGACGACGATGGTGGTGATGGTTGTTGTAGAAGAGATGGTGGTGGGGTAACAGTGGTGGTGAGGGTGGGGCGGTGGGGGTGGTGGTGGTGGTGGTGGTGGTGGTGGTAGGGTGGCGGCAGCGATGATGATGGTAGTGGTGGAGCGATAGGAATGGTGGTAGTGGTGATGGTGGTGGTGAGGCGGCGAGTGTGATAGTGGTAGTGGTGGTAAAATCAATGAACAACAATCAAGTTAGAGGCACTATATAACTCGTAAAAAAATCAATAGACACTATTCGTATAACAATAACAATGAACAACAATCAAGTTTTCCACAAAAAACTATAACTCCGATCAATACACTTCGATACAAAAAACCAACAAATCAAATTAGAGTAAAGTAAACAACAAATTTGAGGAAAAATCTAATCAACCAAGATAATAAATCAAAAATCACAAACCTCAAACCAAATAATAAAATGTATGGTTTGTTGATTCATTGTACTGTTTGCAGACAATGTTAAATGTATTGTTGATTCAAAATTGGATGATTTCAACATCAATAATTAACTTTATCTAAAAACATTACTACAAACAAAAAATAATTAATTGAATTCATAACTAATGGAATGAGAAGTTGTAACATTACTCCCACAAACAAAATAAGTATCCAGATGATGTCAAATGACTCAATAAGTATCCATCAACTTCCAAAAGAATGTATACGACCTGAAAAAAAAAATTATGTTAAATTTTTTTTCTTAAAGTAAAAAATTACTTTATCCATATTCAAATAATAAAAATATATAGAAAACATTTTTACCTGAAAAACATTGTTTCATATGTGTACGTCATGTTCATTGTTTTCCAGTTGCGCCTCCACTTCTTCTAATGCTTGTGAATAGATTAGGTCAGTTTCAATATCCGCTAATGTCTCCTCCAGTTCTATCATATCTATAAAGCTGTTCTCGAATTTCTTATGAATTATGTCAATCGGCCATGTAGATGAAAGCGTGTTAACAACAACATATAACATTATTGGATTGTTCGGACTAAAACCTTCTTGTTGAAGTTTATAGAATAATGCTTATTTCTTATTTAATGATCTATGACATTCGTCCCTCGATCCATTTTCTCCTGGGCAAATTGTATCCATAATGGATGAATATCGCGTTCTGTTTCTGCTAATAATTGTACAAACCGTATTGCATTAGTTGATTAGTCGTTTAGAAAAAAAAAATTCCGTTGCAAAATTCCAAGTTGTGGGAAAAGTCTCTGTTATTTTATGCATAATATAATTGTCACTTATATTTTTCCCTGCCCTATGTAGCATACGACCTAATTCAACTTTTTCCATCCCAAACTTCGAGATTGGGGTTCCATCTTCAAATGATTCATTTCCAAATTTAGCTTGTATATTTGATAGCGCCACACCCGTACTACGGCGTACATAGATAGGAGGTCGTTCCATATTATCTGTACATAATATAAAAGATACAAATTAAAGATGTAAGGATCACATTAACAACGGACTAACAGACATTACAACAAAGAAAATAATTTTTTTTTTCACCCATGTGATTTGATGCGTAGTTGTATTGTATCAATTCAACAAGTTTTTTGTGCAAATGTGGAAAATTGACATAGCGACAAATATGGAAGGGATCGAAATCATACCTTTTGTGCCGGCAGATGTAAAACCATTTTTTATGAAAGAATTCAATTCTATTGATGAAGCATTTACTTTTTACAATGCCTATGCAAGGTTTTTTAGCGAAAGAATCTAATTTAATATGGTAAGTCTTCTTGTGCTCTAAAGAAGGACTCCGGGATGACAAACGTGACAAGCAAAAAAAAGCAATAACTCGTGTTGGTTGTGAAGCAAGAATGGAAGTACGAAAAAAGAAAGAATCAAGAACTCATTATGTCACAAAGTTCATCGAGGTACACAACCATGCAATGATGACACCATCTAAAGTTTATTTGCTTCGCTCACAAAAACACATGGATGAGGGGGCTAAGCGATTAATTAAGAAGTGGAGTGAATCTAGTCTAGGCACACCAAATATTCTGAGCATTCTTTCACATGAAGCTGGAGGAATTATTAGAATTGGATTTGATGAAGACCAATGCAAGAGCTACATTCAGAAACTAAAGAAGCAAACATATGGCAATGATGGTCAGTCTCTCATAAATTATTTCATTGGAATGCAAAAACAAAATCCTTCTTTTTATTATCACTTTCAGATTGATAGAGAAGGACACATTTGCAATTGTTTTTGGGTGGATACTCAAGCAAGAATGGATTATTCTTACTTTGGCGATGTAGTTGTTTTTGACACTACTTATAAAACTAATAAGTACTTGATGCCATTTGCTCCTTTCATTGGTGCTAATCATCATAAGCAGTCAATTTTATTTGGTTGTGCACTATTAGTAGCTGAGACGAAAGAGTCTTTTGAGTGGCTATTTAAAACTTGGCTTAAAGCAATGAGTGGACAAACCCCAAGAGCAATAATCACTGATCAAGATCCAGCTAAGGGTGCAACGATAGCTAAAGTTTTTTCAGAAGCACATCACATGCTATGTATGTGACATATATTGCAAAAGGTCCCAGAAAAATTGGGAGTAGTATACAGACAATATCTTTCCTTCAAGAAAGACTTTAATGATTGTTTACATGGTACCGATACAATAGAGGAGTTTGAGTCTCTATGGACCAACTTGTTTGAGAAGTACAAACTTCAAGAATATGATTGGCTATGTTACATGTATGACATTTGTGATTGATGGGTACCTGTATTTTTCAAGGAAATTTTTTTTTGTTGGAATGTCGACAACGCAGCGTAGTGAAAGCATGAATAAATTAATTCTTTGATGGTTATGTCCACTTACATACAACATTAAGTGAGTTCTTGAAGCAATATGAGAAGGCTATTGAGATTTGTCGTCAAAAAGAGAATAAACAAGAATATAAAACACTCAATGAGCAGCCTAATCTAATAACCAACTTTGGAATAGAGAAGCAAATTAGTGAGATTTACACAAGAAAAGTATTTAAGGAGTTCCAAGAAGAGATTTGGGCAAGTGCCACCCATGTCTTCAATATAGTTTCTGAGGATGGGTGTATAAGTGTGTATGATGTTTCCAAGAGCAATGTTCATGAAGGTAAGATTTGATCAGTTACATATTATAAATCCAAAGAAAAAGCAGTTTGTTCATGCCATAAATGGGAATTTCAAGGGATTCTTTGTAGGCATATATTTTCACTATTTTTCAGATTGCGTGTGACAAAATTTTCAGAGCACTATATTTTGAAGCGGTTGTCTAGGATTGCAAAAGAGGGGATTGTACATGATGGGCATGGAGTTGAAATTAGACCTGATTTACAAAAAAGTATTATTGTGCGTTTTAGTGATCTCTCTTATTTAGCAAATAAATGTACGCAAGCAGGAGCGTTGTTCCACATATCATATGAATTTGCCAGAGAAAATATGCAAAAATTGTTTGCAAGTATCAGTGCAATAAATGAGGATGAAGCTTCCAAGAGTTGTACAACTGAAATAAATGTGAATGCCGATGACGAGTCTA
This sequence comes from Ilex aquifolium, assembly GCA_951799425.1. Lineage (NCBI taxonomy): Eukaryota > Viridiplantae > Streptophyta > Magnoliopsida > Aquifoliales > Aquifoliaceae > Ilex > Ilex aquifolium. Next base: position 4,162,302 of record OX637405.1, on the reverse strand, counting down.
CACCGAATTGTAACACTCAGGTCATAGTGCGTGCTCCCCAGAAAGTACGTACAAAAGGAATCGGAAAAAGAATCAAATCAAGTAAAGAAGAACGACAAACTAAACAAAGAACTTGCCATAGTGGTGGTGTACTTGGTCATAACATATGCACTTGCCCTAATGCAAAGGTAGGGTAATATCACTAACCATAATGTTGTGCATGCTTAATTCTTGTATTTATTTGTTGCAATGCATGTTTGTATTTTTTTTGTTTTAATTTATTTCAGGGACAATGAATACATTTGAAGATTGTGGGTTATCTCTTGGTGATTATGGGCCAACTGAAGAATATGATTAGTTGTGGTTGTAGAATCTAGCTTAAGGTGTTGGGCACTGCAACTTATTTATAACAATGTTACAATTTTTTTACCAAAAAATTTGTGCAAGTTAAATTTTGGATGCAGTAACTTCAATGGTAGTGGTTCTTAAAAAAAATTAATGTTTAGTTCAAAGCGGTGCTACAATTCTTCCCTTTATGCTTGTTTTGTGTTGTAATGTGTCTCTATGAATAAAAGGATGGTGTCAGATTTTTTTCATTGGAATGGAGCTAAATTTCAACTTGATATCATGTAAAATTTCAACTTGATTATTGTTTATTGAACAAGAAGATAATACCAAATTACTTTTTCAGATGTTTATGATGACAATGATTTATGATATGCAATCCTAATTTTAAACTTAATAAGCACTCCTAATTGTAAAATTGTGGTTTTAAGAGGACAAACTAATGTTTATATAATAAACCAAAAAAAAGAAAAAAAGAAAAAGAGGAATAATAACTTGACCAAAGAATTGGAAATACCAATAACCCGCTATGTTTATTTTTAATTTTTTTTAACCCAAAAGGGTATTATAAATTAGATGGGTAAAACCATCGTAGCAGTGTAGCAGTTGTGCAAACTAGCAGTAATTCTTTCACATGAAGCTGGGGGAACCATCCGGTCATTGGGTTAGAATTTTTAATAGATGGGTAAAACCATCTGGTCATTGGGTCGATCCTTTAATATTTAAGAGGAGTTAAGAATTTTTTTATTTATTAACATTTAGGACTTTCCTTATAGGACTAGATTACAATTAATAAGTCATAGACATTTCTTATTTAGTTAAGAACTAAATTATGTAGGTTTTGACAATAAATTGTGAGCATCTTTATTTGATAGTCATTAGATTGTGATCCAACGGTCTGCGTAAAAGATACCCACTAGAGACTATGGTGCAAAATTTTCATGATCACGCTACTCTCTCTCTATATATATACATACATACATACATATATGTATTGGGGGGGATTTCGTTTTTAGGCCTAAGTTGAGCCTCGAGATCGAGGTTGCTTCTGCTGATAATGAGGGATGTCGCAAGAGGGTTCAACTTTGACACAACAAGGACCTGACCCTATATATAATAGATATTAGTCCATTCTCAAAACTTTGGTTTGTGGTGGAAGCACGTTCTCGCACCGTCTTCAAGCAAGGTTTTTATTCCAATTGAATCGGGGATTCAAGTCTAAAAGGGCTAGTGCTTGATTGAAACTAGCGCTAGTTGAGTTGTCATAGGTCCAGAATCGGAATAGGACTAAGCAACAAGCAGTGACTGGATAGGTGATTGATCCTTTGCTTCAGTCCAACCAACTTTGTTGAAAGTGAAGTGCGGTGAAATGGACGTTCCATTCCAGCTCATTCATCTTAATGGCAATGCCTTGGCAAACATAGGGATCCTTTATTTGTTTGCCATATCTTTTCTAGGTGTTTATGGAATTATTATAACAAGTCGGTCCAGTAAATAAAGGGTGGCCGTTTGGTGGCCTATGATATTAGGACCAATAAGTCAAAAATGGGTTTGTGCCAGGTGTTTCCTCGGCCGTCAAAGTGATGCTTGACATATGCCGCACCTCTCATTCTTTGGATATTCTCTGCTCTTGTCCAACCCATCGAGGACCATTCCTCCTTTGTAGACATCTGCCCAATGAGATAAATTGTTGTTGCCCAAGGATAGCTAGAGAAGTAGTCTAATTGAGTTATTGATCGTAATACTCGATCTCCACTGATAGGTGATGAATAGAGGAGTCGATCAAGACACGAAGTTGGATACTGGAAGGACTCTAGGCGGCTCCTCAATCCCCAGGGTGACACGTGTAAAGGTGTAACCGTTATGGAGGCTAGGAGCCGCCGAGGAGTGGCGCCGAGAAGTGGTGACTCGGAGGAGCCGAGTACGCCATCTGACACCCGCATTTATGACGACTCGACAACGCATTTATGACGACGTGAGTGACTCAGACAACCATTAATGATGCGCCTGCATCCTCGAGACCCGAGTCTGTAGGTCATGATCAGCTGGCATTAATGGTGAGGTGCCGAGCACATAGTCTCGGCATGCCCGGGAGTAGGCGTCAGAGAAGCTCTAAGCCCTCGGCGCCGAACACTCGTCCTATCGCCCGAACATTGAAGGTGTGATGCTTTGAGTTGAAAACACTCATTACGTCTAGGTAAGAGGGCCGAATATTAAATGCTGCGATGGGACTTAAAGTCATGGCACTTATTACCTTTTCAGGTATAAATATCCCAGAAAAAGGAAAGTAAATGTACGCAAAATCGATACACATAATTCATTAAACTTAGGCCTCGAATCTCTGACTGACTTGAGCTTCGGAGGGGATAAGCCGGGTGCACACCTGGCCCCTTCTCTGACTTTGTGGATTGTTTTAGGTTCACCATACGGACAATCGCTACCTCAAATTATTGCAGGAAATATCCCGTGCAGATACAATGTTTAGTCTTCTATTCTAGCTCTTTTCCCTTGTTGGTAGGGGTTTCAAGTCCTAGTTATATATAAGGGATAATTGTTTTTTACCTTCTTGTGGTTTTGGATAAAAACACCTTACCTACTTGACGTTTAAAATTATGCACATTACCCTCTTGTAGTAATGCACCAAAATGAAATAATTGACACCATTAACAAAATAATAAAATTAGACCACCCTCTTTCGCAAAGGGATTCGATTGATTCTTCTTGTTTCCTTGTACGCGAGAGTCATTTTGTTCTTTTTTGTTTATGTTTAATCATGGTTAACTTATAACTATTTTGGATACCCAACTGGGTTTTGGTGGTTAATCACTATTGTTGTGGTTGTGAATCAACACTGTTTTTTTATTGTGAATCAAATTTGCTTTTGATTTTATGGATTTGGAGTATTGTCCATGGATTTTTTATTGTTGAATCAAATACTCTTTCTTATTGTTAGTTGAGTATTGTCCATGGATATCAAAATGTTATTACATAGCATATGTCTTAAGCAATTTCAAAATCATCTATAATACTAGATGTTCTTGAATCTAATTTTGATGGCATACCTAATCATCTATTAATGTTCTTGAATCTAATTATTATTATTATTATTTTATTTTTTAAAAAACACAGCATTTTATTTCATTCCTCAAAAATTATTTACAAGGAGAAAAAGCAAACATGCATGCCTTCCAAAAATTGCGAAGTCATATTCACATTTGCCAAAGAATGAGAAGAAATCAAAGAATTTTTTACTCTTAAAACTGATATTCCTCGCTGGTCTTGAACCATCAGCAACCTCCCCAAGCTTGGCATTGAACCCACATCAGAGAAATAAAACTGGTTCCCATCTGCGTAGCTTGCTTGGACAAAAAATCAGCCACTGCATTGGCTTCTCTAAAAATGTGACTGATCTGTAAATCAAGACACCCTTTAGCAAGGCAGAAATCTGGGAAAGGATACCAAATAGCTTCCAATTATTCAACTGCAATATCGTTTGATTAGGTCTGCCATCAAATGTCCAAAAACTAATGGCGGCCACTTACTCATTTAATGGCCGAAAATCACTACTAAGTTGCTGATATCAAAATGTTATTAGAGAGCATAAAACTAATGTAGAAACTTACTCATTTAATGACCCTACCTATTTTGGTATAAAGGGTATTTTAGACACTTAGACAATATTTTTTTGGAGGGAAACAATGGAAATAAAGTCCACAACGTTTTTTGGGCGTGTGAAGTACACTCTCCGCTAATTTGGATGATAATAGTAACGGTTTCACTTTGGTATATAACCATAAAGGGGTAATGTACATAATTTTAAACGTTAAGTAGTTAAAGTACTTTTAAACGAAACCATAGGGGATAAAATGCAATTAACCCTATATATAATGACTAATGACGATGCATTGCGTTTAAAAATTATTGGATATGGATGGTAAATGGTATTAGTTCTTGGGAACAAAGTAGGACAAGCCAAACAGGGGAAACACCTAATATTATGTTAAGTCATGTTGGCTGAACTCAATAGCAATCCAAAGTCCTGGCTACACATCTTGGCTTTGATCGAGCAGATTTAGCAGAGAGCTCAAGCTTATACATTTTCCAAACCAATCTTCTTTGTTAGTTCAATGGAACCCAACTGAGTCTGCCCAGAAGCCTAAAACCCAATCGTCCGCAATAGAAATTTCCAAATTCATGACAAAAGGCAGCAAGTTAACTCCTACATAACGGTAATGGTTTTGAAACAAAAATCACTTGAAAACAGTTGATTTTAACTACCAGTTCCATCAGCTACAATTGAGAAACTGTGGCCCTGTCTTGCTCCTAAGAGCAATTCCGATGAACATCTCTAATAATACTCTCTATTTTAGCTAGAGAAACTTTTGAAGATTGATAGATAGGGGGTAATGTCAATCTAGTTGAGATCTGCTCATTCTATTGTGACGTACTTCCTCTCCTATTTATAAATAAAATTATTCATTATTTATTTTTTATCTATTTAACTCTACTTTTAATTAAAAAAATATTTAGTTACAAAAATATTCATTATTTCTAAATGAAGTTCTATGTAAAAAAACCCGTCTAGTAGGCCCACCCTCCGGCCCTCCCAACAGGCCTGCCCGCAAGTCCGCCCAGTGAATAACGAGTTTGGCAGCGAATAGTCTATCCCTATCTGAAGCTCGGCTCTGCCCACTCGATAACTTATCCGGATAAGGACTTAGGCCTACCTTACCTAGACTCAACCCAAAAAAATTTCACGGGCTGAGCTCGGCCCGGCCCATGGATACCCTTATTCAGAATGGCTCCAAAGAAACAAACCCTTCCATCTTCATCATCATCTTCATAAGGAATCCCTTTCTCTGCTAGATTTCCTGCTGAAATCAAATAGATAGCCCATAACTCAGTAGACAACAGGATTCTGATTCCCACCTCTAACTCTAGTGGGAAGCTTGCTCTTGACCCTTCTTTTAAGTCGTATGTTTTTTAGGAGTTTTTAGATTGCTATCTTGTTCATGAAGAAAAAACCCTAATGTTGAACCAATATCAACTTTTATGAAAATCCTAAAACCAATGGACAAATCATCTTCGTTCATGAATCAATCCTGACCAACGATGAATTGATTGGGTTGCAAAATTAGTACCCTATTACGAATCCCAATGAACATGTTCATGTATCTTTGATTTTCAAAGGCCGGTACCTAGGTGTTCAAAGATTTCTGTTCCTTGCGTTGTAATTTGATTTATTTGGTTCTATTTATTTTCCTGCCATTTGTATTGACCAAATTACTATGAACATTAGATATTGGTCATCGCAGTAGAATTCAAGTCGGCCTTTCAAAACCATGACGACTTCAGTAGCCCTTGGGTGGGTGTGAGGAGAGTTAACACCAAACGGGGCGAAGTCTATGCGGGTTATGGAGATGCCAAGAGTGTTGAGTCCTGGTATTTTAAGTACATTTACCTGGGTCCCATTTAAACCAAGAGGATTAGACGTGTTGCACCTTATATGAAGGCCAGTGAAGAAGAAATCATTTGCATCAACAAGCTTTGGGTCTTTACAAGCAAAACCATTCAGTAACACTCAAGGGAGCCTGGATTTTTGTTTATCCCGGGTTAAGTTAAGTATTCATACGACTAACAAAATACAAATGTAAACTAATAAACATATATTTAATAATACAAATGTAAACTCATAAACACTTACTAATAAAATTGGTAATACCAGTACAAATCCAATTGATACATAATTAATTTGCACCAAAAAAAAAAATAAAAAAATAAAGATAATGAACTAAATCACCTATAGCATAACTTCCTCAGTCAACAATCATAAAATTCATATGCATAAAGTTGTCAATGCTCCATTAATGTTTCAATGTAAGCTTCAAAATTTCATATTGGAGTGAAAGATGGTGGTTTATATTATACTTTGCATTTAAAAGCTAGGACTTACAATAGAATCATATGAACTCATGATAATGCCTAAATTTTGTTGTTCGACCTTTACTTATTCCGTTATTCGCTTGTTTATAAACAAAATTTCAAAAAAACTAATGGTTAAAAGCAAAATAATCCACAAGCAAAAATTAAACCATGCATTCTAAACAAAGTTACAAGCTTAATGAAGGAAACCTTTTGAACACGTCCAGAAATCGCTACCAAGCGGCTTTTAATTTGACGAACTCTTTCCAAATTGAGAGTACTAATCTTGGAAGTCAGCTTGTCTAATGCTGGATGAGCTTCTTGCTCCAATGTCCTTGCCTATTTCAAAATAACCCAAAAAACAAAAAAAGAAATTAGAAAAAGGAAATTGGAAAATACCCAAATTGAGCAGTAACAAAGTGTAGTTTCATTTACTTCATTATCCAAGGAACTACAAGCAGCCTCAAGGCACGCTTCCAATGCAACGAACTCAAATGGAAGAAGCTTTAGTCCATCTCGATTTTCCATTGCTTGTTTTTCGTCTGACTTACCCTCCTCATTCTTCTTCGGGAATCTGTCGAAAAAATTATGAGGGCTTGCTGCCGCTAATTGTGGATCTAAGTCAGGGACTGAAGAGAGAGAAGATGGTGGAAAACGTTTCCTGATCCTCATAGATGTGGCCTGTGTGATATATCTGTAGAGACTAGAGTCTAGAGAGAGAGATTTGATGGAAGGATTAGACCAAGAGCAGTAGTCGCCTGTGTGTTGCATCGTTGCTTGTCCGGAGATTTGGGGAAGGGACTCGCGTGAGAGAGAAGCTTTGCAGGTTTGCAAGTGGGTTGGATGGGACTCGACTGATTTTGGGGAAGCTTTGCAGGTGGGCTGGGTTGGGTTAGTTGAGTTGGATGAGATTTTTTTTTTGGAGTGGGGGTGAGCTGGTACTTAGTGGTAAATTTTTTTTTTTTTTTTACTCTGGGCTTCAGCCCACTAATAGATCTGTCCTTGGTAACACCGTCATTAAGCAAGCATGGAGAGTGAATGAGAACATCTACATAACACAGTATATACAATTTAAGCGAAAATGTTTGTAGTCTCATGAGAATAATGTTAAGATACCTGTGCTATTTTGGTCTGCTACACACAAATCTTGAAGGGAACTCGATCAGCAGCTGAGACAACATAGCACGATAGAGCAAGGAGTCCTAGGAAGATAATCTTACTGTCCATCTGGAACAAATGCTATTGCTTACTGACTTCCAAATATCTAAAAGAAGTAAATTAAATTCTTCACTCGTGGATATGCTGATAGTTTGAGAGAGAGAGAGAGAGAGTCTTCCACCAACAAAGGGACAGCCGTCTTTTCATTCACTAAATACAACAGCATGCAGCTACTTGCACATAAACATCGAAGGGAAGACAACACAAATGGATCATTTTTGCACCCAAACTTGATAAAAAGATTAGACTGATTAGTCCAACCTACTATTTCATTGTACAATTTGGTTGTTTCATTGCTTATTGTTTGTTTGTGAAGGGGTATAGAATCCTCCTCCTGCTATCTTATAGGACACTTGTAAAAAAAGGCGCACAATCAACAACACAAATAAATATTAAATTTAACAATTACACCATGTTTTTTTCGGAAAATACACCATGTTAATATTATTATGTGGTGTAATCTTCCAATGACAAATAAACAAGTGGACAAAACGATTCCACTTTTTTTTACATAGGTGGTTACTCTCTGTTGTTCCAAAATCAGCTGAGATCAATAGAGATATTTTAATTGATAGACAACTTTCAGATAATTGTTTGGAATGAGTTTAAATGACTTATATTAGGATTTCACTGGATGAACAAATAATGGACAATCACACTGTGCAAAGGCGAAATAAAATAACAAAAAACTAAGAAAATATGATTTCGTTACTAATTCAATCGAAGAGACTTCAGTTATAAAAAGACTGAATAAATAGTTTTATTACAGTATTAACTACTACTTAAAATTAATCTAAAATTATTCCTAATAATGCCCAAATCGTGGATCTTTTGGGTGTTTGAGCTTATCCTTATCTTCTCTACTAAGTGTCCTTTTATAGTCATTCATTTCGGCGATTTTGCTCATGTCGATGGTTTCTATCTGGTAACTCACAATTAGTTACTTTTTTCTTTTTAAATATGGTTATAATTGATTATCTCTCGATTTTATTCATATTTTGTCATGTAGCACTTCCACAATAACTCTGAACTGTCAAATGTCAATACACCGAATATTCTTAGGATTTAATATATTATGTTTAAATAATATCTTACATGGAGGAGTAGTTTTTTTTTGAGAGGGTAGTTATTTGAATAGGTGGGGTCCACTTTTCTTATTTGATAAGTTATTATTATAAAATTACATTATACGACAATGCTGATATGGCACAACTCTTACATGTAATATTTACTCATACGGGCACATGAAATAAGAGAACAGGGTCAAAGTGCCTTTGACCAAAAAGGACAATAGAACTAAACAGAGTACCCAATCAAGTAACCTAAGGGGTGTTTGTTTCGGTGGATAAAGAGGGAAGATTGACTAAAAAAATCCTGGGGCCCACAAATTCTATATTTGAATGAAGAAAAGCTGATGAGATTTTTGTTGGGTTGAAATAGTCGGCTCGTAGTTAAAGACCCGATTTATTCCTTCTAATTAGATACCAATATCCCTTCTAATTAGATACCGATTAAGTCATGTTGGCTGAACTCGACAGCAATCCAAATTCCTGGCTACCCATCTTGGCTTTGATCGAGCAGATTTAGCAGCTTATTCATTTTTCAAACCAATCTTCTTTGTTAGTTCAATAGAACCCAACTGAGCCTGCCCAGAAGCCTAAGACCCTATCGTCCACAACAGAAATTTCCATACTCATGCCAAAAGGCAGCAAGTTAACTCCTACAAAACGGTAATGGTTTCAAAACAAAAATCACTTGAAAACAGCTGGTTTAACTACCAGTTCCATCAGCTACCATTGGGAAACTATCGCCATGTCTTGCTCCTAAGAGCAATTCCAATGAACATCTCTAATAATACTCTATATTTTAGCTAGAGAAACTGTTGAAGATTGTTTGAAGAATGATTTTTAGTGATCAACTCTATGAAATAAAGACTTGAGTCGGCAACTGCATAGCAAGTTCACAACACTGCATAGCAGTCAAATAAGGCATACACATATGCCTTCAATTGTTGCATCAAAACTCAAACATGCTTTTTTTTTCTTGAATATGGGCAAATGGGAAATATAACAAAATGAACTTTGTTTTTTTGTTTCATTGCAAATTTCTACATCTTTTTTACATTATCTGCAAGGATTTCCCAGCTAAGCTGAGAGAAAAGAAGTCAGACTATGAACAAGGCTAGATACAAGATTGCAACCTTGCTCTACACAGAAGCTACAGGAAACAAAGACTACATTGTTGGAAAGCTACAATTGGATGAACTGCACACCCTGCAACTGAACCCTCAAAGCTAACATTCAGCGGGGCTGCTGGATGGGGCGGGGGCTGCATCTTGGGCTAATGTGCTTGGCCGGCTTCTCCCAGTACTTTGGTGGCTCCACCGGGGACTTGAGACCTCTACCTTTTGGAGAGCTCAGATTCTTGATCAGCGCCTCACCATCCTTTGCGAAACCTGTTTCCACAACCAAACGTACATTCAGGTTTGAGATTGAAACAATATTGCTGCGCTTTCAAATCACTTCGGTTCAATTTCACTTCAGTACTTCAGTTCTCAAAGTTTTTAGGACCTTGCCCTCCATATGATAAATCCCAACTATCATAAGAACAGCAGGTGGCCAAGATGGGTGATAGCCCACTCTTCGCACAATAAATCTACTCTAAAATTGACTTATTAGCTCGACCAGTCATCAGAACAAGGTCATATTCGGTTGAGCTATTAGAACTCTAATGTCTTAGTAATTTTGGCTCCCAATAACAACAAAGGTACCTCTATATGATGAGCAACCACTGCCTAAACAATTCATACACAACAGTGATATCTTTTGTTTTATCTTGATCATATGAGGAAATAAACACCACCAACATGGTGGAGCTTACAAGTCTAGGCTTACAATACCACACACCAAACTCAATAAATCCAATTAAATAATTGAAGTAAGCAATTAAGCAAAAGATACCCAAACTCATCTTCCCTGTTACCCAGGGAAAAAAAAGTGCCATTAAACACACACATATACACCCCACTATATGCATATATACAAACAATATGAATCGCAATTTGCTACAAACCCAGGATTTGGGTTTAGGGGCAAATACTTGTAAACAACTAGAAAGAACTCTATAAGACGATCTCCGTGAAATTGTAAGAATCTATTCACAAAATCTGTATCAAATTAAGGATTTTCAAACCTTATGAGGTGCGAGCACCCCTGGGGGATCGATCTGGGTTTAGGGGTGAATTCGAAGAAAAATAAAAAATAAGTTTTGAAGCCGATCAACTTGAAATAGTAAAGATCGCTTCATAATCGACCCAATCGAAATTATTAAACCCTACAAGGGCTAGATCGAGAGACAAATAGACAAAGCGAGAGAGAGAGGGAGAGAATTAATACCATTTTGAAGCATCCCCTTATCCGACAGAAGAGATCTGTTCCCTTCTAGCGTTTCAGAGATGAACTCTTCGAACTGAGCTTCCATGTTGAAGAAATCCTCATCATCGATCGAGTCAGGCAACAACTCAATCACATCGTTCCCACCAAACCCACCCTCTCCATCTCCATAAAACCCATCCTCTCCCTGTTGCTGTTGACTCAACCAGTAGTCTCTGAACCACGTCGATGTCGTAATCAGCTCATACCATTCCGGCGAAAAGTCCTCAACTTGACGAACCGCCATAGGAATAAACGGCGGAGCGTTCGGGTTCAACGTAGATCTCACTCCTGACACCATCGCCATCGTCACCGTCCAATCGTCTCCGATCTACACACACACACACAGTGCTTTTCAGCTTTGAGAGAGAGAATTTCTTAAAGCTTTGTTTCAGACCATTCACCCAACGAGACGCGTACTTAAAGACTTGGGGGGGAGGCTGATATTTATATGGCGGGCGGTACGAGCCTATTAGCTTCGGCTAACGCAGCTGAGCTTCGGAAGTGACCGAAGCAACCCACTGATTGACTTTGGATTAGAGAAGACCCACCGGTTTTTGTAGTTATGATAATTCTTCATAATTTGGTGTGCCAGTCCTTATTGACAACTGTACGTAGAGGTGTCATATTAGTTAACAGACAACATAAAATTTGAGTGTTTGAATATTCTTTTAATTTTTCGTTTAATAAATAAGTGAATTTAATATGATATTAATAATTAAATTGAATATAAAAAAAATAATTATAAAAATATACGATACGATTTATTTATATATAAGTTATATATGGTTCATACACGACATAAATTCGATATAATACAATTCATTATATATGAATTAATAAACGAATCGGATATGAATAAAATATTTTTTTGACAAAAAGTCGTTAAGACTCGATACGAATCCACCTTAACAGATACAATTGAGAAGTTTAGTTGTACGTGTTAAGAGACCGGTGTATACGATAATCTTCAAATGGAAATTATATCCTGGAAGGGGCTAGGATTATCTTTGAAAGAGATAATTTTTTGAAGAATTAGTTCTTGATAATTTTTTAAAGAATTTGCGATCCGAAATATGAGATTGGCACAAAATTAATGAATTTAATTTTAATTGTGATAGAGATAAATAGAAAATAAATAAATCCTTTAAATAAGTAAATCAATTTAGACTCATGCAAATACAATACAAATTCAACATGACACTAACTCGACTATATAACATTATAAATAAGTAAAATAGACCTATTACTCATTAATAAACGAATAGATTCATAACATTTGTTTAATTAATAAATTTGTAAGAACTCAATTAAAATCCGTCACGATAAAAACTCGATTACAGACTATTATAAATAGATAGAGTATATCAATTTATAAATGGGTAGACCCGTAATAAATTTAAATAAATGAATTAATACGAAATTGATTAAATTTGGTATGAACTTAATTTAACACAAATTTAAGTAAATTAAACAAATTTTGAGAGAGAGAGAGAGAGAAATGCTACATTTTATTTGTAGTGGGTTGTTTACGGGCTAAATCCGGTCAGCAGCCGGTGGTGGATAAGACAAGACGTGTACAGATGTTGGATGTGAACTGGAGATGACGTGTGGGGCCCTTTTGCCCATGTGAAAGCGTTGAAATATTGGAGAGGGGAGGGAGACGTGGTCGTCGGGTGTGAGGATTGGTTGGTTTTAATCTGACGGTGGAAAATTGTATGGTTGGGAGTGTGGGACCGGCTTAGGTGCTGAACCCCTGTTTATCCGCATTGGTCACATGGGTGATGGATGTTTGGTCGGTAATGTAATAACATGAAATTATATGACCCTCATGTGCAATAAAGTAATTTAGCAAAAAAGTACAATAATTACCAATAAATAAGAATTTCTTTGGAATTTAAATGGAAACATTTATTGATACCCACTTACATTTGCCCCCCCAAAAGAAGTGTGCATTGACATTTCAATACCAATATGGGGCCCTCTTAGTTTCTTTTTCTTTTTTTTTTAAATTATCATTTACACCCACATATAATTTTTTTATGACAATCACTTAAAATTTTAAGTTAATCATATTTAGCCATCTAGATTTATCTATTACAATCTCTGCCCATTTTTATAGTTTTTTCTTTTTACCTATCTTTACATGAGTATCATGTGTGCACAACCCTCGTATTAATTAAATGTTCTTTCAGTTTGGAAAGAGTAAGGGAGAGATTTGAAATTAATCTTTCCTCACGATTATACACACTGAATTGTTAGACATAACCTAGGGGTGAATAGATTTATTAAAAATTAAGTTGAACAATTACTAATTTAAAACCTAAAACATCACAATTACCAATTAATAAGTTTTTTTTGGTACCAATTAACAAGTTAATTATATAATTAAGTGTGTGAACCCTTTTTATCAACAGTCCGAACAACCCAACATGTGAATTTGATACAATGATTTATCGATTGATTAAACAACAATCAAATTCACCACAAAAATGACCGCACAACCAAGCCAACCATTCACAAAATTCAAATTGATGAATAAGTTAAATAGATCAGTTAAAGTGGTGATCCATCAAACATTGTGTGTGCAATTACATGTGTGTGTATGTGTGAAATTAAAACAATCAACAAGAATATTCACAACACAAGTAATTTGTTGACGTGAAAACTCTTGTCGGTTAAAATCGTGAAATCGATCCCGATTTACGTAGAGCTTAATTTACTAAACTCAAAGTCAATTTTCAAATATTCGAGTCTTATATATTAATCAATTTACATTGTTAGATGCTCTTTTTCGTTATAAATTTCTTCTCCAGAGTCCCACCGAAGTTATGAGTAGCTTCACTTTGATGCGATTACCACAATGAACCATCTAGGGCCCTTGAGTAATCTTTAAGACTGCACATCCAAGACTCTCGGATTGTGCACACCAATATGGGTTTGTTGACAAGCTAAATATTCTTCTCCAATATGTGAAACTGAATAGGAAGGATCAAGATGGTTTGACCTTTGAATTTTAGAGATCTAGGGTTCTTATTGATTCTATAAAGTATTAGATCTTACCCTAGCACAGAAAGACTTATCTTTTATATAGGTTCGGAATAGGGTTTGTCTTGGGACTCAAATAAACACAAATTTGTGAACCATTGCTCAAGCCATTAGAGAGCGATTGCCACTAGAATGAAAAAATGGGTCAAACTAAATCTGGTAAACAGGGACCACTTGAGCTGTCTTGGGATTGCTTAAACTATCTCTAGACCGTTTAAGCAGCCTAAGAACGACCTCTATTGCCCAACTTGTCAATCTTTTTTGATTTTATATGTAAGTATTCAAAGACTGCTCTAGCCAAAGGCAAGTGAGCAGAGAGTGACCCCTACTAATTTTTTAAACTAAAAACCTAACAAAAACTTGTCATATTGAATACTAAAAGGTATTGTATAAATAGGGTTCCATAAATGACCCATTCTACATATTCAAAACACCTTTAAAGTTTATAAAATCTTTTTCAAGAAAAAGTCTAAGAGTCATTCACAGATAATTTTCAAATTCATTTTAACCTAATTATCCTAAGTCTAAAATTAAACAACGGGTTCTAAGTCTCTAGGTCATTAACTTTGTTTTAAGGTCTTGAAGGTGCATTAGAGATCTCTTAACTTGGCTTTGATGGTTGAACTCCTCCTTCCACGAAACTTTCAGAACTTAATCTTTGAAGCATCATGGTCATAGATTTAGGTTGAGATTTACAACAAGGCTTCACAAAATTAGCCAACCACAATCAATTTCCTATCAATTTTCTCATTTGGCAATTTCGTGAAAATACAAGAGTAAGAAATTTAAAATTATAACTCGAAAACCACAAAGAACAGAACGAATTGTAAAAAAATCGCAACGCTCATTGTATAAGCCTCACAATCTCATAAACTAGGTATAATGACTATCTTCGGATGAATGCTTTGAAGATCATAGTCCTACACACAACAGTTCAACCAATCTCTTGTGAAAAAACATCATATGTGTAAATGTCATTATATCACAGGTATAGAAAATCACCAAAAAGAAACATAGGGCATGTTCATGGTAACATCATACAAGTTAATCCATGCAACATTTAAGAAATATTAGCCCAATATGTTAGAGAACTTGATTTAGTAAAGACAAGTTCTCCCCCTTAATTGGTATTCACACAAGCAAACAACAAGTGTAAAATAACAAAGAAAATGTGTGACTTCATACTAATTTTGTAAATGTACTCTCCTTTTGTATTTCATCAAACTCCCTCTTATTCTATTCTCATGCAACTGATTCCTAACTTGCAACAAGAAATTCTCCCAAAATTCTTCCACTTTTTGTCACGAAATGCCTAACACACAATATAACAAGTAAAGTAGAGAAATGTGGTATAACAAAGAGATATCAAGATATGGGCGGAGCTACACTGGGGCGAGGGTGGGCATGGGCCCACCCCTCAATTTTAAAAAAAAATATTATATGTATACTTATATTTATATATTCTAAAAATTATACATATATTTTTTACTTGTGCCCACCCTATAATTTTCTTATTTCAATTATTTAGTTTTTTTATTGTATTAAGGCTTTTTCCAGATGATCTTAATTTTATTATTTATGAATTTTTGCAAGTGAAAAGTTCTTGCAATTGATTTTTATTTGACTTTTTATTTTCTACGAGAAATCGTCTCTATTCTGTTAAAGTATTGATTATAGTCTTTATTATGTGTTAGTCGATTTTCAATTTTTTTTACTATATTTAGCTCTTAAATTTTAATTTAGTAGTTTTACTATGTTAATATTTTAGTGATAATGTCTGAAACATCGTTTATTGAATAATTTTAATAGATTGTTAGTGAATAACTGATATTTTTTATTACAAAAATGATAATTAGCTCAATTTTTTTATAATGGTGATAATTAGTCATTTTTTTTATAAATATTTTTTTTGTATTAAATAGACTTCATATATCAAATATGATATAATAAATATAAATATATTATATAGTGTGATTGGTTAAAAGAAAAAAAAAAGAGTTTGTAATTAAAGTGTCCACCCAAAATAAAAATTTTGACTCCGCCCCTCTATCAAGATAAAACATCTAGCCAGATAGACATAATAGTATTATTTTAATCAATGATATTATTTTAGTGGATATTCGAATATCAAATACATATGGTGGACCTTCCACAAGCCAGCATGCCACAAGATACCAAGCTTATACTCCAAAACCAATGCAATGCATCTTTTTGTTTTTGTCTTTTGTCTTTTTTCTTTTTTAAATCTATCTTTATTTTGGTTAGACCACTTGCCAATGTAAGGAAATTGAATTGCAGGCTAAAGCATATAACATCCCAAATGTTGCCAACAAGTAAATATTGACATCAACTATATGTCTTTTCGATTTTTGGTTGTTACATCAACTTGGAATGTGTACAAGTAGTAACAAACGGGGGCATTGAGTTGATTAGGACATCTTTTTTTTAGAGTCATACTTAAAATCTCGGAGTAATACCCTGAATCGACTAATCCCTATCTTAGTTGGCTTACATTTACTGAGCAATTTGGCTTGATTCACAAAATTCTTTAGTTCCGAGTAACTCCATAAGAAAAAACATTTTGGTGGACTACTAATTTTGTTATTCTATATTTGTGGGTCTGCTGAATTCTACCATACTCAACAAAATAGCTACTCAAAATATATTTAAATATTCAATTCACTACTTTAGCTAGCAACTTTTTAAAATTCACTCCAACCACACTCTCTATTTTAGCTAACTACTACACCCAACTTTCACTAACTTCCAATAATTTAAAAAAAGTAAAACATATATATAGAGAGAGATAGAGAGAAAAAAAAGGTAGAGAGAGAATTTAGAGAGCTCAAATGGCTCACCACATTTGGTGAGCCATTTGGGTTAACTAGGAAATAGAGAGTGGAATAGAGAGTGGGTTGGAGAGAATTTTTTGTGTTTGGCTAGCTAAAGTAGCTAAAAGAGAATTAATAGAGAGTGAGTTGAAGATGCTCTTAATAGAAGAGGAGACACTGGGCTCATTACTTTGGTTATTTATAATATAAAATAGGACAGACTTCAATAAGTTCATCCAACGGTCTCAAATAGACTCATTCAATGGTTACCAACATTCTTCTCAAAATTATTTATATTGTATCGTGTCCTCAGAAACGAATTACCCCTAGTTTGGTATTAATCCAGGAAAAAAATATTATCCAATTAGGTGAAATGTCACATGTAAAATGAAAAATTTTGGTGCCACATATAAAACGTTATAGGATTATGTTAACATCTAATATTCAAACTCAAAACCCAATTGAAGATTGGGTTAATGCAGGAGTATAACAAGATTTTTTAGATGTTTTGTGATAAATCAATGCAAGCATTTTCAGACGTAAATTATTCGATATCTTACCAATGTTTTATCAATTGTATGATGTAATGTTATTTCGTCACTTAATTAGATAGATTCCCTCAGGTCTGGAAATTAACACTAGCACCCCATAATAATGGATATGTAGATACACTTCATATATCAGTTAAGGAGTATTATTCATTAGCATCACACAGTTATCTACAGAGATTCCACCGCATCTACGTCAGCGCTGAGGTTAAGGTCCCACCGCGTATTCTAGGTACTAAAGAGTAGGTTTAGCCTCAACGAATTATCATAGTTATGAAGATTCAAACTTAAGTATTAAGCGAAAAAATTCGAATTCTTACCCACTGAGCCAACTACACGTTTGTAAGGAGCCCTTCATTGTGGGTGCATAGAACCAGACCAAAACCCTCCGTGAATATTCTAAATGTAAGGGGTGTAGGTGTTTAAGTAACAAATCTCAGGGGTCTGAGTGTAATTTATCCTATTAAAAAAAAAGAAAAAAAGAAAGAGGAATATTTGTCTTCAACCCTTTTCCTTTTCCCCTCTCTGGGTTGCCGCCGCTCTCTGTGTAAACCATAAGCATGGCCACATTGGTCCATTGTCGGATCTCGATTCGCATGATTTTTGAGAAGGAAATGTGCTGAAATGGAGATGGGCAAAAGGAAGTGTAGAATTTGGTGGCCGACCCATCTCTCTTCAACACAACCACACTCTTCCATGTTCTTGTTTGGTTGGTTCGTCTCCTCCTCTGAAACGTCTCTCGACGTTGTCGTCGCCTTTGCTTGTGATGAGACTTCAATTTCTTCGATTCAAGCTAATCTTCAGGTCTAAACTTCAAAACCCATATCAAATTTGTTCGGATTTTATATTTATTATTCCTGCAAATCTGCTGAAAAAAATATGTGTGCTGGTTATGTGTTAGTAAGCTTATACGCACATTGATTCACTGTTGTATGTGAACAATGTGAAATGGTTTTGAGCTTTATTTGTTATTTGGATGAGTGGGTAGGTCAGTTTTGGTGTTCTTATTTGGAATGGCTTAGGTATAACAAAAAGATATAGGCAAAAAATAAGGTTGTTATTGCAGCAAAATAAGATAGAATGTTGGATATTAAATTTGTGGCTTCTGGTCTAACCTTGTAGTAATTTGCGCATTAATTGGCTGCAAGGTTTCTTGAGTGTTATGTGGGATTTACTGCTTTACTTGATGTTTGGTTTAAACGTCCCACTTCAAAAGTTTTTGGTGTAATAAGGACCTTCAAAGGGCAAAACTTTGATCATCTTTCTTACTTCTACAGTCATTACTCCTATTGGATTGAAACCCTTGGATTGTCTCTTGCTTTCATAAATCAGGTCATTGACCTTGTTATTAACTAACAAAAATCTGAATATAGGATGGTACTCTTGGCTTTATAGGCACTTGAAGGAGTGCTACAAGATGTTCATGAGAACTAGAGTCTCAAATTGAGAACGTAATCTAAAGGTAGACAAGCTGTAGGAATGCAAGAGTGAAGTTAAATGTTCATTTGTAGGTAGTTAGATTTTATTCAACAGTCCAAGCTTGACTTAGCGATACCCAAAAACTCATATGCCTTTCTTCGTTGGACTAACCTAATTGTTATTCTAAGTCTTTTGAGCAAGAAGCAGAACCAAAAGAATGATACCAAGTGTTTCTTAGGATTATGCCTAATGTACCGCTTGAGCAATTTTGCATGCTACCATTGCTTCCTATGATTAACGGAAACTTGTATTTATTATTCACAAAGCTATCTTTGTTTATCCTACTAACTCTCAGCAAAGTTGAACTCCATTTTTTGTTTCAGGCACTAACTCTGGTCCTGCTTTTGGTTCATTTTTGTCACTTAAGTGGATGAGGAAACTCATTACCAAAGGCCTAGAAATTCTAGTTAGAGTTTAATTTTGATTTCATGCCAAGACCAGTAAACAAACAAATAGGTGGTCTTTCCAGATTTATTAGAATCTTCCTTTTCTCTTCTTGTATGGGTCATCTTTACCTTTTTCTTTATTTCGTAATCCCTACAGAGTGGTATCTTATAGGTTTAAATTTACTATTCAGTTTATTATTACTTTGGGTCTCTCATTTGCTATTTTAAGTAAAACTACAGTGCGATTTCAAGCAAATAGGCTTCATTTTTAAGTATCTTATTATGACAGGAGTCTTGCTGTAGTTAGTACCTCTTCAGTACTGTTTGAGCTAGTTCCTTATTGTTTTCACGCACTAAGCTCTAGAAAATGTTTTTTTGCTTAATATAATGGTAGGTTATATTTGGTGAGATTTTAATTGGGCTCGCTTGGATTGTGCTATCTATGAAGATTTTATATATCTTATAGAAATCGGATACTTTATTTATAGTTCCTGCATTAAACGGTCCGAAATAAGGTCATGTTATATCGTCCGAAATAAGGTCATGTTATATCACAAGTTCATGTTTTTATGATCTAAGTTTATATTTAGTTGAATGATGTTACAAATCTCCATCAAAGTGGTTATTGATTATTATTGAAAAAAAGTGAAGTGCCACGAATCAAAGCCACACTATTGAGACTTCAAGGTGACAGAGCAAGTAATGTCTCTGGATCTATAGAAAAAAGAATTCTGAGAATGTCTGGTCAAAGCCACTCTTGTCTACACCATGGGTCATTTCCCCTGGCCAACAAGATTATAAGTTTTGCACATGTTTGTAAGTTCTATAATTGGTTTCTGCCTCAGAGGAAATAAGTAAGCTGGTGTAGTTATATATCCGTTTAGTGAAACTCCATGACGTTATCATTTCTGGTCATATGATCCATTGTTTCAATTTGTGGAAGAAACGAACTCTTTCCATTTTTAGGGCAATACCATTTACCATTTTAGGGGATTGTAGTAGATTAAACCCTCCTTCTCCTTCATCTTGGTCTGCTTTGGCTCCTGAACTTGACCTTGCTATTCTTGGCCTTGGCTTTTTTTCTTGGAGTTCTTGCCTTTTTGATAATTTAAGCCATTGCCTTGGCCTGGTCTCTACTCCACCTGGCTAAATACTTTCAATCTAGTGGGCTACTTGTGTGTGCCGCCCCTAACACTGGACACTTTGGCACAGTCTAGACTTCTTTCCTGTTAAAATCTTCTGGGGCTCATAATCAGAAGTTCGTAGGAGGATCAATTAGCAAAGGGAAGGGGGGGGGGGGGGGGGGGCTAATTTGGGGCAAACATTCCTAGAGGAATTGAGTTGATTTTTCTTTTCTTTTTTTATCTTTATCTTGGTTCTTACTTTTTGGTGGGATGTCTTGGTCCTTTTGGGTGGATTATTAGTTTTCATTACATTTTCAAAATACATAAATGTTCTTGAACAAATGAAAAAGGGAAAAATAAACATCGGCCTTGTAGTTGACCAAAAAAAAAATTGGCCTTGTAGGAACATAAGACGGATGCTTCTTTAGAGTCCACACCTCGTCACATCCATAAGTACTGCCCATCATTACGGGTTTGATGCACTTCCTGTCTATTATTGAACTTTGTACTGAGGCCTTATGCTTATAGTCAACTTATAGTGACAGGCTCAGGGCTTGCAAATTACCTTTGAATGAGATCTACCCTGCCAAATGTTACCTTAGACTAAGATTGAAGAGCCCACGCATGCTGGGTGAATAGGACAGTTCAGGCTGAATATGGGTTGGCAAATCCGTAGCCAAATTGTGTTCCATTGTTAGGAATCTGTATGTGCTGAACAATATTTCTAGCCAGGTGTAGCAGTTATTTTAGAATTATGATGCCTAATTATTGTGACCAGGGGATACTACAGGAGACAAATGGGAACATGCCTGTATTTCTACAAGATAAATGTATGCTCTCTATGATGGGTTATTGTGCACCGGATCTCAGCAGTGATGACCAATTGCTGAAGGTTGGAAAGATAGACGGTAGTCACTTCAATTCCACTCATGGGCATACACGTCCTTGGAGTGGTGAAGATATGCTTGGAGAGCACTGTGGACAATCAAGCTGTAGATGTCACAAACTTCACGGATTGTTGGAACAATATAGGCTGGCTTCTGTTGAAAATGGCCACTGGATTAGACTCATTTATGGTTCGAGTGAATATCTTGGTGAAAAAATTGAGTGGATACCTAAATTGCATCACATACATTGGAACAGTCTGACAATATCCAACTTTGATCTTCACGTATGTAAGTCTTTTATATCTCTACTGCATACCCAAATTTTCAGTCATTTTGATTCCTCTTGTTGTTGATATCCTTCCTTTCATCAAAATAAATTCAGGTAATAGTTTATGAAACTCCCACATTTGGTGGTCACCATTTTTCGTTGGGATTTTGGAGTTCTTCTGAGCAAGTGAAAACTCCTCTCAAGAAACCCAAGTGGGTCAAAGACCTTCATCAAAAGCAGCCACTACTTGACTTGGTATTATTATTTTGGGAGTGATGCATTTTTTGGTTTACGCAAGTGTTAATTTGGTTACTTGTATACTTTCTAACACAGGATACCGTAATCCTGGCTATTAACTGTGCCACTGCTGCCAGATTATTGCTTCAAAGACACGTGCATCCTGAAAAGTCCATGTCTCAGCTTCACATTGTTTGCTTGTAAGCTCTTCTACTTTGGTACCTCCTGCTTCCCCCGCATTTTTCTTTTGATGTGCAAATTGTAATGGTCATGTTGTGACTTTTCAGTTTCTTCACCTTCATATGGAAACTACTGGCTGTGTCTGTGGCTTCATTTTCCACTTTATCCTACATCACTCTTCAGTTTCTCCATGTTCTTTTAAGTTGGGGATCACAATCATCTGTGTACACCGCATTAGCAAAAGTATTCAGCAATACTCGGAGTATTATGCAAATCCGCTGTTCGCAAATCTTATATTGGCCAATCTCCCTTCAAGATAATGGTTTCAGGTAATAAGAATGTGTACCTGGCAGTATTTGATTGCTTTATTTGCATTATCTAATTTCTATGAAAGTCCTCATACATGCTTTTAATTTCTAATGAAAATTATCCGCTAGTATATGTTAACAGTCTTATTTAAAACACTCAAATTTTAACCAATTATAACCAATTTATATGAGAAACTAGTGTAGGTTGATAATATTTTGTAATTGTTGTTTACTGTTGGGCATGGTTAAAGCTGATGTTGACATAAAACAATATAACGTGACCATTGGGCTTCTTTTATTACAATATTTTGCTTATCGTGGTCAGGAGAAAAAAGCCACCGAATTAAAGAGTTTGACCTGTTTGTTTGATTCAATGTGCATGATGTCAGGCTCCTTATTTTTGATCTCAAAGGTTTGGCAGATTAGTGATGGAAAATAACTAGAAGGCACAATCGTCTAATTGTATTTGTATTTTGCTTTGTGGATCTTCTATATTAGACCATACTGTGATATATACATCTCCAAAGTAATACCTATCTTCTTTTTTTGTTCGAGTAAAAGATCACTAAAAGTGCCAAAGGGATCATAGGCTCGAGTGTACTGGTAAGGCCAATAACATGTCACTCATGGAAACTATGTAAGAATCAGCAGCCTAGGGCACCCTTCTGGTTGCCTAGAGATCTTTTATTTCAGAAACAAATGTTTCAACTTGTTTTGCAACTACAGGTTCTCGAGAGGCTGCTAATTCCTCTGATATTAAAATGCAGAGAGACAGAGAGGCATGCTGTTTACCACACTAGCCTGGCCTTAATATCAGTATTTCATCCTTCCTAATTTCTAATGCTTCAACCATCAATCACAGCATGACCAAATGCACCCCAAAAAGAGATTGTAGAAGGCAGCATAATTCTTTAGGTGTCCCACAAATGCACCAACATTGTTAGCTACAATCACCCTCCTTAGCTATAAGCTTATAACCAGTCCTGGCATGAGGTATCTTCCCGGAAACTTTCTATCTGCACTTCCCCACTAATGAGTTCATATCAACTCAACTCAACTGAACAAAACTTGGTCCCAGCTATATGGAGTCGGCTACATCAATCTTTGATGACCATTGTGCCATGTCCAGGGCCGTGTTTTCTATTAAATTGCCAACTCTCATTTCATTTCTTGCTATCTAGATCAACTTTAATTTAGGTCTACCCTTATGCATAAGTTACATAACTCTCAATAGGACATCACTTTTCTAGCCTTCCTCACCTGTGCAGCTATAGGTGTTCCTCCCATCGTCCTCCGGTTCCTTTACACCAAATATCTCTCCATCTCCACTTCCCTGCAAGGGCATAATCCAGAATCTTGGCTATTCAATCACATACCCCTTCTTCCCCCAATCTCTGCTTCAGACCAAAGGAATGCAAACATTGTATCCATCCACCTACTTATCTTCAATTTTTCTTCATTATTCTGATTTTCATCGATTCTGGATCATGCATCAAGTATGCAGTGTTTTCTGCGGACAGATGAAAGGTGGTTATGTATAATTTTGAGATTAGATTAACTTTTTATTTATATTAATTATATGAATATATTGTGCCTTGTATACTGCCATGTTTCCTTTTTGGAATAGGTTCTTTTAATTTTTCTCCTCATTATTCTGAATTTCATTGATTTGTAAGGTCTCAATCATGCGTCGAATATGCAGAGAAAGCTGCTTTACAAAAGCATTCCATGTGGTTAAGTATAGCAGTTGATGTTATTTTGGGCAACTTGCTTGGCATTGCGATGTTGTTTCATGCTGAATCTACTTGCATATGGGTTTTGAATTTTGCGAAAGACATTACGAACTATTTGTTGCGCTCTGGCTGTGTGTGGTTGATGGGAATCCCTGCGGGTTTCAAGTTAAACACTGAGCTGGCAGGAGTTCTTGGCATGATTTCTCTCAATGCAATTCAATTTTGGTCGACACTTTGGTTCTTTGTGGATTTTCTCTTTATCTATTTTATTAAGGGACTTGCGATATCCGGGGTTCTTTTTGGTATGACTACCCCTGCTGCTCTGCTCATAGACATAATTTCACTAGCAACCGTGCACGTGTCAACTCTTCATTGCTCAATCTCACTACTCTATTCATGGCAGATACATGCTATAGCAGCCTTGTGGCGCCTTTTCAGGTAATCCTAAGCTTTCAACTGTTGAAATTCTGACAAAGTATATTGTAACCTAATACTTTCTACGATGTCGCAATTGAAAACAAATTGTTCTTCCGAAGGAATGTAATTATTGACCATGTAGGCATTCAGCCTAAAAGTAGTTTGACTAACAACTGGCAGAATACTCTATTTGATCTAAGAAAATATTTAAGGCTGTGTTCTTGCCAAAGGATTTTGGAAATCAAGCCATCAAGGATTTGACGAATCCTTCTGGGCTTGAAATTGCAGGAGTTGTGAAATCCTATGTTCTCTGTGAACTCAACTTAGAATACACGAGTACGATAAGTGTGGAAAATTAGCATTTACTTTGAGTTGATGATGCAATGCTTAGTATGAACACCCGGAAAATGGGGGCTAGTGGGTGGAGTCCAATTTGTGGGAAAATGCTGGCATCTATGCACACATGCAGATGGTGGATCTTTGGGTGATGCTTGCGTAAAAATCGACATTATTTCTTTCTTTCTTTTTTTTTTTTTTAAATGGTGGGTGAGGAGGAATTTGAAATTGTGTTACACTAACAGGAAAACATCACGTTATTGGGGGTTCAAAGGAAGTCTGTAACTATCTGGATGTTTTGGAGGCTAGTATGTGGTGGTAACTGTTGTGGGGTATGAAGCGATGAAACTTTTCCTTACTTACATTCTTCCAATCTTTTCCTCTTCTCCTTGATGGGCGAAAGTTATGGAGGTGTGGTGCCAGGTGTTTTGTCACCAAGAATTTGGTCACGACATCTCCTAACAACACGGTAGAATAGAGTATTGGTATATCGAGTCAATAGAACAATATTGTGCAACATCATGCAATATGAGGATGTTTTTGGTGGCAATTCTCAATCTTCGTGCGAGGTGTCATATCAACTAGGGATATGATCTGATCTCTTGCTCTTTAGAGCAAAAACATGCTTGAGCTTAAAATCCCAGGACTTAGAAAACACATTCACCAGTTCCTATCAAACGAACATGGTAAGAAGAAAAAACGTACAACATGAAAAATGTGAGGTGCCCATTAAGGTTAACGGACATTTGCTCATGTTGGGGTTAACACTAATGATTAGATTCAGAGAAGGAGATCATTTGCTTGCTTGTCACCATAATGGTGCATGTCAAGGGAAGGTTGAGAGTATTGATCACTTTTTTGTTCACTGCCAAGTTGCATTGGGGTGTAGGAATTTATTTCAGTTGGCAGGATCGGGTGATTCTTATATTTGTGGAAGACTATGTGGGTTTTGGGATTTACCACCCTTTGGAGGTGTGCAATTCTAGCTATTTTCTGGGATATCTGGTTGGACAGATATGCTAGAGTATCTGCGGATAGAAATGAGTATGAAGATCACCTATGGGATAGAGTTCATTTCTTGACATGTCCATTGGAGGTCATTATCTGGGTTCTGGAACCTTTGTGCTGGAAAAGTGATGATTTATTTTCCTTTTCTATCCTTTTTATCATTTTTAATCCTGATATAAGGATGGTTGGTAGGATGTCTCGTCCAATGTATCCAATTACTGTACCTTTTATTTTTCTTTCTTTAACAAAGTCGTGTTACTTATCTAAAAAAAGTGCACTACTTGAAAAGAAACATGCTTGTGCATGTCTCCCACGCTCTCTCTCTTTCTCTCTATTCATTATCGATCTTTTTGCCATTGAAATGTACCATTGGATGGAGTTTAGCATAATTTCCAATTACAATATTTTACAGTTTGCTTGCCCATGCATTTGCTTTCTCCTTGGCTATGTTTGGAACATTGACTTTTTTATTTTTGATTCTGAACGTGTTTTTTTTTTGAAAGTAGAACATGTGTTTGTTTGATTCCTGCTTTTAGTGTCCATTTTTCGAAGTTGTCTTCGACTTTCAACGTTCATTCATTCCTCCCATAAAATTGCTGTTGGTTGTTACCACTTAATTACTGTCATTAGTTGCTCTCTTCCTTCTTTGTACTTGTATTTTGGCACTAGTTAAGAATTCCAAGCCTGGTACATTACATAGTACCCAAGGATAATGTTTCACATAAATGTCACTTTGTGGTGGAGAAGGGCTGGTATTTAGAGTGAGAATGATGTCTTTTAGTGTTACGAAGGTGGTTTTACCCTACCAGTTGAAAAGCTAAATTCCTTGTGAGTCATTTGATTGGAGTCAATTTTTCCCTGAAAATATTAGCCTTGTTAATGTGGCTGTATTCTTTTTATGCAATTTACATTCAAATGTTATGATTTGTGATTGTTTTTAATGGTTTAAGCATCTCACGGAGCTGCTGAATTATTGGCAGGGGTCAGAAGTGGAATCCTCTACGTCAGAGGTTGGATAGTTATGAGCACACAGTGGAACAACATATTGTTGGCTCTCTTCTGTTCACACCGTTGTTACTTCTTCTACCAACCACTTCTGCTTTCTACATTTTCTTCACCATCATGAACACAACCATTGTCTTTTTCTGCATACTTGTTGAGGTCACAATATCTTTTGTTCATACTACGCCTTACACCAAACTCTTCCTTTGGTTAGTGAAGCCGAGAAGATTTCCATCTGGAATATGGTTTGAAATTTTATCTGGTCAAAGTAATGTTATTGACGCTTCAGAGACTAGATTTGATGATGAAATTGGTTCTATGTCCGAGAAATCAAGTGAAAGAGTTGACATAGGCCAGAGTAAATCCACTATATTGGTTTCATTGCTCCACAGCAACTATTTGAATATGGGTGAGCCCCTGAGCTGACATTCTTCAGAGTCTATATTTTTTGATAGGAGCAAATGGTTCTATAGTGCGTAGACAATAGTATATAGGGATTTTGTGAGTGTGTGTGTGTGTGGATGGTAGGACATGACATATGTCCATTGATTTAAAAAAGATTTGGTTCTGAAAAGCACTTTCCTGTTCTTGACTTAAATTAACTGGAGTAGAGCTGTGAGTGCGAGCTTATTTTGAATTTTATTTTGATATTGTACCCATAATTTATGGTTTCCTTTGACAGCCAGGTTGAGTTTTTCATTATCATAGATAAACTTAGTGTAAGATGATAAGCATTGATATAAGATTTAATATGCTTAGTATATACACAACATTGATTCCCAGAGAGCAGTACTCTCTCTCTCACACACACACACACACATTTGTGGTTTTACAATGATATTACATGCATACATATTCTCCCTCCATATCTGTGCTCAATGTTATGGCTTGGATGAGGATGAGTGGACATGTGACCTTTTATCCCACTTGAGGAAAGCTTTTGATTTGTTCTTTTTTATTTTCTGAGTCAGTTATATCCTTGGAACTTGAAACAGATTCTCGACGAAAAGAAACTACTTCAGCTGCTTCTTGAGCAAAATATTATGTTACAAGTACGATATCATCTGTAGACATTGTATCCTTTGCTAACTTAAGGGAATTCTTTTTCAGGACAAATAGTTTGGCCTCATTGTAGATATGTTTACTCTGCGGTTTCTAGGTCATCTATTGCTTCGTCAGTTTATGGAGTTCTCACTGGAAGGAGGTTAGCAGCAGCCTTTGTCTTTCTGTGTATTCACATGATTTCTCATCTCTTTTTTACTGGGATTATAGATGTGACTCTCTCTCTCTCTCCAATTTTTTTAAAATGTTACTTCTGCAGTATACCGTCTGCTATGGGGACTCGTCTCCCTTCGAAAATGCCATGGATGTGCATCCCCTGCAAGGAATATTGGCGCCTTTGCCATGATGCAGTTCTTTCGTGCAAGACAGATTGTACATGTCATGTACGTCAATGATCCAGCAACACTTTCAATGACCTAAGCTGACTTTGATATTCTTGTGTGGTTGATTCGTTAATTCTTTTTCTTATCGCGCTAGATATTCAGGGCCACCGTTTAGTGCTGGCCATCTCAAAATCAATTTTGGTACCTCTGTTCTAAGCATGAAATGACCCAAACTTGTAGCGTAGATAATGGTTTGACTTGTGCATATCTGATGCAAATTCTTTCCCACTTTCTCCTACTCTCTTAACTTCTGCACATTATAGTTTGCATTGCGTGGATGCGTCTCATATTATATTTGTTGTCTTCTATGGTTTTAAGAATTAATCATCTTTGTAAGGCAGATAACATTACTAACATATCATCAGATACCATCAAAATAAAGATTGTCTTGCAGCTACGGATGCTATACATTCAGCTTTGGTATTACTCCAATATATTTTTGAATTACCAGAACTTGAAGAAAACCTCTTCCAATGGTATATATATATTTTTCAGACTATGTGTGCTGCTTTACTTCAATAGGAAGGTTTTTCTCAGATCATTGAATACATCTTTACTTCAATGGAGGTCCTTTCAAGCAAGCATTTGTTCTACATATGATACGATGTGGTGGGACAAGTTATTAAATAAATATATAAAAAATCCTTCGACTCGGACCTTGGTCCTGGACATAGACTCCACCCAGACCCAAAGCCTGAACCCGAACCAGCATCCGACCCTGGCCCCAAGCCCAACCCTAGGTGGTGGTGGTGGTTGTAGTGACAAGTGATTGTAATTGAGAATGAGAAATATTATCAAATATTGATAAATGACAAATTTTACGTTGATGGGATTAGGCATTCTATGAGAATGAGAATAAATTTTTATTACTACATATTAAACATTGGAATGAGAATTACTGAGTAATAGTTATTCCATTTTCATGTTTTGTTATCACCTATCAAACGCAACGTTAGGGTATCCAAATTCGAAACTAGAATCCACGATGAATGGTTTGTATGTGAATTTAGGAAAATGTAAAGTAGAATCCAAGATGAATGGTTTGTATATGAATTTAGGAAAATGTAAAGAAAGAACAAGAAGAGAAAAATTCAAATTGGAATTTGGTATAATAGTGATACTATTAGGACATAATATATTGTGACTATTAAATTAATAGTTGACAATGCATTTGTGTCCACTGGGTTATCGCATGACTCTTTCTATTAGAAAATTAACGAATGTTGATTGCAGGGCAAAATTGTTCAAATTAACTTGTTTAGGGGCTCATTTGACATAAAAATTAGTTTAGAGGTTTAATTGACACAAGGGTCATAGTTTGAGAATCATTTATATAGTTTACTCTACTTTTTTTCAATTTTCTATTTTGATAGATCAAGTATCCTAAATTAAAGTGAGACTTGTCGTATATATGTAGGTCTCTCACAAATACACGATCAGCGATCAACTAATAAAGACATTAATAGTGAAAAGTATTGGATATTGAATCCCTCACGTGTTATTTATTAAATGTTATAATTAAGAGTGACAATCGTGTAATGTTATGTCAGGTTCATGACGTATTATTGTGGGTTCATGTTGAACAACTTATTTAATTAATCGTGTCGTGTCGATTGACCTGTTTATTTTCGTGGCATACTTGTGTTCATGTTGACCCATATAAATCTCGAATAAAGATCTTAACGATATGATTTAAGTCTAAAATTTCATTATCAATTAATTAAATTCATCCTCTTATTTTTTTTATAAATTAAAAATTAATTCAATGAAAATAACAATAATAATGAGTAAAAATTTCTTTTTTATACAATAATTATGTCAATGCTTAATAAACAATAATAAATAATTAACATTTTATTTTTATAATATTAGTTAATCGTGTCAATTTCATGTTATTTGTATTTGACACTAACCCAACACATTTATTATTCGTGTTAATGTGTCGTATCATTTACGGATTTGTATTGAGAAATGATCAACCTTAATCGTCTAATTTCGTATCGAGTTCGAATCGTATTTTTGTGTTGCGTCAAAAATTACCATCCCTAATTATAATCATTAGATTATATGAGATTCACTTTTTCATGTAATAGTTTATTAGATTACTAGGATAACCCGTGCTTGAAGGCACGATATAATATAAGTGAGAAGTGATGAATTTAAAGAAAGAGGTGGGAAAATTCAATCTCAATGGTTTTGAGAGGGATGTTGGTGGTCGTTGAATGAGTCTATTTAAAACTGTTGAGTAGACTTATTAAAATCTGTTCTATTTTATATAGGAAATGCTATTTGGACCTTATTTGGGGACCTTATTTAGGGATCTAATGATGTGGTTTCAATGCAACCATTGAATTAGTCGTTAATTCCAATAAGATATCTACAACATTGCTAATTTTATATTATAGATGATAATACAGCTCTTTCGATATAGAATATTAGGATAGTTGAAGACAAACTACCCATCTAACACAGGCATGAAAAGTTAACCATAAAACTCTAGTACATGACACCGAATGCCCTGTCTTGCTCGTTACCATTGATGACCAGCTCTGCAGGCACTTACACTACCAACTTAATGGTCCATATGGACGGTCATGGCAGATCATATCTCTCTCTCTCTCTCTCTCTCCATATTTCTAAGATTACAAGGAGAAGATAGCTACAAAGAACACCCAGCAGATAGTTCACGAGAATGCGATAGAGAGACTCAAAGACCTATTACACTTCTCTATCTGTCAATGAAGACAAAGTGTGAGAGACTGACTATGTTGTTCTATATGGTCTTCCTTTCACTTAACAGTGTCTTTTGTGTTAGTTTTGTCTGATAAGTTTTGGAAGACAGTACCCTGCAAACATGTGAGTGCACATGTAAGAGGGCCTGGTATCATTTTCGTATCTTGGTTTCACATGCATGATAATTTTAGATTCGAAGTTTTGGAATCTATATGCCAGCCCCTGGTTTTAAATTAATTGAGTTGCTGGCTATTTACTTCTTCTATTAGCTTCCTAATATCCACTACATTTAGACTTGACAACTATGTAAATCCGATATAAAATCGATATAACTTTAACGGGATCAGATGATAAATAATAGATATGCCAGACTCATTGGATAAATGGTCAATACAAATTCTGATAACTTCAGTTGATAGAGGATTATCAATATACACGATTATCAATTGGTTATGTATGAATTGACAATACCATATATTAACAATCCTTCTTTTCGATAAACATAGAAAGAAAACATAAACCACAACAACAAAAAATAAAAAACAATATATAAATTTTTTAATGCTTTAATGGGCATGGATGATCATTAACAATTACAGCAAAAATCTACAGTACTATGTTTCATCCACTAAAGGGCGTGGATGTCATTTCGTAGAGCACAAGGTGTGGCAGCGTTTCTAGCAGAAAACTGTTGCATTGCATTATCTTCACAAGCATAAGGACGATACATAGAATTCTCACAACTCCTCACCCAAAGCCATACAACTTCCTATAAAACTCCTCACAAGCCATAGCCTCTCTCTCTCTCTCTCTTGCTGCTGAGGAGCTGTAGCATTTCGCTTTGTTCGGCTAGGCCATGGGAAAGAAACTAACCCATGTGATGTTCTTTTTTCTGATGATGTTTCTTCTATTAGCAGAGATTCATGTAAGCAACAATTTATTTATTTTAGTCGCTCTTTCTTCCTTATTGTTCTGCTTTAATATTTCCAGAACTTGTACATTTGAATCTTTCAGTCTTTTAATATTCAGATTTCCTACATCACTACATAATGGTTAGTTCTTCTTCTTGGCCATGATGGGATATAGCTAGATACCACTTAGGGTGTCCATACAGTTTTAGAAGAAGAAAAACAAAATCATCGATTGGTTATGCTATTTTAAAATATACTTTTATCTATGCCAAAAAAAAAAGAAAAATATTTTTTCATAATGTCAATAAACAATACATTTATATGTGTGCATATGTATACTGACACTACTTGTAAACAAAAAATTAAAATTATTTTTAGAAACAATTATGAAACGGTAAGAAAATAACATTGTTAAAAAACTAATCATTGAAAGGGTTGTAGATGATAATGAGAAAGGGCGCCGCGTCTTGATGGGCGGGCGGACTAGATGAGCGAAAGGTGTCATGCCATAGAGTGGGAAATATCCCAAGTCTCATGTAAGACAACAAAATGCACCCCGAGGTACTGCTGAGGAACTGAGGGACTTTCTCGAGCACAGGATAGGTAATTGAGAGATAGAGAATTAAAGATAGCCTATGCGTTATGGGGAATCAATGCTCCTGGCCGAATAGAGCTTACCTACGGTACCTGGCTTTCTCCGGCACATATTAGTGAGATGGCAACTGATCAAAGCCATTGTTTTCTTTTGGGGGGTTTGGGAGAGAGAAAAAGAGGGGGGGGGGGGGGGGGGGGGGGTTAGTACACTTGCTGTGTTTGCTAAACATAACTATGTGTTTTGGTGATACTTGCAGGCTGCCATCAGTGAGTCTCCAAGTCCTCAACCACAACCAACAGGGAACTTTCCCAAGGTGAGATTTGTAATGTGAACATGTACCATTTAATTGAAAAGAACTGTTGTTATTCTTTAAAAATGCTAATGCTTGCCTGTTCTTGCTGAGATTTCAGTATGGTATTACTCCAGGAAGCCTTCATCCCCAAGGTATGCACTGATTTGCATGTTGTTAATTAAGTTGGCGTTTCCGTGAAAGCATCGACTAAATATCCTACCAAAATGAAAAAGGAGATAAAATTAAGCTGATATGATTTTTATAAATTGTGATTCAGATTGTTCAAGTTGAGAAAATGGAATTAAAGTTAAAGTAAGTACTTTTTATGAATAATTCCATTCAAAGAAGGTTGGTTTGGTGCAATTCAACCCGGGAAAAAATTATTTTGAATGATTGCATTTAAAAAATTCTTGGCACCGCCACTGCTTAAGACCGATGCTAAAGTTTTATGTTTATTTGCAGAATGTGGTCCGCGTTGCAGCGTTCGATGCTCAAAAACGGCATTCAAGAAGCCATGCATGTTCTTCTGCCAGAAGTGTTGTGCCAAGTGCTTGTGTGTGCCTCCAGGAACTTACGGAAACAAACAGTCCTGCCCTTGCTACAATAACTGGAAAACTAAGAGAGGAGGACCTAAATGTCCTTGAGCACTGTCTTCCTTTTTAACTCCTTGATCATATTCATTCAACACCTACTACTTGTGTGTAGTTCTTAGAATTTATTTTTTTGTTTGTTTCATTGGAGCTTTTACTTGGACTTTGCTGTTTAAGACTGGTCTTTTAAAGTTACAATTGGGTTCCCCATTCACTCTTCATGAACTTGCTCCTTTCTTATAAGGTGTAGTGACAATTGCTTAACTAGTATGCAGCATTAAATCCCCTACTTCCCTTCCCCCACTCCCTCCCCCTCCCTCCCCCCCCACCCCCCAAAAAAAAAAAAAAGAACAAAAACTGCTGAAATTAAATATTTTATTCTTTTATTTGTCTGTTTGGTTATTCATCTCGTAACTAGATGGTGAAAGAAAAAATAATCCAAAGTGACTAAAAGAATTATAAAGTAATCTAAGTTCCAAGGGCTAAACTGAAACTGCATCTGACGAAGATTTAATTCCTAAAATAGTAGTGATGGCAGTTTTTAAATCCGGCCCAACGGGTTGACCCGATGAATCGAACCGGTTTAGTTATTAGATCGATCGAGTAAAAGAACCAGAGAAAACCCAGTGAACTGACAAGTTTGGTACTCTTATGTCGGTGGCAAGGACTAGTCAACAATAGAGCAGTTAAGGCGGCAGTTTAGGGCCTCATTTTGGAGAAAATATTTATTACAATTTTAATATCATGTGGTAACGTGATGTGATATTATTTATTAATAATATTAAAATAAATAAGTAAATAGATCTCAAAAAAATTAATAACAAACTTGCTATGTAAACAAATAACTCCTCACTTTTCCTCCATATTTTTTATGTTCAGTAATGTTCTTCTTTATTTTTTTTATAGATAAGTTTAATTTATCGAACACAATATTGTATCAAAATAAGTAATATTTAAATTAGTTATAATTTTTTGTGGTTAAACTACATTACAAAAAATTATGATTGATCATAAAAATTAAAATCGATCACAATAATATAATTTTAAATGTCACATTACACATTTTAAAAGTTATTAGTTATAGATCATAATATTTATAATTTATTAGTAATGCATCACGTGTGTTATACGTGAATAATTTTTCTACACAAAAATTAATAAAACATATTAGGTATATGTGTATCTGAATTAAATATAATCTCAAATTTATCAAATTTAATTTTTCATTACTCATATTCTATTACAAGATTATGAAAACTTTATATACTCCCAAGATTCTTTGTTCTAACTATTAAAAAAAAAGATAAAAAAATACTAAAGTTTTATATTTTTTGAATTTTGTGATTGAGATTGCTTTTTTTAGTGATGTTTGAAAAATTAAATTTCTTAGAATTCATTTGATTAGGATTCCACTTATAATTGCTTGAATAAAATAAAAATAATTATCAATATATGAATCATATTGGAATCTTACTTTAATTAGGAATTAGTTAAGTCAATTGGGATAAAATTTAATATACTATTTTATTATATATATTATCAAGCATATTAAAATTCTAAAAAATTCAAGTTTTACTTAAAATATACTGCAATATCTATTTTTACATAAATACTTAGTACAACTTAAAAAGTTTATTGTGATTGAAGAATTATATAGATGTGACATAAATTGATTTTAAAAAACTATATATATGATTTTTTTTTTATCTTAAAAACAAAAGAGTTAAACTTTTGGATGAAAAAACGTAGACATAATGTTATGTTTGCATATTAGATGATAAGTAATATTAGATTGATGAAGTTTTTGAAGGTTTTTTTGAACACTTTATTAAAAGTATAATGATGCATATTTTTTAAGGGTAATATAGCCAATCAAAAAATTTATAAAAATTGATATTTATACATAGAGAATATATAATTAATAGAGATGTTATAGATAATTTGGAGATTTAAATACATAAGAATATTATAGTAATTTAGATATTTAATTCTAAAATGATAGTGTTTTTTGCAATCTTTTATAAGAGTAAAATAAAGATTCAAAAATTTTTCATCTTAAAGTACTTTTATTAATAGTATAAATTTCGATTTCAATTAATTGTAACATGACCCTTAAAAATTTTAGGTTAATCGTTGAAAATTATAATATTCAGTATGATACTGAAAAAAAAAATTAGGGTCTTACCCTTTTTTTTTATTTTTATTTTTAGTTTGAGTGTTTTGCTTTTAGTTACCTAATTATTTTAGACACTATTTTGTTTCCCTATACACACTATTCAGTAATCGATTCTCCTTTTACACTCTAACTCACCCTTATAAATTATTAAAGATCTACAGTCAATCGTTTTACTACATTTTCTTGCTATATTACAGGCTCTAATTTAATAGAACATACTATCGAGTGGGATGGTCCAGTGAGGTGTCATTCAAAATTTTCACCTTGATGTTGGAGGTTCGAGTCTTGGAGTTTATATTGAGAATCGGTGGTTGACCACTATGCTAGTTAAGTTCGTTGTAGAGAGAAGTAACAGGCACGGTCAGAAGTTTTATGATCTCACCGATGCTCTCCGTTTGCCCCCATTCCTTTTTTAATAGAAAAAAAAAATTAATAGAACATGTTGCATGTGAAGTTTGGGCAAGAAAAGTAGTTAGGTGAATTGAATTCATCTTCTCCTCTATAAAGTAGTAGGAGAGTATTAACTACTCTGCGCCAGGGCAACCCCACCCAGGAGCAGGTGATTGAAGAAAATACTACTTAATTATAAGGACCTTCGCAGATCATTACTCTAGCTTGCCCTGACCAAGAAAAAAAATAATAATATTACTTGGATCTAGCTTGAATTTGTTTCAAATTACCCCAAAATCAAAAATCCGTCATGTACAAGAAATGTCCATTTGTAGTGAAATACAAATTTCTAATATCTAAAATTTGGCTATTGTCAGAAAGTTATGGTTGAGAGAACAGTTTGGGACTAATTACTATAGTTGGAGATGTAACATGGAAACATGCTAATTGAGTGAGGGGACAATGTGAGATCGGAAGCATAGTTGAGGGACAAAGTGTAATTTTCCCATTTTTGTTAGGTAGACCCTGTAGGGTCTGGTCTGGGTGGTTGTCGCACACATACCCAGTTGCTTATCTTCAGATTCCAGTTGTCTTTGTCGCAACTTTCAACTCTCTCTCTCTCTCTCTCGTTGCCAATTTCAACTCTCACTCTCTCTCTCTCTCTCTGGTACACACACAGATCGATGGAGCCAAAAACTTTCATCCATGGGCATCCACTGATCAAGGACGTCCATGAGAGAAAAGGTAAGAAATCAGTTACGTGCTATGGATGTTCTGAATCAATCATTTTTTTTGACCAAGGTTCTGAATCAATCTTAGACACTGCGTTTAGTTGTGCCCAGTGTAAAAATTACTTCTTGCACAAAAGATGTGCAGAACTCCCCTTGGAGAATAAAGACACTAGACACCCCCTTCACAGTCTCATGCTATATGAACGTTCGACTAGTAAATACCGTTCGACTTACATGTGTAGTGTTTGTAGAAAAAGATCCACTCAATTCACCTACTATTGTTCCCTTTGCCAGTTTAACATCTGCTTGTTATGTTTCTTTGGGGAGCACGTGATCACACACGAATGTCACGAGCACCCATTAACCCTTCTAAGTAGGTCAATCTCGTTCAATTGTAATGCTTGCGAACAGACCGATAAAGATTCTTCCTATCTATGTTACACCTGTAAATTTTGGATTCATAAGAATTGCGCTTTATCACCTAGCACTGTTAAGCTTAGTGGTCACTATCACCCTCTCAAGCTGATGAAGCACGAGCCATGGAAGTTCAGAAAATATGAGGACTCTTGCAATACGTGTCGTGAGTACATTAGGGATGGTTCATGGGTTTATCGCTGTTGTGACCAATGCAAATATATTGTCCATCTCAAGTGCGCAACTTCAGAGTTGAAGCCACCGAGGTGAGTTTAATCTTTTTGTCTCGTCTCTATACCCCTTGCAATGCTCTTGTTATTGTTAACTAAGATAGTATTCCAA
Source organism: Ilex aquifolium (assembly GCA_951799425.1). Taxonomy (NCBI): domain Eukaryota; kingdom Viridiplantae; phylum Streptophyta; class Magnoliopsida; order Aquifoliales; family Aquifoliaceae; genus Ilex; species Ilex aquifolium. The sequence continues at coordinate 4,124,996 of OX637405.1, read as the reverse complement.
ATTTTTTATGATTTCAGAGGAGGGGGAAGTAAGGGTACCGCTAAAAAGAAAAAGGGTAAAGAACATCTTCCAGACCCTAGTTTGATACGCTTACCGATGCCCGACGATTCCGTAGATCTTATTACATATTTTGTTAAGCATTTTAGTCATGAAGAGACTAAGGGAGAAACAATGATCAATCATTGGAGCCACGGTCATCAATTAATCCTTGTTGAAGAGAAAAATAAGAACGAGATGAAGGGTGACAAAGTATTATGCGATTGTTGCGTGCAACCAATCTCGCTTCCATTTTACATCTGTTCTAAATGCAATTACTTTCTCCACGTAAGTTGTGCAAACTTACCAAGAACATTGCAACTCCCATGGCACCCTGAACACCCGGTCCGATGTTTCCGATACCCCAAATTCTATAGTCTCTTCAATTGCAAAGGCTGCACGTCATATAGCAATGGATTCTTCTACAAATGTGCAATTTGTAATTTCTACCTCGACGTCAAATGTGCTTTCCTTCCCAATATTATTGCACACAAAGCTCACGAGCACCAGCTTGTTGAAATTGAAGGTACAAGGGCTAAGTGTCATGCATGCAATTCTACTACCCGTGGGATGAGATTTCGATGTGATGCTTGCAAATTCAATCTCCACTACAAGTGCGCTCTCCTCCCACCTACCGTCAAGCATGGATGGGACAAACATCCCCTTAACCTAATATGGTCTCCTATCATTGATCATCGTGATGAATTTTACTGCGAATATTGTGAGGAAGAAATAAACCCAGAGAATTGGATCTACCACTGTCGTATTTGTGACCAGTCTTTTCATCCCGGATGCATTCTTGATCGATATTCAAACGTCAAGTTTGGGGGAATAGTTGAAGTTGATGACCACCCACACCCTCTTACGTTTGTGCAGAAGGCAAAAAGGAATTCCAAGTGCTGTAGAGATGGTAAGCCATTTGATGATAGTCCCGTATTTGAATGTGAAGACTGTAATTATACGGTTTGCAAAGGATGTCTCAATTTGCTTGTTAAGAATTCTAAAGGCCCCGTGGAGGATGGAATTATATGATTAGTTAGAGCATTGTTACAAAGTGTGTGAGATATGCAGAACAACTTTCATTGTATTTTCTAACAATTTCCAAAACTTAATTTGGTTTTGTTTTTCAGGTGGTAACTTGACTTCAAAGTTCATGGAATCTCACAAGAGAATCTTGGTATACACGATGTGAATGGTTCGTAGGTAATTACGTGTATGCAGAGTTGGATTTGTAGTCACGGTTCCAAAATATATGCAGTTGATATGGTTCTACATTATAAGACAAAGTATTTCACAAGAATTCAAAAGGCTATTAAAGACTAGAGAGAAAAGTGTATATGACCTCGAGTTATTTGTCAATGAATTTGAGATTGTTAATCTTTCGAAGAGTAGTTATTTGATAATAAGACTAAAAGATTAATAGACAAAAAAAATTGAAGCTCACCGGAGCTTACTCGACCCGAGCCTTTGATCCGGCTCAATTACAAAATAGCTTAGAAATTTGAGAAAAGTAAACTCATTTTATTATTTGAACCAATCTAAAGAGCCAAAATCGAGTCGAACTTGAACTTTTCAATGACTTAACAACCTTAATTTTATGTCTATTCATGGCTCCATTTCATAGAAATGGGGCATTTTAGAATGCTCGAAAAGGCATATGGGTTAGTGTGATAGCAATATATATGATATAGTTAAGAATTAGTTGGTGGTGGTTATGTTGCCATATGGGTTTCTCTGTCTAATTTCATGGCACTATCTTGTCCCTCCAGCCGCCTCAGTAGGCAGCAGGTGGTTGGTACCCCGAATATTCTCTCACTACAACCCAAGGTAGATCAAGTGGCAACAAAATAAGTTATAAATTCAAATGTCCTGAGTTCGAATCTTGATAATCATTTAGGTTCAGATTATGTAGGATTAATCCCTCATGAATATCCTAATCTCAATGTGAATAGTCTGCCTTTGACCAGATCGAAAAAGAGATTGGTCGAGGTGTACATAAGTTGACCCAGACATCCCAGACTGTTGAACCAAAAAAAATAAAAAATTCTCGCACAATGGTCAAACACCTAAATTTTCATATCACACATTTGATCCATATGTGCTCTTATGCAGAAATGCCCCTTTTTTGTAGTAAATTCTACTTGTTTTTTGTGGCTTTGAATGGTGCGGTTTACTTAATGGTCCCGATGGGAATAGTGACTAACGTTATGGGTTGTTGAGAGGTCGGCTTTGAATGGACAAGTAAGAAGAAGACGAACAGTAGATCCATAATTAGCGGTCCTTTGGATGTGGATGGAGTATCGTTTATTAAAAAGAATTATAAGTCCTGCTGAGAGGAAGTTCAAAGACAAGGGCATGAGAGAAACGAGGGCAGTTTTCCAATTTAAATTCCCCAAAATTGTCAGATTCCCTTTTTCTTTTCTTTTTTCCAAGACTCGAAAAAGTCAACAAATATGGGCAGTACCAAATAGACATTAGCCAAAACTGATAACCAATTGGGAGGGGTTACTTCTACATAGTATGTATATGGCCCATCCCTACCTATATTTCTATGGTTTCAATCCTTCCAAGTATGCATTTTTAGTGTTATCATAATCGAATCAGACCAGTAGGTTAAAGTGGTGAATCGGAGCCTAAATTGGTCCAGATTGTAAGTTAGATCGCCTATGTAATTAAACTGTTAAAAAATCACAAAATCGGCCAATTTTTTATAAAACCAATGAATTGGACGGTTTTTTTTAAATTTTTTATTATACGACTGGTCCGACTAGTTGACCCAACGATTAAACCAGTGAATTATTGATTTGGTCCCTCTGATGTTCGGTGTGATTCTAATCCCCTCCCTGTCATGGCCAAAAAATGTTCATGGTGCTACCCCAAATCCAACTTACCAACCAAATTTCTTCTTCAATTGATTATCAGAAGTTCAAAATTCTAGAAAAATTCGATTAAAATTAGAAGATAACACATCCCATATAATAGAGAAATCTGTTATGCAATGAGTATATTTATTAGGATATCCTAATTATCAATTGTATTAATTGAAGCCGAAAAGTGTATCGAAGTGAATACCAACTTACCAAGAAATACATATATTTGTAAGTTTAACGACCTTATTTGCAAGACTCATTACAAAGGTATATAGGCACCAAGTACAAAGAACATGTGATTGCTACGATTCTTCGTTTAAAAAGAAACCTATATAGAGCCTCTCAACCCATAATAAAAAGCAGAGACAGTGTGTATATGACATTTATAAGGTACAACAACATAAGAGTCTGTAAATTGGGTTACAAAGCAACAACTCTTCATGATCAGCTTACTAGGAGGAGGAACCATTATTTTGGTTGTCAAAGTCAACCAAGGCTTGTGATGAGGAAGGAAGGGCTTTCAGATTCTTCTTGTTGATCTCAGAGATCAGTACTATAGCTTTGGGTTGTTTAGACTCATCGATTTCATCGATTTTTCGGGTCCTCACCGGAACAACTTGCTGGCGGCTGCTGCCGTCTCTAGTGACTGACTGTTGAGAAGGAACAAAGAAATCAGTTGGGAAGAATTTGTATTGAAGGCCAGCCATGGAAGCTCTGCAACTGAATATAGAAGTAAAAACAGTTGACAAGTGCTCTTGCTGAAAGTAGGAGAGCTAGACAATGTAAATTGTCTCAAAATGGTTGCAAGCCTCTTGCTTTTGGTTGTCTTTGTGCAATGGTTTTTCATGTATATATAGAGCCAGAAAGAGACTGAAAAGTCATAAGTCACTGGTCATGAATTGGTGTTTTGAGCAACGTAGGATTCAACTAACTAAACTAGAGGAGGGATCTTGATTCCCAGCATATTCTCTCTCTCTCTCCCCAACACCCACACACACACAAACGCCACGGTGACATCATTTGACAAGCTTCATGGTTGACATAGATGACATACATTTCTGTGGTAGTTAAAGGTTTATTTACACTTTTTACCTATAAAGTATCATTTTGAGTCCACTTTGGTTTGTAAACTTTTTCTGGTACCAATTTTTGGCTCTTTTGTCTGAGAAAATATTCTCTAAATCAATGGTCTCTTTTGTCTTGCTGCTTCTCGCTCACCAAAGCGTACTTCGTTTCCTAGGACCACCGGCTCCTCCTTTCTTCCTTCTAATTGGTAAGAAAACGGTTTTTCCCTCAGGTTTACTTATATTTTTTTGGAATCTGAATCATTACATGAAGAGAAAATCTATCAATTAAATCTTTCTCTTAATATTTTTGCCTAGTATAACAACATATCCAACTAATTAAAACCACTTAAAAAGTTTAAGGATGAAATTTACACAAACTCTTAGGGACCAAAATGAGAATTGGCATAAATGATGAGGTTAAAAGTATGATTAGCCCTTTGTTAATTTGAGATACTACTTTGCATTCATGCGCATGTTACCTTACGTGATTTTCTCTGTCCTATTTTGTTGTTTGTTTTGCCCAAATTGGGCAATGATTGAGACTGGAAATTTAATACTGAGTCCTAAACTCAATTTGATACCTTTTCTTGAACGCAAAAAGATGTCTTTTCGAAATTTCATGGGTTTGACTTTATTTATTTATTTAATTAGTCAGTATGAAATATAATATTTTTGTATTAAATTTTACTGTGATGGTTCAATTAATATTTCTATTGTCAACAATGTTTGTGTTTTCTTGAGGAACAGCTCAAGGTTCAATACCCAGTTATAAAAAAAAATAAAAAAAATACCCAGTTATGCATACATTTAATAACAGAAGGAAATCATTTTGAAGTTATCGGGTATGTGTTTAATTAATCAATTTGAATTACACGGGATTGATCAATTAGAATCATTAAATAAATAGATCGATATGAACTCGTTGAAACTTGTACACGATACTAAAAGACAATAAATCACTCATACAGGGTTTGGAATGCAGCAATTTTTAACATGAAAATGATTGAAATAGAATGAGATTCGATAATGGCACAATCTGTTTTGGGCCAAGTCGATCAAAGTGAATTCAGCGTGTATAGTCTGAAAAATAGCAAGGCCAACACCAATAAAAGGCCCAAACGAAATGGACTCATTTATGAGAAAAAGTCAAGCAAGCTTACTTATTTGGGCCCTATTGTGAATAGCTGATCTATGAATAAACCTCAAAATTTGCATGAAACCATGAAATGCACTTGGCCCAAATAAATTTTTTTCAACGTAGTTTAATTTAGGGAAATTTGGAGGCCGGTCCCCCTATATGGACTTATTTGGACTTAAGTCCGTCAAGGAAACTTATTTGTTATGAAGTCCATTTTTTGTCAATTTTACCATACTATCCCTTACCTTTAGAAGTGAAATAAAATTAAAAATTTAAAACTCATAAATCTTAGGAGTTTGACTAACATTAAAATATTTTCTCTCTCATATCTATCTATATCCATATATAGGTTAAGAGTTTGACTAACATTAAAATTTTACCTCTCTTATCTATCTATATCTATATATAGGTTAGGTGTGTGTATATATATAGTAACATTAAAATTAAAAAATAGTAACATTCAAATACAAAAAAAAGTTATCATTTGCACACAAAAAATAATATATTTAAACACAAAAAAATAGTAACATTTAAACATAAAAAAAAATTGAAACATTCAATATTAATATTTTTAAAAAATAACAACAGTAACATGTTCAACAAAAATATTAGCATGTTCAACAAAATAGTAACATGTTTAACAAAAACTGTAACATACTTAACAATAATTATTTCTCTCAAATTCAAACGCAAAAAATAGTACCATTCAAACACAAAAAATAGTAATATTAAAAAACAAAAAAAAAAATAATATTGAATATTAATATTTAATAAAATAATAGTAGTAACATGCTCAACAAAAACAGTAACATGCTCAACATAATAGTAACATGAACAGTAACATACTCAACAAAAACAGTAACATGAACAGTAACATAATAAAAAAAATAGTAACATGAATTTGAATATATATATATATACAGAGAGAGATATAGCTTTGAATTTGATATATATATCTATATATATAGAGAGAGAGAGAAAGAGAGAGTTTTGAATTTGATATATATATATATATAGAGAGAGAGAGAGAGAGAGAGAGAGTTTTGAATTTGATATATATATATAGAGAGAGAGAGCTTTGAATTTGAATTTTAAATTTATGATGGAGATTTTATATATAAATATAGAAAGAGAGAGAGAGAGCTTTGAATTTGATATATATATATACAGAGAGAGAGAGAGAGAGAGCTTTGAATTTGAATTTTAAATTTATGATGGAGATTTTAATTGACCTTGATTTAAGGGATAACAATTTCCAAAATAGGAAATTAATTTAACTTCCTTTCAAAGAAGGGTATTTTTGAGATAAAAAAAAAAATGGACTTAAGTCATTACATATAATTTTAAACATGGACTTAGCCCCTTATAAGTTTCCTTACAGGACTTATCTCCAAACAAGTACATCTAGGAGGACTCACTTCCAATTTTCACTTTAATTTAATTAAATCCAAATTTTTGTACCGACTTTAAAATTTTTTTTTTTTAAAATATTGTAGTTTGGTAAATATGTTTAAAAGTACCGATAAATAAGTTTTAAATCTGTTGTATTATGGTAAATAACACAACCTTTGACGTACCCATAAACTTATTTATCTGAAAATATCTTTTTTCAAGGATAGCCATAACCTTTGAAATTGATCACATTTATTCGCCAACTAGGATAGCTGCAATGGTACTTCAAAAACTCAAGTTCGGGTCTTCTAAGAGACGTCATGGTTGAACCTATGTACGTGATTTGCAGGAATTTTTGCTCATCCGAATGGTAGCATTCGACAATTCTCTGTTGTAAAATAATTGACATTGGCATGCAAACTGGAATACTAGATAAATAAAGGTGGAGAGGCTGCAAACAAGTCATGGTGAGCTCACTGGAACCCTAAAAAACTCACAATTCCACTTTCATATTTGCTATAGTTTGATCAACACAAAAGCTAATACAACATTCTCATTATAAAAAAAAAAGACATCTACACATGTTGCAAGCAACAAGAGCTATTCAAGATGTCTTTGACTGTTGTTCTTGTTCTTGAATCCCCACTCCACAAGAAAGATGAAGCGGCATTAGCTTTAAACTCTTGTCAAGGACGCCCTCATGATACACACCTTGCTTTTGTTTGTGAACAGCAATCAAACTTGTTGGCAAGGAAATAGAAGCTTTTCTAACCTTGTTGTCTTTCATTGGCTTCTCTGAATTGTCGTCTAGGTTTTGATTTTGACATTGGAGAGGAAGAACTTGTTGATGATTTCTATCTCCATTGACCGCTTGTGGTTTAGGGTAATAGAAATCAGTGGGAAAGAAATAGTACTGAAGACCAGCCATGAAGATGTTAGAAACCAAAGTTTTGAAGTACTATGAGTATTGTGAATGTTTTTGTTTTTTTTTTTCTGGTTAAGTCTGTATCTTTATTATGTGTGTGTATATAGAGACTAGAGAGAGAGAGGAAGAAGTAGAAGAAAACATGGAGTTTTGACTTGGGCCTCAAGCTATTGTTAAGAATATAGAAGGACTTCAATTTGTTTGGCGGTTACGGTATTGCACTAGTGATTCGAACGCGTTTTCTTGCTACAGCTTCACAAATTAGGAATAGAAGCTTCTCATATGTCATATTTTATAGGCTTAATAACACCTGTAATTCCTAAAATATGTATTTTTTATCAGTTTAGTCTCCATTGTATTAATTTTATTAATTTAATTTCTAAAATATTTAATTCATGTCATTTTGGTTTCTACATAGATGGACAGTTAAGTTTTTGACAGAATGATCACGTATTTGACACGTAATACTGTCTAAAAAAATGACACATGATCACTTCCCTAAAAAAATTGACGAATTGTCTAATTAAAGAGTAAAATGGCACGAATTGAATAATTTAGGGATTAAATTGATAAAATTAATCTAATAAATGAGTAAATTGATAAATAAATAAAAAAAAAACTTTAACAACTAAAAGTGCTATTAACCATACTTTATAATATTGTGCCTTTTTCTAGAACATTGGTTTCCTAATCAGTGAGAGGTAGGGGTGTCAAACGTGTCGTGTTAAACGGTTACGTGTCGGGTTAAACGGGTGACGGGTGAAAAATACGTAAACCCGTACCCGACACGTTTAATAAACGGGTGAAAAATCTCAACCCAAACACGACCCATTTAATAAACGGGTAACACGACACGACTCGTTTAACCCGTTTAATTTTAAAAAAATTCTATTTACAAAATTTAATAATCCACTTTTTTTTTATTGTCAATTATACTTACCTCAAAAAAGAGGAATTTTTAGCCAAATCTCATAAAAATCATACTTGAAGGCTTAAAAAAATATGAAAGAGGCAATTGTCTTTTATAAGCAATTCAATTCTCCCCATCTCTCCTCATTTTCCAATGTGGGACAAAAATAAAAGGCATTAGTTTGTCTTTGTCTTTGAAGTGCTCCCCATCTCCCCTCCTTGTCTTTGAACTACTATTTTATTTCTTTTTTTTGTATTAATTTATTTATTTCTTGTTTTCTTGCTAATTTTTTAAAATAATTATTAATTTATTATTATATTAATTTTATTTAAACGGGTAAACGTGTGATAAACGGTTTGACAGGTCTCACCCGAACACGACCCGTTTATTAAACGTGTTTGACGTGTCAACCCGTTTATCACCCAAACCCGTTAAGATCTCACCCAAACCCGTTTAATCCGTGTCGATTCGTGTCGGTTAATCGTGTCGTGTCGAATTTTGACAGCCCTAGTGAGAGGTGACCCATTTGTCAAGAAAACTTTTTTCATTATAATAGCATCTCCAAAAGGCTAGTTAAACTCCCCTAGCTATGTGACTCCAACGTACTAGTTATTCCCCTATCTATTTTCCATTACCCCCTTTTCACACGCTACATCTAGCTGGCCCCACTTCTCCCTTGCTGGCACCAAACTCTCGCCTCTCTCTGCCTCTCTCGCCTCTCCATCGATTGAACTTGAAGCCATCACAGACAGTGAAGCCATAAGCATCCTAAAATCCCTTTGCCGCCTCCTCTTTCTCTCAGACAGTGAAGCCACATGCCACAAAACCTAAATCCCAAATCAATCGATCAAACTCAAATCTAACGACTGAAGGCGATGTTCTATCGGTGGGCAATAAAGAGGGTTTGTAAGTTCTTGTTGAAGAAGAAATTAGGGCAATTCATTCTGGGCGACATCGATCTTAACCAGCTCGATATTCAGTTCGGCGCCGGCACCATTCAGCTCTCCGATCTTGCTCTAAACGTCAATTATCTCAATCAGAAGGTATGCATGGTTATATTTGTGTTATTGAGTTTGAGGGTTTCTGGAGTTTGGACTGTGAAAAATTGTTAAATTCGTTATATATTTTGCTATTTTACTGTGAAGCCTTGTGAGATTGAAATCCATTTAAAAGGATGTTGATATTTACTCTTGTACTCTTGTAGCTCATAATTGATTAAATTTATATAATGTATAGTTAAATTGCTATTTTTAAATTTTATTATTAAAAGTTAGTTAAAGTTAGTTGAAGTGGTTAACTAAAATAGATAGCGTTGTTGGAATGAATTTGAAAAAGTGGTTAGCTAAAGTATATAATATAATATTTAAATATATTTTGAGTAACTATTTTAGATAGCATTGTCGGAAATGCTCTAACATAGTAAAGTCACGTGACAACAATAAAAATTATAATTTCAAATAACTTTTATTCTTTTCAATTTTCAAAAAAAAAATCATGATGACCATTTCTCCACTTGAACTCAAAAATGATACAATATATTAACACGAATAATAGACAGGTTGGATTAATATTAAACACAAAAGACCCAAAATTGACATAATTAATACATTTTATTAGAATTGTTTGAATAAAATGTCATGTAATTTTTATTAAGTATTGACATGAATCCTTGTAAACTAAGATAATTTTTTTTTACTCTTATATGGATTTAGTGAGTTTTTAGTTATGGAAAAACTACGATGTTGGTTTGATTGAGAAAAAATATATTCTTAATTTTAAATTTTTAATTCACGAGTTATATGGGTTAATCTGAACAAGACGCGATAATAAACAAAAATTAATTAGTTTCAAGATATCTAACGTGATTAATTAAATAGCTTAAATTAAGGTTGTTTGATATTCGACACAAATCCAAATTAACACGACTGGACACGACACAATTGTCGTCCCTGGTCACAAGGAAATGAAAGTTGAACATCAGGCCAAGAGGTGCGATCACAACAACACAAATGCATCAAATCCCATCAAAATTTCGCAGTTAAGTATGCTTAGATAAGAGTAATTTTAAGATGGGTGACCCCAGAAAAAGTCAGGCCAAGAAACAGTCACGAAAAAAAAAAAGGAAAGAAAATCGGTAGCATAGTCTCACCAAAATAGTTCCTCTTCCATATTGATGAACTTTATTTGCACAAGCCTTTCCAAGAAAATACAAAAATAAGAGAAAAAAAGGAGCAAAAAGACTAAAATAAATTCCATCCCACGGCATAAAATTGAAAAGAAAGAACAGCTTTATCTACACACCACTTCCAAAATTGCTGTTAAGCAAGAAAGGTGAAGGGGCTTTATCTACCCATCTTGATTTTGCTTGTAAATGGGTGCCAAGGCCAGTGATGATGAGGAAGGAAAAGCTTTCAGAATCTTCTTGGTAGTCTCATGGTGAACCAAGGATATGGCGCGTTTGGCATCATCAATTTCATCTCCTTTTAGGTTTTTGACAGGAAGAACCCCCTGTTGTTGGCTTGTGCTGTCTCTGTTGGTTGACTGTTTAGGAGGAAAGAAGAAATCAGTGGGGAAAAATTTGTACTGAAGGCCAGCCATGGAAGAAGCTCCAACTGGGTATAGAAACTCAAAAAGATTGGCTCAAACTACGAGATTCTTGCAGATTACAACAGATTTATAGGAACAACTTCATCAATCGCCATCCTCACCTCAAGTGTGTATAGAAACTAAGACAGTATAATAAGCACTTGTATAAAAATTGAAAATGTTGGTATGTCTAGATTTTCATATGTTTGTCACTTATTTATAGTCTGCAGAATGAGAAAAGAGTCTGATTGCTTTTGGTTTCGTCGTGATTCCCAAGAATATTGGGGCTTTTTGCCTTCCTACTTTATGACAAAAAATGGGGAGCTTCATGCTTGATATAAACAATAAAAACGTGCTTCATTGCTGTTGAGCCTTATTTTTTTTGAAGTGGTTGCGTGGTGTGGAGAGACTGAGAGGCACTTTTTTCTTTTTTTCTTTTTTTTTGAACGGTGAGAGACACATGATTGTTACCATCCACGTTATAATCATTTTTTAAAATTTATTTTCTCTACTTAAGCGGGTTGGTGGAGCATCCCCGTATCACATGACTTACATATTAGCAAAATAGTAATTTTATATTTATCAAGTTTTTTATCAAAATTTTTATTACAAGTGATGTGACACAATCTCTATCATTGAATATTAACGGGATCCACTTATTTAATGGTAAACACTATGTCACATCACTTGAAATAAAATATCTTAATCAACGTAGCACTATTGTTAGCAAAAATCCACCGCTAAACGAAGAAAATTTCAATGAATTTAATACACTATTCGGTAGTGGTAGGTGGTGCAGACATCTAATAAAAAATGAAAAATGCTATTTGGATTTTATTTGGAAACTTAATCTAGAGATCTAATGATGTACAATCATTGGATTATTTGTGGACTTCATCTAATATTGGAACTTACAACTAATTTAATAATTATATTAAAGTCACATCATTATGTCCCCCAAATTAAATTTCCAAATAAAGTCTCTATAACATTGCTCATAAAAAATTATGAAGACTTGGGCATTCATCCTCCTTCAATTACCTAAGCATGGGGCTTCATCTCACTAGCTGTTGAGGCGTTTAAGGCCCTAAGTTTTCTAACCGTTGGCTTCAATGTTAACCAGCAGGCCGGCCCAGCCCAGCCCAGCCCAGCCCATATAAGGCAAACATCTCCACTCTTGTAAACACAACTTACACTCATCCATCTTCCCTTTAGAGATATACTCTCCTCCTCTTATCACATGTCATACATCTTTCTTGTCGTTCTATTATCACTATAATATATTTCGTTGTGACTTCTCGAAATTCCGGACAAAAAAGAACGAGACTTGATACATTATTCCTACCGGACTTGTCCATTGTTGGGATTGACTACGAGTTTGAGATTGTATCTTCGAGTTTTCATAGACAATAGTATTTGCAAGAAATGAGGTTATAAAAGTTTTAGAATAACGTTCACGTGCCTCTCTAAATCAAATGCCAACTCTTTAAAAATATTCTTATTCTACTTAATCCCTTGACACTACTATATCACTAAATTAAATCTAAAAGTTTATATTTCCAAACCAAAATTTTTTTGTGCGACAATTTCTTTACATTATGAAGTGAATATATTTTCTTGCCCTTGATAAATTAAAATATTGATCAAAATAGAGGAAGCTAATAGTGTAAAACTTGAAAAACTTTGTGGACAATACTTTGCGTAGGTGGCAAAAACAAACAAAATATTAGCTCATAGTCCTAGGACTTGCCTATGCTGTAGGAGAAACACAACCAACTAAAGAATGGTCATCTTGTATAAGCCCCGAGCAAATTGAGTATCACTGCTTCAATAGAATTCTTAGTGCCATATTTGATCACCTATATGATGTGTACCACACCACCACCAAAATTGCTAAAAAAACTCTGGAATGTCCTAGAAGCTGAATATGGAACAGTGATCTCAAACTTCAACAGCTATAAGATGGTAGATAATAAGCTAGTCAGAGATGAAATTCAACGATTTCAAAAATTCTTAAAGAAAGTTGAGAAAAATGAGACTGTATTTAGTAAAGACTTCACCATTTCAAGTTTTATTGCTAAACAACCCTCATCCTAATTCGACTTTGCTAAGTGCATCAACACGGAGAATTGACTTTAACCCCTGTTTTCACCCACATAATTAATGGAAATAAACATATGTAACAACAATCAGAAGCATAGAGTATTTTTTGTGATGGAAGTTAGCAATTAGATCATTTAAAACTAAACAAAAAATTTCAAAGGCTGAATTCACATAATAAGTAGTGAAATCAAAGTAAGTGTATACTTCAAGCATTGCATTTGCATTTTACTCTGTCTTCAGTTGCAACATCTAGGATAAACTTTGCAATGGATACTTCTCGCTATCAATGAATCAAATTTTAATCCGAATACGGTTCAAACTCAAATTCAATTAAGTATATATGAATTGATATTTTTTTTACTGATAATTTAAATATGAATTTGAATCGATTATATAATATTTAATGAATTAGAATTGAATATACTAATATCCGATTTGATTATAATTCAATCCAAATTATAAATTTATATTTGTATAACTTTATGATGTATAACATTTTATGTTTTTGGATAAAGTTGGTTGGGAATAACCCACCCTTTTGAAATCGTAAGATTCAAATCTGGAAGTTTCCACAGGGTTCGTGTTCAGGAAGAAGTAAGAACCTCCTAGAACTTTCCACCTTCTCTCTCTCTCTCTCTCTCTCTCTCTTTCCAGAAACCTCCAGTTCTTTCCTTCACATCCACCTATAAATCACCCACAGCTGTCCAACAATCCTCCTCAGAACACCATCAAAAGCCCAAAAGAAACCATTTCATCCAAGAAATCCAACCAAACCAGGTCACTCCCCAAATCAAGAAGATTCACAAAAAATGGATATCAAGCTAATGGGTCTCGACAACCCACTCTTCCACGCCCTCCAACACGTGATCGAGGCCGCCGATGGCGAAGCCGGCAACGACAAGTCCAATGCCCCCACACGCACCTACGTTCGCGACGCCAAAGCAATGGCGGCAACGCCTGCCGACGTGATGGAGTACCCCAACTCCTACGCATTCATCATAGATATGCCAGGGTTGAAAAGCGGTGACATCAAGGTTCAGGTGGAGGACGACAATGTGTTGGTGATCAGTGGAGAGAGAAAGAGGGAGGAGGAGAGAGAAAGTGCTAAGTTTATGAGGATGGAGAGGAGGGTTGGGAAATTCATGAGGAAGTTTGTGTTGCCTGAGAATGCTAAGATTGATGGCATTTCTGCGGTTTGTAAAGATGGAGTGTTGACTGTTACTGTTGAGAAGTTGCCTCCTCCGGAGCCAAAGAAGCCCAGGACCATTGAGGTCAAGATTGCTTGAGGTTCATAGATATGTCCTCTGTTTCTTGTTGCTCGATACTCTATTATGCGTGATTAGTAGCGATAGTACGATGTTTTAAGTTTTAATGTTTTTATGAGTCTAATTTCTATGTTTTATGGGATTGTGCTTTGAGATCACTAGCTTTTTGGTGTGAAAGCAGATGATCAATAATCGTGCTTTGTTATAAATGAAATATATGAATTATGTTTTATGAATTTGTAATTGTTCCCCTCTCTGCGTCTCTCTGTCTCTCCCTTTTTGTGGGTTTTACTACTATTTCTTATGTGAGGTTTAGGTTTTTTTTTGTGAAAATCTGAACGTAACTATTTTGTCCCTTCATTGTTTCTAAGAACAGAGTAAAGAGCATTATTGAGAATTTAATTGAGCAATTTGGCTTCACGCAGGATTTTGGTATTGTATGTTAATTATCACTAAAAGTAAGGAATTATTAGTAGTTGGTACCTAGTTTACAATTTAACGGAACATAATTCGGCTGAGCAGTTACCAGAGAACACCTGGAACAATATGAAAGACACCCCTATCATTTCACCCCGAACAGATATACTCCGTGAAAAAAATATTTAATGCAAGTGTTACACCATGTTAGTTGTCATTGGGATTAATTTTTCATTCGAATTTTGTTTCATGATGGCAGTGAAATTCAACATTCAGTCCCAATCAATAAAAACAACATACAAGTTTTACCGGCTAATTGGCCAAATTTTTTTCTTTCTCAGGAAAGCCTAAAAAAAACTAATCTAGGAGTCTGCTTAGAAAACATATCCAACTCTCTTGATCAATGTTATTAAAGGCGTAAAGCGAACCGAAGCGACCAAGGCTCCTAACGCCTAGGCGAGAAGCGAAGCGACACGCTTTATTGAAGCGAAGCGAACAGTTAAAAAAATAAATAAATATTTCACTTTAATTACTTCTAAACATCTAAGTTCTAATTTTATATATACTAAATATTTAAATGCAAGTACATCAACCACGTGTGTTTTTGTTAAATTATATCAATCAATTTTGTTAAATCTTTTTTTACGTACATTCGTAGGCATGTACTGAATCACATTTCAGGACAGCAAAACAGAACAACAGCAACACAATCAGAAACAAAAAAAAAAAAAAAAAAGGGAGCAGAATCAGACAGAGCAAAATCAGACAGTAGCACAATCAGCAAAACCGCAGCACAATCAGATACACATGTGGTTAACAGAATCAGAAGCACAATCAGAAAAAAAAAAAAAAAAAAACCAGAACCAGAATCAGGAAAAAAAAAGAAAGAAGCAGAATATGTGCAGCGAGGAAGAAGATCGAGAACCAGAAAAGAGAAGAAAAAAAAGAGAAATAGAAGAGAAAAGAAAAAGAGGAGACTAACCTGTGCAGCGAGGAAGGAGCAACGACTCTGTCGATCGTGTAGGAGCAGCGACTCACTAAGACGAAGGTGTCTGTCGATCGTGTAGGAGCAGCGACTCACTGAGGCGAAGGTGTCTGTCGATCGAGTCCAGCGATAGGATCGAGTCGATTGACTCATTGAGGCGAAGGAGTCCAGCGATCGAGTCTAACGATCGAACAGCTAAGCAGATTAATTTTAGGGTTTGGGGTTGTATTTATGTGATAAGGGAATAATTCGGTGTATCACCATCTTATAATTTTTTTTCCAATTGCCCAATCCAACGGTCCAAATTAAAAATAAAACAACCTCGCCTCGCCTAACAGAAGTGTTCACTTCTTCGCCTTGTGCTTAAGCGCCAGACGATCGCTTTTCTCGCTTTTTTCTCGCTTCGCTCATGTTCGCTTCGCTTGGGGTCCTCTAGGCGAGACACCTTCGCCTCGCCTCGCTTCTCGCCTAAGCAAGCGCCTAGGTGCGCTTTTCAAAACACTACTCTTGATTGTACTGTAGACTTAGGCATCTCTATATATAGCATATAAAGTGGTTGTTACAAGTCCAACTGTCTAGCCAATGCAAAGTAACATCAAATTCGTCCACAAAGCTAGTTAGCCATGGCTGAGGCCTTTAGTCACTCTCCCCAATGTGTTGGTCATGGTCATCGTAGAGGCAATTGCAACTGTTGATTGACCCAGTCAATAACTGCCCATAACTTCTCTGCATGTTGTGTGCACATGTACAGAACAACCATGTATGTTGTACACATGCCAGTAACTGCACAGAATCGCTCTGCATGTCAGAATCGCTCTGCCATCAGCTTTTTCAATGCACTGAGAAAGAGGATTCTGGAGCGAGGTCCACCACTCACAATCTATGGGTAGATCTCAAAATTAGAAGGATCCTCCCTCCACACTCGAGGTCCTATTTATACTAGAGAAGTTAGGGTTGGTCTTGACACAAGTTGTTGCCAATTAAAAGCACTATTCTACATCTAAACCATGTGCTCAAGATCAGAAAACACGCGTCCCAATGGTTGAATCGCGTCTCGACAGAGTAAAATTATTGGAATAAATTGCATAAGCACGTCCAGACAGTGCCAGAATGAGAGAAAAAAAATTTAAAGTTGCGTTTGAGATGACTTATAAAATTTAAAAAGTACTTATTGAATAACTATTTTTCAAAAGTACTTTATACAAAAATACTTTCATTAAATAAATACCGTTTAGATGTTCAAGCAAAAAAACACTCAAATGAAAAATATTTTAACATAAGGTGCATTTGGATTATTAATTTAAAAACACTTATCAATATCTCAATTTTTAATATATCTCCAAAACATATATTAAAAATTGGGTGGTGGTGGGCGATAATGGTAATGGTCAGATAACTATGGGTTGGTGGTGGTGGTGAGTGATGGCGATGGTGGCAGTGATGTGTGGTGGTGGGCAACGGTGGTGGATGGTGGTAGTGGTGGGCAGTGGGTGGGTAATGGGTGGTGGGCGACGGTGGTGATGGTAGTGTTAAGCAGTCGTGGGTGATGGTGGTTGGATTGGGTGGGTGTGGTCGGTGGTTATGAGCGCCAGTGGGTGATGGTGGGTGGTTGTGGCCAGTGGTGGTGTGTGGTGGTGTTGGGCGACAGTGGTGGTGGGTGTGGGTGACGATGGTGGCAGTGGAGGCGATGGTGGTGGGTGGCGATGGACAATGGCGACGGACAGTGGCGACAGTGGGATAATGGTAGTAGTGGTAATAAATACAAGAAAAAGAAATCAAAAGTCCTAACACTTTTTAAAAGTCATTCCGAAAGCTTACTTAAATAATAACTTTAAGTAAGTGTATTTTTGTCAAGTTATGATTTTTTGGATTTTTTGTCTTAAAAGTGTTCAGACTATACTAAAAGCCCAAAACATCCTCAAATGTGGACTCGTAGCCAGTTTTTCAAATTTTTATCTGGTTCAAGGACTTGTGTTTCAAAATAATGTTGTCAAAACATGACTTTTTAGAAACACACTAGTTTGAAAAAAAATAGAATTAGAAGTACTTGTGTTGGAAAAGAACTCTTTCATGTATACAGTGTTAAAAGAAAATCTACCATATCAAAATTTAATTTTTGGTGTTATGTCAAAACTTAAAGTTCAATAACATCAAGTTAGAACTCCAATATATCAAGTTATGGCCCAATCAGATACATGAACAGTGAGCCCAAAACTTGGGATCAATCCCAATTTTCTCTAAGCCCATTGAGTCGTATTATTTGTGTTCCACACTCATCATTAATGCTCTGCATTGTAGCTACCAAACTCTAGCTGGGTCCATAAACTTCATTTACTGAAGCAGAAGATCATGCACTAAATATTAATTCTGGAAACACATCAGAAATGGCAGGCTAAGGTTTTAGATATGGGCAATGGGATTAGGATTTTGATGGGATAGGGATAGGGATAGGGATAGAGGACATAAGAGATATAGAAAAAAAAAAAAAAAAGAGAGAGAAGTGGCTTGTAACAGCAAGGATCTGGATGAACTACTTTACACCCTATAGGAAATGTATACCCATGTATGTTTTAGGGTACAAATTAAGAATATAAAGATTTTTTGAGGTGTAAAGTATCATTCACCTTTATATATTTTTAAAAATATTATGCTATGTTGTTGGGTCCATTATGCATCTATGACGAAATTTTGTATTTTTAAGACGTTGCGTAATAACTTAATTAATTCAATTGAAAATATCATTGTCTATAATCAAGTCATATATTACAACTGATAAGATCAATGCTAAAGTCAAGTAAATAAGTTATTGGATGCACTAGGTTCTTTTCTTATGATTTTATATTTGTTGATAATCCAAGTATATTGATCTATGAGCCTATGAATTTAAGGTAGACCTAATAATTGAGTCGAATCTATTGAATTTATTTTTTTAAATAAGCCAAAAAAATTATTTAAATTTGACTCGTTTCTTAGACAAGTCGAGTCTGAACGAGTAAAAAACGAGTCGAATCCGAGTATTTATATCTAAACGAGTTGAATCTATCGAGCTTTTTTTTTGAACAAGTTTAAAAAATTATTCAAATTTGACTTGTTTAGAAAACGAGTTGAGCCTGAATGAACAGAAAACGAGTCGAACCTGAATATTTATATATAAACGAGTCGAACATGTTGAACTTATTTTTTTAAATAAACCTAAAAAATTGTTCAAAATGAGTCGAGTCTGAATCAATAAAAAACAAGTCAAACCCGAATATTTATATATAAACGAATCGAATTTGTCGAACTAATTTTTTTAAATAAAATTTAAAAAAGAGAAATAATATGTAACTCAAATTTACATCTCAAATAAAAGGGGACTATTAAATGAGTGAATTCCATCAATTTTTTTAAATGAGACCCACTGATCCAATGATCCACTTCATTTGAAATGTAAATTTGAGTTAATAGTATTGTTGTTTAAAAAATTATTCAAATTCAATCCGTTTAAAAAATAGCCTCGAACTGAGTGCAGAACGTTATCACTGTCTAAATGGGCCCCTTCTGACTTGAATTTCGGGGTACCCTACGTTGAAAGCAATTTTGTTGTTCTGCCAATAAAACCAGCCAAACACAAAAACTCCAACGTGAAACACATTCAAAACCTGTCACATTGCACGGAGAGAAAGAAAGAGAGAGAGCGATAGCGTACTCCGAGAGATAAACTCTTTCGTGTCTGCCTTATCCTTCTTCATCACTCTCTTTCTATCTCTCTCTCTCTCCCCACTTAATATTATTATATATACAAACGCATGTAAAAGCTGATTCAGATCAGACGTCAGACGTAACCGTAACGATATCGTTTATCTTCTAATCCATTGCTGACCTTTTTACATCCCTATCTTTCCTTTCCCATAAATTCAACTTTGCGTAATCCATTTCGTTTCACACACTTCTATAAAGCATACCTCAGCCGGTGTTTGATTTCCTTTTTCTTATATTTTCCGGCAAAAACCTATTTTGTAGTCTCTGGGTTCTCAGGGTTTCGTACAACGGGAATTGGGAAATTGGGTGTTTGATTGTGATCCCTTTTGGCTTTCGATTTGGTCGGTGTTATTACCCTGAGGAAACTGAGGTCAAAGCTTGCATTTTCCTGTATAGTTGTTTTGGGTGTGCTGACCTGAATCTTCTTGATTGGGCTAGAATTAAAAAAAAGGAGGTTAGCATCTGTTTCTTGACTTCTTTTTACGAATTGGGATATCTATATCTGTAATTGTATTTGTCTGATTTTTTGGGCAAAGATAGTATATATGTCAATTGGCTGAACAGAGTTCCAATTCAAAGCTCTTAGTTCATTTTTGGGTGTGGGTATTCTGCTTGGGTAACTCTTGATTCTCTTCTGAATTTGTCGACATATCTCTTGACACAGTTTCAGCTCTTACTTGATTTTGCGTAAGTCTAGGTTCTCATTGATTCTCTGTCGACATAAAGACATATTTTGATTTTGTTGAGAAAAACCATTCCCAATATTAACCTCTGTTCTTGAAGAATCAGTTCTTTTAAAGGATATACATCCATCTGGGTAGTTTGTTGACCACCCAGAACTTCATTCTGAGGATCATTGATATTACTCTCTCTCTCTCTCCATTTGATAGAACATACAATTAGGATCACCTCACTCTTCTTTAGATATGGATATAAGTAACGAGGCAAGTGTTGATCCTTTCTCAATTGGACCTTCGACAATCGTGGGTCGGACAATTGCTTTCAGAATCTTATTCTGCAAATCAATGTCGCATTTGAGGCATCAAATCTTTAATATTTTGGTATATCACTTACGACGAGCCAAGAACTATTTGTCTAAATATTTCACACCTTTGGTGTCGTGGTTTCATCCCCGGAACCCACAAGGGATACTGGTAATGATGACACTAATAGCTTTCTTATTGAAACGATACACCAATGTGAAAATGAGGGCCGAGATGGCTTATAGGAGGAAATTTTGGAGGAACATGATGAGAGTTGCCTTAACTTATGAGGAATGGGCTCATGCTGCTAAGATGCTTGATAAAGAAACCCCCAAAATGAATGAGTCGGGCCTTTATGATGAAGAACTTGTGAGGAATAAGCTCCAAGAGCTCCGACACCGTCGCCAGGAGTGTTCTCTGAGAGATATTATATTTTGCATGCGAGCTGACCTTGTTAGAAATCTTGGTAATATGTGCAATCCAGAGCTTCACAAGGGAAGGCTTCAAGTGCCCAAACTCATAAAGGAATATATAGATGAGGTCTCAATGCAGTTGAGAATTGTTTGTGACAATGATTCGGAGGATCTTCTTTTGGAGGAGAAGCTTGCTTTTTTGCATGAGACAAGACATGCCTTTGGGAGGACAGCTTTGCTTTTGAGTGGGGGTGCTTCCCTTGGATCTTTTCATGTGGGTGTGGTGAAGACGCTGGTGGAGCATAAACTTTTGCCCCGGATAATTGCTGGTTCTAGTGTGGGATCAGTTATGTGCTCGATTGTTGCAACTAGATCTTGGCCTGAGCTCCAAAGTTTTTTCGAGGATTCTTGGCACTCTTTGCAGTTTTTCGATCAGATGGGTGGGATTTTTGCAGTAGTTAAGAGGGTCATGACACGGGGTGCAGTTCATGAAATCAGACAATTGCAGATGATGTTAAGGCATCTCACAAATAATCTTACATTCCAAGAAGCTTATGACATGACCGGTAGAATCCTTGGGATAACAGTTTGCTCCCCAAGGAAGCATGAGCCGCCCAGATGCCTTAACTACTTGACTTCACCTCATGTTGTCATATGGAGTGCAGTGACAGCCTCTTGTGCCTTTCCTGGCCTTTTTGAAGCTCAAGAACTAATGGCAAAGGATAGAAGTGGAGAAATTGTTCCTTATCATCCACCATTTCATTTGGTGCCTGAAGAGGCTCCAGGCACAGCTGTGCGTCAGTGGAGGGATGGCAGCTTGGAGATTGATTTGCCCATGATGCAGCTGAAGGAGCTCTTCAATGTCAATCATTTTATTGTAAGTCAGGCAAATCCTCATATTGCACCTTTTCTGAGGCTGAAGGATTTTGTGAGAGCTTATGGAGGCAACTTTGCTGCCAAGGTATGTCTTTTATGGACCTAAAATTTAATATCTATTGATCCATGATGAATTTTGTCAACAATTACTTCCTGTGCCTGTGAATTTTCTGATATCGGTATCACTAGTTTTGTATATGAAAAGTCTTGTGCACTTTTCCTTATTTTTTTTTATGATCCGTAGAATGTTAGGATCAAGAGTTTCACATTCTCTTGTTAGTAAGTGGGTGTGTAACTCAGAGATAGTCCTCCGAGCAATGTGGCTCAAAAGAATTGTTCCATATACTCAAATACCGAGACCCATTTGTATTTTGACTATAGGCTTCTCACTATGTGATATCTGTTCCTTTTCTGTGCTCTCCTATAATTGTTCCTTCTGGTGTTTGTAATATTCTGATCTATGTAATGTCATAGCAGAAAGGGAATGTTGTGGGAAGTTGCTCTTGCCTTTTCTCTTCTTCTCCTTTCTTCTATACGATTAGGAGAGAATCTTATTTGTCAAGTCACATGATTGGGGGACAAAGACTAAGAAAACACTGTAAAGTTCTAGATTGTAGAATTTGATGGTTACCTTTTTGGCTGTTGGAGTAAAGTTCACACAATCTATTGCATTCATCAGAATGGTGGTATGTAGAAGATGTACTTCACTAGTGTTGCCTAGTTGACTCCCTCCATTGGAGTTGAATATGGTGGCGAAAATATGTAGTTCCACATTTGCTTGCGGTAAGTTGGGAAGGTCCTTCTAACATTTTCACCCGCTAGACAATCATTGTTGACGAATTTTGTATGTATTTGACAGACGATAACATTTGGACCAACAGTGTCGACTTACCCACCCATAAGACTAGTGAATAGAGTTTGTGTTTGGAAAGTATGAATAAACTAAATTTGACATGCTAATTATGCTCCAATTAAAAAATCTTGGCTGAGGTCCACCTAGTACATTTTTTTGCGAGTCATGCTTATTAATCAAAACAATTGTCTTGGCTGGATTCATTTGCAATAAAGGTGCAACTCGGGCAGGTTGAGGGGTATATAATTCTCAACCCTAACCCTAACCCTAACCCGACCTTAATCTGAGTATTGCCCAAGTTTAATTCTAATTCGGGAGGGTTCAGGTTGAATTCGGGTTATGTAATTCGGACAAATTTTGGGTTAGAATTTGGGTTAGGTTCGAATTATGTAATTCAGGCTGATTTCGGGTTACGTAATTTGGAGTGGTACATACTACATAGTATTCACATAAAGTAACAACTAACAACTTCAATCAAATATTTAACGTAAAGACCATAGTATTTAAAGCATAAAAATCAATGTTTAACATAAAGACAAGCCAAATGTTTAATACAAGATTGAACCAAAAGACTGATCCTCAGTATTTTAACTTGTAAGTTTTATTACTATATTGATTTATATATTTATTTTTAAATATATTCGGGTTAAGCCCGATTTTGAATTTGGGTTGAGCCCGATTTTGAATTTGGGTTGAGTCCGATTTTGAATTTGGGTTGAACCCAATTTGGAATTCGTGTTGAGCCCGATTTATACATTCGGGTTAAATCCGATAACTCGAGGTCATAACTCGGGTACTGCCCAAATTCAATTTGGATTGATGTTTTTTTGTCCAGACCCAACCCAAGTATTAAAAATCTCAACCCAATAATTGTTTTTCCCGGGTTGGGTTCGGATTGAATTCGGGTTGCCCGCCTAAGTTGCACCCCTAATTTGTAACCTTACTTCGAGCTTCTAGTTTGTAGCTTGGTAAAAAGATTATGCAATGATTGATAGCTTTCATAGTGGTGATGATTTCTTTGTACCTAATGTTGTGTTTTTCCCATCCTCTCTTTTTATGATGATTAAGTGGAAAAGAGGAAAGACAAGCAGAAAATTGATTATGCTAGCATTTTAACTCTGCAGCTTGCTCATCTAGCTGAGATGGAGGTGAAACACAGGTGCAACCAGATACTGGAACTTGGTTTCCCACTAGGAGGTCTTGCCAAGCTGTTTGCTCAAGATTGGGAGGGTGATGTCACTGTTGTAATGCCTGCCACCCTAGCTCAGGTACTTTCAATTATTAATTTTCTTAGGTCTAACTTTATATGTAATGAGATGTGCAAGGAGGAGAGGTCATCCTCCTCCAAAGATAAACAAGCACAAAAATTATACGAGACAAACAAGAAAAAAAGAAAAAGAAAAGAACTCTTGAATAACAAATATGTGCGATTTACCACAGGCCCTCCTGAAACAACTCACTGTCACTGCCCATGATATAGCATTGGCACAATCTATTTTGATGCACCAAAAAGAATGCCTGAAGCTGTGCACTTATTGTTTGTTAAGCCATTCGCAGTCACCCCAAGTAATATTTTGTTTTGCTGAAATTTTATTGAGGTATTGTTGCAAAAGCACTGTGCAGATGGGTAATGCAGAGGGATATTCAACTGATATGGGTCTTCCTTCCCCTTTATTTGAAATGAAATAGTCTCGTTTATCTCTATTATTTTTTATGCATCTCCACCTAGTTGGCATGTGCTTGATTGTCTTCAATCTTTAATAACAGTCCCACGCTACTATAGTTCACTTTAACAGAATCAGTTGTGTCATGGTTGTAAATTCATGCTTTTCTGGTACTTGAGGGTGTGAATGAATGTGTCTGTGGATCATTTGGATGAATTTTTTTTGGCTGAGTTGACTAACCCTTTATTTCTGCAAATGTGTTTGTGATTTCAGTACTCTAAAATAATTCAGAACCCGTCTCATTTGGAGCTTCAAAAGGCAGCCAACCAGGGAAGGAGGTGTACTTGGGAAAAACTCTCAGCCATCAAAGCTAACTGCGGGATTGAACTTGCTCTTGATGAGTGTGTTGCAATACTCAACCACATGCGCAGACTCCGAAGAAGGGCTGAGAGAGCAGCTGCAGCTTCTCATGGCCTCGCCAGCACAGCTGCAGCTTCTCATGGCCTCGCCAGCACAGTCAGATTCAGTGCTTCTAAAAGAATTCCTTCTTGGAACTGCATTGCGCGAGAGAACTCTACAGGCTCCCTTGAAGATGACCTACTCACAGATGTTGCTTCCTCACTCCATCAAGGAGTTGGTGGGTCCACAGGAGGAAACTCTGGCCGGAATTCGCGGACCCATCGTTACATACATGATGGGAGTGATAGTGAATCTGAGAACGTTGATTTGAATTCTTGGACAAGATCTGGTGGACCCTTGATGAGGACAACTTCAGCCGACAAATTCATTGACTTTGTCCAGAACCTGGAAGTGGACAGTGACTCCAAAACACACAGAGGAATTATGGCTCATCCGAACAATTTAATGATTCAAATGGCTGGCAGGGATCCATATTATCAAACCTCAACTGTAGCAACTTCAGATAGAAGCTCAGATGTAGAATTTGATCAGAGGGATTTCAACAACAGGATTTCCATGAGCAGTTCTAGCATTATGGTGGCTGAAGGTGACCTTTTGCAGCCCGAGAGGATTCGTAACGGGATTGTGTTCAATGTTGTAAAGAAGGAAGACTTGACCCCATCGAATAGGAGTCATGATTCAGAAAACAACAGCTCACAGCATGATTCAGTTGCTGAATGTGTGCAACTTGATTGTCCAGAAAAGGAAACGGATGCAAGTTCATCGTCTGAATATGATGAAAGTGAAGTCACTGTAGGTGATGGTCTAGGTGAAATGGATTCTGGTTGTGACCCCATGAGTCATTCGGTGTAGATGATGGTGCGGTGCGGATGGCGGAGATTCGGCTATGCTCTGCTGATTCAGAGGACTTGATTTAATGCTGGAGTTAAACTGAAGTTCGCTAACAGCAGACAATTGGGAATTTTATTTCCAATCCGTTGGGCTAGCTTTTTTTTTTTTTGATGATATTTTAATTTACAGTGTGAATTGGGAAGATCATTTGAAACATATGGCAGTGGTGTTCAAAAAATTGGAGAATCATAGATTTTTCTTTAAAAAGGAGAAATGTCAATTTGAGCTTGGAGAAGTAAATTATTTGGGCCACTTGATAATTTCAGAGGGAGTGGCCATGGACCCTGAAAAAATAGAGGCCATGGTGGCTTGAACCAAGCCTACCACCTTAAAGGGCTTTAGAGGGTTTTTGGGCCTAACAGGCCATTAGCGAAAGTTCATAAAAAACTAAGGCGAGATTGCTAGGGCTCTCACTAACATGCTAAAAAAGGATTCTTTTGAATGGAGTCAAATAGTTGAAGAAGCCTTTGAGAAGCTTAAACAAGCTATGACTACAGGTCCCATTTTGGCATTACTTGATTTATCACAAAAATTTATAGTGGAGTGTGATGCTTCAGGTACGGAAATTATAGTTGTCCTCGTGCAAAATGACCAGCAACTAGCCTTTTTCAGTCAGGCTTTAAAGGGCTGGAATTTGGGCCTATCGACATATGAGAAGGAGATGAAGGCCCTACTATGCATAGTCCAGAAATGGAGGCCCTACATGCTTGGGTCCAAATTTATTATGCCCACTGATAAAAAAAGCCTAAAGTATTTAATGGGTCAAACAATCATCACAACGGCCCCACAAAGGTGGTTGGTCAAACTTATGGACTACGACTTTCAGATTGAGTACAAAAAAGGAAGGGAGAACTCGGGGGCTATGGACTCTCCCAAAAATGTTAAGGCTCCCTCGCAGTTCTTTCTCAGCTCGTACCCCAATGGCTTGAGCCCATCATGGAAGAAGGGCCAAGTGATCTGAATTTGAAGGCTTTTGCACAAAAAATAGAGATAATGGGATGTGGGTATCTTTTTCATAATTTATTTGGCTTTAAATATCACCTCCAAATTTATCCTCCTTTAAGTCTTCTTTTTCATTAAATAGTTTTCAATAAGTACACATTTTATAAAAATTTCAAATTCTTTTTAAAATGTATTTCATAATTACTGATGGGCCAGGCCCAAAAGGCTCAAATCTAGGCTCAAGCCCAATTACAATTAAATATTCGAATTTATAAAGATCCAGCAGGCCCAATGAAGCCCAAAGAGCCCAACCATGCAAAGACCTACCAAGTCCAAGTTCAAGACCAATCCAGCTGGGACCCTCCTCCAAAGGAATTGGAATACGAGGGAGGGAAATGCGGCGCACAGAGAAACCCTACCAAATTTGTAATTACCAAAACAAAGTAGGAAACCCCTCACTCACGTCACCGCCTCACCTCCAAACCCTAACTCTATAAATGTAAGCCCTCTCATCATCTAGGGCACGTCTCTCAAGAAACCTCCTCTCCTACCTTGCACAACATTGTTGTTCCTCTCTCCCTCAAAGCACTGTAGCTTTCCGGTGTAAACTCTCCGGTGACGATTATTCATTAATAAAGAACACCAAGGCCACTGCTGCCATTCAAAGTGGACGTAGGCCACGGCCGAACCACTATAAACCTCTGTGTTGATCCTTTATTTGCTATTTTGGTCATTGATTGTTTGTTTACTGCACATTGATTATACATATTCACCTTCTTGACTGTTGATCTTGCACAAAACCGATTTGTGCATCATCAATTACCCCTGCCATAAATAGTGCATACATAATTGACAGCTTTTATATTTCCAATATCTAAATATTAGAATGTGACACTTTCAAGATTCTTTTTGATATTTGTGTATCATTTGAATTTTGAAATTTCATATATATATATATATATATATATATATATGTGTGTGTGTGTGTGTGTGTGTGTGTGTGTGTGTGTGTGTCTATATAATAAAACAGCTCCTACGTTAAATTTTATCCTACACACATTTTTCCCCCCAAATTCATCACATCCAACCTTTTCTCACCATCACTCATTGTCAGAGACATGTCGCCTCTATGTCTTCCCTTCACGTCATCTCTTCGTCTCTCTCTATCTTTCTGTGTTACACAATTTTCAGCGACACCACAATCGCCAGCGGCACCGCCACAGCCACACCTCTCCCAGGTATCCCTCTTCTCTATCTATCTTTCTCTCTCTCTTCACACACACACACACACGAACAGCCCCCCTTCCCAAGCTCTCCAATTTTTGCGCAAACCCCCCACCACTACTCCTTCTGCGCAACCCACCCCCATCAACTGCTTCTCTCTCTATCACACACACACCCCTGTTTCTCTTTCTCTCACACACACACAATTGACGAACACCCCCCCCCCCAAGTCTCCCCCTTCTGTGCAAACACCCCACCCTCTACTTCTCTCTCACACACACATACTTAACAACCCCTACCCTCCCCCCCCCCAAGATCTCCCCTTTCTGTGCAAACCCCCTACACTCTCTGCTTAACCCACTCTCAACCCCACCCAAAATACCCATCCCCTCCTCTCTGCAACACATTCACACCACACAGAACACACACTCACGCACACAGACAGAACACAGAACACTCAATTTTTGAGATTGTTGAAATTTTGTATTAGTTTATGGATGGTAAATTTTATGAAATTTATTGTCAATTGAAGTGTTAGTTGAAATTTGGTTATTGTTGTATGAAATTGATGGTGGAATATAATAAGTTTTATTTGTTTGAATTTATTGTCAATTGTATGAGTTTTTATTTTTTTTTATTTTTTTGAATTCAATAGATATTTGATTGGTTTATGGTTCGATGCTAGGTGATTGGATGCAATTATGGTGTTGAGTAGTGGTGCCATTTTGGTGGTAGTGGTGGTGTCAAACGTTACAGGTGAACATGAGTTAAGGTGAGAATATTTACTGATGTTACTTCTCTGCTAGACAAATTAATATTGGGTCCTCTTGCTTATTTTAATTTTTACTGGGTTTCTTAACTTATTTTCGTTTGACTTTTGAAATTCTATTTGCACATTGTTACTGTTTATGCAATTGTTGCTCCATGAATAATTAAACTGTCCTTTCCTAGAGCCTGATAATACAAGAAGTAAAATGCTAATTGAATTCTATGTCTTTGTTCTCTTTGTTACTCCTCGGACTATAGTACTAGGACTTGTGTTGGATTGCATTCTAATTTAGATATACTTAACAAGTCTCTAATTGTTCATTTTGAGACTTTTTAACTTTTGCTACTCCATTTTGCTTTTTTGATTCAATTGCAATTTAACTATTTTTCCTCTTTCTATCATCATCTTGGTTTATGGTTTAGGATCTCAATCTACACTAATAAGACCCTGCAAGTTGATTTTTGAATAAATATTTTTGAGTGCTATTGTTAGTTCTAATTAGGTACGTAGTTTCAAAAATATGAAATTTATGCTTTTTCTGTTAAAATTTATGGCATTTTGATTATTAAAGTTAGGTTTTTTCCATCTATCTATTGCAATTTGTCTTCAAGAAAATCTTTATATTGGTAATACTTTATTAAGATTAAGGATGTATGCAAAGTGTGGTGTATTACGGATGCGATTTAGATTTTTAGCTTATTGCGGTCATTTTTGGTGTTTGATTAATTCCAAATTGCACCGTGCCTTCAGGCACGAGTTATTGCTAGTATATATATATATATGAGATAGAAAAAAAACACTGTTCAATCTTTGATGGTAAGGATTGAAATCCCAAAATCTTTGGAATTCAAAAAATGTTAGGAAATGTTTGGGTTTGGAAATTGTCATTAATGACTATTTGGTAACTGATGCCAAGAAATTTACGATACTATTGATTCCCAAAACCAGAGATCTCTTCATCTTCCTCATCCAAAAAAGGTTTTTATGACTTTTTTTTAGCAGATATGCTTCTATTCCAATTATTTTAAGAAGTGTATTTTTATCCTATTAAGTTCTTAGGGAGATACCGGCCTCCCTAAGCCCCCAAAAAATACAGGAGGGCAAAGCACTTGGGCCTTGGCTCTACAAAGATGACATTATTTTATTTAAGGGAATGATCTATCTCAAGCTCGAATCAAACTTGCTCTCCATTATCATTGTTGAGTTCCACTCAAGTGCTCACGAGGGGCTCCAGAAGACACTCCATAGGGTTCATTCCAATTATTATTGGAAGAGGACGCATAAATCAATCCAAAAATTTATAGGAGGAGAGCATACTCGTCCTACAGGGTTGTTAAGCCCACTCCCCATTCCTCGACATGTCTGGACCGACATCTCCATGGATTTTGTTGTCCTTTATCTCAAGGTAAATCTACTTTTTTTTGTAGTAATAGTAGTGAATCACTTTTCAAAATATGGGTGTTTCATTCTGATCCGCCACTCGTACACTGCTTCATCCGTGACTCGGTGTTTTTTAGCACATCTTCAAGCTATATGGTATGCCCAAAATGATTGTTTGTTATAGGACCCGTGTTCACAAGTCATTTTTGGAAGGAGCTTTTTTAGTTAAATGGAATTAAATTTAACTTTAGTTCTGCCTACCACCCACAAACTGATGGCCAGCCAGAAGTGGTCAACAAGACCCTATAAATGTATCTGATGTGTCTAACAAGCTCAAACCAAAGGAATGGGCCTCATGGCTTCCATAGGTTGAATTCTGCTATAATACGATCATAAACTCTTCTATAGGCAAAACTCCCTTTGAACTGGTCTATGGCAAAGCTAATTTGAAGCTTGTCCAAAATAGAATGAAGTCTCTCTATGATAAAAAAACACATCAAATGAAGTCTGTCTATGATAGGAAACACATCAAATGCAGCTTCGAAGTGGGTGACTCGTGTATTTAAAGCTAAGACCATATAGGCAACATACTATAGCCCAGTGTAGAAATGCCTACCAAATATTATGGCCCCTTCAAGGTTCTAAGTCGCATAAGACAGGTAGCCTACAAGCTGGAATTGCCATCTTTAGCTAAGGTGCATTCATGTGTCAACCTTGAAAAAGAAGCTAGGAGACCATGCTCTATTCAAGCAAACCTGCCAGCGTACGCCATTACAAGCTAAGAAGAGTCATGCACGCCTAAGGCACTCTTGGAGTCACGGATTCACAGAGGGAGACAAGAGGTCCTTGTCCACTGGGAATGCACCTCTCCTTCGGATGTAACCTGGGAAGATTATTCTAGCTTTGCTCAAAGATTTCCCTCTTTAACCCTTGGGAAGTTGATACGTGGCTAAAACTTGCATGCAAAACGTGGCTAGAATGGGCTGATAGGAGATATGCATGCAAGTTTCTAGGGGTTTCGGATTGGGATTAGAAACTGGATGGATGATAATAAAGGGTGGCTAACCTCATGCAAGATTAGGTTGTTCGTAGGTTTAATTATTGGTGTAATTATGGTAGAGTAGGAGGCCATTTGGGATAGGCTTGTTATCCCTCTTTAGATTATCAGTATCTTTATTTCCCAGCATTTCAATTTCAGTTGAAGTTGGCCATGTAAGGCTATAAAAGGCCAGTGAGATTATGAATAAATTCATCGTCTAATTTCATCATTTCAACTCACCTTAAATTAAGGAGGCTAGGGTTCTTCGGAATCCCTAAATTAGGAGGCCTAGGACCCCTCGAAGTGTGCTACGCGCTCAACCACAAAGGCACGTAACAGAATCTCATGGTTAAGAGCCAATAATTCTGTGATGGAAGTGGGTGGAAGATTTTAGAAATTCTTCCAGCAACTAATTAGTAGGGCTGTTAATCAAACTGAGCTACTCGAGCTTGGCTTGAGCTCGGCTTGAATTTGGCTCGTTCAAGCTCGGTTCGTTTTCTAAACAAGTCCAAACTTGAACAAGTTTTTAGGCTCGTTTAGAAAACAAGTCCTACAAGCTCGGCTCAAACTCGACAGGCTCAGCTCGTTTATGTGCAAATACTCGGGCTCGGCTCGGGCTTGACTTGTTTTTAGCTCGTTCAGGCTCGGTTCGTTTCCTAAACGAGCCGAGCTTGAACAATTTTTTAGGCTCGATTAAGAAACAAGCTTTTCAAGCTCGGACTCGTTCGACTAACAGCCCTACTCATTAGTGGTGGAATTGGGAAATAATACCCCATTAAAGTTGGTGTTAACAACAGTTAGAACCCTGATATTACTATTTTATTTGACTTCATTTTATGCCTCTTGCGTTTGCGTTCTTTGCCTTTTATTAGTACTAGCAATGCAACACGTGTTTTGCACATGAATAATTTTTGTATACACAATATTAATAAAAAATATTAGGTATATGTGTATCTACATTAAATATCATATCAAATTTATCAAAAATCATATTTTTATTGCTTGTGTTATACTATAAAATTCGAAAAATATTTTTTGTTCTCAGCGATTTGTTATACTAATTATAAGAAAAAACGATAAAATAATTCATTTGAAATTCGTTTGATTAGGTTTCAACTTGAATAAAATAACAATAATTGTCAATATTTTTAGGTCAACAGGGATAAAATATAGGGTAAATAACAGTTTTGGTCTTTAAATATGCATATTTTTTTGTCAATTTTATTCTTAATATATGAATTTTATCAATTTGGTCCATAAAATATTCAATTCTTGTTTAAATGGTCCCTAACCAGACGATCCATTAAGTTTTTTTTATGGAAGTGACCACATGTCATTCCATCATTTAGTATTACGTGACCAACATGTGATCACTTTTGTCAAAAATTTAACAAATTGTTTGTGTAAAGATCATTTAAACCATTAACTTTATAGACAAAATTGACAAAATTAATATAATGAAGATCAAACAGATAAAACATGTATATTTCAGAGACTAAAAGTGTTATTAACCCTAAAATATAATACACTACTCTATAATATATATATTTTAAAAGAATATTAAAATTCTAAAATTCAAGTTTTACTTAAAAATACACTATAATTTTTTTTATATAAACTCTTAATAAAACATGAAAATTTTACTGTGATTGAAGAATTATGTTGATTTAACATAAATTATTTTTTAAAAAACTACATAAAAGATTATTTTTTATCTTAAAAATGAAATGGTTAAAATTTTAGATAAAAAAAATATACATATATAAGCATAATGTTATTTTTATATTTGAAATGAGTAATGTTAGATTGATAAATGTTTTAAATATTTTTTGAATACTTTATTGAAAACTATAGTGATGCATATATTTTTTAAGGGTAACGTAGTCAATTAAAAATTTTCATAGATACTAATATTTATACATAGTGAAATAATAACTAAAAGAGATATTATAGGTAATTTGAAAATTTAAACACATAAGTATATGATGGTAATTTAGATATTTAACTACGGAAGGATAGTGTGGTATTTAAAATTATTTATAAGAGTAAAATAGTGAATCAAAATTTTTTTATTCTAAGATACTTTTATTAGTAATATAGATAGAAAAAAAATACATATATAGACATAATGTTATTTTTTTATTTGAAAAAAGTAATGATCTATTGATAGACTTTTTGAACACGTTATTGAAAACTATAATCATGCATATATTTTTTTAAGGGTTGCGTAGTGAATTAAAAATTTTCATAGATATTAATATTTATACAAAGATAATAGAGAATTAAAAGAGATGTTAGAGGGTAATTTAAAGATTTAAATACATAAGACTGTGATTGTAATTTAGATATTTAATTATGAAAAGATAAAGTAGTATTTAAAATTCTTTATAAGAATAAAATAATGAATCAAAAATTTTTCACTTACGATACTTTTATTATTAGTATAAATATGATAAAGTGTCTTGTCACCCATTGGCAACATAAGGATGCCGAAATAGGTGAGGTTACATGCACTCATCAACCAATTCTTTTGGCGGGCCATTTTGATCTACCATGCTCATCTACATCTAGAACACTAGAATATCTAACCATGACTGGAGAAAGCCATAGATAAACGCATATTGACTAGTGATTGGGTTAGGTTCTAATAACCAAACCTGTCGAAAACCAAACCTGAATATCTTGGTTGGTATAACAGCTCCACAGCTACATGACCATTAAAATTTGAAGGATGAGTTCTAATAGAAAATTGCTCATTCCTACCCAAAGAAATTGTTTCCAAATGTCCCAACTGGACCCACCACAAACAATATCTAAAGTTTCCAGATCCATCCAATTGAGAAAAGTCGGAGTTGGAACAATGACAATTGTTAATCTGTTCAAACAATACATCATAAGATTCAATTTTAAGAATAGGGTTATACAAAATAATGATAAACTATAACATCCCACAGACATGATGTTATACACAAAAAATACTTGTGTATTCGACCAAAAATCAGCCAACTCACAACCTAAGGTAATAATAATCTAGTATCTACTGCTTCACTCTCTTAGGTCCCGTTGTAGACCGAAGTTCTGTGCACTCATTTAGATATTTTTCCAACTTGTGGTTAAAAATTGAGAAGGACAAGTTTGGTGGGTCGAATAAAACAATCCCCACACACCATGATAAGAAACAGTATATTCCACTATAAGTTAAATATCATTACTTTTTTGCAACTCTAAAGTATGGTAAAAGTAATAATAGAGATAAACTGTCAACTCAGACGTTCTAAGTTCAAATCTTCGTAATCTTTTGATGTCAGATCATGAGAAATTTATTCCTCATGAATACCATAATCTCGATGTGAATAATATGTCTTTAATCAGATTGAAAAGAAAATTAATGAATGTGCGCATAAGACACCTCTAACTGAAACATCATTGCTTTTGTCAAAACACTAACATGGGATGTAACTAAACAAGGATTCATGCAAACCCTTTGAAGCAACTTGGTTGGAGGGGCACAAAAGATTTAAAATAAGGCACCAGAAACTAAAAGTTGTGGACATCTAGAGGTCAAACCAACCATCATCATATTTTCCTGTCTACGCATATGCCTTTGCCAGTCGTCCAAAGCATATTGCCCCCACCACCTTGGCGTGGGCTGTCCGTTTCCCTTGGAAAATATTCAATGTAACGGTAATTTTATATTAATATTAATAATATAATATCATCAATTAATAATAAAATTTTAAATAAATAAAATGAATATACTTAAATAATTATTGACTTACATAGAAGAAAAATGGATATTTCTTGACTTATATGAACAAGTAATTATTAATTTATATAAGGTCTATTTTTTTATTTCTTTATACATTATTAATCGATTATATCACATGATAATAACCACGTACTATGTGAGTGTGTGTGGATGTTCAGTTGCATCACGGACTTGAGTAGTGGCTAACCTTCTCCGCACGCACTATGTGTCGGACCAAAAGCTATGTTCCAACTTTCCAATTTGGTGGAAGATTGCAAACCACCCCCCACCCCAAAAGAAAAAAAAAGAACAAAATCTAGAAATATATCTGCCAATAAATCAAATTTTAATTCAAATGAATCAGTTGAGTTAGTTCCATTGAAATTTATAAATTTGAGATTTAAATATACTAATATATTTTTTAAATTTTTTTATTAACAGATCACATATTATTTATTCAAGTAAAATTTATTATATACAAATGAGTCCCTCATTCATTAATAATAACTAACGGGTCTTTGGTCCAATAATACTCCTTATTTTATGAAGATTTTACTTTCTTGAGATCAATGGTTCACATCTCCTCCCCCTCCCCCTCCCCCTCCCCTCCTTCTCCCAAAAAAAAAATCATTAATAATAAATAATTCGTTAAAAAAATATTAAATAAAAAATAGATTATATCGCTTTCAAAACATGAGGAAATTTCCGCCACATTACAATACGTCGGTATCTGCAAGTCTTCCAAGAAGAAGACCCATTATTTACTCCGAAGAGAGCGGAAGACTTTTGACACTTCGATCTTTTCACTTTTTTTTTTCTCATGGTGACTTGGGATACGGTTGGCAAATTACGACATCTTCTTTAATACTTTTTTTTTTGAATTTTTTTGTATATATTATATGTCATGCATTTAAGTGTAACTCATTATATATAAATGAGTTATTCATTAATTAATGGTGAATGATATGTTAAAAAAAATTAAAGAAAAAAATATTGAAGAGGATCTGACTCTGGCTGATGGTAATTATAAAGAAGTAGGGGTGTTAATTGAGACAAGGTATTCAGGTTCGGCTCGAATAAAATTCAGTTTAAGTTCAACTCGTGTTTTAAATAAACTGAGTTTGAAGATTTTTTAAGTTCATTTTAAAAAACGAGTCTTAAAGGTTTGGTTCAAGCTAATAAAGTTCGGCTCGTTTATATATAAAATAATCGAACTATTCAGACTTGACTCGGGTTCGGTTTTGGCTCGAATTCTAAATAATTCGAGCTTAAATAATTTTTTAAGTTCATTTAAAAATACAAGTTTGACAGGCTCGGATTCAAACTCAACACGATTAACACCCAAGAAAGATGAAAGAAGCCAACTTTTAGTTCCAAGATTAGCTTCAACAGCCTTTTTCTTGTAAATTTCCTGAAAGGTTAAGGATCAGCTACAAGAAGCTTCCCTCTAAATTTCTTTACAGGTTGGAGGGAAGTTATTCGAAGACTTTAGCGAATTAATTGGTCAAGTCTAAAGTGACCTTAGTTATAGCAGAGGTATCCGTCAATTTTACCCAAGGACATTAAAACAAAAATAATAAAGAAATGACATGATCAATTAATACGAATAATAAATGAGTTGGATTAATGTTAAACACGAATAACATGTTTTATTAGAATTGTATGTAAGAAATGAGCATTTTATTATTATTTTTAATTTCTTTAAATAATATTTTATGATTTTTTTTCAAAAATTAAATTACACAGACTCGACCCTTAAATAACGTGACTCAAAATAAACCCGACACAATATGAATCAAGATTCCTGGATTATAGGAAATAGTGTAGAGGAAAGTTTTTAATAAGAATTCTCACGCTTATACGGTTAGACATAATAAAGATATGAGAAAAATGATTTTTTTTTAAAAAAAACATTAGAGCTGGATTAGTATGAAATTAAAAAATTAATAGAATAAAAACTTTCTTTCTGCCAAAAGATGAGAAGAGTGATATTTTGTACACGTCACGGCATCAATGATCCTCTATTTTAAAACTAACAATCGTGCACACACGGTACCATTGTGCAAGTAGAGTGAAAGACATAGAAATAGAGAGAGACTGAAATAGATAAATATAGTTAGTCTATGGGTGATTTTTGCACAATAGATTGAGATAGTGGCAGTTGATTGAATAAGGGATGAGATACCTGTAAATAAATAACGAGGTTAGAAAGGGGTAGGAGACGTGTCCAACGTATCTCCTTGATACTGAAGTCAGTCAGCGCTCAAGACAAAGATGATTAAACACCGTTAATTTGGTTCGGACTATGTGTACCAAATGCCCAACGCTTTAGGTTATTTATAGTTTGAGAGATGATATGACTAGGAAACTTATGGATCAAACCAAGACTACAAGTATGACAATTTACGGCCAAAATCTTTCTTCGATGCTGTCGTATCAACGACTTTTTCATCCTCGAGCCACGCATTTAGTATGCCTGTTAACGTGTAATAAGTGCTACCCATATACCATCAGTTAGATATAAAATTTAGGGGAATTCTACTGTATCCGACTTGGGTATCGTAATGCCAATTATTATAACTTTCGATACGGTACCTCTCTTGGTACCGTAGCCTTTCCCTAAAATTTATGGGTGGACCAAAAGTCACATCCCCTTCCTTAATTCGCGTACACAGTTTTTGCTTGCATAGTATTGCTCGAAAACATGATGGTTTCAAATTTTATTTTGGATTGTACTCTGCACGTTAAAAATTTAAGAATATTCATATTGCATACTTCAAGATTAAATTTTTTATTTTGCATATTCAATATATTAAAAGTGTTTCAACGTGACTCTTCCGTTAACTTTTGTTGTTCATTCTGTCAATACTAATAGGGTGATTTTGACAGAATAAACAAATGAAAGTTAAATGAAAAGTTACATTACAACATTTTTTTAATATATTGAGAGTGTAATATGAAAAATTTATCCTTTAGAATGCAACATAATTTTTTTTAAATCTTTCATGGTGTAAAGTATGGTTCTATTTAATTTTTTACTATATGAGTATTAAGAATTGTTGTCGACCACTCTCCTATAAGAGATTGACCATTTGAAGATTTTTTGAGACACACCTTCCTAACATGGCCAGATTAATTGGATATGACACATGTCCAGGCTCCTAGCTGGTTCAATCTACCACAATCTTACGAAACCTTAAGTGGTGAGGATGAGAGAGAGAGAGAGAGAGAGAGAGAGAGAGATTATTGCGATGCTTCCACAGTTTGAGAAAACCACAGCTGTTTGACAGGCCTTTGAGCCAACAGATGAACAATAGCACGCGGAAACGGCACAAGTACACGGTTAAGTGTATATGAAAAAGTGCACAACTGGACAATCTTTCGTCAGTTGTATAAAGACCGACTGAAACGCTACCCCATGTCCAGCTAAGATGGTATTCTTGGCTAGTAAATTACACTTTATACCCTTAAACTATTACTCTTATTTTATTTTACACCGTTAACTATAAAATTTCTCATATTATACCTTAAAATATCAATTTTGTTTCATATCACTCCAATAGATAACGATAAACTTAAAATTTATCAAATGATGGAGGAAAATCTCAAAGAACTTCCCTCTAAATGCTTAGTACTATTTTATTTTATCTATTTTGCAACTAAATGGTTATCAAGAGGAAAAATAAAGTCTACAAGAAGAAAAAAATTTGGAGCTTAGTAAGAGTAAAATCATGGATAGGTATTTTTCTTGATTTTTGACCTACACATGTGCAATAAACAGTATAGACTATTCACATGCGTATTAACCATTAAAAAATTGATAATCGTTATTTATTGAAGTGATATGAAACAAATTAATACTTTAAGATATAATGTAAAAAAATTTATAATTGAGGGTATAAAATAAAATAAGAGTAATAGTTCAAGGGGTAAAATATAATTTACTCTATTCTTGGCTTGCAAAACCCGACTTTGCCCGTACTACTATAACTTTGTTTTCTGAGAAAAAGTATACGGTGCCCAATCTTACCGACAAAATAAAAAATTACAAGTCCAAAAGATCGAACTTAGTATTGAATAGAATCCAAAATTTGTGATCATAACTTCTTGTTCTTAAAAAAAATAATTCTTTGACTTGACTTGTTTGAATCGCAATTTTTCGATTTGAATAATACTATGCATTGATCAAAAAAAAAAAAACAAAATACTATGCAAATCTAATTTTTTGGCATAATTTAATAACTTAATCGATTATAATTATTGGACTGACAGCAAATATCTTTTAACGTGAGACTTGTTGCTAATCCAACAATTACGTTAATTAGGTTAATAAATTAAGTCAATAAATACAAATAGTATTACCCTTTTTCTTTTCTTTTTTTAAATGGTAATAGGCATAAGTATGGAAGTCATGAACACTTGATCACGAGGGAAAGTGTCAAGCTATTATGTGGGCCTCAGTTAATAATTAGAGGGAAAGTGTCAAAAGAATAGTGTAAGTTCATGTAAACTTCAATGAAGTTTACTCAAATTGAATTTTTTACTTTAATGTCCACAAGTTCCTTTGAAAGTGTCTAAGTATCTAGGGCGGCCTGACATAAAATGGAGCCCAAAACAAAAATTTAAGTGGGGTCTCATTAATTTTTAAAATAAAATTAGAGATTTAAGTTATTATAAAATATTATTTATATTTTTGCCTTTTAAGATGCAAAACTACTAATTATTAGATTTTTTATATTTAAATTTTATTAACTTTTATTTTTTAAATAAATATTATAGTTAATTTGAATAAAGTACAATATTTGTCTACAAAATTTTAAAGCCCCTAAAACTCAAATTGGGTTTGATTGTACCAAATTTTATTTGAAAAATTGGGTTTAATTGAATTGAGTCATAATTATTTTTTGGACCTCGAAAAAAAAAAGTGAATTTACTTGAATATGAGTTTTATAAATTTTATTCGAGACTTAAGAATAAAATTAATAATTTAAAAATCTTATTTTAGATCCAAAAAATAAATTTTATTCCCCACCCTTAGATCGATCTAACTTTAAGGATATTTCTGGTCTTTTCCATTCTAACTTATATGTTCACTTCAGACTTCATGTCATGATTAATCGTGACTGACAATCTGAAAAGTGTTATTATTATGCAAATATTTTAGTTAAATACCAGATTTACCCTTCTTCTTCCACCACAAACTCCTCCCCCAACGGCTCTCCAAGTTCTTACTCAAACAAAATTCAAACTCTATTATTATATACATGTAATTATTTGATTTGATTTTACGATCAAATATATGTTCTATTTAATATTTTTGAAATGTAACAATTTCATAATATTATAATATAAATAATAATATTATAATCTAATCAATCTCTTAAGTAAAAAAATATAATAAAAGAGGAAATGTCTACACGAGCCGGAAAGATACATAAAAAATGACAAATTAAATATTCACAAAGAGATAAAATATATTAATAATTAAATTTAACAATAATTAAAACAAAATTAATTATTTGACACATACTTTATTATTTAATTTAATTATAAAAATAATTTAATTTATTATAGAAAATATTATTATTTAAATATTGTGCATTGCTAGAATATATATAGTTAATATGTAAATATATTTACATATTATAATAGTTAATATACAAATTTGTAGAATGGTTAGAGATAAATCATAAAATAGACATTCAACTTACTTCTGTTACCATATAAATACTGACAAAAAGTGTCGGTGAAATTTTGAAAAAGATAAAAGGTGTCGTTAAAATTAGGCCTATCTACAAGGGGTGTGATGAAATTTATCTTATAAGATTATTTCCACGAATAAAGGTGACAATTTTTTACTTTTTAGCACCACAAAAAATTAGTAAAATTAATTTGGATTAAAATTTACTTTACTCCACCAAAAAAGAGAGAGGCAATTAATTAACTCTATTTCATATTTGAATAAGAATAAAGCTATGGTACTGAGGGGGTATCGTACTAAAATTCTGATTTATTATTTTTAATTTAAAGAATTTATACATATTTTTTTTTTTTTTTTTGAACACAACACTTATACATATTACTTCAAAATAATAAAATAAAAATACTTTATAAAAAATAATATCAAAAAGTGTACTATTACTCACCAAATCCAAACAGAAACCAATAAATTATCCTTCAAAATTCCCTCCTACGAACCTTCCTGGAACCTCACTATGCTCGCTCCTCCCCCACATCGGGCCACCATTTAAACTCCTCTCCATCTTCTCTCCTTCCACCCAACAGCCACTCTCTCCCTCTCTCCCCCTCTCTCTCCTACCCTCCACAGCCTTCTCTCAACTAGTTCTTTCTCTTTTCTTTCTGGGTTCTGAATTTCCGCCATGAAACTCATCAATCTCTTTAAACCCAAGAAGAGTCGGGCAGTTTCAAGATCTGACGAGTCGTATTCTTCCGGTTCCGGAACGACGTCGTCCGAATCCTCAGTATCATCATCCTCAAACCACAAGTCCAAACCTGGCAACGACTTACCCACGCCGAAGAGCGTTTTACCTTCTCACTCATCGGTCGGTGACGAATGGCCCGAATTATCGCCAGATATGGGTTTTGAGTTGGTTCAGGCTTTCAAGTTCATAGACCGAGACGGCGACGGGAAGATCCCGACGGCGGAACTGAAAGCGTTGCTGAGTCAAGTCGGGACAGCGCCTCCGAATGAAGAAGAGCTGAAGATGATGTTGAGTGATGTGGACAGGGATGGGGATGGGTGTATCAGCTTGGAGGAGTTTGGCGCCATCGGCCCGGCTTTTGGGCCGCCGGAGTGTGACTCGGAGCTGAAGGAAACGTTTGATTTCTTCGACGCCGATCACAACGGAAAGATAACGGCAGAGGAGCTTTTTAACGTGTTCTCCGTTATAGGAGATGGGCGGTGCACGTTAGAGGACTGCCGGCGCATGATAAGTGGGGTAGATAGGAATGGGGATGGGTTCGTGTGTTTCGAGGACTTCAGCCGTATGATGGAGCTGCAGAAATGATTGGTGAATCATCATCATGATCATGCTACAATGAAGTCGTTTTAAATATTTGTGTTTCAAAGTTGCGAAAAATGGGTGTGTTTTCTTGCGATATGTAGTAATTTCGGATTGGTCTAAAAGATTGATCAATTGACGGCTATGATTAATCCATTTTAAAGTTGTTTGGAACTGCCGTATATATATGTTTTCTTTTTGTCATCGTGGTAATCTCTGTTTGAAGATCATCGATTGTGTGTATTATTGGGAATCAATGCATCATTCCATTTATAGTCAGATATAAAGCCAAATTTTTATATAGTAAGTACAAATTATAATTCATAATAATATATTAAAATTATAATACTAAAATTATTTAATTAATCACAAATATGTTAATTTGTCCATCTTGAAAAATCAACTAATTGATGTTATTTATAACAACTGTAATTTTAAATCGTAGCTAGTGATATGGTATTTGTGTATTAGTGGGAATCCATCCGAAGATTTAGGCCTGGGCTTCGACTCTGACGGAGTCAGAGAGCACATATTCGACTTTCTTCTTTTTTGGTACATCGGAAAAGATTTTTCCCTCTACTTCCAACTCTGAACTATTCTATCTCCATCTTTGACTTTGAACTATTCTATCTCCACATTCGACTCCGACTCCGACTTTGATTCAGTTAAATTTGGACTAATTTTTGTTAAGACTTTCTTATAGAGATATTTGTGTGGGCACAGTGAGTGGGAGAGAAGAATTATGATATCTAAAAAAAATTGATGGGAGAATAAATCTATTTTACGCTGGTCGACAATGCATATGGTGGTAGTTTGTGATTGCTTGTTGAGAGTGCGAAGTCCTATTTTCACTACCAAATAGAGCGTCACCACCAACATATTCATTGCTCGAAAAATAAACAGATCTGGACAAGGAACTCGGAGAGTTGTAGAAGATGCAAAGAAACTCCAACACCTAAACCCAGTTTTTAAAAGATCATAGAAGATCCAAAGAAATCCACACACAAATCATCGTCCCTATCCAGAATCCAAGAGGCAAATCTGAACAAGAACAATGTTCAGAAGAAACCCATAAACAATGGCGGTCTAAGTGAGAGAAAATAGAAGGAATCATAGAGATAAGTTCTGATTGAGTGTTGAGGGACAAATGGTGATTGATCTGGACTTAGATCAATGGTTATGGTTGGATTCGCGATGAGATAGAGCTCTAGAGTTAGTCAATTTTGGTTGGCCAATCCACGGTGAGTCTATGAGGAATGGTTGGACCTGTGTGTGGTTAATCTCAACCTTCCTTGTCGTCAGTGGAGGTTGGAGCTACAAGTTTTTCCTCAAGTCGTTCTTTCCCGTCGAAGTTGAGAGTTGTAGTATATAATACAAAGATAAGATATGAATTTTAGTTTTATTGTAATTTATATAATAAATAAGTTAGGTTTTTGAACTTATGTGGTACATTCTCCCTCCCTAAATTTCACACCCCCCAACACACACTTTACCCCCAAATTCTACAAACCTAACACACACACTTCACAACACACAACTGCACACACACACACACACACACACACACACACACACACACACACACACATTATATGTACATTTCAGTTGTATACACACCTCAATACATGCACAATGTCATACTCGTTCAATAATATTGACTAGCACAGAACACTCGGGCCTCGTTCAATAATATTGGGCTCATGGTTGTATCTAAGCCACAATGTTTGGCACAAATTACACTGGACTAAACATTGTTCCATGGGGTGATTTTTTTCGAATCTAGATTTTCTTCATTATATTCTCACTTAATTTTATTTAATAGTAAAATCATTTATCATTAGAAAAAAAACACATGTGATCTACCATTTATTAGTAGGACCCTCGCCCATACACGATAGATAGTCTACCAATACCATTAAGTGAAATCAGATGAGACATTGATTCCCACTAATATGCCCCATCGATAATCTTCTTAGGGGTGTGCAACTATTCGAAAATCTGATACCGACTTCAATCCGACTTTGTCTCTATTGAAGTCAAAATTTAACGGAGTTGAAGGAAAAACTCAGACTCTGATCATAGTT
Source organism: Ilex aquifolium (assembly GCA_951799425.1). Lineage (NCBI taxonomy): Eukaryota > Viridiplantae > Streptophyta > Magnoliopsida > Aquifoliales > Aquifoliaceae > Ilex > Ilex aquifolium. The sequence goes on along the minus strand of OX637405.1, from coordinate 4,081,253 downwards.
AGAGACGGAGTCAGAGTTGGAGTTTGAAATTTTTTTTGGAAAAACTCCAACTCCAGCTTTATTAATTAATAATTTTATAAAAATTATAAATTATATAAATATATTAGTGATATCTCATGACTAAAGTCACTATACACTGAATTATTCTAATATTATTGAGGATCAAAATGAAATAAATATCATACTTTGAGAATTTCCAATGTAATTAACCCTTAAAAATAAAAATTTTAAAACCTTTCATTTACTCTTCGAGTTGTGTTGGGGTACGAACAACGAAGGAAACAAAGTACAAACCAACAAGTATCGAAACCTCTCAAAGACATCAAGTAGTTTCAGAAGTGGATTCTCTTTGTGTTCTTGCACTTGTGTCACCCATAGTTTCAATGCTCTTAAACCTCAGAAGAACCACCACATTCCCACTCACTAGGTTTGCCATTCTCTCTCCTCTCAAGCTCCTCTCTACCCTCCCTCTCCCTTCTTCACCCACTCCAGACCCAAATTCCACAAAACCCCTCACCAAACCAGAACTCAAAACCCTAGTCCTCTCTCACTATTCCAACGGAAAATTCCATAACCTCCTCCAAAACGTCGTCGCTTCACCCTCTGTCCTCCTCACCGCCTGCCACAACCTCAAACCCCACAAAAACAATGCACCCACCTCGCCCGAGTCACTTACTTTTGACTCAGTCTCTGCCCAATTCTTCTCACTCGAAGAACTCGCCACCCAGCTCTCTGAAAATCAGTTCAGCATCGAATCATGTTGTGCTGCCATTTCGCTGTCGACCCACAAAGGTAAATCGCTTGTACTTCCCAATTTGAAGCTAAAAGTAGTCATCGAAGCTATTAGAATAGTACTAGAACGTGTATATGATGATAGGTTTGTTACATTTTGTTATGGTGGCCGTGTTAATATGGGCCGGCACACCGCGATTCGGTACCTAAAGAACTCAGTAGAGAACCCCAATTGGTGGTTTAATGTTTCATTCAGTCGAGAAAAGTTTGATAGCAACCATGTTGATAGATTGTGCTTGGTTATTGAAGATAAAATTAAAGATAAGGTATTGATTGATATGATTAAGAGGTTGTTTCAATTTGAGGCGGTGAAAATTGAATTGGGTGGTTGTTATTTAGGAAGGGGGTTTCCTCAAGAATGTGGGTTGAGTTCCATTTTGATTAATATTTACTTTAGCAGTTTTGATCAAGAAATTCAAGAAGTGAGGCTTAGCACGAATCGGGAGAATCCGAAATTTGAGAAGGATGACTTTGGTTCGGGGTCTAGTAGTGTTTTCCATAAGCCATTGAAGATTTATGCGGTTAGGTATTTGGATGAGATACTTTTGATCACGTCGGGGACAAAAATGTTAACTATGGATTTGAAGAATCGGGTTGTAGAGTGTTTGGAGAAGAATTTGGAATTAAGGGTCGATAGGTTGAAAACAGTCATTCATAGTGCGGTTTCTGAGAAGATTGATTTTTTGGGAATGGAACTTCAGGCGGTTACGCCTTCTGTTTTGCATCCGCCCATGTCTGAAAAGGCAATTAGGGCTCTGAAAAAGTACCTGAGACAGAAAGAAGTTAGAGCTCAAGAATTGAGAAATGCTAGAGAGACTAATAGGAAGAAACTAGGGATGAAAATATTTTGTCATGTTCTTAAGAAGTTGAAGCGGAGTAATGGGTTCAAATTTGAGTTCCAAATTGAGAAGGAAGTTAGAGAAATTTTTCGAACTTGGGCTGATGAAGTAGTGCAAGAATTTCTTGGATCTCTTGAAGCTCGTCAAGAATGGCACCGGAAGCTCTCTGCGGGTGATTTTCTCTCTTTGAAAAGGATTAGAGATCAGCTGCCCCAAGACCTTGTCGATGCTTATGATAACTTTCAAGAGCAAGTTGACAAGTATTTGAAGCCAGTGAAAGCTAGAAAGGCATTGGAGGAGGAAGAGAGGAGAGCAGAAGAAGAAGAGGAACGAAAATATGCTGAAAGAACAGTTGAAGATTTGACAAAGCTATGTATAAAAGTTGATGCACCCATAGAACTTGTTAGGAAGGCAGTTAAGATGGCTGGATTCACCAATCATATGGGTCGTCCTAGGCCAATCAATTTGCTCATGACTCTTGAAGATACTGATATCATCAAGTGGTATGCTGGTGTAGGAAGAAGATGGCTTGATTTCTTTTGCTGCTGTCACAACTTCAAAATGGTAAAAACTGTTGTGACTTACCACCTAAGGTTCTCTTGTATCTTAACTTTAGCAGAAAAGCATGAATCAACCAAGCGTGAGGCTATCAAACATTACACAAAGGATCTGAAAGTCTCTGATTTGAATGGAGCTGACGAATTTCACTTTCCGACTGAAAGGGAGATTAAAATGATGGGGGATAATAATCTTTCGGATCCAAAACCTGTGGATGGGGCTTTGACAATGGCTTTGATTAGATTGGCTTCTGACGAGCCTGCGTACCGTTGTGTGGCCCATTTCTGTGAGAGAACAGATACTATTGTTTATAGGATTCGATTACTGCAAAATCATCTAAACCTTAACCCATTGGATGAAAAGAAGTGGGTTCCAGGGATGGGCGCAATTCATGAGAGTTTGAATCTGAAGTGTGTACCCCTATGTTCTGATCATATAGGTGAGTTATACATGGGTAAACTTACACTCCAACACATTGACTGCTCTTCATTTGTGGATATAGACTGAAGATGTTGGTTCTCTCGTGCTACATGATGCGACTGATTAGATTCTAATGGCTGCTTATGAACTGAAACTGTGTTCAACAAGATCATTGTATTGCTGAATTGAAACTGGGTTATTGATCAGCTGGAACAAATTTATTCATCAGCTTGCACTTTATTGTGAAGCAATTTGGGCATGCCCAGGCTGGTTTCTCAAAGTTCTATTGTGGCACAAAGGTGGTACTTTGATGTTAGAGAGGGTGTAATTTAAGTATTTATACTTCAATACGCCCCCTCACGTGCAAGCTACATTTTGTGCCTAGCATTTGGAAACTCTTTTAAGTGATTAGGGTGGCGGTTAGATTCGAACACAGGATTTTCTGCTCTGATACTATGAAACATCCTTCTACTCCAAAAGCTTAATCCGAAAGCTTAAGCTGTGAGAGAGGGTGTAACTTAAGTATTTATACTTCAACAAGTTATAACTGAATGAAAGGTAGTTGATTGTGTTTAAACCCTGGAAATGTTTTGTTTTGATGCAAGTAGGATTCCGTAGACACCATTTTCGGCAGCATTGTGCCGGTGTTGTATACATCTGATTAACTTGTTGGAAGATGTGTTTGTGTAAATATTCTGGAGTCATGTTTTCCTTTTCATTTCGAGGTATATTATTGTCGCATAGGAAGCCTAGTCTATTTCAAGGCTCCCTACTAGCTTATGCAAGACTGTTACTAGGGTGTGTACAAGAGAAAATGATTGAATGACAAAATTAGGTCTCTCTATTCTTTTGATTGATTGAAATTCTGAAATGAAGCTGAGATGCAGCAATTGGATCTATTCTTATTTCTGGTAAAGTTATTCTTCTTACTTGTTAATATCCTTTGATAGTTCCTATTTGCGCTTTGCATGTTTTTATGTCAGTTGAACACTAAAAGCTCCAGTTGCTGCTCCGGCAGGCACTAATCGTAGCGCTGCAGTGGAAGTTTTTGTTATTTTCTGATATTACTTTTCAATGATATAGATGGATGATTTGGTGACAATACAGATACTCTCTTGCTTGGAGTTTGTACTTGTGGCAATATAAAATTCAGTAATTTTTATGCTTATAATAAAATGTTTGGATGGTATATATATGGTTTCCCCGATTTCTTTCTTTTGGGACAATTTATTTGCCCTGTTCTTTTTTCCCTCCCTCTTTAGAACTGATGAATATGGGATTTTAGGAGTGGGCAGGGAATAGAACTGATCATATACATGGTTCAGTATGTTTGATATCCGCAAGGAGGGCCATTTATGTGCAGCATGCTCAGTTAATTCTTCTGCTTGTCTCTGGTTCCCTGTTCTCACCTCTGCTCATGCCATCCCTATCGTGGACTGCAATGAAAATCTCAGCCACGGCCAACGCCCCCAGCTTAATGCGCCTGCTTCTCCCATTGCTTTGAAATATGATCTGTTTGAGACTATGGCTAGGGCTGTTAATCGAGCTGAATTCGAGCCTTTGTCAAGCCTAATTTACACATAAATGAGCTGGCTCGTTTAACAATTAACACATAAACGAGCCTTAAATAATGTTCAAGCTTGACTTGATTAACAGCCCTAACTATGGCTGATTGATTTGAAGCAGAAAGAATGGAAACCATGTCAAACCTGCCTTCTATGCCCTGGAACTGAGGATTGAGGAAACATAAAAAATGATCAATTTTCTCTCTCCTGTGCAGCAAGAAATGGAAAAAAGAGATTTCTCTCTCCTGTGCAGCAATTTTATCTCTCATGTCCTAAAAAATGCCAGTGGAAATCTCTATCAGAAATTTTGCAATTCAATATAGTTTCTCTCAGACTCTTTTGCTTACCTGCAAGTTTTACTCTTTATTCTCAGTCTGTTTATTTCTTTGAGCAGATCGAAAAACCCAATAATAAAAATAATCTTCTTTCTTTTGCATTCCTTCTCCCTCCTCTTCCCAGGCCAATGTTCAGACAAATTAAAGGGTGAACATCCGAGGCCTGGGTTACTGGGTTTATAGCCTCGGATGTTCAGATATGGAAAACCCATGCACACCACTTCAGAGCCACCAGTCCCTCCTCCTCCTCCTCGGTGCTGCCGTCATGAAAAGAGCTTAAAACACTCCAACAAATCAGTGCTCATTCCATAGTTTCACTTGGGTATGGGCTATAACGCTAAACCCAGTCACCCAGTTCAGTTGCTTCAATTCAGAGCACCAATCTTCATCCAGTTGCAGAATCATGACAGCTGATTCAAAACAGAAAGGCCAAAACTAGAAGGGTTTGGAGTCTGTCAGACAACCGTGTGACCATCCCAACAGAGACCTGTTGAGAACGATCCTCTACTGCTCTAATGGTCCAGCACAAGGACCACAGAGAGCTGTTAATCACGCTCTGATCACACAGTCATGTTTCATCCACCAGACTTGGTTTCCTTTCTCCTTAGAACTCAAGGATAGAGAGGTACGAGCCTATAGAACAGATCCTGTTCAAGTAAGGTCGTGCCTTATTGTTTTGATAGCATGTTTTAAATACTGTCTTTGGGTTTCCTATTCTTCCGATGTGGGATTATATATTGTGGATGTCAGTTTTTGGCTTTCTTCTTATGTGGGGTTGTTTAAGTAAATATTTGTATTCTGCAGGGTATTTGTTAAGAGCTGAAAATCAATAGGCATAGTCACGTTAATCCATAATTACTAATGTATAAAGGTTATTAATAATCTAGAAACTATAAGAAAATTGGCACTCCTTTGTAACAGGGCTGATCGCCATTGATGAATCTCCCTCTCTCTCTCTTCTCCCCCCCCCCTCCCCCCAAAAAAAAAAAAAACCTTTGGAAATAATTGACATATCTCAAGTCTAAATTTTATCTTGTGATACATATTGGAAGGTGGCAAAGTAATAAAATGGGACCAGCGCTGTTTTGATCCAAATCGGACCAACGATTTAGAATGATATTTTGTTCTAGAATTGTTAGTTGTCTAAATTATATCGACTTTCCTAATTTTCATTCGACATGTGTTTTTATTAGCGTTCAATATCTCTCTTACAAGATTTTTCTAAATTCCATTACGCATGTCTTTGATTTATTTTTGGTAACTTTCCAATATGTATGGCTATTCAGAAGACAAGGCATTCCTATAAATAGCCCATGTTTACTTCAATTTCTAGTCATTCTCTCAAAAATATTTTTGAGAGCTTCTCTTCCTTTTCTCTATTGGCGAGTTTTTTTGTGTAGCATCAATTAAGTGGCATTATTGTTAGCAATAATGGTAGAATCACTACAAAATTTTTTTTTAACTCCGGCATTTAAAGCTACTGTAAACGCCAGGAATAAATATTAGCGATGTTTCTGCTAAACATCGGTTATTCCACCACTGAAAACGGTGCCGGTGTTTAATCCCGAAAATTAGTGGTGTTTAATAAATGTCGGTAATTAGTGGCGTTTATTAAACTTGGGTAATTAGCAAACCTAACACGCCGGCTATCACTGCTTTTCTTGTAGTGAGTCAAATTGATTGAAATCCTATATTTACTACTATACACCGACTGTTCAATATTTTTCTCTTACTAGTTCCTACATAAAACCAGTACAAGGTTTCTTGTGTATTGTTCATTATAAACAAGATGTGTGTTTATATTGCAGTGTACAAGATACAAAGGAGCAACAGCCACAAACTAGCAAGCTTAGAAGGAAGTGATTGTTGCAGCAATGGCTAATAACAGAACTATTGACACTGTTGCGGCAGAGATAGCTGCTGTGACTCGAGAACTCATCAACTGTGAGCAAGTTGGTGCTGAAGCAGAACGACTGTTATAAAGTGACCCCATGGCTACAAATCAAAGTTACTTGCAACGGATTATAGACAATGCTTCGGTAAGGATATCGGATTTGAATTTTGAAAGAGAGAAAATATGAACTAGGGGAAGAGCTGAGAATTCTCTGGGAGAATAGAAATAATCACTGAGAAGGTGGCTTGTTTCTTCGTTGAAGTTCTAATATTTATGTTAATTGTTGGTTGATCGTATCTAATGAAATAATATTCTCGTCTATAGCGGAGTGTGGGAGATATATGAGTGGATAGTTTTACTAGATGTTTGATTGTTATTTTTGTGATTTAGAGATCAAGTTATTTACATAATAACTCTAGTCGTTAATTACAGTATTGTAGCCTGATAAGAAAATCTATATCTATCTATACTACTTTAAAATGTCCAAAATTGAAAAACTTTTGTTTGACATAAATAACCTTAGCAAAAAAAATTAATATCCTTTATATTCCACCCTTTCATATTCCCCTCTTCAATTTTTCTCTAATATTAATTTTAAATTAATTTCATACAAATAAATCAAATAGCATCAAGACTCTCAGTCTTCCAATCTGTAACGCATAAGCCCTTTTTTCAGAGTAGTGTTCTGTCTCTCTGAATTCAATTTGCAAGTGCCATTAACATAGGTAATGCATTCAGCTAAAACCCTGCCTCTCTCTCTCTCTCTCTCTCCATGATAAACAACACAAAAAATTAGCATTGCATTTTCCCTTCACTTTCTCACCTCATTCCCTGCGTCTGCAAAAATGCGTGTACTCTTTAACAATATCCTCTATTTATGGACGTATTTTCACGGGCATGCCAATTTAGATCATTCAATTTCGCCCTGGAGAACCGAATCGATTGAGTGCGCCGATAAACCCTCTCTCTCTAATCGAATATCATTTGAATAGGTACCGTATATATAAGTCTGCGCGTGTGTGTATGCGTTTGTGCGTGTTTGTATTCATTGATTCTTGATTTCTTTGAAGCTATGGTTGCTTTACTGTTTGCATTGTTTTGAGTATATGTGTAATTTTTTTAATTAATTTGTGCAGGTAAAGAATCAACTATCTCAATTCTTGAGTTCTATAGAACTAATGCTTGCTTTCGATTCTGCATTTTAAGTTCCTTTGAAGTCTTGGCCAAGTAAAGAATCTCTTTCTCTGATTTGTCAGAACTAAGGAAAATTATGGAGTTTCTTGGCAAATTATTGAATCTTTCTATGAATTTCATGGGCAGATTGGCAGTGGGGTTGGAAAACATGGCCAAGTTCCAGGCCAAGGATCTAAAGCTTTCCTTTCGGAATTTATTCACAAGAAAGTGGGAATCTGAAAAGCTTTTTTATTAATAAATTCTTGATCACATTAGTTGGACTTGCATTTTGTTGCTTTATATCTTTTTTTGATACACACGTATGTTTTTTTTGATGAAAAATGTTAAGACGCAAGATTTCAGTGTGCTATGAAATACAAAATGCTACTTGTATCATGCGATGGAAACAATTGGTAGTTTTGCCACTTAATTGGGTGGGATTAGTTTAGAATTCTATTATAGGTAGCGAAATTTCCAAACTTAATGGTTGTGTATGACACAATTTTGCAGCCAAGAAGTAGCGGTTTGTGATTCAGAATCTGATAACATTTTGAAGGACTACTACATTCCTGATTCAATACTTCTACCTGATCAGCATCAAGACAAGAGTCTCATGTGCCTGCTTGTGCAGTGATAGTATTCATCAATTCCAGAAGTGGTGGCCAGCTGGGGCCTTAATAAAAACCAGGTTTTCCCATATTGCACGGTCATTGCTATTTTTATTTTTTTTGATGATTTTTTGATAGTCAGTTTTAATAAAGAATGCATTTGCTTCTTCATGGGCTCAATCTTTGGTTGCTTGATTCTTTAGGTATTTGATTTGGGAGAAAAAGCTCCTGACAAGGTGCTATGTCAACTTTATTATAATTTGGAAAAGCACAAGCAAACTGGGGATACCTTGTCCTCTGAAATTCAGAGGAGATTGAGAGTCATAGTGAGTTAACTCAGTAGTTCAATTGTGTGGTAATGATGTTATCTTGTCGTTTACATCTAATCCATATCTGGTTTGCTAGGTTGCTGGTGGAGATGGAACAGCAAGTTGGCTTCTTGGTGTAGTTTCTGATCTTAAACTATCTCAGCCACCACCAGTTGCTACAGTACCATTAGGAACTAGAAACAATCTCCCATTTTCATTTGGTTGGGTAAGGTTTTGGAAACAATTTGTTCTTGTTCTTCTCCCTGACATCTATTGTCCAATCTCTTAATGCCTGCTTTTGGAAATTAGTCAAACTTGTGAATTTGCCTTCTAGTCATGTTTTTTTTTCTTAATGTTATGTTTTTTATGAGTATTTAGAAATGCAATTCCAATTTCTCATGCCCCCTTAATAGTTAGTTAGAAGATTTGAAATGAAATACTTATTTATTGATATATTGTAGCTTTTGTTGAATTGATATTCCACTTGTGTCTACTGAGATATAATTACAAGCTTGGGAATTCTTGTTTCCAAGATGAATTCTAATGCAACCACACGGGTTTGTCTGCTAATGTATCCCTGTTATGGTACTATGTCTTCTGTAAAAACATATGATAGTAAAGTCATGTTTTTGTCAAACCAAGTAAACTAGAGGCAGTTCCCGAGTGAAGGCCATACTCAGATATCACATTCAAAGCATATTGATTGAGTTGGAAAACAAGGTTATCCATCTTTAGACTTTAAAACATTGCTAATATTTTGTATTTTATATCCTAAATTATCTATCTTATTTTAAGGTTTTTTCTCATTAGCAGAATGAAGCATTAGCAGCAAAAAAATTTTGATTGGCTAAAAAGTTGGAATATTCTTTTGGGAAAGGTGAAGCATTATAGTTTTATGTTGTTTTTTTAATCTATTAGCAATGAACCGAAAAATCACCTAAAAGGATTGCAGAATTTAAACCAATATAACTCCACAAGTTCACAAAATAAGCAGCAGTAGCATAAATCTATTGATGATCTCGATTACTTTGTAAAATTTGATGATATTTAAGTTATGATTTCCTATAACATACCACCTTGGCCACAATCCATTTATCCGATAATATGAAATTAAAGATTTTCCAAAATGCAAGGCGAGAAGAAAAAAGCAACACCATCACTGGGTCTACATATACTATCATCCCAGTGCAAGGACAACAACATTTCTTTATACAGTCAGTTTCATCTTTAACACAAGATTTACCAGCCTCCTGTGTAACAATGTCAGGTTTTTCAATCCTCTCATCACCTTCTAAAACTTCCTTACACCGTTCTTTTGTCTGGCATCCACGACCTCTATGATTCTCATGGATTTGTGGAACTTCGAAGACATCATGGATACTTGAGGAACAAGCCGAATCTGCATTTGTTTCCTTTACATAATGAGCATGTTTAGCCTGATACAACTCGCTTCTTATAACTTCTTTCGTTGCATCATATGCCATTCCAATGCTCACTTGTGAACATATTGAAGAAGATCTTGAACCATTCTTAGAACTCGCATAGTTAACTCCTGCTATCTCTTTCACTCTTTCATCTAAATTTCTGATCTGTTCCCAGTACGAATTGATGTCTCCAACAGCAGAATTCTTAGGCTTCTCTAAATCCAAAGTCTGACCATTTATTTCTTGTCCTGTCTGTTCTTCCTCTTTCTTTTCAACAAAATATGTCTCTGGACTTATAGATCTTTCTCTTTCAATCACACTTCTTTTGATATGAATATTTAAGAGGAATTGGGGGCACATAACTTCTCCTGGAAATGTTTTGAACACTAATTTCCTCGACTAAATTTTCATTTCTTTGCAGCAGATTCTCAGGAGATTTTATCTCGCCAACTCCTGGATCACTGCAACCCATGCTCAAAAGTTTGTACCGATAAACCTGAACTTGGTAATCTAGAGCAGCAATCTCAATTTCCTTCTGATAGATAAGATCTTTGAAAATTGTCAACGATTCCTCTGCGTGACACATCTTTTCCTCAGCCAATCTCTTATACTGCTCTGCCTCCAACTTAACCGCATCCCTTTCTCCTTGTAGATGTAATATCATGGACAGAGCTTCACTAGCTGCAGTGGCTGAAGCTTCTCTTTCCACATCCAATTCGTTGTAAAGTTTTTGCAGAAGATGTTGTTGAGCACAAAGAGCTTCTTTTAGAGCTCCTCTATCAGCTTGGGACATCCCCATGCTGTTTTCAGCCATAGAACATTTGATTCGAAGTTCAACCAACCAGACTCGGTTCTAATAAGAAGAAGTGACATTTTAGTGTAAATACAAAGGAGCACAAAATAATTATTGTTATCTTCAGGTAAGTTTCTGAAAATTTAAAGAACTCAACTAAAAATTTGCCATTATCCACATCATTCTTGAGGAAATTTCGAAATTAAGAGATACTCAAATTCAGGGAGCATTCCACATTTCAATTTTAGCAAAATTTGAGATCACCCAGCAATTTTTATATCAATTAACAAAAGAAAAAAAAAAGGAAAAACCCACAAAAAAACCAAAACTATGGATAATCATTCCACTTTGACATTGAAAAAACCTTAAAACCTCCAGTAGGTGCAATAGCTAATGAACAGATTAACTTTCATATTGAAGAAAGCTGAATGTAAGCTCTGCATACACACACACAAAGAGAGCTAAAAGGGTTGGCGGACAAGAGCATAAGAAAATTGGATTTACTTGATTGAGCACAGGGAAGATCTAATTTGATCCAGAGTGGAAACCCCTGTTGAGAACAATCTAAAGTAATGATGTTGAATTACCTCCTCAATAGACTAACTTTGGATGCAAGTATCACCACCTTCTCTCTTCAAGCAACCCAGAATATACGCTTCAGGAACCAAACAGCACAATCAAGCAAAGCTTACACTAAAACCCCCAAAAAACCGCAACCTAAAGAATGAAACACAAGGTCAAAAGAAACCCAAATCGAAAATTTCAAAGTTCCATAAGCAAAATCTCAATAATTTCTTGATTTCATTTGGACTTGATAATTTTGGCAGTTCTCCCAGTCACTCTGATTGTCCCAGGGATAAAGGGTTTGAACACCAGCGAGATTTTACATGGAAACATATCTCATTATTAATTGAGATACACGATGAATCTCCGGGATGAGTAAAAGTATAATGGCAAATATAGGTGCGATTTTCAATACTTTGCTTATGTCCACAGGTATGTTGAATTGATATCCCCATTTGGCCAAGGCATGCACAGCTTTGTTCGAGTCCCTGTAAACATGAGTCATAGCCCAATCCGGATGTGATGAAAGCAGGTGTTTTATATCTGAAATAACAGTGGCTATGTTCCATGAAGCTTTGACATAGTCACTGTTATTTCAGATACAAGGTTGCTACTTATTCAAATTGATTGTTGACTTCTTTGCTAGAGTAATAGAATTTCTCTAAGAGCTGCACCCCCTCTTCCCCAACAAGCGATCTTATTCCTTTCGAGTTGATATTACTTCAACTGGACAATTTAAATTAGTGCCTACCACACCATATTATATTTTGTTTTAGTTTTGATTCAAACTTTCAATGACCTTCATATCTGTTGCAACATTTTGTCACTTGTTCCTTTTGAGTTGAGTCATGAACTTCTTGTTACTTTAAATGTTTTTCTCTTAGGTTTTAGGTTTTTTTATCATGACACATACAAATTGGGAATTTCTTTAATTCTATTATGCTCTAGCGACAATTACAGTTTAGGCAATTTGGTAGTTGATTTGCTACAACATAATTCACAAATGATAAGAGGAGGTGGACTGGTGGAACTTTAGGAAGCTTTAGGCATTTTCAAACCTTGAATTTGGCAAATTTGCAACCACCTGTTCTCCGTGGAACTTTAGATTTTTCAGTATTTATTCGCTACAAATGTAGTGTTTATTATGCAAAAATGAACATTTGAATGAAATTATTTTGGCTAATGGACACTTACATGCCATCTCTTTGCAAACTTGGTTTAATATGTTAGTTGTTGTCTATGAGGGTATTTGTCAAAATATTAATTGGTGATTGTTTTATTTTTCACATTTAGCTAATATAAATTATGAATCTTGTCACAATTACATGTATTTCTTATCATATATTTAGTGCATGCACAATAGTTGTTCAACAATTACAAGCTACACAGTTATAAATAAACAATCCACTTGTCCAAATTTTATTGACTTGTCTTGATGTTTTCAAATCGCAAGTTAGAAATAGTAATTTCAGTGATGCACTTTTACTCTGTGGATGACGCGAGGACTGTAGTTGACTTTGTTGATCCAACATATGATGCTTCCTCATCCTCTACGGAGCCAATTCAAGTAATAAACATATATTTTTCTCTAATTATTTTAATTTAAAAATAATTCACGTGCAACGCATGTGTGCAACAACTAATTATATTAAATAACTCGAGTGATGCAATTGAAAAAAGGAGTACGAATATTGCTCGCTCTTTTTATTGTTTGTTACGCAATTTTTTTTTACAAAATTAAGGAGGTTCAACATTATCTCTCCCCCCCCAAAAAAAAAAAAACAGAGAGAGAGAGTAAATTAGAAGAAAAACAAAAAGAAGAGAAAGCCATCATGTGTCGACCTACTTTTTTGATTAGTCTAACAAATTCATCCTTTTATCACCCAAAGTCGGTAAGATTAAATTTAAACTTGCTAAGTCAATATTAGTTTTATTTCCAATTCGCATATGGGTCCCAACTAAACAAGTTTATAATAACATTGTTAACTAGTTCCAAAAGGTCATAGGATCAAGCCTCTCACTAGAGTCCCCCATTAGTGCACGGGTCAAGACCGTCTTTAAGTGTGAAAGATTAGGAACTGATTGGGTTGAATGACTTACCCACTGTGGGTAGAGTAGTTTGTATTTATATTTATATTTATATTCAGAGTGTACATATAATAATTTGAATTTACAGATGATGCTCATACTAAAGAAGAAAGATAATAGCAATCCTAGTATCCTACACAAGAGAGAATAAGATAACATAAGAGTCTAAGTCTAGTCCCCCGTAACCTAATCGGTGGAATCAGGAGTAGTTTTGATAAATGCCACGAAAAATGTCGTTGACAACAAGATCACGTATGAAGAGATCCAGAACAAAGCTTATGAGAACTCTCGGATTTGCAAAGAATGAATGAATGTCTTTCATAATGAAAATCTTTTGAGCAAATCTTTTGAACCTTCATAAATTTTTTTTTTTTGTAAAATTATAGGATACATTTGTTCTTAGGTAAGTTTCGGTCCAGGTAGATGGGACTGTTTATTGTCAAGGTGATGGAAGTAGAATCCATTGATTTGATAGATCGACAATATGTTTAATGCAAAAGTTAACTCAATCTGTTGTATAGTAAATTTAGTTTTTATTTTACTTTCATTGTTGTTGCTTTGTTAGCTTTTTTTTTTTTTAGTTTTTGAAGTTCGTAATGCAGCACGAGGTATGACTCTCTTCCTATCTTTTAATCGTTTTTTGAATTTCATACATTGAGGACAATGTAATATTTAGATTAGGGTGTCTATCACATTTCATGTTGCATAATTTCTTTAAAATTTTAGGTTGGATCAAAGAAAAAAAAATTTAGTGTTAGTAGTTATTTTTTAGTTAAGTTAGACCATTGAGAATTATGGAACAGTTCTTGAGTTTGATGTACCAAATTTTGAGTTTTTGGGTCTTAGGCAAATTTTCATGGAGTCTAAAACTTGTTTTGGTAGAAAATATGGTGCGGTTGGACACTTATTTTTGCGTCTGGACAAAATTCCCAAGATTTTCTAGAAGGTTTAGTGCGTTTGGACAGAAACAATGGGTGTTCGAACGCGGTTCACAATTTCAAAAGTTGCATCTTTCGTCCGGACACATGAAATGTGTGTTCGAACTCAATTGTCAGAAATCAAATATCGCGATTTGTCTCATTTTTTCAAAAAAAGTCTCCTATTTTTTAACAAGTTCTTTCCCTCGTAACCTCTCTTCATCCCCAAACTCGGTTTTTCTTTTACGATTTGTTTGGTTAGGAAGAAAAAAATGATGAAAAGTGAAAATGATAGAAAGTGAAATGAAATAAAAAAATGATAGAAAATATATTTTCATGCATCTATTTAGTTAGAATGAAAAACTTACGGAAAAGTTTTAAAAAAATTTCATTCTATTGTTTCAAAGAAAGGAAAGTTACTAGAAAATTTTTATAATTGTCTAAATTACTGTTAATTATATTAAATTAGTTTAAAGAAAAAAAATATGTATTATAATTGAAAGTTAAAAAATTTTGAAAAAAATGGCTCGAAGTATAATTCTAAGACAAGCACTAGTAGAAAAGTCTTTGGATTAAATTATATGATTAATTAAATTCATACTAAAATTTTTTAAAATTAATAATCAGTAAAATATTTTAAAAAAAATGAAGGATAAAGATCATAATTTTCTTACATTTCTTTGTGTTTTTTACAAGAAAAAAAAATTGGCTAATTATGAGAAAATTCAAGTATGAAAATAAACTATTTTTTTATCAATTTTTATTTTATGTTAACAAAATACATAGAAATTTTAAAAACTTTCTCTTGTATTTTCTATTATTTTTTGGCTAAACAAATGGACCTTAAAATTGAAATCTAAGACGTTATTACTGATGATACTAATGGGCCGGCCTGTTTCACTTCTTTCTTTTCTACCGCACGCTACTATCTGGTGGCCCTTCGTTTCTGCCCGATAAGTCCAACATCATATTCGACGAATACGGAAGAGAGAGAAGACACACAGACGCACCCACACACAGGGAATGGGATCCTCGGACGATTTCTCGGTGGTGGTATTGGCGTCAGATCTAGGCGTAGACGCGCGATCCTTCTTGTCCCCAGCAGACCGAGAGGAAGAGAACTGGCATGACTGCGCTGACTCTCTCATTTCCGGCGAAGACTTCTCAGATCTCGACACCTTGCAATTCTTCCGCCTCGAAAGTGGCTGTGACAGATCCGGCAATCGCATCTTCCGCATCGTTGGGAAATATTTCCCTGGTAAATTTACTCTCAATTTCTCTCTCTCTAGATACATGGAGCTAGTCACAAACATTTAATATGTCTGAGGTGTGTGTTTTTGTTCGATTATAGTGATGAATTCTTGGTGGGTTTTCCAGTTCTTAGCTGTCTTTACTCAAGAGCTGTTGATATATCTGGCATCTGGGTTTAGTTGTTTCAAGCATTTTATTACTACATTTAGTTCCAAGTTTTTCAAAACAATTTGCGTCTGAGTTTAAATAATTTAATCATTTTTAGGGGTTATTAGGGGCAATGACTAATAGCTATGTTTAGCTCAAAGTTTGAGCTGCTTTGAATCAGTTGGGTGCCAGAGTTTAGTTGGTTTAATATGTTCTATGCATTTATGAAGGGACCAACAGGCTCTCGCACACGCATGCACGAGCCCTCATTTTTGTACCTATATTTTTGTGTGGGTCTTGATTATGTTTGTAATGTAGTGGTTTGTGCGAAATGGTATTATGCTGTTTTAAATTTACTTAGTTATATGCATATGAATCTTGGTTCTGTTTCTAATGAAGTAATTGTTATGGGCATGGATTTGTATTGTATTAAAAGTTGTATTTGAGCGACTCTCTTGTTTTCATGACAATTTAAATGATATGACATGAGGAATTGAGGTCAAACTCTATTAATCTTCCTAATGAGATGAGATATATTTATTGAATAATCTAGGAAAGATATGGTACTGAAAGTTCCATCCTTTTAGGAATAAGAGTTCGACATAAAAGGAAAGAAGATCTCTAGGAAATCAGTTGTGTCTCTATCGCTCTCCCCTTTTTCCCATTAATACCCACCCTTGGGGGCTTTAGAGAGACAAGTTCTTCCTCCTTGGATGTTTTCCAAGAGGGGGATACTCCTCCTCCTTCGTTCTTAATTTAGTTTTAGTTTGCAAGTAAGGTTCTTCTTTATTTATGGTATTTTATTTCTTTTATTGTAATTGCTTTCAATTCCTTATTTTAAATACAAAGTTCTTCATTCAAGTTTATTGCAATATAAGTTTTATTTATTTGCTCAACCTATGAACTAGGGTTTATACTTTAGAGCATAGATACATCTCCGATAGATAGGGCTGTTAATCGAACTGAGCTACTCGAGTTTGACTCGGATTCGGCTTGTTCAGGCTCGGTTCGTTTTCTAAACGAGCCCAAACTTGAACAAGTTTTTAGGCTCGTTTAGAAAACAAATCTTACAAGTTTGGCTCAAACTCGACAGACTCGACTCGTTTATGTGCAAATACTCGGGTTCGGCTCGGGCTTGACTTGTTTTTGGATCGTTCAGGCTCGGCTCGTTTCCTAAACGAGCCGAACTTGAATAATTTTTTAGGCTCGATTAAAAAATAAGTTTTTTAAGCTCGGCTCGAATTCGGCTCGGGCTCGTTCGACTAACAACCCTACCGATAGATAGATGATAGATTAAGTAACAGATTGTTGCTGTGATTTATCAAAGTGAAAAAATAGGGTTCATGAAAGCTTACCTGCTATCTTGCACTAGATGCAGCAGTAACCTATTAACTTCTGCACAACTACTATAACATGCTATGGTTGGTGCGCAAGTGTACATATTCTCTTTTCTCTTGCGTTTGTTGCTACTAGAAATCATTCAATCAAGATGTTCTGATGGGGATCGAAAAGGAATTGGATAAACATAAATTGAAGATTAAGATTTATTTATTTTTATCATTTAGTTGATTAGGTTGTTAGCTAATAATTAATCTCATTGGGAGGTTTAGATAGAGATTTAATAGGATATAGTTTTTATTTTGGTTGGACACTTGGTTTATAAATAAAGATGTAATCGCCATTATTTTGCATCAGGTTATGAATTGAAATTAAGTGTTCTCTTTGGAGATTTTTGTGTTTCTTGACCTAATTTTTGTGAGGATTCGATAATCCCTTTCTCTTCTTTATTTCCCTTCCCTTCTACATCAAGTTGTATTAGAGCTTCACATCGATCCATCGTAGCTTAGGCTATGCTCTTAGAACTGATCTCTCACTTTAATCCATCACGCAATAATTGCATATTCTCTTGTTATAGTCGCTATTCAAGTAACCCTATTGGTTCTACACCATTGTTCCCGGTTAGCAATAATTGTCAGTGTCAAAAATTAATTTGGCAATTAGTTGCAGCTATTGGTAAAAAAAAAAAAAAAAGGGCTGTCTAGAAACTTCGAACTAGTCGCAAGAGCAAAAAAGGAATTTGGGCCTGCAACTTTGTATTGTTGCCATGATCATAGTCGTCTTCATTTTGTTGGGATAATCAATCTTTTCAAAATCAGAGGCGATTTCCATTGGTGTTGTTGTTTAACTTCGGAGATTTTATTGTCCTTAACTTTGATTGTTGTTGACTGCATGTTGCGGTATTATAGTTCGCGGTAAAGAACTAGGGCTGCAAGTGTTACGTAAATTCACTCATCACCATGCGACCCCCGATCTTGGTCGCACGACCTCAAACTGGGTACATTCACATTTGGATCGCTAAGAATACCAACCACAATTAACCCTAAACCAAAAAACCCTACGCCAAAGCATAACCTACCCCCAAATCAAACCTTAATCAAATTATTCCAAAGCCGTACAAAAGCATAGAATAGATAGCAAAAGGGGGAAGAAAGAAAAAAAAGTAGAAATAAGCAGTAAAATTTGCATAAGAGGAGAAATACAGGAATCAAGTAGAAATAAGCAATAAAATTTGCATAAGAGGAGAAATACAGGAATCATGAAGTTACATACTGGAACAGTCGAACGAAGCACTTCGAAACAAGCTTTGAATAGGTTGTGTTCTCATTCTCTTACTCATAGGGTCGAATATGTGTGACGGTCTCAGACTCTCAGGCTTCGAGAGAGAAAAGATTCTTGAGTATGTCTACATTGCAGAGAAGATTTTTGGTTTCCTCAGTAGGGTTTTGTTTTTGGAATGGGTAACAATGGAAGCATTGTGTAGCATAAAAATCTTGGTCTTTTTCTGAGAGAAAGAGAAAGTACTGGTGTTTGGTAAGGAGTATGACGCGAAATCCTTACAACCATGGACAAAAAACCTTTGGTTGACAAGTCAAAAATGCCCCCATAGAGTATATTAAATTAGCAGATGAAAAACAATGCAAGGGTACAAAAGTCAAACAACTCTAGCCTTATTTCAACTGATTTTATATTTATATTTTGATATATTTGAGTTGTTTTCGTAGTATGAGTATCGTATAATTATAATTAATTCCTTATATTGGTAAGAAATGATTTGGATAAGAGTGTTCCGAAATGAATCGCAATCCAAACTAGCGTACGATACCAACTAAGTCTACACCCGGCGTGTCACGCAATAGAGAAAGTATTGTACTGCATTTCTGAAGCCTAGTTGGTATTTGAAGTTCGAGTTATAAAAGTTGACCCAATCCAGAAGGATACCGGCACTCCTGAAATCACACAAACACCCCCATGACTTTTTGAAATTATTAAATCTACCCCTAAATTTATAAAATCCCAAATGTTTCTATAACAATAGAAACCCCAAATTTTTTGAAATTATAGAATGGACCCCAAAAAATTCTTCAATCTTAAAAACTACCCCTGAAATTTTTGAAATTGCAATTTAGCCCTAAATTTTTTACTTTTTCTCAGTTCCTCAAATCAAAATGGTCTCCAAAGCCGGACTAAATGCCAAAGTAGTGGCTTTATTTGAGAATAAAATGTTGTGCATGATAGGCTTGATTTTTTTTAATCGAGTGATAGGGTTGATTCACTCCAAGCATTAATCGAATATTTGCTCGAAAGTATACACAAGTTGGCTGCCATTTTTTGAGTTAATCTCCCAATCAATCACTGTTTGAGCAAGATAGATGTCGATTCATCATCGTCATCCATCAGTCGTCAACAAGTGATTGAACAAGCTCTGTCTCATGATAAGTTTTGATCCAATTAGCTGACGAACCAAATTTTTTTTTCCAGCTGGGGAGATTAGAATTTTAACAAATCACTAGTAATATCCTTTTATTATGTTGAAATCCAACCCGAAGAAGAACATACCTATTTTTACCTTGCTGATTCTTTAGTTCTTTTGTGCTTGTGCATTCTATGGGAAACAAGATACAATGGTGTTCTAATGGAACAATTGATTTAAACATTTTTTGATTCTCTAATTTCACATTTCATTATTGGTTCCAAGCCTCTTTCTTTGTTTCTTTTCCAATAAATTCCTTTCTGGACTAATTATTGCACTTTTTAATGTGCTTGTTCAATCAATGATGTTCAGCTCCAGTTATAAGCGCAGAACGGCTTAAAAGGTATGTCTTCCACAAAATTTCCACTGAGATGCCAGAAGGGCCATTCTGCATTGTGTACATGCATAGTACAGTGCAGAAGGAAGACAACTCCCCTGGCATGACCATCTTGAGGTGGATCTATGAAGATCTTCCCTCTGATTATAAGGACAGGCTTCAGATTGTGTACTTTATTCATCCCGGGATTCGCTCAAGGCTCGTATTCGCCACTCTTGGACGATTGCTTCTAAGTGGAGGGTGAGTTGTGTTGTTAGCTTGGTTCATCATGATTAAAAGTGCTGATCACAATATATGCTGCATCTAGTGTTTAGAAACTCATTTGAATTTTTAATATGTGTTTGTATTATTTTGGAAATGGTTACTTCAAGTATTGTAAAAGAAGTAAAACCAGAGCATATGTATGCATGTAACCCAATGGGCTATGTGAAATCATTCTGGTATTATTATTTGTATACATGTTTCCTTCATGCTAATTAAGTCTATGAATACATCCTCCTGCTTATGTTTCAGCAATCCACAGCTATTCCATATGTTGCTAAATTATTTCCAATTGCATTACCACGATAATTTCATGTCTGCAAATTTGTCATTATCAATCCGAAGACTACAATGCCGTGTTTGTGCTCACTAATTTTCCTTTGTTGTTGCAGCTTATATTGGAAAATCAAGTATGTAAGCCGTTTGCAGTACCTTTGGGAAGATATAAAGAAAGGAGATATTGAGATCCCTGAATTTGTTAAAAATCATGATGATATCTTGGAGCACAGGCCACTAACAGATTATGGAATCGAACCAGATCCTCTCCACTTAACAGGGATTCCCACCACAGTCTACTCATTTGGAAGGTATGAAGAGCGATGGACTTCCAGGGAGTCAACAAGCTTTTAGAGAGTTTATGCTATTACAACGCACACTAGCTTTGTACAGAGTAATGCATATGGTTTGTACTGCATCTGCAACCGAAAACTTTAAACCTTTCTGGGTTTGAAAACCTGTATTTCAAGCTCACACCTACTCTTGTGGGCAGATCTTAGCACCCATAAGGTAACAATCTTCTTGCAAAGAACTTGGTAACACTTTAATATGGAGTTAGGCTCCTTTCCATTTTCATTAGAATTGGAGGTTTCTACTCTTTGAATGGTCAGTATCTTTTCACATCAACTAGAGATTCAGAATTTTAACAGCAGTATATATTGTTACGGACGGGGACGAGGTACTATTGCGGTATCAAAAGATTACACAGTGATTATTGGATTAATAGCGAATTCTAGCATTAAAAGAAGTTTATTCTCAATTTAATGGCTAATGAATGAAAATGGTGAGGTCCTTTTAACCTTCTCTCTCTTTTATAGTAGATTGCGTACAAAAGACATGAAAAGTGAATATGATCAGGAAAAAGCAGGGCCCCAATCTTCCGACTTTGCATATTGCTTTAGGTTTTGAATTCTTTTTCCTGAGTAATTAGACAGAGTAAAAGACATTATTAAGCATGAAACACTGCCCTAAGGGTAGTTCAAGTAGTAATAAAAATAAGTTGGTTCAAATCTTGGAAATCTTTTGGGGTCAAGTTATAAAAGATTTATTCCTTATGAATATTTTAGTTTCGGTATGGATGATCTGTGGGGAGAGAATTAATCGATGTTTGCGTAAGTTGGTCTAGACAACCCTGATCGTTGGACCAAAACAAAAAAAAGAAAGCATGGATCACAACAGAAGTGAGAAAATGAACAAAAAAAAAAGCATGGAACACTGCAGAAGTGAGAAAATTGGGCCTGTTACATTAATATCTCTTGGACTTAAAATAAAAAAAATTCGGTGACCTTTTGATCTTTTAGAAATGATACTTCAAAAGCCACTTGAACATATCCTACTTCCACATCTAGAGTGATGACCAATCTTTCCCAACTTTTGAACCTCATGAGATGATTTGAAAGGTTGAAGTGCAGAGTTTTGTTTGGACGGTAATTCATGAAAAGTTTAATACTCACTTTTTGTTATAAAAGAGAAGACTAACTTCTTGTCTTTCTTCACATGTAAAAGTTGCAGCGAAAATGGCAATGCGGATCTTCTTGTTCTCCATTGCCTGGTGGCTTCGAGATTGCACTATAGAGCTTATAGTAAGTTTAGTTTGTGTTGGGTTAGTCTAAGAGGATGTGTCTGTATTTGACAACAATCAAAGTGTTTTAGGAAATGGGTTTAGAGCATCTATCTTATGGTAATGTGTGATAAATGAAGGGGGTCAGAATCTCTGACCCATAATGTAACGGCTATAATAAGACACGTGGCAGGATCACGTGCTAAAATGGTCGATTCGTTTTGTCATGATCGATCAATTAAACTACTTGACATATGCTCGGTCAAAACATTCCCGAGCACTACTGAGTAATGCTTGACAAAGTATGCCTAAGAAAGAGACCTAGCGAAATTAGAATTTGGATGAAGGAAGATGTTATCCTCTGGGGATGAAGCCTTATCTGAATAAAAGATAGCTAGATTATTCCAAGAAATCCGTGATGGAATGATGCCCAAGCAACTAAAAGATAGGACCGAACAAACAAATGACTAGGCCATCCCAAAGAATCAAAAGCGGTGCTAGAGAGCCAATAAAAAAATCACTTAAATTGTTGATGCATATTAGAAACATGTGACTTAAAGAGTCGATAAATAAGAAAGAAAATGTAAAAAGATTCACACACGAATCAAAGAAGATTTGATTAAAAAATAGGTATGCCAACTTATATAACTAATAAATGAAACCCTAAAAGAAAGTACATGGCACTATAAACATGTTATCAAAAAAATAGTATTTTGGTACCATAATAAAACTCTAAAGCATAGGGTGTATAGTGAAAGAAGGTCACATTTCCATTTAAACAGCCACTAAAAATGCTATTAAATCCCTTAATGGGCAAGGCAAAATCTCCATAAATGCTTTAGGAATTGTCATTGTCCTGTCACTGAACATGTTGGTCACTTGTCAAATCTGTCCTACCAGATACTTCGTGGGATCATTGTATGAAAGAATGAATACATGAGAAGCCTATCCTAACTTATTGCTTCAACCAACTTTAGAAGGAAATTTGTGCTAACAAATCCTTCTTTTCTTTTTGCAGATCATTTGCTACCTTTTTGCTTTTAACCTCTAAGCTCAAAAGTGTACGGATGGTGACAAGAGAAAGAACTTTCCTTGAGGTTAAAATGCTACACAACTCATGACTCATCTCATCTGTTGCTGGACATGAGTCCTCGCCACTAATTAATAGAATCCCATTTTATGCTTATATTACCCTAAACAGATGCAGCACCTTCGGAATTTAGTTTACAGATGAGAATTTACAATACTTCTACTAGTTGATGGTTTCAGGTTGGATCTCTTTTTAGTGTGCGTGGGTACAGAGAGAGAGAGAGACGATTTATATGGATATCATGAAGTGAAAGTTTCCACGTGTAAATAGTATATATTTTTCTTTTTCTAGATAAGTAAAAAAATTTATTTCGAAAAATGAAGATATATATTACAATACAAGCTCAAGAGTGGGACAAAAAGTCTAGAAAAGACATGAGATACATAACAATAGAAACACAATAATCCCTTTAAAAACAAAAGTATGTGCATATTTCTAACTTCTTTGTGGTAAAAATCAAACTGTTTGGGCAAGTTCCTAATTAAAGGGGTGGGGACTAATACAACTTACAAAAAGAAAGAAAAAAGACATGTTGAGAGAACAAAGAGCCCAATGATCCAAAATTCAATATACATGTCTGGAACTCATACCCACTTAAAAGTTTAGGCTTTTATAAGTAGTGAATCTATTCATAGTATATTATGAGACTTTTACTTCTTTTTATATCCCATGTGAGATTCACACATATAATATCCAATAATCTCTCTCTCATGTGTAACCCACATCGAGCTTTACCCCTGCCCCTTATGAGTCTGATCCACCACTCTCTATAAGCACTGTGTCCAACCACTTGTCACAAGAGCCCGCCCTTTCAAAAACCAAACTTTTTATTGTTCTTTATGAGACCACATTATCACTCTACTAAGAGCCCTTGCACTCAGGCCAAGACCCTACTACCAAGATCTCATTACTTTTCTAACTAGTCATCATTAATGTAGATCGATGTGCTATACCACTTCTTTGATGCACAACATGTTTGATATATAGAAGAAAGCTTCATCCTTGACTAATTGAGAGACATGCTTGAGCAAAAAGGATGAAAATGATCATACGCCATGCTAACTGCTACCATAAACCGACGGACAAAAGGTGGATTGTGGAATGTGAATCCATCGACACTGCATATAAACTGTAACACTAACGTCTTAGCCAAATTGTTGTTCAATGTAGCATGCCATATGTACAAAGTAAACATCTTATTTTCCAGAACATAAGAGGATTAACATATGACACCAATGAAGGACAGGAAATTATAAGTGACACAATGATAGTAGCATGAGCTAGTAAGTTCTAAAACTCTAACCATTTGGACCGACGACGATTTTCAATGGTTCTTCCTTCAAATTGACCAACAGCTTATTGTTGAGATACACCATTTAATTTTCTAGTCACTTCTTACTTTTTTAACTTCACAATTCCAAGCTGAAGCATATATGGTATTAATATTTCATGTTTATCTTATACGATACACATAATTCACCATGTGATGATTGGTTACTGTGCTATTCAATCAAATGCTCATGAAAGAAGTGCTAGAATTTTATAACCACCATTCCACCAGCATACAAAATGTTTATTTTCCTTAATCTACCAGATGGACTAGCTAAACAAGCAAGTAGATCAAACTAAAGAATGCTCAATAAGCGATCATTATATAAATAGCAACGACATTCATTCTTCAGAGCTTCATTACTTCATAATCCCATCTTCCTCCACTCTCTTCCCAAAAAACTCCCAAACGAAGACACAACAATACAACCAAAGATATCACATCCTTGTTTAAGTTTCTCTTTTAAACAATGGTCAATTCTGCAAACTGACATTAGGATTCTAATTTAATCAAGAATTGATGAGAACACTGACGTTCGATTTTCTCCCAATATTTAAAACTTACTTCTAGGCATGCAAGGAAGAAAAATAGAAGATATAATTAACAAGTGTTGTATAATCTTGTGTGAGATGAACTATCACAAAGTGCTCCTAACTTGAGTAAGAAGAAAGAAAGAAAGGAAACTTGGAACTTCTCAAGGGCTGAAAAGAAAAATGTGAACAATGAATAGATTCTGATTGCACTGTCCTTGAATATGAAGCCTAATTTGATTGCAATCTAGTTTCCAATCAATCAACAAATGGTCCACCCAAAATTCCCCATTTTGTTCTCGATCTTCATGGAGAAAAACATGCTTATGACACATTTAGATATTTATTAATACAATTGTACTTGTCATGTACAATTTAAAGAAATGAATTGAATTAAAGTTTTAGGAAGCTCGTATTCATATAAGAATCATAAGACTATGATAATGCCCATGGGTGTGTATCAACGAAGCATGATCAAAAAACATTGAATCGTGGAGACACATTATGACTTCATGAACATTAGACCCTAAGATAGATTTTTCCTTCTTCCAAAAAGAAAGTTTCATATAAGATTTCGCATTTTTGACATGGGCGATGAAAATGTAGAAAATTAAACAACATGAGCTCAAGAATAATAGACAAATGTCATAGGTAGTGACATATTAAGGAAAGTGTAATCAAAATCTAGGGTTTCATTTGTAAAATTTATGCTTGTGAAAAAGCTCAGAAAAAGGCAAAAAGGGTGGGACAAAAAAGAGGTACATGGAAGCAATCCAGAATTTGTATATACCGGAAATATAATAAGCTGACGTCTGGTCACACTCAAATGTTGCGTTCATGCAGGACAACCATTCAATCTGCCCATTGGCAGATCATATAATATTAATCAAATTTGACATTGGTAAAGCCAATCAAACTTCTCCGACCACCCATGAAAGCACAAAAAGAAATAAGTAAAAGGGCATAGACAGCTCATTTCCCTCATCAGAATAAAAAAGTCTCACGTCCAAACAAAGCCTCAAAAAAATCCAGGTAACCCCACCAGCACAAGACACCAGAAACATCCCTTCTTGGATATGTTCATGTATTTAGACCCTCCCAAAACACGAAAATGAAGAAGAATATGTTCATGTACATGCATATGTATGGGAGATAAAATATGTATGTACATATTTTTTAATCATTATAAATATTAATACACTATATATATTTATATATCATGATCATAGGTGTCATGAGAGGTGGGTTGGGTGCCTGAATCAGGGGACAAGAAATAATAGGTCACTAAAAAATGCCACAACATTACAAATACCAGTAAATACAAAAGGAGTTGACAGGCCGGGGTTGAAAAGATTGACCTGTGTCCTGTCCATCATCCAGAGCAAAACTTAGATTCTCCTTGTTCCATCCCATCCCATGAGCATGATCATCACTGAAAGCCCTAGAAAAATCAAAGAAACCCACCACAGAACAAGGGGGGAAAAAAACAAATGAAGAGATGACCAAAAGATCATATATAACCCAACATCAATCTCCATCTGATGAACTTCTGCTTGTGTTTTTCCACTTCATGGATATATACCCAATAAATATAGAAGGTGATAGATAAATATAATTGAGCTAATACTCATGAGAGTGGTGGTGGTACATTGATGGGTCACAGCCACCTTGTCGATTCATGGCTTCCCTCTGGCTATTGTTGCTATTATCATCTCTCTCATTCATCTTATTACAACCCATGTGGGTGGAACCTACTGCACCAAGATTGAGATAAACCAATCTTGAATCAAGGTTAAGATTACCCATGTTTCCACTGCTAGAACTGCTATGGTGATCTTCATCCATAGGAGGGTAGATAGTGGTGGAAGAAGGAGCATTTGCATTGCCTTCCTCACGAGAAATCACCATAGCCGCCGATTGAACAAGCTCAAGACAGAGTCTGAGCTTGTTTGGCTCAATGTGGGTTAACCCCGGGACAGCTCCTTTGAATAGAAAATCAGAAGTTAGGGTTCGGAGCACATCGAGAGGAGTAATCCCATCGACCGTTCGGACATTTGGGTCGGCATGGTGGTCCAGGAGGACCGCCACCATGTCCGGCGACACCATCTCCGCCGAAATGTGGAGGGGCGTTTTACCGGCCGGCCCGGCTGGGTAGTTAACATCAGCTGCACCAAGCTCAAGCAAGGCCTTAACAACTTCTCGGCTACAATTCTCAACAGCATAATGCAAGGCCAATGCCTCGTCAAGATTAAGCCCTTCACCCATTACCATAAGCTTGACAAGTTCAACATCAGATGAGTCAAGAGCTCTTCTCATTCGTCGAATTTTCTGGTCCTCGAGGTCAGCAGCCGCCGAGAGGTCGTGGTGGTGGTGGTGGTGTGGCATAAGGGAACGGCGGGCGAGGGAGGATTTGAGGCGGAGCTCTTCGATCTTGGCTACAACATCAATGGGAAGGTGCTTGGCTAGGACGTCTGCTGGGAGGCCAGACTTTGCAACCAAATGGGAACAAGTAGTCCAAAGTTGGTGCATGTCTTGCTTTCTTGAAGCTATCAAAACCTTCATTACATCCTCGATTGAGGCCTTCTCTACCATGCTGGCCAATTGCTTCTGCAACACAAAATGTAAGGAAAGAATATCAGTGAACATATGTCTACAAACATTTGATAGATGTTCTCAAAGTTTTCGTTGGGTAAGTGATGCTGTGTTTGGAGAAACTGGCTCTTGCTCTACTGAGGTAAGACTGCCTATATCTCACTCATCTAGGAGTGGAAGACTAATAGACTCTATTAATATGTTGCGTTTGGGCAAAGTATATATGATTAGGTAGGATAGACTGTATACATCTTACATTAATAGTTTCTTGTTTTTACACTCTGAAACCAAATGAGGAAAGTAGATTATTTGGGAAAGATTTGGTGTAATCACTGTGGAAGACAAGACTAGGGATCAAGATCCAAATTTGGCAAGTCTTGGCTATGAAGCATAAAGATAACAAAGCCCAATTCAAGAAACTGGAAATGTTACATGAAATCAAGATAGAACTTCTCATGTGACATAAATAACTGCAATATTGTACCCAGAAACTAAAAAACCAAAAAGAAAATTGAAAATATGTATATATAAAGGAAGCAAAGAAATCTGTTTTATCAGCTGTAAGAGACTGAATCTAGGAAGACTGAAACCATAATTAGATCAAATGCTGCAAAAGAAACTGGAAAGAAGAAATCTAGTTGCAAAAAAGCGAAGTACAAGATATGTCTGTGAGATCAAATCCAACCACTTCAAAAACAGAAGTTTGAAACTTTGAATTATGTACAATAAGTTAATTTCTGGCAAAAAAAATCAGCACACCCACTTGATCACCTGATAATAAACTTCTAAAAGAATTTGGTACCGAAAAAAAATAAAGAAAAAACAAAAACCCACCTGAAAAATCTTATCCCACTTCCCC
Source organism: Ilex aquifolium (assembly GCA_951799425.1). Taxonomy (NCBI): domain Eukaryota; kingdom Viridiplantae; phylum Streptophyta; class Magnoliopsida; order Aquifoliales; family Aquifoliaceae; genus Ilex; species Ilex aquifolium. The sequence continues at coordinate 4,052,930 of OX637405.1, read as the reverse complement.
AAAATCAAATCCAGTTATTGTCCACATAACCAAAACCCACAAACAAATGGCTAGCATACACACTAATCTAGAGAGAGAGAGAGAGAGAGGAAAAACACAAAGAACTTGGGCTTGAAAACAAGGAAACCTGAGTGAGCAATGCGAGCTGTTCCACACCAAAGGATCTAGCGGCAGCAAGAGTGTCCAGAGCAAGATCAACGGCTGAGGTGCAATGCGTGTGCCAACACCCTCTCTCACCACAATTAGTCCTTGGCTCATGCTTCTGAGGAACTATTGAGACCTGCCCACTATACAAAAATTGCAACATCAACAAGAACACCTCATAGCCCACTGAATTCACTGGTATCACCTGCGAATTCGAACCCCTAGGGGACGAAGCCAACCCTCCCACCGGTCCCATCCTCGAGCCGGTGGGGTCGATACCGGCCGGTGTGTCCGGTCCACAGAAGAATTTCCTGAAGAAGAGGCTCCTAGCTGCTAGGATGCATCGGTGGGCATGGACAAGACGACCCTCTACACTGAAAGTTACATCACTGAAGGCTTGGCCGTTGATGAGGAGGTTGAGGTAGTCTAGAGAGAGAGATCTTAAGGAGTCATCAAGGGACATGGTTGATTGGAGAGAGAGAGAGAGAAGAGAGAGAGAGAGAGAGATGATTTTATATATAGATGTTGATGATGGACGGGTGGTGGAGGAGAAGATTAAGAGGAGACGGAGGAGAGGAGGAGGAAGGGGGAAAGAGAGGAAAAGCTTGGTGCTTTCATTTCTCTTCTTCTACTCTTTGATGATGTACAGTTATGTTTTGTGAGAGATTCTCTCGATGGTGTTGTGTAGTTAGATATTTTGAGGAGAGAGAGAGAGAGAGCAATTTGGGTGGCTATTCTGGGCGGCTGAGCTATTTTAAAAAGAAACAATGCATAAAATAAATGAAAATCAAGTATACATTAATGGAGATTGAAAGAAAAATAGGGGTATAAATAATAAAAATTGAATTTGATTAGATGATGTTCACATGGTTGGCCCAAGAATTGCTACCTAATTAATAAGTGGATTTTTCTAGGAAGTAGTGTGAGGGGAATAGAAGAATTTAGGCCTGAACCTGATCATGTGTTATTTGGTGGCATTTTGATAAACTATAATATATTAGTAATATTTATTTTATAGATATAATTTGGAGATTTATGGTCATTTAATTAATAGTGAATTTCATTTAATATTGAGATCACAACTTATCTAAAGGTTATAATGCATTAAGTTCTGACATTAAGTCCCCAATTTAAACCCTAATAATATTACTCATTGATAAATTTTTATCCAAACGAGTGTTGTAAGAAAGAATTAATGAAGGCTACTCATATTTCATAATCCTCAATCTACCAAAATAATAATATTTTTTAAGTCGATTATTTACTTTAATTTATTAACCTAATTCACTGCTATAGTTGAATTTATTGTGATATCACTGGACTAGGTCAGAGAGATGATTGGGTACCGTAGCATTACTCTTCTAACGAGATTTCAAATTTGGAAAATGACTGTGACCTAAACATTTTACTAATTGTTCTTACTAGAAACCTTATTTTTTACATGTAAAACTTTTTTATTTTATTCTACTCTATTATTTTTAATTTTAATTGATGCAAATTTATTAAACTATGATCTACAGTCCTAATTAATTTTAATTAGGTACCGCAATTTTTTTTAGAAGTACCTAGACATTTTTATTGTTAACATAATATTTAAGCAGTTTACAGTCTGATTTTGGACAAATAATAGGATTACGACCATTCTCCTTTTTTTTTTTACTACTAGCCAACAGTTTTCAACCACCATCCCCTCTTATTCCCTAAAATCACTTGTCAGTACTTAAACTAATTACTCTACAAGGGCTCTGATTACATTTTTCATTATTAGTTTGCGCTTTATTATTGTTGATATACAATTGCAAAGTGCTTGAGATCTAAGAAAGAGGACAAAAAATACAACTTTTAACGACAAAGTTAGACATCGGTGTGACTTCACCCTAATTTTTTTCGACGTTATGTCATATTCTTTGAGCTTACGATGAAAGGAAAATACTTACTCTTGTTGGTGCTTGTATGTGCTCTAGTAAGTAGTATTGGATCTCTATCTAATTTAATAGTATCGTTCCTCAATTCTAATTACTCTAAACTTTCCACATTTAACTGACTTGGAAATGTTTTTAATCGAGTCTCCACGTGGAATTGGATCGAAACTCGAATCAGAGCTTATCAGTGATGGGTATAAGACCTTTCTTCTGGATTCTCTTTAAAATATCGAGCCATTGAAATTTTTAAAATTTGTTTTTCCTTGAAAAAAAAAAAAAAAGGAAATAAAAAAAGCAGACAGTAAAAAAAAAGGGTTGTATGTATGTATGGCATGGAGAAGCGTGTCGGCCGGGTCTTGGGGGGTGATATTGGAACTGGTGCCAACTTGAGTCCCATTGGGTTTGGACTGTCGTGCACGTGAGACAAGACTTGACACGTGCTAAAAGGGTAAGAAAACTGTTAGTAGTAGAAGTGATCTGATAATAAAGCAGTGTGTTGTGTAAGGAGAGGAGAGAAGAGTCTGTTGTTTTGCCCCCTTCAAAAATCCCATCGATTGACAACACATCACTGCCTGTCTTATGATTTGAAGTGCTCCGATTTGACGCTTGACTTGTCATATCAAACTCTTCAATACTCCCCCCCCCCCTCTCTCTCTCTCTCTCTCCATAAATATAGGTACATGTACATATACTTTCTAAAGTACAACTCTGTATGTATATATCCAAGGTATGGAGAATACTATAATACCGAATTTCATTTTTCAATATCAATTTGAAAAATAAAAAATCCCAAAATGTGATAAGTTTTAAGGTTAATTGCATCGGATGTCTCAAAAATATAAAGTTTGTCTCATTTAATCTTCAATATTTTAATTGTATCATTTTAGTCCCTGAAGTATTGAATATATTCTTATATGATCTTTTAAGTAAACAACATTCAAATTACTAACGTTTTTTTGCGAATTAGTCAATTAATAGTGAGAACCCCTTTTTAACCACGATCTCATAAACCCATGAAGATTAATGTATTGATTTTAGCAATTAACTACTAAATACTTAATTTCTTCTCGAGATCCCAATCCAATGATTCAAACCATTGGATGCACAACTATGAGTGATTATGATATTCAATCAAACATTCAATTAATCACATAATGCGCGCATGTGCATTAAATCACAAGTGTGTATGACAATATGATAAATAATACAAGTGATTTGTTGACGTGGAAAACCCTCCCTGGAAAAAATTGTGGGGACTCTTCTCAGTTCACCAAAATCTAATTCACTATGCCAAAATCAGCTTACAAGTACTCAAGTTTTGTACCTCAATCAATACCATGATTAGATGTTCTCTTCCTTCAATAAGCCTCTCCGTCGAAATGCCTCTCCGACGTCTTGTGTAGCTTCACCTGGATTCACCACTGCAATGGATCCTCTAGGCCTTGAGCGATCTTGAGCTCAGCAACTATCCTCGGAATGCACACTCCAATGAGCTTGGTCTTCAACCAAGCAAGTTCATCTTCTCTAAGTTGTGAGGTTGGATGAGAATCACAAGATGGTAGTCTTGAGTTTAGGGATTTAGGGTTGTGGTGTGATCTCTAAGGTGTAAGAGGCAAGAATTTAGCTTACGAAAGAGATACCTTAAGTTGAGAAATACACTCTCTATTTATAGGCTTGGAATAAATGAAATCTTGATCAACAAAAAAACTTAAATTCGTGAACGATTGCTCGAGCAACGAGAGGACAGTAGTCTCGGGAATGAAAAATAAATTTCAAATCAACCTAGGAAGAGTAGACCGCTTGAGCGACCTTGGGACTGTTTGAGCAACCTCTGAGACCGCTTGAGTGGCCTCAAGGGCGTTCCCTGCTCCTCCTCCATTTGGTCTTTTCCCATTTCTTTCCTAAGTCATAAAGAGACCGCTTTAACGAAGGCAAGCAAACATAGGATGGTTCCTACTAGTTTTTTAAGCTTAAAATCAAGCAAAAAACTTGTCTTCTTAAGCACGAAAAGGTATTGCTCATGAGGGATCTAATAATGGTTCAAACTATGTTTTCAAAATACAAAAACGGTTTAGAAAAACTTTTCTTTAAAAATCACCTAAGAGTCATACACGGATTAATATTGATTTCATTTTAACACTAATCCTCCTACATCTATTAAACCAATGGATCATCTTAAGTCTTTAGGTCATTACCTTGTCCTAAACATGAAGGGGCATACATAGTGTTTTTCATGTAGCTTTGACGCATTATTTCCTCATTTTAATGGCGTTTTCGGTTCTTCGTCGTTGTAGCATCATAACTATAGAATAGCTTGAGATATGCATAGACTCCACGAAATTATCCAATTACAAATATATGATCTAACACAACCGGTGATGCCCCTATACAATAGTGAGGTAATCCAAAAAACAACAAAAGGATCACTCCAACCAAATAGAATTTAGGAGGAAGTGAAAGTCTTGAACTAACACTTCCAAGTGAATCCCATTCAACTAGGAGCAACACAACATCAACAAAGACAATTAGGCAAAACCCCCCACTATTGGGATCAAATGCACATTAGCATCAGAGTGTTTTGAACTTGAGAGAGGCCATTTTGTTTCTAATGGCCAATTGGATAATCTTGGACATAGTATTGGCAATTCCTAAATCTCCTGCTATTTCTTTGCATCCATATGTGGTATAAAGTAGCTGAAAGACTCAATCTAAGTAAGACTTCCAACATAGTTTTATGTAGCCAATTGGATGGAACCCATTCTATCATCTCATACGATTGTTAGGGTTGTAGATTAATACCTAACAAGGCCAATATTGAGTTTCATACCTTGGTAGAAAAGCAGCAATATTGAGTTTCATCTGCAACTCTGCATAGAATATATTGTGTACCAAGATGGGCATCATTGGATTGGATTCTATCCAAGGTACTTAACTTACATCCTATAGCAAGCCACATAATGAAGTTAAATTTGGGAGCTGATTATTATTCCACACCAACTTATGCCAATATAAATTGGGACCCTTTTTTCGAGTAGCTTCCCAAGCAGATTTGGCAGAGACCACAGTGTTAGCAGTTGGCTTCCATTTTACAACATCCTCCATGTCAAAATTAGGCGCATAATATGAGTGATTAAACTTTCCATTCCTAAAGGAAAGAAAGATGTTTTCCGTTGATGATGATGGATTTAAGTCTGGACTGCCCACTTGGAGCCCAAAACATCCAGTGAGCCCATTAAAAGAACAATCCAAATGGCCCATCTGCATAGCACCCACCGTATCATGGGACTAGGCCACAACCTAGGGTCGTGGAAGTCCAGGATCGTCCAACTTGGGATATATACCAGCTCGGTTCCAGTAAGCTCAACGATAGGTACTTGCTCGAAAATAAGGAGCTCGATACATGACAGGCCTCAAGTAACCCTGGTTGCACCACGTGGCCAGGGGACAGCGGGACAATGTTTGACGACTCTAACAATCCAATATTCCCTGATAAAGGGAATATCGCATACATTCTGTTTCAAGTATCGTGGGCACAAAAGACGTCAAGCTGGCAGACCCCGCTGCAGGAAAAATGAGGACGGGACCACAGAATCAACCAGAAAAGAAAGAATTTCAGAAACTCTAGACAACCAGATACATAAATAGAAGACGAAACCCCTGTAAAGAGAGAGCGTTCCATAGGCTACCTAAGAAATATTTTGCATAAGGCTCCCAGCCTAGACTACGGTAACTGTTACCTTCTTCTTCAAGTAATACAATCCTCAAGGGGAAAGAGTCTCAATTACAGTAGACATAGTCTTAATCTTTGAACTGAGGCGAACCACTCATATTTTGGTATTTGCTTCATTTTCAAACCCTTATCTCACACTATCTCAAGCACACACCAGGCCCCACTAGACCTAAACCCTTCGTTGTTCTGTGATTGTGTAAAGAGATTTCGAGCACCATCATCCCTCATTCTTGTTTGGTATGAAGGATGAAAAAGTGGGATATATAATTTTTTTATTGTTTTGTTTGGAATGAAAAAGAAAATTTTAAAACAAATGATATGTTCAATACCATAAATACCCTATTAAATGTGGATCCCACCTTGTTTTTTTTGTCTGTTGAATGCAGTAAAGAAAGGTAGACTCCACATGTATTTGTTGTCAAAAGAGTTCAACCAGTAGCCACTTGGAGGGCATAAAGGTAATTCAACAAATATAATTATATTGTCCACCTTCTCTCACCACTTTTTTCACCCAAATTTGGGCGGATTGAAATTGGTGAGCGCAATACACTTTCCCTCTTTTCTTTCCTCTCCATTTTCCTTCTCCAACCAAACAAAGGAAAACATCATTTTCCCCCCCATTTTCCATCCACCCATTTTCCATCCACCCATTTTCCTTTATGCTCCATTTGGTATGGTAGAAAAATAGAAGGATAGAAAGTTGGAATGATGGAAAGTTGGAGGGATAGATAAAATATCATGTTTGATAAGGAAGGAAAATAGGAAGGATGGAAAAGTGGATGAATGAACTTTTCTTCCAACTCACCAAAATTAATCCCTCCAAAATTAAAAAAGAAAGTGGATGAAAAATTAATTATTTGTATTGAAATGTATCTTATTTGCCTATATATCATTTGATATATACATATATTATGTATACATTAATTTCACATATAAATACAACGATAAAATATGTATTTATATATTTTTTTAAAAAAATTAAATTAAAAAAAATAATTTTTCCATCTTAACAAGCACAAAAAAAAATTAATCATTTTTATTTTTCATCCATCCTACCAATCATAAAAAAAGGAAAGTATATCATTGCTACTTTATTTTCTGAGAGGATAGAAAGTGTATCACTCTTACTTTTCATCCCTCTTATTTTCTATCTTTTCAACTAAACGAAGCATCATATCAAATAGGCTATTAGTTTTGTACTAGACAAATTATTGGGTATTTGTTTATGGGATTGAATCCATGAGGCAAGCCACGAGAGACTAATTGGTTGATGTGGGGTTGACGTGGCCAAATAATTAACAATATACCATTCGCATGCCACAAATTATACAAAGGTTATTGGCTCTACTACTCCGTCATGTATGTTGATTTATGTAATGTGGACATGACACGACTTATGTGAGTCCAAATCAAACACAATACCTCACTAGGACAGACATGAGTATATATGACCTAAATCGATGACTGTGCAGAAGATTGTATTAGAGAGTAAGGTGTGATTTTAACTTTCTTTTCTGCACATTGTAATCAAGAATTTAATATTTCCAAGAACATCTTGTGCTACTTTGAATGCACCAATATTTTTTACAGACTCTTGGCGGTTAAGTCTGATCTTGTCACGTGGCATCATTAACTGTATTGCCTTTGGACTGTTGCATATCATTATTTCTTCTATATGACATATTGGCCTTATTTGCTTAAGCACTTTAATTACTACGTTTCACTATTGGGGTGATATTCAACTATCATGGCTAATATACATCGTTCTTTATTGGTGATGATTCTCACTATCCGTTTTTAGCCATATAGATCGATATGAGCCTTGTTTCCCTCAATCTTTGAAAGCAGTTAAGACTAATTATTCACCACTTTTGATATTTCTTGTCATATGGTGTTATCTCTTATGCACCTACCAATTATAGCAGTGTGATTGCTTGTTTACCATGTTCAAAAGATCAACTATTTCTTTGGATACAACTTTGTATATGTTTCTGTTTTCGATTTTTATGGAAACTTTTCTTACTTACCCCCAAAAAAAAGTATAGAAAGTTACATTCATAATATGCAAGTTATGTATTTTCTCTGGGATCCTTGTCCATTATGTATGTGGAGTTGTCCAATTTTCTTTTTTCTTTTTTGTGTTCCCTTGAGTAACATGAAAGCCGAAATGCAAGATATTATGTGAAGCGATTGCTGAAGTCTGTTGACCATTTATGAGAGTGTGTGTGTGATGTGAGAGTAAATCTGAATATTTCCCCTTGAATATAACCATTCAATCTACAAATATTTCTTCTCTCTCTCTCCATGATTTGATGTGATTAGAAATGATGTTATTGGAAAAGGTTGAGTTCCATATAAGGGAAAATAAGTGAGAACCATAATAACCCCATTCTGTGGAGGGCAAAGGGTCAAAATACTAACAATTGGTTTCCATTTGTAGTAGTGGATGGAGTCAACTCAATACTTTCCCATTCATTGGGGAATCATCAAGTGCACATGCCACCAAAGAAGGCTCATGAACTCTCACCCCTCAACCTTCACAACTTCAAAGGAGACGCATTCGATTCGGAATGGAAGGTCGGCCTATTTTGACTTGGTGAAATGATAGACCAAAAGGCGGACCAGAAGAAAAAAAAAACTAGGGTTTGACCACATAGAAGTGCCATGTGGGCCCTCAATTTCTTGGCAAAAATCATTAGGTTTTTGACTCATTACCATTGGATCCCAATCTGATGGTGGTGGATTGCAAGACATTTTAAAGCTTATCTTTTGGTACAAACATGTTAGCATGTGGGTATGTTGTGCAATAAGACCAATTCACCATACAATATTTAAACTGGAATGGCTAAATCTTTGATTCAGATTGTCGTTCAATATTAGTTAGCTTGATTAATTCCTATAATTCAATTTCACATATCATAGGTTCATTACATTAAAGTTGGTCTCCTGCCAATATAGAGGGTTGATCTAGTAATAGGAAATGAAGTGAATTTTAATAGTGGAGTAACTTCTAAATCCTAAACGTTAGGGATGCAACTTGGGTGGGTGACAACAGTTAAGAGGTTAACTTGAGTCTAACTCGAGTTATAAAATCCTTAACCCTAGGTCAATCCAAACTCGACATTTAAACCAAATATCTCCATACTAAGATATTTTAACTTGGGTCGAGCTCGGATTACATTGAAATGACTAAAATTCAGGTTTATTTCGCAGATTGATTTTGTGTTTAATTTGGGTTTGAATCTAAGATTTACTGGGGCTAAAATTGGAGTTCAATTGAAATTAAACCTAGTGAGTTTAGACTGCGTAGCAAAAATCCATGATCCTATTCTAAATATTGTCCAATTGGAATCACGATGTTTTTTTTTTGTCTAAACCTAATCGAAATATTTAAAATCTTTGTTCAAATAGTGAATCTTATTGGATTGGGTTCAAATTAACCTAACCATGCTGGGTCTTGAGCCACTTAGAAATGCATGAGAATAGGATATATAGAAGATTAAACCTTTTTTTTTTTTTGGGTAAGTGTATTTCATTAACCAAAAAGATTATACAAAGTTTCCCCCAAGTGAAACAAAAAGAAAAAAAAAAGAGATTGAGGATGTCAAAGTTTACACTTAATTTGCCAACAAAGACAATTTACTTAAAATATCATAGATGACACCTTTTTGTACAAGCACTTAATATATATACAATGTGCATGCAACCAGATTGAGAGAATAGAGGACAAAGCTGTTCTTAATTAGCAACATTGATTATGGACATCTCATGAGGGCCAGGTGGACAAAACGATATGTTAATTAAATAATTTAAATGCTTAAAAGTTAAGCTTGGATTAGATATAAAAATGAAATAAAGGCAAACTGCAACCCCAAATTGGGGGCAAAATGGGGACACGAATCATTAATCAGATGTGTTTTGTGGTGATCATATGATTTTTTTATTTTTTTTTTAGGGTGGCTTCAACTTGCCCCTATAAGGTTTCCTAATGGGGGGAAAAGGGGTAAAATGGAAATAAATATTTTATTTTTAAGGTCTAATGATGATTACACAACTTGCCCCTTGAAAGTTTCCTAATAGGGCAAAAGGGGTAAAATGATAATAATATTTTATTAATGATAATTGTACTATTTAATTATAATTTAATGTGATGCTTTCATCTAATATAAAAAAGATTTTTCCAATAGTATTTTCTTTATCTTTGTTGGATGGATGAAGCTAATTTAATAAGTAAGTGACTTTAGGGAAAGGATGAGTGGGACTTAAAGCATAATTTAGTGCAAATGGGTAAGGCTATTCTTTTAAGGTAAGAGCCTTGAAAAGTGAGTTAAATAGTGGGTAATTTATTATGTAGATTCCCTTCTAAATTTGGAAACTTTCAGTGGTTAAAGTTTGTGTTTCACTCATTACTTTGTGGTTTCTCCTTATAAAATTTGAAAATTATTTGAAGATTACTGTAGACCTTATGCTTATAGGGGCAAGCTAGAAAGAGTCTTTTGTTTATTATAATATTTACTCTACTTTAGAGTAATGTTGGTATTTAGATTTCCATTTACATATCTAACTTTGGATTTATGTAAATACTTCTTAATCTCGTTGTTTGTATCATATTCCTCAATTTTAGATAATATTCAATGAAAGGATATCTGTCAAAAATGAATTTCTAAAAGAGGATGTCATGTAACGGTTTTGAAATTGAGAGGATAATAGTTATTCATTGGAAAGTTATTAAGAAGAGAGATGTCGAAGAAAGCATAATTGTCGAATAATTGTGGCTATAAAGGAGCAACTAATGACAGAACGGAAGACACACGAAACATACTCAAATTAGTCTTTAGTAAAGGAGCAACTAATAACTAGAGCATTATTAGCAACAATCTTAAGATAGAATTTAGTGTAGTATTCAAGACTCTTCAATTAGTCTTTTGTAACCAACATTCCTGTTGATTAATACAAAATTTTCCTTTTGTTAATCTCTGATTTTCATTTCTCTCTGTGCTTTATCCATCCAATTGTTTTCATCCACGAAAATCTCAAAACAAGGCAACGAACCCCATTTGCACAATCGTCGAAAATATTTCCATTGAAAATGATACATGTGTCGATACTAGGATATTGTTGGTGTATTCGCTTTCAAAGTTAACCTTAAGAGGGTCTATGACAATGAAATTGACCTCCCACATGAGAAGCTTTATTATATAGATTTTGTTTGGCTCAGAACAAGGGTCAGCTAGTTAAACAATTGTCATAGACCCAAAATTTATTTTTTCTAAAGCATGTGAATGTAGAACTGTACTATACACTTACACTTTGTTGTTTTCAAAAGACGTCGTTTTGCAAATGATATGACATTGTTTTAAGAGCAACACCTATGTTTGAAGAGTAGAGCAACACTTACGCTGTCCAAATCAAAATTCAAATTTCTCATTCAAAATCTATTTGCATCATCACACATATCATTTTGTGGGTCTTAAAAATTTAACTTTTTCATTTATTGTGTGGAGCGAATATAATTAAAATGAAAGATTTTGATTTTGATTTTGATTTAGACAAGATAGCGTTTTTTCAACTCAGAATGGTGGTGTAGCTAATTTTTGATGGAAATAGATTAGGACCCCTCATGTCCTTGCTTGCTTGCTTTTAGGAGAACATAACCCATCTATCTTAAAGCAAAGAAGAAACCCCACCAGAATCCACTTTCAAACCACAGTTGACTTACATTAATTCAGGCAACCCTATCATCATGATCTGGGCAGAATTCTCTCTCTCTCTCTCTGTGTCACACACACACGGAAACCACACAACCATCTTGTTAGGAGGAGTCCCTTAAATTTGAATCTGCAGGCTGCAGATCAGTTGAGGCCAAAACATAAGAGAATATTAGGTTCATATAAGTCCAAAACACCCCAGTATTAGACTAGATATCTAGGGCACCACTTTCATGTCTTTGCATTTCCAGGAAAGCCCCTAAATGGGTACTGATAGTCCATTACAGGCAGTGTTTGTTAAGGATTCCAGATAAAGTTTTGAAAACTGTACACTTTATAAGATTGCCTGAACAATGTAATCAATTACAAAAACTTATTTAGAAAGGCTGTCTGTCCCCAACATTATAAAAGCAAATTTTTCATAAACTTACTTTTGCACCAATGAACTCAGTTAGAATTTTGTATCAAACTCTCAGTAAGTACAGTGGTTTTCAGTTTGTCTTGCTTAGCTTTTCTGTTCACAATTATTAATTCCATTTAAAACAATTATGAGACATAACATGATGTTCTCAAAACCACATCATATCACATACAAAATAACGTCGTTTTGAAGAAAAATAAAAACATTTTTGTTAAACAGCAGAGACTTTGGAAGATCTTGGCTGGAAAATTTCAAAACCTGAATGGACATTGGATAAGACTAAGTGACCGATTTAATACCGTACCGAAATCTGTATATAGTTTTTAGTTTTGATCTGAATAATTTGTTATTCTTAATTAATCAATGACAAAAAATAAAATAATATCAACCCCTTGGCATGTCAAGGTGGAATGGCAGTACAACTGACATGCCGACTCTATTAATTGAGTACGCATGTGAATTCATTTAGGTACGTTGTATGTACTGTAAGCACATTACTTTAGTAATGGATTTAATGGGTCAAAAATGTTTCTCAAGCCTCGCTATCAGCCCGTTGTACCAGTTCTATCTATAAATGGCACGATCAATTAACATAATGTACTATCGTCTGAATGTTAAACATCAAATTCAAAATGATAAGATGGTATGAGATTAGCTTTAAACTTTTCAAATTAATTCTAATTTCTTTGTTATCTCTTATTGTGTTGTATGTCAATTTAAAAAAATTATAATTATTTTTATATCGACTTACAAAACGACAGCTATTTCGGAAGTGTAGTCCATCATTTTGTACCCAATCGTAGTCTAGACTCCAATACCACATAGTACAAAGACTGCCCACCCTTTAAAAATAACTTGTGATGGTCATTTTATTCCAGTTGATTTGACAATACAGTAAGTGCATCTTCAGGATATGACACAGACCCCCCCCTATGACCTGACCTTTCCTTGTCAGCATCATCATATCACTCTCTTAAAACGGCTATCAGCCGTACGATCATGCATAAAACCGGTCCCACGAACTAAGGCACTTCATACTCGACACGTGTCACCAACCCATGATCTCTCCATCAATCTCTCTGAAAGCTCAACTGTTTACCTTTCATTGTAGTACTACTGAGCAGTTGCAGTGTTTTGGAAGGCCTTCTTGCTGTTATGGGCACTGACTTCCACGTGCCATTTATGACCAATCTGACGCCTTCTGCCTAACGTAATCTGATGGGTTTTTATTGATGGAGGAAGGGAACACAGTGATATGGTCTTAGGTCTCTTCTATCAATCAGTCTTCTCTCATTCCTTTTGCCTGCGTTTTTTTTTTTCGCATTGATCAATCTTTCCTTCTCTCTCAGGTCTCAGCCTTGAAAACTGAACTGTCTGCACTTCTTTGTGCATTTGTGCTTTTGATGGGTCTAAAATGCTAAATTATTGGGCTTGTGGCGGTTGGGACGACCCTTATAATGGTATTGGACTTTTAAGCAGGATTGCAATTGTTTAGCGTATTTCAGGATGCGAGCGTGCAAAGGTTCAAATGAATTTAACGGTTTCATAAATGATCTTATTTATTTAAATTGATGTGAGATTTTTGATAGTGACTATTCGTGTAACTATAACGAAGCAAAAGATTATTCTCGAATTCTTTTCTATGTCTTGAACATAAAAGGATTTAAACCATTCTTTTGAACAAACAAGATATCAAAAAAAAAAAAAAATTTGTAATGGAATTGGGTAAAAACTATAATGGGTATAACCAAATAGAACGATTTTATTGAATAATGCGCGTGAAAGAGGCTAAACATAATCACTGGAAAGATGACAAAATTAAAATGAACCAAAAAGAAAAAAAACATGGAATTAAACAGTGTAGAAGCAAGTATAGTATGTTGTTTTATAGGAGTGTTGATTGGATCTCTTCTTTTCTGACTTGCCTCTGTATTTTATAGGTGGTGATTTCTAACTATTGGAGCCATCGTTTTCGATCACTCAATTTGTACTTGGGGCCTATATTTACAATGACTAATAATGTGCCTTTAATTGTCTATAATCGACAGCTCCACGACATCACGTTTTGGCATGACTCTCTATTTTTCTGAGATTTTGGAGATCTTTTCTCATAACTACATAATTGCCTAAGACATTTCCTGACTCAACCCCATCCGTTGGATTGTGTCACGTGTCCTTCTCAGATTTTGCATATTTTGGTGTAAACATTGCTCCCCCAAAATGGCGCGTCGCTAAGCCTTCTTTTCGAGGGGTCATTTTGGTTCTTTGAAGTTGAATTGTTGCTGCCTTAATTTCTCCGTTTAGTTGTCACTTTGTGATCGGTTATGTCTCATGGTGCATACGACTTAATCTCCACGTATAGCCTCACAGCGTTTTTCCATCTTCTCAAATCTGTAAAAAATGGCTGACACACGATTTGATCATATCATCATTATGACAATTCGCCTAACTCTTATATATATTTCTTGTCAAACTTGTTTTTTTTCATTATTCTTGTGTTTCTTTTGATCCTCTTTTCTATGGCAATGGTGTCCTTATCCAACTCTTGTTTTTCTTTCCTTCAACAAGCACTTGCCAAAGGTCCTCAGAAAATTAACTATTCCACTTTCATTCTGGATGCTAACGACACTTCTCAGACAATGGGGCATTGGTCCTAATTTTACTGCTCATCCTCCTTCATCTGTTTGCAAATATTACCTCGTTTCCCATGAGCCTCTCCCATTTAAACGAGGTGAGTCATTGCAATGGTTCAATTGGTGCTCCGAAAACCCTATCATGCATGGAAGTCCCCTTCACTCGAATGGATTTCATGGATCACATGTGTACAGGCTGCTAAAGGCAATTGTGGTGTCGCCTTGGCATCTATGACGCCAAAAATCTCATCTACATTCTTATGCATATTGACAAACCCCTTCTCAATGCGCCCCTCCTTTTCTGGTTTGTTACAAATAATGCCTTTCATCTTCGATATAAGGCATGATGGCTCCAACCATTTATGACATATTTATTCTACTCGACTTTCCTCCTTTTGGCACCAAGGTCAATGTTTTGATTTCTTATGCGAACATAATCTATCACTTACCAAATGACTCCCAGGGTAAACTTATCTTGTCCCATTCTCATTTCATTGCGGCTTGTCATGGCAAGGTTATATATAATATGCATGTGTGTCTTATATTTTACATTATAGATAATCTGTTGTGTAGAATTCAGCTTATGCACAGAAGACCAGATTATTGGATCATTGTATAATATGAGTATATGTTCACAATCGTAGATGGAATTGGACACGCCATCGGTATGATTGTAGTGTAATATTCTGCCATAGTCCATCTTGACTATAGGAGATTGTTTGATGTCTCGAATTATTGCACTAGTACACTTTGTGTATTGAACAGACTCATGTTGAAGTTATTATCTTTTACTGATTTAATAAAATAATAAATACCTCGTGATTATTATGATTGTTTATACTCTTAATCCATAAATATTTAATTGTCACGTGCATATAATGTTTGTCACTTTAATTCATCAAAGAGTGAGATTCATATTGGGTCAATAAGCTCGATGAATTGGGAGATGATGTTATTTGTATGGTGAAAATTAAATATTAAAGGAAACCACGTTCTAGTATTTAAATGGATTGATGATGTCTTCTTGAGGAAACTCATAAGTTTTATGCATGTCAAATCCTGTATGTGGATTTAATTATCCGACATGACAAATAAGTTGAGTGGTAAGCTCTCAAGGAATAAAAGAAGTCAATTAAATATAATTATCAGTGATTTATTTAATTGATGGACATCTGTAATCTTAAATGTGGAGAGATTATTAAGTATATAATAATAATGAGCTCGAATATAATTTTGAGATAAGGCCTAGGAGATCAATAATAAGTCTTTAGTGGACTGACTTATTATTAATGAGTTGTAGGATGTTTGTTCTGAATTGAACATAGTAATCCTAAGCTCATTGGGAGTCTAGTCCTTATTTCTCCTTAAGATCTCTGTTGTAACCTATATATAAACGTCTAGGTTCTCTAATTCAGTTTCCTATCTTTACTAACGTTTTTTAGGGAGGCTGAAAGAGAGAGCAAGGATTCGGAGGTCTTGGTAGCCCACACTGCATCCGGATTCTAAAGTTGGGGGATATACGACAGAAGGCCGCGAGATTCGTCGAGCTGTAGTCGTTGTTATGTTCTACATTCGTGCTGAGACGAGATCAATCTCGAGGAATCTCGAAGGTAAACCCTAATTCCGCCTTGTAGGGTTTTAAAAGAAAATTTTTGATAATCGATATATACTTGGAACACTGTGCCTATTCACCATACACTTTTTCTTCGACTAACTTACTGACTTAAGCATCGGAGTCCCTTTGGCCGCCTTCGGTCATCGGTTCACCTAGGCGTTCTCTTGTCTTGCAGGTTCACCAAGGCTTCTCCACCACCTTCTCCGTCTGTACGAGGTGGTTATTCTCTGTGTGGATTTATTCCCGTACACAAAGTATATTTCATAAATTGAAGTTTTTGAGTGATCATGCGTGGAAGAATTGAAATAGGTGAAATTTTAGAGGTTTTTTTTTTTTTTTTTGGTGGGGGGGGGAGGGGGGAAATAATATCACAAATAGATTCAGAACATTGAAAAATCTTGGAAAGTCAAGTGGGGTAACATTTTGAGGTCTTAAGGTTAAATATACATCAAAATGGAGTCTGGATGGAAGAACATATATGTCTGAATGCAAGAAACGCGCGTACGGACGCGCCTAAAAAAATTTGGCAAAAGCTTGATGACATTTGGATGCATAAAGTTGCGTTTGGGTGCGCCTCTAAAACCAGACCCGATCAGCCTATGAGTAATGCTATAGAGACTTTATTTGGGGACCTAATATAGGGACCTAATGATGTGGCTTCAATGCAACCATTGGATTAGTTGTGAGTTCCAATGTTAGATGGAGCCCACAACCAATCCAATGGTTGTACATCATTAGGTCCCTAGATTAGGTCCCCAAATTAGGTTCAAATAGCATTTCCCTTTGACATAATAAAGACTTTTGACAGGTTTTAGGGTTTCTTTACACTTTTTTCCACCCTAACGAGCCTAAAAGATTTTTGTGGTCTGTTTGGTAGGAGAGATGAAAAAATAGGCGGGATAAGTTTTTCCATCATTTGAAGAAGGAAAAACATTTTCTCTCCTTTTTGTTTGGTATGATGGATGAAAAATTAGAGGGATTAATTGTTTATTGTTTGGTATTAGAGGGAAAGAAAAAAGAAAGAAAATATATAGACTTAATGTACAATTATACCCTTACATCTGAAAAATAAATTTTCTATAGCAAATAAATTTTTTGAAATAACACGCTTGGAAGGAGATACAAAATAAATTTTCTATATCAAAATAACACGCTTCGTTATTTTTTTTAACAAAATATTTTTTCGATTACAATTTATTTTGTGGGTTTGTTAAATCAAAGAGAGGGGGGTCATTGGGATTCGACTAGACAATAACATGCTTACTAGACTAGCTCCTCTATAAGTTGCTCTCTTCCTTCTTAAAACTTTCATGCATGTGTTTGATAGATGAGAAATAAATAAAGGGCAAAAAAGTAAAATCACTATGAATAGCCTAACCTCTCTCCTTTTTCCTTCTATTTTTTGCCCAAATTTGGACGAAATTTTTTTGGTGGGTAGGGCAGAAAGAGAATCTTTCCAACTTTCCTTTCCATCATATTTTCCCTTTTAACCAAATGGTGGAAAAATCCTATTTTTCTTCCTTAATTTTCTTTCCACTCTATTTTCCACTTTACCAAACAGCGCATTGGAGAGAAGAAGGAATAAGAAAAAGAGTAGGACGAGCTAAGAATTCAGGAGATCCGCACTTAGGAAACAACATAATTTGCCCAGGATCAATTTTCTATGGAGTTAAGGTAGGGTTTCTTTCCCTTTTCTGAACATTGAGACTGGGGCTATATGTATATGGTTTTTGACTCGTACTCGTACAAATACTATAGATCTACCATTCTTCTGGATTTCTTGCAAAAATATGGCTCGGTTTATTAGAAAAATACCCGATTTACATCTAATGTAAATTTTTTATTCATAAACCTTAGATCTTGAATAACGGCTATTTGAGAATGTTTCTTTGCGATCTCATGCATGTGTTTAATTGAAATTTTTTTTTTTTTTTAAGAATTCCAGAAAGTATCTTTTGTTGTATACTTGATCTGTGGAAAAAAACATGATTTAAATATCATGTGTTGATGGGTGTGATGAGCTTTAACTTACTCGAACATATATTGCATAATATTTAGATGAGTTTCTTAGAGGTTTAAAGGTTTTTAATCACTCGTAGTGGGATATTGGTGTTATAGAAAATAGGTATAAAATTAGATTGTATTAAGCTATATGAAGTCTAACTTATGCAATAAACAGAATTCAATTTATATCTATATAGTGTTATATACAACTTAATCAAATTAAAAAATAAGTAAAATCAATGTACTCAAATTGACGCAGATCTGTACGAACAGTAAATTAAGAAAACCAGAATATTTAATCCAAGCCTTGTGAAACATAATCTCCTTAAAACATATTTTCTCCCCTCTTGGTGTTCAAGGTTGATGAATAACTGTCTCTCAAAATAGAACAAATTTTACTTTCTTAAAGAAACAACACTTGAATCTTCAAAACTCTAGTGAACATAATTTGTATTTATACTTGAACCGAACCAAAAGAATAATGCAACAATATGCAGAGAGAGAGAGAAAATAAATTTTGAAACTAAAATCCAGAATTGTGATGGATTGAAATGGCAATGAGACAGTCTATTTATAGACCCTTGGTGGCTGTTCAGATAGCCTGAAGGGACATGAGATGCCACTGTTCAGATTGAAGAGACACACTCTTTAATCTAAACAAGCAAAATGCACCTCCCTGGAATAAACAGATTCTCTGGAATGAACCAGACCCAATTTTGGCGCCAAATTCAAAGTAATGGGAATAAAATTTTAAAATCTAGTTGGACTTTAAATTTCTATTGGAAGACTGAGACTGATTCACGGACTGAACCGTTCAGATTAACCCACAACCCGCACCGCACCAAATGAATTTTGTCCAAAAAGATTATACATTTTTGGCCCAAGCCCAAGCCCAGTTATGGCGGGGCGGGGCGGGGCGGGGCGCGTGTGATAACCATGGTAATGTAGGCGCTCTCTCCGCTCACAAAAATGTGTATCCCTTGGGGCCCAACTCATGGAATCAACTACGAGTATATTAACTCATCAAAGTGTTGGTTTTCTTCCAATGTGGAACAAGTCTTATTCCACTACACATATCTTAATTTATTTCATCACTTCAAATGTGTCACTTTGAGACATAATTTCTCGTTCAATATTTAATAGTTATAGACAAATAAATATATGACGTTCATCTCCTCGCGGAGGAGAACGCGTTTAAACTTGGTCCCACCAATTTCGAGATGTGGGTCCCATTTTTATTTAAGGCTCAAGTTGCTCAAATAATCTAGGTTAAAACCATTTTTCCAACAATTGGTTCCTTCCAAAGTTCAAAGCTATTATTCGTTTAGGTAAGTTTGAGGTTGAGGGTTAATATGCTACTCTTGGGAAGATTTTGTCAAGTACTGATGTATCAGCATAAGTGCTTCCTAGAACAATATGGCCCTGTGGGAATCAATTGGATAGTTTGTGTTTGTAGGGATGAACCGGATATATTTTAGTGTATGAATTCTTGTTAGTTAATTTACGTATGTGAAATATGTTTGTTTTCAACTGTTTATTCTCTAAATGATCTATCATATGATTAAATTTTTGTACATGTGACTTTTAGCTTATCATGATTGATTATTTTTATTGGGATTTGTTGGTGTAAATCTTTAATGGTTGATTTATGTTTTGATAATTTTAAATTTTTTTCAAAAAAATTGGAGATTTTTATTTAGATAAAGTGAATTTTATTTGTGATTTAAATGGATGAATGATTAATGATCTATTAGATAGCTATAAATGCTTTCACATGTTAATTTTGAATTTAAGAATTTTCATTTAAATCATGTCAATTTTGAAATTGGGGCGTGACATAGAGATTACTAATGAGAGGGAATAAAAAACCTTAAAAGAAAATGAGAAAAGCAAAAAAAAGAGGAAAAAATTATACTTTGCACTCAAAAAAATTTAAGAATTTTTACCTTGCATTATCAAAAATTAAAATTTTTATACTATGCATTCAATATATTAAAATTGTTGCAATCTAATCTTTCCGTTAATTTCTGTTACTCATTTCATAAAAAATCACTTCATTGACATTGACAAAATAAGCAATGAAAAACTATGGTCATATTACAATATTTTTAATAAATTGATTGTGTAATATAAAAAATAATAATTTTTAAAAGTACAAAATAAAAAAATTAATATTTTAGAGTATAAAATATAATTTGCCCAAAAAAAAAAATTGATTAGAAGAAAGATGTCGATTTTTAGGGACTTGACTATGGTACCGAAATTCAAAATTTCAGTACCATACCGAAATTTATCACATTTGTGGTACCAAAAAAAATGGTAAAAATAGTTACAACAACAGTAGTAAAAACACTCACAAAATGCGGCATACACTCATAAATGTGGTAAATTATCTACAAAAGTGATAAATTTTTTTATACTTAATAAAAGTGGTAAAAATAATTACCATAAATGTAGTAAAAATACCTATAATAATAGAAAAAATATCTATAAATGTGATAAATCAATTACAAAAATAATAAATTTTTTAGTTAAAAAATAACCTACAAAAAATTATATAAAATTTCTTTGGGAGTATTATACCAAAATTATTATTATATATATATTTTTTTGGGTGTATCGTATCGTAGTCAAGTCCCGGGTTTTAGAAGAAGAAGCCAAATGGTCAAACCGCTGGATTCATATAACCGCAGCAGCACCTGCAACGACATAATGGCAGGTGGGACGTGGGGGCCTGGAGACCGTAGGGTCCACTGGCGGAAGAGTGTGGACAAAGCCGACAAGCGTGGAACCGTCTTGTCATGTCAATGTTGATTTTTAGTGGATTTCCTTTTCACATATTGTAGGGCATTCATTCATTTTTACTCTTTTCTTCCAAATTGTTGCTTCTTTAATTGACTGGCAAACTTTTTTTTTTTAATTTTTTTTACTATTTTATTAAAAAATAAATAAATTCAAAAATGGTAATATAATCAAACCCAAAAATTATATAAATATTCAAAAATAATAATAGGTCACACAATACTTTAAAAAAAAAAAAAATATTCGATACCATAATCAAACCCTTAATTGGCCTCTAGATTTGTCCATCGGGACCTCCATGCATGGGATGGATGTCATTTGCCCATCATTTGTTTTTCCTCACTTTCATCATTTGGATAATACTAAACAAGAGGATGGGGAAATTTAGTTTTTGTATCTAATGTAATATTTTGTTTTTTTCTTTAGAAACATTGAATCATATATATCTGAGCAATGCTACTCTAGGGGTGAAGCTACTGCTGGTCAAGGGGTGAGTACCCACCTTTATTTTATTTTTTTTGTTTTATCTATATATGTTTTATTTTTACCATCTAAGTGTCCTACCTAAGTTGTGCCCACCTAAAATAAACAAATAAAAAAAATGCTAAGCCTACTCAAAATAATCTACTAAATTAGGTCCATTAATTCTTAGATTTTTTTAAATTGTGGCTTAATCGAAATTAGTTAGGATTAAAAATTGTAATTTAGCTTTTTTATATTTCAATTTGCTTGAATTATTTGATCTGTTATGTACTTAGATTTGTTTTCTATTATAATTTCTCCTTTAATATATTAACAATAAAATTAAAGTAGAAATTATATTTGTTCTTGTATTTGCTTCCTACTACAATTGCTTCTTACTCATTATCATGAAAAAAATACTTTAAAAGAAAGTTTGAGTCAGAATTATTATCACTTGCAAAAATAGGTGTTAATGAATTTTTAGGTGTTATATATGATTTAAAATTTTTATATGTATTATTTATTTTTATCAATAGAAAATTAAAAGTTAAAACTTACAATTAGTGTCCACCCTCGTATAAATTTTTGACTCCGCACCTAAATGCTACTTGGACCAAAAAAATTGACAACCTTTGTTGACTGCCAACATCACTGTCAATGATTTAACTGTAGGTCCTGACATTTATTGGGAACCACTACATATTTAATGGTTGTGATGGAGTGAGTTAGCAAAAATTATCAATATTTTTTGTCCAAATAATATTGTGACTCGATGGAGTGAGATCTCCTACAATATATTTTCTTTTAAACTTCTTCTTTGGCATATCATTTATCATGCATTCAAGTGTAACACACATTGTATACAAATGAAGTCCCCGACTCTTTAATAATGGATGATCTGCTAATAAAAAAATTGAATAGAAAATATATGGGAGAGGATTTATTCCATGCAACTATTTTGTGGACTTGGATGTTAATAATAAACACCTTAGACAACAGAAGTGGACACAAAAACTTTCGGGCCGAAGTGGAATAAACAAGAAACAATAATCAAGACCACGATTTAAATGTAATTTCACTAATCACCCACAGGGCGGCCCAATGTAAATGGGCCCTAAGCGGATATAATAGATGATGCCCCAATATTTTTTAGTATAATCATATAGATACAATTAAATAATTATTAAAAAATAATATATATTAAGACCAAAATATAATTAGGCTTGCTATTAGTGAACAATATAAAGGAAATGAATTAAAATTTATTAATGCATCAAAATTATTTTTTTTAAAAACGAATGTCAGTAGGAATTTTGAATAGTAAATTCCTCCTACGCATTATGTTTTCTAGTTATTTTGTTTGTGCTTCTTGTGTGTTAAAAAACAGTTGAGCAAAAAATCCAACCCAGATTACAGCTAGGAAAAAATTATAATGTTTAAAAATTAGATAATAGATAGTTTATTAGTCAATTGATTTTGATTGTAAAGCACCAAAAATTTTATATGAGGAGATAATGACTACAAATAAAAATAATATAAGAGCAATCGTTTGATCTGTGTCGTGATAAAATTTACTCATCACATATCCACTTCATTTATAATTTTGTATAATTGAATTTACACCATATATAGACCGTATTCATGAATTAAGGTTATAGTCATATTCATTAATTCTATATCGATTTCTTATGGGATCACCAGATCGTACTTAAAATTGTTCACTCTAGTTAAAATTGGGGTCCTAAATTTTTTTTTGAAGGATAAAAAAATAGAAAATTGTCTACACACGCGTGCGCGCGTGCTCATCACACACACAGACAGTTTCTGCGGCAATGTTAACCTGCGCAAGTCCTACTGCCCTGTAGGTAATCTGCAGGAGGAGCAGGAATGAGTCCGGAGTTCGATAACAGCTTAATCGTATGAATGGAAGCTGGATTAAGCTTTTTATATATTTGGCAGATGCATCTAACAGAATAGAGCAATGTTGCATTGCCAATTATAAAGCCAGAAATGCACACACTCTACACTATTAAACATTGATTGGCTTGATGAACAGATCTGAACTTTATCGTTTGCAAAAAAAAAAAAAGATGAAATGTAAATTCCTATATTTATATTTATGGCCACCAAAACAATAAATATTCTAAAACATTTACAAGTTTAATGACCACATACCGATTTCTGCACGAAAGGGGAAGAACAGATGCAGAGGAGATCCAGCAGCCTCAAGATACAAGCAACCTATAGGCAGGTTATAATGAAAAAGTGCCTGCACTGATACAATGTCTTAAACGATTGCCCAAAACTTCTTCCGGCAAATTAGAACAGATTCCAACTCCTTTTGTTTATCCTCGAGCACATGCGATTGAACCTCCCAAAGGAATTTGGGAGCAATCTCTCTAATTCTTGATGTAACAAGCTCATCGTCTCTAATAATGATAAAGCCCTGCACATTGCATTTGGAATTAGTGAAATGAACTCCCAAGAAAAATATGCAGAAACTCAGAACAATAGCAGACATGGCAAGGCGTGCATAAATTAATGAGACGCCATGCTTAATCAAAGTTTTTACATCTTTGGTTTGCGAGAACTTTGGCCACTTTTGAACTTAGAACCACTGTTGCTAGTTGAATGATAAATTCAATCCTTGCATGTCAACAAGTCTGTTACCCAAGAACAATAATAAGAAACAAATATGGTACAATGTCCTAAGGTTCTAAAGAATTACAAAGATTAGCACCCCCTAAGGAAATGCATACTCAAAATTTTAACTGATTGTGGGGTATCCAAGTGAAATTATGTGCACGATGGTTACAGGAGTCCACACATGGGTGAAAGTACAAAAGAACATGAAAAACAAAAAAGATGTGAAACATACGAAGTGGTTGGGGGCAGGAAAAGGGTCCAGAACAGGCTGTATCAAGAGTTGACTAAAAAACATACACTGGAGGAGAGTATTGCTGTACAGGCTAAACAATGGAGAAGGAAGACAGCAGGACACCAATACATTAGAAAGAATGATCTTAAGTGGTAAACATCTAACTTAGTAGCATTTAATTACAGCTCAGCACAATATTTCTTACGAATGTCCTTCTGTGGATCATCAGATAGTAGGTAAAGTCAAGAAGCAAAGAGGGGATAAAGATAATTCTAAGAAAACAAGAGCCAGATTTGATTGGCATTGTGGAAACCAAAATAAGTACCAGAAAGATGACCATAACCGCGATACTTGGGAAAGCACTGTAGGTAGAGCCATTACTATTGTTAATCTACAGAGTGTGCAGGTGAATAAGGGGCGGAGCCTGAAATATTTTTTTAGGATGGGCACACTAGCATGTTTTAATTTCTTTTTTAATAAACCGTAAAAGTTCATAAATTTATATTTATTAAAATTATATTTAATACTTTTTGAACATAGAAGATTAAAAATTGATATACTCATAAACAAAAAAGTAATAATTAAAACTTCTTATCGAGAATGCAACTAATTATTATTACTTACAATTAATCCTGGTATATTTTTATTATTTGAAAGAGTTACAAATTAATTTTATCAACAATATTTTTTTTATATATAAAATCGGAGGAACAATCTTTCATTTATGATCCTATAGTTTACTACATAACGACACACATTTTTATACAATAACAAAATAACCCTACAATTTAAAAAATTTATAAAATAATATCAATATGTTCAAAACATATTCGGACATGTCTAAAAGTTAACAATTATATTAGTTGTACCTAATTTGAGATTTAATTAATGGAGACCCAATGGTTTATGACCATTGGATAGATACTAGAGTTTATTAAATATTAAAACTCACTATTATACTTAATATCGCAATGTATTAGGTCCTTAAATTAGATTTCAATTACATTGTTCAAAAAGTTAACAATCATTTAGGTAGGGGTCTATTCAAATCAATATCACCAAAACACAATATTAGGGTGGGCACAATTAAATATGTCTAAATTTTATTTTAAAAAATACATACTTAATATAAAGCAAAAAAAAATTGAGGGGGGGGGGGGGGGGGGGCATGTGCCCACCCTAGCCCAAGGGTGGCTCCGCCCCTGTGAATAAGGTACAATCCGCTTTTCTTCGGCATAAGTTTTTTCCAGCAAGTATCTTTGAAAGATTTTGTGTCCACACTGCCCATCATACTTTATTCATGAGAACTTAACCTAAAGGTCCATGCATTTGAACTTGTCTGTAAATTTTGTCAACCAAAATGAGTAGTCCTCGGCCAATACATATCCATTTTTGAGAAGATTTAACAAACTGTAGGCAGAAAACGGCATAGTTTGATGCTAAGCAAATTTGGACTTTCTTCGATAGGAAACATGAACTCCATTAATTACGAAAAGGAAACATTACAAAGTAAAAAGCCAAATCAAAGATGGACAAGACGTCCAACACAATGACAAGTCAACCAACATAAAAAAGCGCATAGAGGCCAAAGATCAAATTACAAGCCACACTATGCCTTCCAACTCGTTAAAATACAAAAAAGACGAATATTTTCAAACTCCTTTTGACACAAAAACTCAAAAAGATGCCAAGAAGTACAGTTGATCCCATAAACCCTAAACCAAAAGAAAACAGCACATAGAGGCCAAAGCTTAGATTACAAGCCACACGATGTCTTTCAACTCGCCAAAATACAAAAAAGAGGAATATTTTCAAACTCAAGCTCCACAACCTTCTCTCTAAGAAAGCAGTATTTCTTTTAACCAAATTTCTAACACTAAAAGTCCCCTTTACACTTAGGTTTAGACACCACCTCCCACCTGACAAGGTGTTCTTTCTTCCCCTCACGATTCCCATCCCACAAAAAGCTTCTCATCATACTTTCAATTAATAGAATTGTTTTCCTAGGAATTCTACAAAGGGACAAAAAGTAGAGGTAACCCCAAGTACTTCAAAGGCTACTCACCCACCTTACAACCTATTCTACTTTAAATCCTATCGATCTTTTCCTTCTGGGGGTGCTAATTCCTATAATTAGACTCTTTCACATAGTTACTTTTTATCCCGACATCAACGTGAACACCTCAATAACATCCACTATATTTTGAAACTTCTCATCCCCTGACCTAAAGAATATTTGCATCATCTGCAAATTGCAAATGAGAAACCCCATAAGAAGGGACCCACCTGAAAACCCTCAACAAGAGTATACTCTATCGCCCTATCCATTATACGACTAAATCCATCCACAATCAAAGTAAAAAGGAATGGTCACAATGGGTTCCCCCGCCTAAGAACCCTAGTAGCATTAAATATCCCACACGATTTACCATTAATAACCATAGAAAAGTTTCATTGAACATAGACAGACTTTGATCCAACTCCTCCATGTACATCCAAAACCTTTGACTTGTAGCACAATTCCAAAAACTCACAATTTACATTCATAAACTTTTTCAAAATCAATCTTAAATACGTTTTCATTACCATTAGCCCTATACTTCTCAGGCTACTTTATTTGCTATCAATGTAATGTCTATGATTTATCTTCCTTTGACAAAAGTACCTTGCCGTTTAGAAGTAGCGACCCCAAAACTTCTCTCAATCTACTTGACAACGCCTTTGCGTTTTTTTGACACTAGTCAACAAACTGATCGGCCTACTATCACTTATTTTCACGGAGTTATGTTATTTTTTCAAGACTAAGCAAATATTTTGCATTTGTGCACACATTCACAACTCCCTTTCTAAAGAATTCCATAGACACTTTCATCAATTCATCCTTCACAATATTCCAACAATCTTCAAAGACTACCATTGAGAATCCATCCGGCCTCGGTGCCTTATCCCTATTGCACACAAAAATTGCATTCTTCACCTCATTATCTCCAAATGGTCTTTCCAGCCAACGTGCTTTCTCATCACTAATATCACTCTCGGCCTCACAATTCCCTCATCCCAAGACAACCTCTCAAAAAATTTCCTCTTAAAACACTACTTCCTCAAATTTATTTCTAACAGCACTCTTTCCCACCCTCAATTCCTCATTAACCCCCCCCCCCCCCCCCCTTTCCACATTCAATCCAATCCAACCCCACAATGCTATATTTTTTTTAACTTTACCATCACCAAAAACCATTCTATTACACACTTTCAACTGCTGCTTAGAATGTGCTAATTTCTTTATAAACTTGAATCCCTCCTACCCATGCACTAAACAACCATGCCACCATGCCTTAAAGCTTCTTTTAAACAAGTGTTGCTCTAAGTTCTATCCACATATTTTCCAATCTAAAATGAATTGGACCTCACCTAACTGCACTCAAATTTAACATAATAGCACAATAATCAGACATAACTCGCACTAACGCTTCTTATCTCACATGAAGGAAACTCTCCTCTCACTCCAAAGAAAACAAAAACCAATCAATGCGTGACACACCAAATTCCTTCTAAAATTCGACCAAGTAAATAGTGCATTAGTTAGAGAAGGATCTCCCATGTTCATTTCCATAATTGGCTCATTAAAATCTCTCATGCTTCTACTTATCTGACCCCTTTATCTTTTCAGATAAAAACCTAGTGACTCTGTAATCTTCACCCAAACACCATCTAGACGCACAACCCATACAAAGCTACTACCTCTTCCCCAAAATTCCTCCTAGGTCCCGACTTATTAGGTCCAAATATCCCTCAATCTCCCCCACCCCTTCTCATTAAAAAGGAACTCATCCTTCACTCCCTCGGACTTCATTTCAGTCTGCAGAGCAACCTCATCTCTCCCTTCTACAAGCCCCTAAATCTTTGGTAGCTAACTACCAAAACTCCCCCTAAATCTATGTGAGTTCCATCCTTCCTCCTACACATATTTTCCTGAGGCATTTCTGTTATCAAAAAGCACCAATTCCATTCTAATCCCTTTATATGACAACTCATCCAGTGGAGAGGTAGTGATCAACCCATTTCCCCCGAAATTTTATTCCCGGTGAGAGTGTTCTTCTTCACAAACAGGGCAGTAGAATAGAATTAAAAGGAAGAACATGAGAGAAACCCAATCAATCCCCCCCCCCCCCCCGGGGGCCCCAATAAACGCATCTCCAAGTTTTTGAATTCCCTTATGTCAGATGATTTTTCAAGCCCAAGAATTCCCATAGACGAAATTAGCCTACTGCCAGACTGTAACTTTCATTGCATCAGTTCGAACGAAGAGCTCTCACATTCCAATAGTAGGCTCAGTAACTTTTGAATTACCATCAGAACTCGGCAAATCTTCACTATCAGGATTATCAGTACTATTTTCAACTTCGGATTTGATATCTTTGCCAATTTATGCATCATTGGCACAAAAAAAAAACCCTCCTTATCATCAACCATCGTCGCATCCTTTAGGAAAGAAGTATCACTAGCTTCCAAATGCTCCCGTCAGTTCGAACAAAAGCCTCCTGCTCACTATTCATTCAATCCAGACACCCAATAGTTAGGTTCCATAGGTTCCAAAGCATTTCCCTATTATGATATTCCCCACTCTTCCGATTCTGCCTTTGCTCCTTCCGAATTGAGTCTACACAACAATCTCTGGCTTCGAAATTCTTTGGCACACTGTAGCTTTCAGCCCTAGACACAGTCAAATCCCTCTCCTTTTCTTATTCTTTATAACCAAAAATCAGATTGGATCTTTGCACAATCGAATTTTGGGGACCAACAATAACTAACCCTTTTTTAAAACTATTGGGTTTCTTGGAATTAAACTTAGAAGGCCCACTTCTCCCTTGTTTCAAGTTTTCTGGGTTTGGGCCCCTTGAGTCATTGTAACATAGATCGATCCCAGACCCACCACTTCGATTAATTTGTCTTGGCCCATCACACCAGCTTGAACCATAGCCACACCTGTATTACTATTCATGCCCCTAAGCTCCTTTAGTTTCATGTTTTCACCATTAATGACCATTTTAAAATCCCCATTCTTCATCGATGTATCAGTATTCCAAGCCTTGTCCATAATTAATCCTGTTCCGGCTCCATTTTTGTTGGTTCCCTCCACTAGATCCAAAATTAAAGGTCAAGATGTATTTCCAATATCTCCAGAGTTTAGATTTCCACGTACAACCACCCTCGCCCAGTTGCCAAGTGTATCTGGAATCTCAACCCAATCATCTTCAACCTCTTGGCTGTTGAACCAAGGCTCCAACAAAAACTTTCTGCCATGTCTGCCACCCCACCCCAAACTTCCCAAAACCGTAATTTCACCTTAAAGACACTTCCACCCAATTCAAGACGCAATGAAGACAGAAGGAGCCTAGAATTTGGCATAGCCACTTTAATTTTAGTTTTGAACCAGTTTTGCATATTCACAGATTCATAATCAACTTCAAGAAATCCACCACAACAATCCCTAACTCTCCAGAACACTGCCAATCCATCCACCAAAAAATGATACCTAGTGGCGTAAAACATTAGCTGCAAGAGACCACTTACGAAATCGTGAAAGGACATTCTAAAACAAATCTCACAAATATGCAAATTTCCTCAAGCAACCGATCACTATCACAAACAAAAATTGCTTTATCAGTTTAAAAAGGCGTCATGTTAAAGTTACTCTTCGACGACCTAGCCAATGATTACAGTATATCACGCTAAATCAAAAATATTTTCCCATATATGGCCAAATTGCCGAAATCAACCACATTCCTACTTTCTTGAAATTTCAATTGGGGGTCAATGTGAGTTTTGGCTGTGTTTTGAGTTTCTCCGAATGCTCTGTTTTTGGCATTGACATAATCCCTGTTTATCACACCAGGCACACTAACAACAGACCTCCCCAACAGATAGCAATCTCCCAAACAAACCTTCAATATCAGATTTCCCAGCTTCCACCATCCTTTGCCTTCAAAGCCTTTGGGAAACATCAGACAACTTAGCCTCCAATTCCTAGTTTTCTTGTATAGTCTCAGGAACCTACCCGTTGTTTCTAATGACCTCCACGCATGTCACAAGGAATTATCTGTGAACCTGTTGAAGAAAGCCTCAGAGGATGTCGATGCCCTCTTCATAGACTCTCCCAACCATCTAGTACATACACCAGGTATCTCGATTACAAACTTGACTTTTCAACTTCTTTCAGTTATACAGACACTCTTACCACTCCAACTCATTCATTCTTCTACCAGAAAGCTTTTGCTTTCAATCAGTAGTTCCAACCTTCTAGGGTGATGCATGTCTATTGTCATACTTCAATGAAGCAGAAAATCACACACATACACACACATATATGAAACTATCTTGCTGACGAGTCCCAAGTAGGATTGCTGAGATATTAAAAAGGTAGGACTCAACCAAAGTATTCAAAGCCCAACAAAACTCTTCACTAAGAAATATCTAAAGCAATCAAAATTTTCGCTCCTTGCCCACCCCGCGGTCAAATGATGGTATTTTCACCATCACTAGCCAGGTACAAATGTGATGTCACTAATTATAAAGCAGGCACCTTATTGAAAACTAGTACAATTAGACTTAATGGAAGCAAGCACATAACAGTACAATTAGTCCTATTGGAGACACTCTCATCCTTTATATTAGGCCATAAATTAACAAGAATACCCCAAACCCGTCATGAATTGAACGACTTCGAACGGATATTAAAATTTGTCATTTTATATATGAGTATAAAAGATGATTTTAACCCATATTGTTTACCTGAGGGCGGATAATACGGTCCATCTCCAACATGATGTCCTCAAGTAAGCAACCTTCGCCAGCGTATTTATGGTGAGAGAAAAGATGGTACGCATGCAATAGATCATATGAACGTGGATAAGTTGAGAATGGCTCACACCTACAAGTAGCAGAGAAAGTCTAGTAAAGAAAGCATTTGTTGTTCAAGTTCAGCATAAAAGTATTATACATGATGTCAACTTACCAGTCATGAAAAGCACCTATCAGACCCCGGTCAAAAATAGCAGACAAGGTATTATTCAAGCTTATAGGAACTATGTTCATCACCCAAACAGGCCACGTACTCAAAGAAACTGCAAATCCACCAAAAAGGGCATTCATGTCCATGACATTTCGTATTTCTGTCTCGTCAGCCTTCATCAATCTCCAGTAGTGGCGAACTTGATCTTGCCAAAAGATGGTATCTGATAAAAATTCTTCTTGATTGATGCCTACAAACATTTCTCCATATAAGAGTAGAAGATTACTATTTAATTTGACACAAATTTAGTGTCCATCATTATTCCAACTATCCACTAAACCCCACATGATGTGGTGATATTTTGCAGAATAGAGCTATCGGGAATTTTGTCCTCCATGCTTTTCATCTATAACTGACCATTATGTGATTCTTACCAGAAAGTTATGACATGTGTATGTCTATGTATATAAGCATGGGTTATAAAAAATTTCATTACAAGGTTTCCATACATTCATTGACTACTAAATGAGAAAAATATAGTACTTTACCAGAAGGTTGACAGTAAAAGAAAATACCTTTACTAAGTTTGCAAATTTACTCATCTAACATATTAACTATAATTGAGTTCTTTGAACCTAAAAGAAAGCTGAGGATGCTAACACAACAAAAGAGTTTAGGTCTAAGAAACACGGGCACGGATACGGGACACGGATACGACACGACACGGACACGCCGACACGAAATTTTTCAAAAAAGCAGGACACGGACACGTTAACGATACGTTAAATAATATGAATTATATATATATATATTTATATAAAATCATGTGATAAAATAAAAATATTATCATAATAATATTTTAATTCATCATTTCTTTAATTCTAAAACTTCACATCATGATGTCACTGCATAAAAAGTACAATATAAAATATACTGATACACATTCAACATTAACATTCATGATTCAATAATCAATGACTTCTACAACTTTTACTTTAAAAAATATTCCATTTCGTAATACTAATTTTCATCAAATTTCAAGAGTTCCAATTTTGTAATCCCATTTTTTTTCACATTACTTTCGTATTAAAAGACTATTTCATTTGTATATAAGTTCGTATTCATATCCAAAATTATGTTAAATTAATGTCCTATGTTCAATGTAGTGATTATAACTTTTTTTATATTATGATTGTGACTCATATCCCTTTAAAATTATCTAAATAACTCTTAATTATAAATTATCTAAAAAATTCTCAAAAAAATTGAAAATAAATCTCAAAACGTGTCCCCCAGCGTGTCCTGAACGTGTCGGCCGCGTGTCCCCAACGTGTCCTAAAAAAAATTTAACAATAAAAAAATCGGACACTCATTTTAACGTGTCCGAGCGTGTCCGTGTCCCAGACGTGTCCGACACCGACACTCTGCCCAAAATGAAGTGTCCGTGCTTCCTAGGTTTAGGTACATCATCAATGCCCATTAAAATAAAAGGTTCCTCACCCTGACCCTCCTGAGGAATGACAAGCAAAAGAGAGAAACGAGAACAGTAAATTAGGATCATTAAATTCTATAAAAGAGATTAGACAAACCTATACTTTTGAGACTTTCAGAATACACGGAAAGACGGTGTGGCCTAGGAGGGAGTTTTTGAGATTTTGACCTTGCACTACTTAGTGTTATACAGTTCCTCAGTGGTGTTTTCCAGGATGCTTTGGAATCATCAACAGAGTCACAAATATCTACAAGCTTCTCATCTGCATTGTGCAGGAGGCATGTGTCATTTTCTTGCTTAATCCAGATCGCAGTCTGAATTTTCCGCGCAATAAGTTTCCAGCACATCCCAGTGGTCAGGTTCATCAACTTATCCCAGATTACAGGAAAATCTTTATCCTTTCTGTAAGCAGGTGGAGCTGAGTAGACAAAATATCCGTTGGACCGCAGTAGACGATTCACCTCTTTGAGTAAAATACCATCTGCAGAACCAAAGTAAGTTTACCCCAATATCAAGTAAAATATGCTTTAGCACAACTTATAACAGAAAAGATATGATTTACCACAAATTCCTACATAGGACACCTGAATCAATTAAGGACAAGTCTATTAAACTACGTGGAAAAGATAGAGGTGAGTTACACAAACTTTTAAGCCTTTTTACCCTTTCTTTAAGCTAAAAGAGTGATCATGTCTCTCACTACAGGAATACCACACTGATTGTAAAGAACTATTCCAAGAATCTTAAACAGGGCTTCAGCATAATTTAACTTGAAATTTGTACAGCACTTAAATGTATCCATGTTAATGATGCCTGTTATAATGTATAATTTGCAACTGGGGCACAACTTTTTATCCCAGGAAATAACATAACAGAATATTCATCAGGAAAATTAAGTGCATATCACTACACCTGAAAAACACAATGCAAGTGATAGAAGCCAATTAATACATGGTTTGAAGTATCCAAACAGATGATGTATTATTAGATCCTCAAAGTGACATGTATCAATAAAATAAGCACCAGAGCTTCATAAACTCTAAAGGACCACCCAATACATTCAGAATTTGTCACCAAAAATAATTATGGTGACTGGAACTATACCTAGGCCAGAAGTCAAATTCGTATTCATCCAATTTTCACATGCTTTGGCAAAGTTAATTGGTTCATCTTATGACTGACTGTATATTGGAGAAAATATATACTTCAAATTTCAGTAAAGCCATTTTATGTGACAAATCCACTAATCCGGGCAGTAAAACATGTGCCTATTTGACAATATTGTCTCTTAACAGGAGAAAACAAGGTAGATAACAAATTTGAGTTTTAAATGTACAATGTAATGTGTGTGTTTTACTAAGGATCCCTAAAAATTGAACAAAACATGCCACCTCAGACATCCCTTGAAATTCTGATCACTCCATCCACCATCAATGTATCAATTAATAAGTAGGAGATAGTGCAGCTTGATTGTTTAAGCAGCTTTGGTCATCAAAGATACATTACATCTGACTTTATCTGGATTCCCAGCACAGCAGAACTTACCATTTTCATGCCAATCAACACGACACCTTGAACAGTGGACCATTTCAAAAGAGCTACTCGGATATGGTAACTGTTTTGTGGCTAAAGCAGAAATCATTGCACCAATTCCGCGCTCCAAAGCAAACTGAATTTGATTTTCATGACCGTCTTTGGGAGCAAATGACATAGTTTGTATATTCAAGGGAAGAAGATAAGCAGAGAAGCTGGCAACCCCACAACCAACATCCAGAACTTGAAATACTCCAACGGAACGCAAATCACCTGTCTCATTAGTTGTCATATTTCCTAACCTGCATCCAGGGAAATAAACTGACAATGTAATTACAGAAAACACCGGACATGGCTTGATTCAAGACTTAACAACAGTCTGAGCCAAGTATCAAGATAATGTAGGAAAGCATTAAGAATCAGTTGACAAAACTAAAATCTTGATCTCAGGTAACCTACGGATAAACACATCATGTAGTTGTATGCCTAAATGGGAATCCTCGCATTTATCCACTCAAGTTAGATAGAAAAATATGAGTATTGGAAAATATATTTTTGTTCATAAAACTAAAGTAATTCTTTCCTCAAAAGCACTTTACGAATGATAAAGCAAAAGGTGAAATAAAGAATAGGGAATAATCTATGATCATACCCACAATCTGAATAGGATTTGGTTTACCCTTAATATTATAAATTATCATGACAGATAATTGTGAAAGTGAAGTTAACATAGCCGAAAGAAGAGGAGGTTGAGAATAAAAACGTGTTAACCACAGATATACCTCTCAATGTACTCAGAAGCTCCATGCTTAAAATGGGTACCACCACCTGGAAACCACCACAGTTCATTCTTCTCATGTACCCAATTTTGTCCTCCCTTTACCTCAGCAAGACGAGTATGATTCACATTGCTTCGCCAAACATAGTCCCGACTGGTTGGCCATCTTATTGGTATCTTATAATCACCTGGTGGCGGTACCAAGCAAAACAACTTCCTTTCTAGTGGAGGGCAATGCCTCTCCAGATCTTCTCTCTTGGAAAGATCTAACTTAGGCAGCAGTTCTTTCACGTAAGAAACATCATGGCAAGGGATATACTCATTGAAAGTCAACGGACATATGTTCATCCCAGCTTCAGGGATTGTAAGTGGTGCTTTTCTGTAAGAAAGAGCAATTTTGTTTGTAAATAGAGTAATACCTGCAAGCATTATAGAGCAAGCGTAAATCAGAAGGTTCAAGCCTTTAAGACTGTCTTTGTTGTGATCCAAATTGCAACATTTTATGATAAGTTAACCATAGACTTATATAATAAGGCTCACACGAAGACATAGGCAATGAAAGAGTACATGGATCAACCCACAAACTTTGAAGTTCAAAGCCCTCCTCCAACGGGCATGCACCACTCACAAGGACACGAATCAAAAGTATAAAGGAACATGAAGAGATTTCATTATATGTCTTGAAGATTAAATGGTTCTAGAGCAAGTAAAAGCTAGGATCTAAGTGCAGGAACTCAACGATTGAAATCATTTTCGTCATCTGGGTTCAAAACATTAGATTTGGCAATCAATCTTATGCCAAACCTCGAAGGTTTGTTTGATCAAGTTTTAGCAATAATTTTATTGCTATGTTTCATTGTTTTCTTTTAATTCATTGCTTGAACTAAATTGATATTATAAGTTTATTTTTATTGCCACGAGATTAAACTGCAATTGTAAGCCAATTGAAAAGAAATAGGTGTCAACACTTAAACCCTACTGATAAAGCTTGATTGGAAGTTGTGGGGCCTTTGAACACTAGATAGCATGCACCTAAACTCTGGCAAGAAAAGCATGGTTGTTGTTCTGATACCCCTTCCAAATGTTCAGTCCCAGCTTCAAGGAATGTCCAAGGTCTAAACCCTTTTGCCTCTTTTAGTGTACCCAAAATTACAACAGTGATAATTATTTTATGCCACCATCCATGGACACATCTGAAAAATTAATAGTCCATCTAGTGATCTCTTTGTGCATACTACTAACTTTTGATGCATCAGAAAGCAAGTAAAAGCTCATTTCACTGACTTTATTACTCTGAATCCAACAAGCATACCTCCCAAACATAGTTTATAAAAGTTTGCTTCCTGGGTTCACAATAAAAACCAGCCACACAACCAATGCGACTGCATAACTCTGCCCCATTAGACAAGCACTATTGTTGGTCAACTCATAATATGCGTTAGTTGACAATGAGTTGTTACTTTTTTGCCTGCTCATTGTGGGAACTAAAAAACTTGAAACTGCACCTACATATATCCAATTATGGGCTATCTCCAGTCTGTGTGGATTTTCCACGCCGGGTATCTAACTATGTAGAGAAGTCATGCCACAGCATACACCGAAAAATGCATTTTCGAATACACATTGCAAGAAACGCTTTACTCAGCAAGAAAACTTAACTCATACTGTGCTAAGGATGATGTACACACTACACATGCAATGACAGCTACAGAAAATTCACAACTGTCCACCAAACAACTAAAAAAAGTAACAAGTAAATAGACACTCCCTCTCATAATATGACATTATTGGATTGGAAATTATATGACATTTATCCATTGCTGTCATACACACATATCAAAGTTTAATATTATCATAGGGTATAGTGAACCACTTAAATACCCATACTGTACACTGACATATTTCTCATACTTTGCCAATTTGATCCTAAAAATAGAAAATGTCATAAGTCATATTGTAGGTCAAAATTCCAGCCTCTGTTGCATAAAACCCCTACAACTTAGTCCCTTTAAACTCACTTCAAACTACATCTTGCTCAACAAATCCAACCACTCGGTTTACTTACTTCCACCATCACATAATATGTAGAGAAAGAGTGAGCACAATATGCCCACAAGAAATACAACTATGTACCAAAAAAAAAACAAGAAATACAACTAGTCACTAGAAATAAACAAACCCATTCAGTCATTAGCAATACC
The DNA here is from genome assembly GCA_951799425.1 of Ilex aquifolium. Taxonomy (NCBI): domain Eukaryota; kingdom Viridiplantae; phylum Streptophyta; class Magnoliopsida; order Aquifoliales; family Aquifoliaceae; genus Ilex; species Ilex aquifolium. The sequence continues at coordinate 4,015,595 of OX637405.1, read as the reverse complement.
CACAAGCATACATATAAAATCAAGAAATATATCACATGAAATGAAGGGTCGGATCAAGAATAACATATATATCAATTTATAAGAGAGAGAGAGAGAGAGAGCATACCAGAGAATGACGAAGAATTGGAGAGGGCAAGTTGTTGTTGTTGCTGTGGGACATAAATGGGAGAGTTGCGGCCGAAGAGAGTGCCCGTGTAAAAAGAAGCAATCATTACCAAAAGGACAATCAGTATCATTTGGCCAGACTTCGAATCGAACGCCGAAGATGACCACAAATATCCCCCCATTTCTTCTCTTCACCTTTTTTTCATATATACATCTGTATGTCTGTTCTTTAGACAAAGACGAAGAAGATAAAAAGAGATCTAGCGACTCGAAATTAACAACATTGGGTTTGAGATCTCTCTGGTTGGTTTGTCTGAGTTAACAACTTTGTGAAAGGGAGCTGAGTTTTCTGTGAGTTAAACACCTGACCTGCGTTTCTCTTTCTTTTGAGTTTTGAGTATTAATTTAGTTGTTCCCGTCTTTGAATGGTGTCGGTTTGCACGTGACCCTAACCCGGAACGGGCCGAAACCCGATCAACTCCAACGAATTTCTTGTAGGCTTGCCCATGGATCAGATTTTATCAAAAACATAACCCAATTTCAATTTATCGAATATGAATTAGGGAAAACAGGCCACAAGTCCACATTCGGAGATTTTTTAGACTTTAGATCTAACCTAAATACTTTTAATGTTAAAAATTCATAAAAGCAACACTTTATCACCAAATTATATTCAAACTCTCTTTATCACTTAATTACTTAAACCTCTTCATATTTGATATATTACATCTAAATTTCTTAAAATTTGTTCGAGTGTAACATATAATTCATATTATAAGTCTCCAGTAAGGTAGCAGTTAAAAATTTATGTGTCTAAATCACTTTTGTAAAATAATAAATGCACATGATTTTCCTTTTTCAATAAAACTATTTTTCTACTTAAAATAAAATTACAACTACCTATTTAACCCTTGAATTTATATCATTTGTGTCAATATAATATTTTCATTCAAATTTATAGTTAACTTTGATGAGATTCTTTACATGTAAATCACATGAGAAATTTTGTCAAACTTGATGGTCAAGTTTAAGGACTCAACTCATGTTACAAGCCCAAGGGCCCAACTCCAAGAGATCCAGCGCCCAAAGTGGTCCACGTTCGGTCAAGCTCATTAGAAAGAGCTACATCAGCAGCTACATCAGGGGAAGCATGCAAGGCAGCAAGGGAGCACTCAAGACCCTCACCTCCTCCACCACATCGGAAGCGGTCAATCTTGACCGAGTCTCATGGAGAGCACCTTAACGGCCTCACCCGTTGAGGAGAAGTCGTGAGCTCCACCAGAATAGTTGCATAGTTGCTATTAAGTCGCTCCAGTCTGTTAAGAGACGACTATAAATTGTAAGCCCCACCAACACTTGGTGGGCAGATCAGAAGACACTTGGTTGAGCATACCTCTCTCCTCTTCCTCTCAGCTTGTAACTCTATGTTCCTTGCACAGTTGAGTTAATAAAAGACTTGGCGACCCTAGCCATTCCGAAGTGGACGTAGATCACATTGACCGAACCACTATAATTCTTGTTTTCTCCCTACTTTAATTACTGCATTTACTACTCACACTTGACAAGTGGTGTACAAACCCAATTTATGCATCATCAAAACTTAATAATGAACGTGGAGCGAAGGGTCAAATTGATAAAAATGTTATAATTTAAAGATTAAATTGACGTAAAATATAGTTCAAAAATTTAATCATGACAAACCATACAGTTCAAAGTTAAAATAGATAGTTCACTCATTACCAATTTATACGTACCCACGCTCTAATTTGTGAGTCCCGGATATAACCGTCAAGAACGCCCACACATTCTTTCCGGGAAAAAAAATGAAATAAAAAGAACGCTCACACACACACATCGGTTTGTAGTTCAGGAAAGACCACGCAAACTTTACCTCCACCACGAGATGTCCCCAAAGTCCCGGTTAGCTTCTGTATTGTCTCTCTTCAATCTTTCTCCATTTGATGGTAAGCTTTCAACTCTTATGCCCTGTTAATTCAATAATTAACTTCAATTACGTGTGAGTTTCTCAAGGCCTTTGTGAAATTCATATACCCATTTCAGTTTCTCCAGTTTTTTCTAGCTTTGTTGCAACTATGTATTCAATGTTGGAAGTCTGTTAGTGATTACTTCTTGTTCTGTGTAATTCCTTAAATAAAAGGCTTAACCATTGGTGGGAGTTCATGCTGATCTGAGGATTAGGGTAACTCTTGAAATTCAGATTGTGAAATTCAGATTGTGTTTTTTGGAGAATATTTGGAGACCCAGAGATTTTGCTGGAATAATTTGAACGATAACTGAAGTTTTATGGATACTTTGCTTAAGACTCATAGTAAGCTTACATTTCTGCACCCACTTCATGGGTTTGCAGAAAAAGTTGGTAGTTTGAGCTCTTTCAAGTTTCATAATAAGGAGGATACGTTTGGTACCAAAAAACCTCAACTGAAATGGGGTAAGAAGGTTTGTGTTAAGTCCAGTAATAGTGCCCTTTTGGAGCTTGTTCCAGAAACCAAAAAGGAAAATCTTGAATTTGAGCTTCCCATGTATGACCCTTCAAAGGGCCTTGTGGTGGATCTAGCAGTTGTGGGAGGTGGCCCTGCAGGGCTTGCTGTAGCACAACAAGTTTCAGAGGCGGGACTTTCAGTTTGCTCCATTGACCCATCTCCCAAATTGATTTGGCCCAATAATTATGGTGTTTGGGTGGATGAGTTTGAGGCCATGGATTTGCTTGATTGCCTAGACACTACATGGTCTGGGGCTGTTGTATATGTCAATGACCAGTCAACTAAAAATCTTGATAGACCTTATGGTAGGGTTAACAGAAAGCAGTTGAAATCAAAAATGATGCAGAAATGCATATTAAATGGGGTCAAGTTCCATCAAGCTAAGGTTATAAAAGTTATCCATGAGGAATTCAAATCTTTGTTGATCTGCAATGATGGTGTCACAGTTCAGGCAGCTGTAGTTCTTGATGCAACTGGCTTCTCCAGATGCCTTGTTCAGTATGATAAGCCTTATAATCCAGGGTACCAAGTGGCTTATGGGATTGTGGCGGAAGTAGAAGAGCACCCTTTTGATTTGAATAAGATGGTTTTCATGGATTGGAGAGATTCCCATCTTAATAACAATATGGAACTAAAAGAAAGAAATAGGAGGATCCCCACATTCCTTTATGCGATGCCGTTTTCATCCGAGCGAATATTTCTCGAAGAAACCTCGCTTGTAGCTCGTCCTGGAGTATCAATGGAAGACATTCAGGAAAGAATGGTGGCTCGATTAAGGCACTTAGGCATAAAAGTTAAAAGCATTGAAGAGGATGAGCGTTGCGTGATTCCAATGGGCGGGCCTCTTCCAGTGATCCCTCAGAGAGTTGTTGGAATTGGCGGTACAGCTGGGATGGTGCACCCTTCAACTGGGTATATGGTAGCAAGGACTCTAGCTGCAGCTCCAATTATTGCCAATTCAATAGTTCAGTACTTTGGTTCTGAGAGAAGCTGTTTGGGAAATGAATTAAGTGCAGAAGTTTGGAAAGATTTGTGGCCTATAGAAAGGAGACGCCAAAGGGAGTTTTTTTGTTTCGGTATGGATATTTTGCTTAAGCTTGATTTACATGCCACAAGAAGGTTCTTTGATGCTTTCTTTGACCTAGAGCCGCGTTACTGGCATGGATTTTTGTCGTCGCGGCTATTTCTTCCTGAGCTTATATTTTTTGGTCTTTCTCTATTCTCTCATGCCTCAAATACTTCCAGGATAGAGATTATGGCAAAGGGTACACTACCATTGGTAAAAATGATCAACAACCTATTACAGGATAGAGAATAAGACACTTGGATCTCCGTTTGTTGTAAGTTAAATTTGATGGTGGTCTCCATCTTTCCAGCAAAATCTGAATAATCGAATGAATTGCCTGTTATGCAAATTTTTATTGATTTTAGCTTTCTGAGTTTGCATTGATTCCTTGAAGGAGCGGAGTACATAAATGACTGAACTTCTGTTTCGTTGTACATAACAACATGAGATAATGAATTTGCATCCTGTACCTTCCGTGTTGAATCCCTATTGATAAGCTGTGTGATAATTTGCTGTATAGTTTTGTTCCTTACCATGCAATACATCCTTCTTTTTCAGCAACCTTATAAGCGCTATGCAGCAAAAAGTTAGATGGAAAATTGAGAAAACTAGATGGTGAATAATTGTTGCTTTTAGTCATGTACTTTTGAAGGCAGAAAATGATGCTTCTGTTGTCGAACTTAAGGTGATAGCCATTGCAGCAAGTATCAACTTGCTTTTGTGAATTCAGCTGTGGCCAGGTGTTTTGTATCAGATGGTAACATGAGGATATTTAGAAAAAAAAAGACAGTAAATTATGTAGGTTTTTTACTTATAAAGCACAGAGAATGAAAGGAGACAGGGTATAAATTTTTTTAATGTGGATAGAGACTTCAACTTCAAAGTCCTAATACTACAAAAGCTGTAGGTGTACTCATGGAAAAAAATTCACACCTGGGGAAAAGATGGTTAGAAGAGGAGCATGTAAGAATGCAAGAACCAAGGTTTACCTTTTATGTAAGGAGGATTACATTGATCTGGGAGATTCATATATTTGTTTAGCTGGCATAAAAATTTTTGATAGTGAATCTATTTGGTTGTGATATTTAAGGTGTTTCATTTTTTTTGAAATTAGAGCATTGACTGGCATGGCAGAGGGTATAGTGTAAATCTGGGGTGAGAAAAGCCAATACAGTCGACTGGTTGCTAATATATATGTAAGTCAGTTCAGCTATCTATGTCCTGGCCTTGCTGTTGTAGGGCTTCTCAATGCTCTCTAATCTCCTTATATATGACACACAACGCTTCTGCAACCCTTAAATATAGTCAGGGTGATCAACTGAGAGGTTTCATGAAATTAACATAAGAGCTCACTCCTTGGTCATTACTTCTATTTGGGCACGTAAAGAAGCAGTAGCTTGGTATCAGGATCGATGACCCAAATAGAAAGTTCAAGCTTTGCAGGCATCAAATGTGATTAATTTTATTCTTTTAAAGTTTCAGTCTGCTTGGTTAAAATGGATTCTCTTAACTCGGAATTATGTGACTGAACAAAATGAGTGTTTATGTTCTTTGCTTTGATGCTTATTGCTTCTGCCGCACTTAAAATTTCAGAGAAGAGGGGTTGGGGTTGGAAAGTCTCGGCCGGTAAACAGCAAGGAGATGTAAGGCTGCTTCTCATTTTCAGCCATTCGTACTTCCTTCCTTCTAATTGTGGAACGCAGTGACTCAGGATGTTTGACATTGACGGATTTGTTGATCATTCTTCTCCCTTATTCTTCCTTAAATTTCAAGTTCATGCAGGCTAGCTCGTTTCTTTATTCCAATCTCCATGGCATTGGCAGTGGAACCTTGCACAAGTCGTGTTGCTTTGCTTTAAATCTGTGTTCGTAGCTATTTCTGACTGCTCATTGATCAAAAAAAATAAAATGTTACTGCTGTTGAATGTTTGATGAGGTTCAATTCTAGTTCTCTTTGCAGTCAGCTCCTCCATTGAAATCACCTTAATTCGCAGCCATTGCTAAACTCTGCCTATATATTCATATTTTATGTACCTATTTGCATCAAATGGTCTATTCCACTATGAGCTAGTGTGTTGGGCGTGGTTTGAGGATGAGTGATATGTGATAACTTTTTGGGCCATGGACGGAATTAGGTTAAAGGGCATAGTATACAACTGTGGGTCTCCCAACATCCTCATGGTAACCTTGGATGGGAGTGGGACGATTCGCATGGTGGACTTCCATCTAATCGCTTGACTCAGCTGTATTTTTATTGTTATCGCATTTTTTAACGTAATACCGAGTACTCAACAATTGTGAGAGCAAAAAAACTATTCCAATAGTTCGTAATAGATACTTGGGCCGCAACTGAAAAAAATTGATTGACATGCTATAAGTTTAATCAAGCGAATTTCTATGTAGAACTCTACTAGGATCTTACCGATGTTTGTGTAGATGAGTTGAGACTTGGGCAAATTAGTCAATCAATGATTTTGTCATCTTCATTCGCTGGTAGTGCAATACATGTTTAAAATCTTTCAAAATTTTATGCCTGTAACATGGTACAATCAACACCCAAATATTCTTTTTCACAATGAATGCAAATTCAATTGGCCAGCAATTCTGTTACCTCATCAACAAACTGTTGATAGTCTAAATTTAGCTGCCCATGTATTTGAGTTAAAGAGAAGTTTCTTGATAAAGTTGATAGAAATGAAAACATATTTGGTAAGAAGGTAACATATTTCACAATCAAATTCCAGAAATATGGGCTATGTAACGAATATTTGATAATTTTTTATATGAAGAAATTTCATCAATTATACGTTGGTATATCGACGCAATAAACTATTTTCTTGTGGTGGTGTTGTTCAAATAAGTTTATTAGAGTTATTCCTCTTTAACCCGCGATCCAAACATGCCCATGATGAAAAGGGAAACAACCCGCCTGGGGGAGGAGAGGGGAAGGGATGGGGAACTCCAAACCAACCCACTAATAAGAAAGGGAAATTGATTTATTTTCTCAAGATTACCCCAAATTCTGAAGATTATTTCAAATTCAACGGAGAAAGTACAATATTACCTCAAGAGTCTGGACAATTTCTAACTCTTCTAACCACAAGAAGACCTTTCCAAATGACAAATTGAAGAGTACTTAATCCGTTGAAGACAACACCCAGATTAAATCAACTAGGTAAAAGAAGATGAACAAACTCAAAAGTCTAAATACTTTCTTTCTAGATATATATAAGCGAAATAAACGCAAGCAAAATTAAGATGGAATCTCAGCTGGTTGTGGATATCATAGGCGGTGTGTGGTTTTGATATACTTGCAGAGGCCCTCGCACTCAGTGGGAGGAGACAAGATTTGGAAGTAGGCTTGGGCGCCAGTGAAGAACAGAGCTAAGATTGCGCCTACCAAAGCTAAAATTTTCCATGGGTTCTTTAAATGATCTTCCTTCAGTTGAGACATGTATGTTTTATTTTTTTCCTTCAGTTGAGTCCACCTCGAACTTATCGTCTCCTCGTAATACTTCTGGATTTCTTGCTTGACATTTGCATAAGCATCAGGATTTGGGACCAAATCAATGGCGAGCTCCTGGAAGAGGTTGGCTACTTCACCATCTCTGCCCAGGCAGTTGTCGAGTACTTTCGCAGACTTTAGAATCTTAACATCATCAGGGTATTCGATGAGGGTACTGAGGAAGCATATGTAAGAAGTTACCCATAACTCATTTGGCTCATCTGTACTCACTTCATCGGCTATCAAGTTGAAAAACTTGGACTTTGTTGAGCTGTCTACAGTTATTTTCGGAAGTGTTAGATGTGCATAGGATTGGTGAGAAGTAAAGCTTATGTCTGTCAAGCTACTCGATTCGCTAGGCTTAAATTCAATCCCCACTGCCATAAGCTCTTTGATATTACGGGATGTGTAGCCAGTGAAATGGGAAAACTCATAGATGCCTACATAATCGACCATTCTGCTTCGTAAAAGCTCCAGAAGATGTGCAGCTGTTCCCGTCTTAAATTTAACTTCGAGGTACAAATGGATCCATAGTTTCCACTTGGTTATTTCGAACGGGTCCATCAGATCCTGGAGGACCAGGAAGGGAAGTTGGTTCTCCAGCAAGAGTAAGTCCTGTTGTGCGAAGTTTATGTGGAAACTAGTCATTCCCAAATCATGTTCGAGATGGCGTGCAACACACTGAATGAAATACAAAACAAAACACCCGTCAAGTAGCATCATTCGTGCAAATGACTTGTCAGTGTAGCCTTTTGTTGATTCCTCAGCATAGCACTCTCTCACCTCTCTAATCCTCCCGAGAATTTTTTCATAAAATTCTTGGAGCAGCTTCGGTTCGTTTAAAACAAACTTGCTTGCAATAACTGGCTTCAAGTTCTGCACATGTTGGAGCATGGGGTTGCCATGGTGATAAGGCCCAATAGAAACAACCCGTGGTGTGAAATATTTCTGAAAATCTTTGTTAGCTCGCAACATCTGAGGGACCTTTTGCATATGTAACTTTCGAGTTTGAGATCGATTTGCTTTAGTAGCACCAGCATTTATAATGCATCCGATCCATTCCTCATCATCACTGATAGTAATTGGCTCCTGCGACCTGCTTGGCTCCTCGCCTTCAGCCATCGTTTGCTTCTAAAAAGGCAGACAGTCGGAACAACAATGAATAGATTCAGGGGGCAACGATCATGTGAACTAAAAAGTCCGAACAACAATCGATAAATTCATCGTGATTTGCGAATATGGTGAGAAAGGTTCGTCAACGCAAATTTTGAGTAATCGGTAGGTATGTCAACCCAATATAAAAACTCTACGGAATGCAAAACCCCACAACCGACACACCTTTTTTTTTTTTTTTGCTTTTGTGCTGTCTTTTTCTGGACCTCCTCATTGGTCTTCCCAATGGCCATGGTCTCTTTCACTGCCATAAGGGCCATGAGTTACAGCATGTCCTTGATCCAAAAAGAAAAATTTTGGGTTAATTGCACTAGAGATCTTCAAAATATGAGATTTATCTTATTTTGATCTTTAATATTTTAATTGTATCATTTTAATCATTCAAGTATTGAATATATTTCTATGTGGTCTCTCATATATACACCATCCAGATTGCTAATTTTTTTTTATTATAAACTTCTTACGTAATATATAAATATGGGCAAAAAAATAATTTGGATAACTCCTGACCAAATTTATATCCAAATTTTGGTCAAAAGAGGTACCCAAATTATATAGTTTTGATCATGAGCTATCCAAATTTTGGTTAAGAGCTACTCAAAATTGGTTCAAGAGTTACCCAAATTATTTTTTGTCTATATTTAAGTATCACGTGACACGTTTATGATAAAAAAATTATTAGCATATTCAATACTTCAATGACCAAAATAATGGAATTGAAATATTGAGGACCAAAATGAGACAAATTCTATACTTTGAGGATCTCCAGTGTAATTAACTTTTTTTACCAGTTTTCCCAGTGTTTTTCCCTATGACTTTTATGTATTGCCTAGACCAGAAAGATGTCTATGTCTTTTTATACTATTGTTTAGCTATATATAAGGGGCTCTACACTTTATTTTTATCCTTTTCACTCACAGATATCTCAAGTAATTCCTACATTAATATTCATTTGCAAATATTATAACCATTCACTCAATCTATTTTCAATGAAAAAAAATATTATTTTTCCATCTTTTTGTCAAAATTTATTATCTCAAAAAACGGAAAGAATGAATTTTAAATAAATAATTAAAGTTAAAATGTATTTTATATATATATATATATATATATATATATATATATATATATATATATAATAAAACATAAGGGCATTTGAATTTTTATCCTACACATATTTTTCCCCTCAAAATCATCTTATCACACCCATCACCTCCTTAACATTACTCTGTCCACCCCAATACACAGCCCCTGACTAATGAATTTAAAATTTATAAATTTGGTCTAATTTGTTAATCTAATGAAATATTTAATAAATATGATTTTAACGAAAAAAAATTAAGAATATACATTATAATAATATGGACTTAACTATGGTACCAAAAAAAAATTTAATATTGTACCTCTAAATTTTATTACTTAATGGGTGTTATAAAATTTTTGTGGACCATTTTACAATATTTTTTTTTACCACTTTTATGGGTGATTTATTATTTTTATCGGTGTTTTTACCTTTCTTTATAGGTATTTTTATTACTATTATAATAACTATTTTTACCATTTTTTTTTGATAAAAAAATTATTACTTTTGTTGACAATTTACCTATTTTATATGTATTTTTATCACTTTTGTGTTATCAAAAAAAGTGATAAAAATAGTTACCATAATAATAATAAAAATACTCACAATAATAATAAAAATACCCAGATATATAGTAAATATCGGAACGGTATCAAAAAAAAATTTTGGTATCGTAGACAACTAATAATATTATTAGACGATAACACTATCATTTAATTAGAGCAATAAAATATATGTTTAATCTTAGGACCTAAATCAGAGAAAAAGGGCCCACCACCTCGCTACCTTCACATGCTCAAACAGCAAGCCTTTAATATCACACCCAACAGAGAAATTGACAATGCAACAAACACATCAGAGTCTACGGTACCGTCTGGTCAAACATCGGTACGGTACCAAAAAAAAAAGTGTGATTGTAAATTTTTTGGCATTTAATATTACTCAAATGTGTGACTGTAAATTTTTTATCATTAAATATTATTCACTAAATGTGTAACTTTACCTATAAATATAATAACATTACCTTAAAGGTTGTCACTCACCTCAAATACTTGTAATCTCAGCTGCCATTTTTTTGTGGTACTTTTACCTTTACCAGTTGTAACCTATGAAGCACGGATACTTCGTTGAGGTTGACGTACCCGTATCGGATACCTTATGGGATATGATACTCGTCAAATACTCGAGGATACGTATCGGATACACCTTCTACGTATCCGATAATAATTAAATATTAGAATATTTCACGAATACTTTTGTAGTCGAGCAACATATATAATTTTTTAGTTGAACTTTTAACATCTCTTTTTGAATTCGCATACCATACAATACATTAACAAAAAATTCATATTACTTCAAAGGTACATGAGTGTTTTTTAAGTATTATCTACAATTACATGTCAAAAGAGCATAAAATAAAACTACTCCATTATAATCTTAGCAAAATTACTTCTAAATATTAGGTAAATATATTAGCTTTGATTCCTTTAATTAGTCACTTCACTTTGTGAATATACCACAACGACACGATATATATTTTCTTGAAATTAAAAAGAATTACTAATTTTTTTTATTATATGTTAAAGAACTACCAAAATATATAAGTATTAAGTTGGTTGAAAATAATAAAAATATTAAATATATTTTATTATAGCCGTATTTTGGCCGTACCCGTATCCTACTTTTTTAGACTTTGTCGTATCGCCGTATCCGTATCGTATTGTACCTGTATACCGTATCCATATCCGTGCTTCATAGGTTGTAACCTAACCTTAAATGTAATAATTTTACCATAAATAGTTATAACCTCACTTTCAAAGATAGTTTGTACCTCACCTAAAGAGTTTGTACCTCACCTTTAAATGTGATAACTTTATCTCAAGAGTAATAACTTTGTCTTTGTAAGTAGTAACATTACATTTAATAATCATGATCGATCACGATTAATTAAGATCAATCTCAATGCCAAATTTTTTCTTTTTTTTTTGCGATTCTACTCAATTAGGATCGATCATGATTAATTAAAATCGATCCCAAAGCCAAATTTTTTTTTTTTGGGATTCTACTTAAATTAGGATCAATTATGACTATATGAGATCGAATTTTTTGCATTTTATGGTCCAAAAATTGGGACCAATCTAAATTTCTGGTGGTTCCAATTAAATAGGATCGATCACGACTAGCCGATTTTTTTTTTTCTGAACTAGCCCTGATCCTATATTTAGTTACATTAAATTGACATGTAATTTCATAAAATTAATTAACATTTTATGAATTAATGTTAATTTTAAATTACTGTTAATTTTATGAATTTTAAATTTATAATTTTGAATGTTAATTTTATACAATTGAAGGTGAATTTAATGTTATTTTTGATGAATTGAGTGTTAGTTGGAAAAAATTGAAAATTAATTTCATAAAATTACATGTTAATTTAATGTAACTAAATATATGATCGGGACTAGTTCAGGAAAAAAAAAAGTTCGATCCCATATAGTCGTGATCGATCCTAATTTGAGAGGAATCGCAAAAAAAAAAAAAAAAAAATTGGCATTGGGATCGATCTTAATTAATCATGATCGATCATGACTATTAAATGTAATGTTACTACTTGCAAAGACAAAATTATTACTCTTGAGATAAAGTTATCACATTTAAAGGTGAGGTACAAACTCTTTAGGTAAGGATACAACAATTAAAAGTAAAATTACTATCTTTGAAAGTGAGGTTATAATTATTTATGGTAAAATTACTACATTTAAGGTTAGGTTACAAGTATTTAAGGTTAGGTTACAACTAGTAAAAGTAAAAGTAACACAAAAAGACGGCGGCTGATGTTACAAGTATTTGAAGTGAGTTATAACCCTTTAAAGTAATGTTACTATATTTATAGGCAAAGTTACACCTTTAGTGAATAATATTTAATGATAAAAAATTTACAGCCACACATTTGAGTAATATTAAATGCCAAAAAATTTACAACCATACTTTTTTTTTTGGTACGGTACCGCTGTTTAATCAGGCAGTACCGTAGATTCTCCCCAATAATATTTAATGATAAAAAATTTACAACCACATTTTTTTTTAGGTACGGTACCGCTGTTTAACCAAGCGGTACCGTAGACTCTCCCCATCAGGGAGGTCCACATTGTAGAATCCTATGTAATGGTTGGAATTTAACACCCATCATCTCACATGTTTTCCATCCACTCATTCCTTAAACTTAGTGTGCACCGAATCTTAAAGATAGTTGATAAGATAAGAGAAGGTGGTCTATAAATCGAGCGACAGATTTATCTCTTAAGGGATATTTTATTTTTGATGTGGATAATTTGTCTTTAGTAAGACCGAAAGAGAATTAGTCGAGATGTCCGTAAATTAGCTCAGATACCTTTGACCATTAAACTAAAAAAATAAAAAAATTATTGTGCATGGAATTGAATTTTACTTTTACCTTTGGGCTTTGTGAATGATTGCTTCTGCAGATTTGTATAGTTTTTGTTACATTGCTTTTACTGTTGTAAAGTAATCCTACATTTGATAACATTTTGTTAAACAAAAAATAAATTTAATAAATTTTTATTCTTTTCTTAATACAAAAACAAAAACCAAAACCAAAACAAAAACATTTGATTATTTTATGGAATAAATAGGAAAGTCTTTTTTTATAAGATTCCAATCATAATGAGGATTAAAGACAAGTGTTCTAAATATTTTCTTGAGTACACCAAGAGGTAGGCGGTTATCAAATTATACACTATTACAATTTATTTAGGTCAACTAATGCATGGGTGGAGATTTTGTGGTTATCAACATTTTTATATTTACAATACTCCTCCTTAGATGACCATTAAATCAAGATAATAAGTCTCGTTAAAACCTTGATAGGTAAAATCCTGTGAAAAAAATCAAGCAAAGGAAAAAAAATACATATTACTATGAATTTTCGGATAGTGTTGGACGCATTGATGATGCATCATTGCCAAAAAATCCATTAGGATAAAACCTGGACGAAAGAAAAACAAGTACAACGTACAAATTATCATGTATACCAATAATTCCCATTTATGATGTATATTTTGTTGATGTGAATGCTTTCCTTGATAAAATATTTATCTCCTTCACAAGAAAGTATAAAGCAAGTAGACTGATTGCAAATGTGAAGCATTCTTATATCGAATATCAATGTCTTTAATGTTGATGAAGGTAAAGTTCAGTGAATAGCTCCACAAGATTATCACTAGAGTGCATCTTCCTATGTCAACTTCATGGCTCTGCTTAGAGTTTTTGAGTTCAGAAGAATTTTGGTGAAGTATGTTTGGTTCTGTCACTTTTGTTGTATTCTCACTTGATTCGTGTTGTACAAATAATAGTATCTTTATACAGTATTGTTAGTAAGCCTATAACCAAATGCAATTTGCATATTTCTTAGATGTAATGGGCCACAAACTCTAGCCATGAATATTCATGACTTGTTTCATGGAGTGGCGATAACTCAAAATGATCAAAATTTACTTGATAGATAGTCATTAGTTTGTTGTCTTACCACAAGTGAACACATACTCTTTGATTGATACATTCTCTCTCTCACTGTCTCTCTCTCCCCCTCCCTTTCTCTCTCTCTCTCAAGGTATCAGAATATGCATATCCATCCATTGTCTGATTATTTTGAGTACAATAAGCCCCAAATCTATAATTTTGTAGAAATAACTTTTTACATGTTTTTATGACATTCCAATATGGTCAAGTTGGCAAATAATTATATCTTTTCAATAAGTTGACTGCTGATGCTATATCTGTCATTCTTTTCTTAATACAAAAAACAAAAACAAAAACAAAAACAAAAACATTTGATTATTTTATGGAATAAATAGGAAAACCTCTTTTTATAAGGCTCTAATCAGCTCTCTTCTTACAGCTCAGGCTACTGGATGTCTCAGCATCAATTATCAGCTCAGCAACACTCCCAGCTCACTCTCACGGCTGCTGTTATTACTGCAGCCCACATTTAAGTTGCATCTTTCAGCTGATTATTCCATTTTAGGAGCAGCATGTTTTGATTTTATTTCTTTTCTTTATTATGTACTAAGCATGCATTTTGCTCTCTTTTCATTTTTTATTCCATGTAATTAGATTGCATCCCCCCCTAGGTAGATGTAATTTAATTTTCTAATCAATAAAATCTTCCTCGCACCGTCGAGGTTCCTTAAAAAAAAAAAAAAAAAAAAAAAAAAAGGATTAAAGACAAGTGCTCTAAATATTTTTTTGAGTACACCAAGAAGTAGGTGGTTATCAAATTATACAATATTACAATTTATTTAGGTCTACTAATGCATGGGTGGAGATTTTTATGGTTATTGTAAAATTCAGGTAAATTTAAATTTTTATGAAAAAAAGTAAAATGATAATTAGCCACTACGGTATGGGTTGAAAACCCGAATTTTTTTGGAACTCGGATGACGAAATAGACCTCACCGTTGGATTCGTCTCATTGAATCTAGTTACCCAGTTAATTTTCGTTGAATTTCGAGACAGTCGGATTTTTCGCGTTTTGCGAGACGATCGGGTGTCGCGTGACCTAAAAACGAGATGTGGAATTAAATTTCAAAAATTATAAAATATTTAAAACTAATTCAAATAAAAATATTTTGAACTTGAATCAAGACAAAATTTAATTGTTTCGAGACGAAATCGGACCCGAAAATGGAGGAGTGTGGCGCAACGAGTGTAACACCCCAACTCGGGGTGGGGGTACAATATCATCAACAACAATCACATATCTCTGCCACTTTTCAACACACATCACCATACATAAATACAAGCACGTACATAAAAATTCACTCAAACTCCATAGATTAAATGGCTCGCCAAGAGTCATACTTATTTACAGACCGTATTATTAATCCTAAAACTATGACATATATATATATATATAACTTAAATTTAAAAGACATAAAGATAAGTCCCCTACAATGACATCCCAATCGACCCTTTAGACTCGACAGTGAACTCCTCGCATCTTTATGGTTTCCCTGAAAAGTCATTAAGACTAACGGTGAGAGTAAGGATGCGATTAATAAGCATGAGCACAATAGAATATATAAAAATAAAACACACCTTAGTTAGTTAGGAACAACCTTAACAATGCAGCAGTTATCAATAGTCAAATTCCTTCACCTCATAGACGTTGTTCGTATACAGACTTAACTTGTATATACCACATAGACAAAATATACTGGACAAATAATTACTTTCACATAATTAAATTATACCACAACAATTACCCCTAACGCACACACCCCCGGCCACACAAGGAATTCAAGCCACACAAATATTTCTTGTCACTTAAGTGACTCAAGCCCCATAAATAATTCTCGTCACTTAGACGGCTCAACCACATAACCAAATCCCGTCACGTAGACACTCGTCACTGTAACTTGATCATGAATACACTTTATACATATAAGAAGATATGTCATTAATATTTATCAACGAATAGTCCCATTTTTACTCCAAAATAGAAAGTAATTGCTACAATTTTTGTTCACACACCAATCTTTGAATTATATATTCAGTAACTGCTCATTCACCTCCTTCATTAATCTTATCGATGTAGTTTTCACTATAGTTTGACTTTACCCACGCACCTAGCATAGAATAATATAAATAGAGCTAAGATGTTCATCAATATCTTGCATCAAGCATCTTATGTTTCCTATCCATTAGATGTAATTCAATACACCTACACTTACATATCCCACTTTCCACAAAATTTAAGCAAAATATTACACTTCACTAATCACCTCGGGTCAATTTAACCCTATAGTTCTTCTAACTAGCTATGCATCAAATTATTGACTTTCGTGATTCCACCTCCAACCACACAAAACCTAATCAACATGATTATCGTCTTCAACAAAACCCAGTAAGAGTTTTAACCACGATAACATGAAGCAAACTATAGTCACAACATTCAAATAAATCACTATTTTATAAAAATATTCAATACAATATTTTATAATTTCCTCTTTATTTAATACTATTTCATAGGTGGATTTCCCAAAAAAAATTGTGGTTCTTTTTGTTTTCTTTTCTTCTTTCAGTCATACCCTTCCTCTCTGTTAGTCCATACAATTCACATTCTCTGTTTCTCGTTGTAACATAACATTGCAAGACATATTTATGTTATATAAGTTCTCTTTTAACCCTACATCTTCAACTATATGTGGTAGTACATACCATTTTCAAATTATTCAAATCCACATATTTTCGTATTCAATATAATTCTCTACTCAACCATCCTCACAATAACAATTTATTGATTAATCCCTTCACAAGGCATCTTGTATGGCATACACATATATTCACCCTTAAGGCTACAACTTCGCCATTTTGGCTATTACTGCCTTCAAGGTATAAATCGCAACTCAAATACCATTTTAACATATTAAGATGATTTTTTAGACACAAGCCATTAGATAAGGTTTACACATACTCGCCACTAAGGCAATATTCACCCATTCCAGTCATGTTAATCAATAGACTATTTACTTGCCATTAAGGCCAGACAATCGTCCTAAAGGGCTATACCTGCCAACAAGTTCTTGGTTAGTCATTTAGGCAGTCATCAAACACATCAATATCATGAAATATTGATTCACTCATTTATATATCAATAACAAATAGACACATTCTAGTGCTCATCAATTCATGGTACCCACATTCATCATTTACGAATTTTGTTAAGCGCATTATTATCTTCCATGAGTAATCCATGCACTTAGCCGTTAATAACAATTTAACATTAGTCAAGACTAAACTCATTAATTTTCTCCACGTAACATTTTTTTTTTTTAGGGCACTATCCTTTAATTCATGCTCCACACATTCATGTGCTAGAACACATAGGCATAATATGGCCATGATCAGTTTCATACAAGAACACATTCATCTTTACTCAACATAAACATATACACAGGTACCCTACAGAAGGTACGTTTCAATTTAAATTATGCACACTTACCACATACCACTCGCTCATATATATATATATATATATAACATTCTTTGCCTTCTTTTATTATTTCATCCACATAATAAAATTAACATGTTCCTATTCTTTTATTACTAAACACAGATCTCACATAACTTTCCCCCATATCTCATACTTTCACTCTCTCTCTCTCTCTCTCTCTCTCTCTCTCTCTCTCTCTCTCTCTCTTCAACATTTCCACAATAATCTACCCATATGCATCAAGATTTGTAGTAGGGTTAAAATACCCACATATTCTACCAAATCCTTTATCAATTCAAATATCATAACTATAATTTCACAATATCCGCATCCGAGGCTACAATTTTAAATATACATTAACCCTTACAGTTGAGTAACCATACCATCTTCCCAGGATAAGAACATTCTTCACAAGTTTCAACCTTATTAAGGGGTTGAGAATCAATGTATAAATACGTCACTCCATTCTTCCTTCCCTTACTCAACCTAACTTTTTCCCTTAAGTTTCATTCAACCATATGAATCTCCGATTAACTAATCTACATAGTTGCATTTCCAGCTATTTTGTTTCCACCAACACTTCATAGTACAAAGTATATATATATGTGTGTGTGTGTGTGTGTGTAATTCCCTGATACATATCTGATAGCAAACTGCCCTGAAACATATCTAATAGCAAACTGAATATAAACCTTGATAGTTTGGCTAACAACACACTACCAACGACTCACACAACTTTCCTCATTCCTAATAGCATTTCTCATGCATCAAATTACTATGTTCAACTTCCCTGCACAATACTTCCCAAAGTTAATTGCAATATAATGCAACCAAAAATTACACTTTTCCCATGATTCAGGAATTCTAATTCAAACTCATTCATTCTCCCTAAGTCAACCCCTTTCTTTAAACGATTCATCATGTTATGATGAAAAAAAATAAAAATAAATTACATATCCATTGCCATTATTAACTAAGAATCTCAAGTATAAAGAAAAGTCAAGTCTATCTAGAATTTCTCGATTCTTTCGCATGTTTAACATAACCCCTTTCAATTAGAGGATTTATCACCTTTGATAGCGACATAATGAACTCTACCAGACAATCACCCGTTGCACACTTTACTCTATCACATACATAACCCAACCAAACCCCATCTATCTGTACGACCACATCCACACTTTACTCTACCACATCCATGCCCCTATATAGCTCTCTCTAACTCATTAATTTTCCATACATTTTTTTCTAACAACCTAAGACCTCATTGTCCAAGCATTATAATCTGCTAAACTTAGAAGCAGATATACGATGTTGTATTAAGGAGTTTAATCCCACCCAAATTTTCTTTACCGTACTTGATCACTTTTGAACTAGAAATAATAACCATAACGGTAGAAGAATAACTTGCCTTCCACACTTACCCACCCACATCTCCCCTTGGGTTATAATCATATAACTTATCCTATCCATAATAGTAAACTGATCACCACTAAGTTGTACCCCTAATGCCATTGTCTGTCCTAACTCTTAACATCTTGAAAGTGAAAACAAAAAAAACAAATATTTCATTTCTATGCAATTCAAATTAGGTATAAAATCAATAATTTATAATGCTCCAATATCGCAATGCAAAACACAAAGAATTGTTCATATTTGTTTAACGTGATCACCCTCCTACCAATCACATCCTATCCGACTTCCAACATCTTATCTTATCCACTCCTGATCTAGATGCACTTGTTTGCAGAATCTATAAACCTTGGCTCTGATACCAAAAATTGTAACACCCCAACTCGGGGTGGGGGTACAATATCATCAACAACAATCACATATCTCTGCCACTTTTCAACACACATCACCATACATAAATACAAGCACGTACATAAAAATTCACCCAAACTCCATAGATTAAATGGCTCGCCAAGAGCCCTACTTATTTACAGACCGTAATATTAATCCTAAAACTATGACATATATATATATATATATATATATATATATATATATATATATATATAAGACATAAAGACAAGTCCCCTACAATGACATCCCAATCGACCCTTTAAACTCGACAGTGGACTCCTCGCATCTTTACGGTTTCCCTGAAAAGTCATTAAGACTAATGGTGAGAGCAAGGATGCGATCAATAAGCATGAGCACAATAGAATATATAAAAATAAAACACACCTTAGTTAGTTAGGAACAACCATAACAATGCAGCAATTATCAATAGTCAAATCCCTTCACCTCATAGACGTTGTTCGTATACAGACTTAACTTGTATATACCACATAGACAAAATATACTGGACAAATAATTACTTTCACATAATTAAATTATACCACACAACAATTACCCCTAACGCACACACCCCCGACCACACAAGGAATTCAAGCCACACAAATATTTCTTGTCACTTAAGTGACTCAAGCCCCATAAATAATTCTCGTCACTTAGACGGCTCAACCACATAATCAAATCCCGTCACGTAGACACTTGTCACTTAGACGACTCAAACACATAGCTAATTCCTGTCACGTAGACGACTTTTATCAAACCATTAATTTCCGTCACGTAGACACATCAAATCACATAATTATTTTCTGTCTCGACATACCCACACAACAATTACCCCTAACGCACACACCCTCGGCCACACAAGGAATTCAAACCACACAAATATTTCTTGTCACTTAAGCGACTCAAGCCCCATAAATAATTCTCGTCACTTAGACGGCTCAACCACATAACCAAATCCCGTCACGTAGACACTCGTCATTTAGACGACTCAAACACATAGCTAATTCCTATCACGTAGACAACTTGTATCGAACCATTAATTTCCGTCACGTAGACACATCAAATCACATAAGTATTTTCTGTCTCGACACACAAACAGATCAATCTCAGAAGTAAATTCACCACACACACAATCAACTCGACTCGCATGCATATTTTCCATCATGCGGTCAACCCAAGCCACAAAGGCTTACCTTGACACGTAGACAATTTTCATCACACAACAATATTTGATAGCTCAATTATTAAATCTCAACAAAAAAATCACAACATAAACATATAAACCAACTTAAATATTTATCAAAAAAAAATGTAGGATAGTGCACCTACCTCGAGTAAAAATCTACATCGATGTCGATTCTTTTGCCGGGTCCTTTAGCGAGACGTTCCTTGATGTAGATATTTCTGACCCTACCACACATATAATTATAATTGCGTTCAAGCATTTTCCATGTATCTGTTAATGTCCTCAATACTTAATTTATATGTGCATACTCACACTTACTCCAACATAATTTATATGTTATGAGACCCGATCAATCTCTTTCCTAAGCTCAAGTGGATCTCTATTAATATTTTTAGTATTTAAATTATTTTCACGTTAATTATATAAAGAGGCTAACTTCACTATTACAGAGTCATTTCCTAACTAGAAATAAATCATAATATGCTCTACAAATCCTTGATAATTGCCTTAAAATCTCAATTAAAATAATCAACTCGAACTAATTAAAATAATCAACTCGAACCAATTGAAATAATCTACTTAAAATAATCTACTCACCTAGAGTATAACAACCTATTCCACCGGGTAAATTAATCCATTCGATTCGATTAAATATATCTATTCGTACCAAATAAAATAATCTACTCGACTCAAATTTTCCTACAACATAAAATTCATTAATTTTAGAGATTATCCACTAATATTTCTTTTTACCAGAATTCCATTGAAATCTTTGACTACATAACTAACAATTCAACACTTCGGTGAATTAAAATCACTCGTACACTATCATTGTTTAATCCTATGAAATGCATAGCTTAAAAATTATTTTTGCATTTAATTTATTCCCATATAGCTATGGAAATGTAACAAAAGACATGCTATTTCTTACCTTAAATGGGGATGCATATCCAAACCCCCAAAATTTCTCACATTGAATTCTTTCCAACCCTTTCTTTTTCTTCTTCTTTTTCCCCTCATTCTTCTCCAAGCCAAAACCTTGTCTTCCTCTCTTAGCCGAGACTTCTAAGTGTAAAGGAAGTCTTGGCCTTTGTTGTTGTTGTTGTTTTTTTTTTCTCTTCTCTCCTTTTAGTTTTTTAGTTTTTTTTTGTTCATCCCCTTTTTATAATTTTTTTCCAAGACTTGGTTGGTGTGCCCACTCCTCTCTCTTAGCCGCCAATTTCTTCTCCCTCCTAATGCCATCCACAAGTCTATTTTAAGTGGAGTGTCTATCATCATTGCATGCATGCATATATATATATGTGTGTGTGTATATTGCATTGTAGTCCTTGCATGTGTGTATATATATAATATATTGCACCTTAGTTCTTGCATGTATATATTTATAACATATATTGCACCTTAGTCCTTGCATGTGTCTTTATAAATCATATATTGCAACATAGTCCTTGCATCTGTCTTTATATAAGCACATTCAAGGTAATACATTAAATCATATTGCTAGTCTTTAATCCACCTATTGTATACACTGACATATATTTGTAGTAATGTGTTGGTATCACATGCTTGCCACCCCACTTAATCACATGTGCGCTAACATACTTCAAATAATTTTATTATGTCACAAGCAAGATATCCATTTATTTTTTCACACCTAATTAATATTCCCTTTTTATTTAGCAGTTCATGCACGTTAATATCACATGCAAACATGCTCGTAATAATATTTTGTATGATCGTCATGCATGTTTGGGTCTTACAACGAGGGTCAAGCATCTAAGGAGTATAAATAGAGGGGAAAATCATATTTTCTCCACATATCAATCAGATTTTCGAAATTAGAGAGGAAGAGAAGGAAAAGAGAGGATTTTCAACTTCTCTGTACGATCTACGGCTCTTCGTTAGTCGGAATTCTTCGGACCAAGAACCAAAGTTCATCTACACGACGAGGGCTACGCCTACATACCAAAAATCAAAGGTTTTGACGAAGTACAAAAAAAGGGGATTTTGGAGAAAGCAAGGATTAGAGCTTGTTTCGGGTCTTTGGAGTTTTCTACTGTTGTTTTATGCTTCAAGAGGTAGGGTTATTTTCCTAATTAGGTTTATTTTCAACCTAGGGTTCCATATGATATGTGTAGCATAACTTGAGATAAATTCTCTTGTTTGATGTACTCCTAATATAACTAGATTATGAAAAATGGGTATAGAAATATGCTAAATCAATCTTGCATGAATTGATTTTATAGAATTTATTTGTTTGGTAAATTCATGAAAAATGTGATAAATTAGGCATGATTGTATGTTACATGATTTGGTGTCTTGAAGGTGTTTGATAAAATGTCTATGTTGATGTAACATGTTGGTTTCATTGAAAATGTTATAACATGCTTGAGTATTGAGAATAGTTAAAATTAATTCTAACATGAATTGGGTACTTAGATATTATTTGTTTGTGATTTCTTGAGAAATGTATTAATTGGGCATGCTATGTGTGTTACATTTATGCTTTGAAGGTGTTTGATGAAATGCCTATGTGGATTAAGTGTGTTATTTGCATTGATTGTGCTATAACATGCTTGAGAGTTGGTGTTGGTATATGCATATGATATATTGACATTGAGATTGTTTGTGGTGGTTATATGTTTATGATGTAATTTACATGGAAAAGGTTGTTGGATATTGAATTGTTCATAATGTGCTCATGACATATTGAACATGGTTGATAATTGCAATTACACATTTATATTGCATATGCACGGATTGCATCACATTCGTGGACATTTGACATGAGTGCGAGTGTGTGTGCATGTTTTTGAATCAAACACCATTCTCAGTGGTTGAGGCGTGGACTCGGGAAGGTTGGACCTAGGTCCGACTGAGTTGCATGGTTGCATGAAAAACTTGTGTCGGGTATAGCATGAAGGGCTAGATACTCCCTCGGGTACAAGACCCGGTTACTAATTTATACACTTCCGACGATGCAAGTCCAAAAAAGTGTAATGGTGTACGGAACCAGCGGTGAGATTCCAAAATTCGAATACCCAGCAAAGACACATGGTTTATTTTAAAAAGGACATTGGATGTGTAACTTCAATGACGGGAGTTTGGAATGCCCGGATTCATACACATGGCATTACATGTGTTGAAGCAACTGGTAAATGCTCGGGTTGAATTGCATGTGTGAGTCTCATCTCATATCATGGTATGACATTGATGATTCCATTGTTGAATTGCATATTCTTGAATGGAGTGATTGTTGCTTGTGAATTGCATGTGAATATTTCATATGCATTTAGGTTGGGGAGTAGCATCTTTAGGAGATACCCTATTGAGCGTGACTCACCCTTTATGGGGACAATTTTTCAGGTGCGGGACATGCGCCGGTGGACAGCTCTCATTCGGGCCCTCATTGATGAAGAAAAGCCGAAATATGACTTTTAAAATATGCTTTTGTAAAACTAAGATGTAAATTAGTTTTTGGGCATGTAATGTATGTAAATGATTGTAATCGAACTCATATAGACTGTGTTTAATATAAAATTGCATGTTGTTATATGAGTATGAATAAATGGACCCGGTGTGGTCAATGTTGTATGATTACACAAGTTGCGTTTTGGGTAGCCCCATACAAAGGAGACTCTGCCCGAATTTTGTTAAGTTATGGATCCCAATAAATGGGGCATAACGGTGTGGTATCGAGTCACACGGCATACACAGATATTCTGTAGGTCGATGGGTGATCAACGAGTTGACAAAGGACCCCTGGTTTTAGAGGCGTCACAGTTATCAACATTTTTATATTTACAATACTCCTCCTTAGATGACTACTAAATCAAAATAATAAGTCTCGTTAAAATCTTGATAAGTAAAATCCTGTGAAAAAAACCAAGCAGAGGAAAAAAAATTAAATATTACTATGAATCTTAGGATAGTGCTGGATGCACTAATAATGCATCATCAAGACCTTGCCAAAAAACCCATCATAATAAAACCTGGACAAAAGAAAAATAAGTACAACGTACAATGTCATGTATACCAATAATTCCCATTTTATGATGTATATTTTGTTGATGTTAATGCTTCCCTTGATAAAATATTTATCTACCTGACAAGAAAGTATAAAGCAAGTAGACTAGTGACGCAACGAAACAAAGAGACTCAAAGAACACTACGATTCTAAGTGTATATAGAACAAATACTCTGAATCCATAGAGAGAGTAACAAGAAAATATCTCTAAAAAAGGTGTATTATTCAATCAACTGAAGAGAACCATAATACATAGGGTAATTTATAAGAACTCCAAAATCCCAAGGTTTCCAAAAAAGAAATAAATCCCTAACTTTAAAAAAGTTACCTAAAACAATAAAACACGTGTCTAATGAATTAGGAAAATAGACATAGTTTAGGCAGTAAATAACTCTATAATATTTCTAATTAACTCTTACTCTAAACAAATAATAAAAATAAATAGAATAATTGCTATATTTGTTCTACATCAACTGGTTGCAAATGTGAAGCATTCTTATATCGAATATCAATGTCTTTAATGTTGATGAAGGTAAAGTTCAATGAATAGCTCCACAAGATTATCACTAGAGCGCATTTTCCCATGTCAACTTCATGGCTCTGCTATAGTTTATGAGTCCAGAAGAATTTTGGTGAAGTATGTTTAGTTCTGTCATTTTTGTTGTATTATCACATGATTCATGCAATACAAACAGTAATATTTTTATACAGAATTGTTAGTGAGCCTATAACCAAATACAGTTTGCATATTTCTTGGATGTAATGGACCACAAACTCTAGCCATGCATATTCATGACTTGTTTCATGGAGTGGCAATAACTCAAAATAATTGGAGAATGTATCAATCAAAGTTTACTTGATAGATGGTCATTAGTTTGTTGTCTTACCACAAGTGGACACATACTCTTTGATTGATACATTCTCTCTGTCTCTCTCTATCTCTCTCTCTCTAAGTCTCACAAGGTATCAGAATATGTATATCCATTGTCTGAGTACTTTGAGTACAATAAACCCCAAATCTATAATTTTGTAAAGATAACTTATTACATGTTTTTATGACATTCCAATATGATTGAGTTGGCAAAGAATTAAAATTTTTCAATAAGTTAACTGCACATGTTATATCTGTCATAGTACATCCCAATAAATATAAAAAAATACCCGTTTCACTTAAGTATGGTACTTTAAAATCGAGAAGTATTTTATTATTTATCTTCTTTGGGACAAAAAAGATATTTCTTGATATCAAGAGATTGAACAACCATTTAAATACTTAACCAATGTTCTTTATCCATGTAAAACCGCTTCAAGACCTTTTTGATATAAATATTTTGATAGACAACGATTATGCTTTATCTTCAAGTCGAGACAATATTTTATTTTTTCGAGATATTTCTTCTCAAATTTCTTTTTTAAATATTAAATAAGTTTTAACTCTTCAGGAATTCCAATCAGATTCATGTCATCAAAATCCAATCAGGTTTTAACTCTTTAGGAATCTCAAACACGAAGGACATCGGGGTAACGCGAAGGTGAGGTGCACAGCCTCTAGTGGTGCTGACATGTAAAGATAAACGGTGGTGGTGAGGTGCTACACTGTCGGTGGTGGTTAGGTGCTGCTCCGTCGGTGGTGGTGAGGTGCTAAGTTTTATATGGCCGATTGAGAGAAGAGAGAGAAGATTGGAGGGGCTGAGAAAGATGGACAAGGGGAAGACGGGAAGGGAAATTAGGGTAGGTTTTGGATATGAAAACTACCTTGTTTGAACCAAATTAAAATAAAATGATGTCATTTTCATATATTTTATTTATTTTAGCAAAGTTGCTGACACAACTGCCCAATTTTTGCCACGGGACAATTTGTCGATGCCAAAACTAATCTTTTGCGCCAGCATCTCACCGACGAAAAAAAAACCTATTGTAAAGTTTTTTTTTTCTTGTATTGTGTAATTTTCAAAATTATGTATTTTTTCTCTCTTTTTTTTGTACATTGAATCTAATGTCTATTGCATTTTTTTTTTTTTTTTGAGATAATCGTGCATTATACGGGGTAAACATTAGTATATATATAAAACAATCAAACTAGGGGAGAGAGGTATTGAGAAAACTTCCCTCCTCAAATGCTTAATTATTAGAGTGTTGAAATGCTTAATTAGATCCTTCCAATCATATTATCCCATGTGTCCTATGTAACCACTCCCGCAATTTTTTCAAACTACTTCAAATTTGAATTTTCAATCATCTTTCATAACTATTTCAAATTAAAAAACAATAAACATATTAATAAGTAATTGTCCAATAATATTGTAATTAGAGACAGGTAATAATAGGAAGAAATTATAAATTTCGTGTGTCGCACGAGGCGGCTGCTACTATTTACCTATTTGCATCAAAGGGGTCTGCATTAATGAGTTAGTGTATTGAGGATGAGTGATATGTAAATTCTTGGATTCATGCATGTCTGGTGAGTCTGTTTGCTTTGCGTAATGTTACATCGACTTAAAAAATAGACTTGATAATTACAACTATTGAATAGGTAGTAGGTCCCAATAAATGCTGAGACCTACAATAAAATCAATAATTGTAATTATCAAGTTTACTTTTTAAATCTAGTTTTTAAGTTCATGTAGTATTACTCATTTGTTTTTCTTGAGACTTTTCTTTTTATTGGCCATTTAGCCAGCTAGGAGATGGTATTTGCTAAAAATATAATTTGTAATTCCCTATGTCAGTCTCTAGAATATTACATAAGCATTCTGTGATGAAATCCTTCATGGCTAAGGAAATACCAACTAGAGCCAAGCTGGAGTTAGGAGACTAGTAAGTTTGAGAGAAAGTCTGGATACAATGTATTGCTTCTCATGGAAGGAATGCCTATTAAGTGACAGCTCTCTATGACAGTTAATATGAGGCGGTAATCTATATAATACACTATAATACAATTCAAATTTCAAAAGATAAATAAAATAATTTTTACTATTTGCGGTTGAGATTGTTTTAAATTTTACTTTAAATTTAATCTAACGACTAATATTAACACCCTATATTTAATAGGAAAAATAGGTCTCTAATGATATTTTTGGAGTGACTTTTTAAAAATACTTTTACGAACTATTTCTCATAAGTACTTTAAAAAAAAAAATAGTGTTTGAAACTGCCCCACCACTACCACTACCTCTACCACCACCACCCCCCAACTACTTCTGCTACCACCACCACCACCACCGCCACCGTCACCGTCACCACCACCACTGCAGCCGCCATCGTCGCCACCCGCACCACCTCCACCACCCCCACCGCCATCACCACCACCACCACCCCCATCGGCACCACCACCACCACCACCACCCCCACCGGCACCACCACCACTGCCACCGGCACCACCACCATCACCACCACTGTCGCCACAGTCGCTGCCACTACTACCACCACCGCCACCGCCACCGCCACCACCGCCTTCACCACCACCACCATCACCGTCGCCGCCGTCATCATCGCCGCCACCATCACCATCGCCATCGCCATAGTCACTACCATTATCGTCACTCAAAACCCACCACCACCATCACCATTGCCATTCACGACTGCTATCACCACCACGGTCATCGCCTTACCCACCACAACCATCACCGTTTCCGACCATCACCATTGTCGCCCACCACTACTACCACCGCTCATCCCTACTATAATTGGTGCTTAAATTTTTTTATCTCTCTTCTATGTTTGTGATTTGATTTTGGATATAAAAACTAATATATTGACTTTTTTTTATTAGTTTGCGCCTCCGAGCACGAAAAATAACTAGTATTCCAGTATAAAGGCATTGCTTTTATCATCTCATGCAACGAGAGAATGAGATACTGAGAGATATAAAGCATAGAAAAGAGAGAGATGCGACAGTAAGCAATTGAGAAAGTTTGTGTAATCATTACACCTTTATCAAAAATTCAATAACACCCCTTTATTTTAAGCAATAAACACTTTATATTCTTTTTCTTTTTTGTGTTACACTTTGTACCCAACAGTATTGTGTAGGGCCAGGGGTGGATTGCGAGTTGGGCGGCCTGCCTAGGAGGATGAGGGATTGGGGTAGTTGTTTGGCCCATGGATGGGATTTGGCTCGTTTTTTTGGCCCGTCCATGAAGAGTGAACCGGCCCAAAAGTGATACAACACTTTTCCAGGCCAAGGCTTGGGTCTAGGGGCAAAGTCTGTAGGTAAAGGTCTCCAATGGGCTGAGACAATCTTGTTTATCTTAAGCACACACTAGTATTCATTCTTGTTTATTGTAGGCAGGCAGGCTGCATCCGCATATGAAATCAAAGGAAATGACAAAACATATATAGGGTATCAAATGAAGCACGCACAGGCAAAAAAAGCCTTTTAATCGGAGTTAAAATGGAATCTGATCAGCTGGTGAGTCAGTCGATCACAGGCGGTGTGTGGTTTGGATATACTTGCAGAGTCCCTCGCAGTCACTAGGAGGGGACCAGATTTGGAAGTAGGCTTGGGCGCCGGTGAAGATGAGAGCTAGGATTGCGCCTATGAGCGCAAAAATGGTCCATGGGTTCTTGAAATAATCTTCCTTTAGTTGAGACATGTACATCTGGGTTTTGTACCGACGAAAGTGAGCTAACCCACTGAGCATCGTGTTATTGTAGTAATTATTGATTCCCCTTTTGACACATCGATAAGCCAAAGGATTTGCGACCAATTCATTGGCGAGGTCGTGGAAGAGGCTGGCTATTTCATCATCGCTGCCTAGGCAGTTGTCGAGTACTTTTGCAGACCGTAGAATCTTAACATCATCAGGGTGCGCGATGAGGGTACTGAAGAAGCATATGTAAGAAGTTACCCACAACTCATTTGGCTCATCTGAACTCATTTCGTCAGCTATCAAGTTCAGAAACATTGACTTTGTTGAGCCGTCCACATTTATTGGCGGAAGTGTCAGCTGTGCATAGGATCCGTGAGAAGTAAACCTTATTTTTGTCAAGTTAATGCCGTAGATACGCTCTAACTGAATCCCAATTGCCATAAGCTCCTTGATATTATGGGACGTGTAGGAAAAAAATTTAAAATCTATTTTTGTAGGGTTGATTTTGTCACTTTCACCGACCGCCATTTGTCGTACAAGGTACAGAAGATGTGAAGGTTGTATCTCCTGAAATGATGCGCTCCCCACAAAACAAATTAGTCTGACGAATTCATTGATCCGATGCATCCACTTATCCTTTTCCGATGGGTCCATCAAATTCTCGAGGACATTAAAGGGAAGTTGGTTCTCCAGCAAGAACAAGTCCTGTCGTGCGAAGGCTATATGGTGACTTCTCATCCCCAAATCATCTTCGAAACCTTCTACAACACACCAAATGTAATACAAAACAAAGCACCCATCCAGGAGGATCATCCTCGCAAATGTCTCGTCAGTGAAGCTCCGTGTTGATTCCTCATCATAATACTCTCTCACTTCACA
This sequence comes from Ilex aquifolium, assembly GCA_951799425.1. NCBI lineage: Eukaryota > Viridiplantae > Streptophyta > Magnoliopsida > Aquifoliales > Aquifoliaceae > Ilex > Ilex aquifolium. The sequence goes on along the minus strand of OX637405.1, from coordinate 3,985,664 downwards.
AATCCTCAAGATAATGTTTTCATATAAATGTCCAAGTCTTGTGGGGTCTTTTGAAACAAACTTACTTGCAATATGTGGCTTCAACTTCTGCACTTGCTCTAGCACGGGGTTGCCATGGTGGTAAGGCCCAATAGACACAACCTGTGGTACAAAGTATTTCTGGAAATCTTTTCTAGCTCGCAGCATCTCAGGCACCTTACGCATACGTGACTTGATCCGCTTCTGGGTTTGAGATTGATCATTTGAATTACTATTAGTGGCATCACCAGCATTGATAATGGATTTAATCCAATCCTCATCCCTGCTTGATAGATGGCCATTTATTCTGATATTCTGGCTTTCGCTCTGTTCTTCAGTCAGTATCGACTCCGCGCCCTCGGCCATCATCAGCTTCTAACAAGGCAGGAAATTTTGTTATGGCAGGTTGAATTTAAATTATACTACTTGAAAATAATTATAGATAAAGTCCACTGTAGACTGTCTAGATGGGAATTCCACTTCACTCACGTACAAAGAGATGAGTGTGAGGTCGGGCAATGGTGTCGAGTGAAATGGTTTCGTGTCAGGTGAAATAAGTTTGTGTCAAAATTTTTTTTATTCATACCCAATTCGTTTATATAAACGAGTTCAACTATCACACTCATATACAAATTGTTTATTAAACGGGTTACCTGATACAATCCGTGTGTCACCCGCTAAATAGGTTAGAGTATTTCGAGTCCACACGAAAAATTATCAACTCGCCACATATTACACATGTTTAACCTGTTTACTATAACAATAAATTATGGCTGAGCAAAAAAATAAAGACAAAAAATAAACATTAAATGACTACTAAATTTGAATGAATCTGAGAGATGAGAGGTGTGAGGTGAGGCAGAGGCTAAAAGACCTAACTTTTTAAAAAAAAAATTATAGTACCACTGTTAACGGGTTAAACGAATTGAAACGTGTTTATGGGTTAAACACGAAACCAGTTCGTTTACTTCATGAGTTTGTCGAATTAACCCGTTAACCACTCGAACTCGTTAAGACTACACCAAAACTCGTTAAATCCGTGTTGGTTTCATGATTCGTGTCTAGAATTGTCAAGCCTAAGTGTTACATTTACATAATTCTGGAAAGGAAAATCAAGCAAAATTCATCCACATTGCTTGCTAAGAACATCTCCAAGAATAGCTAAAACTCCAAAATAGCTAAAATTTAGCTTTTCAAAGATAGAAATCATGCTCCAACAGAAGATATCTACAAATTTTCTATCACTGTAGCATTATGTATAAATAGTTTATAATATATATTCTCTCTCCTCTTGTCATTTCTCACATTTTTTGTCCACTCTTTATCTTTCTCTCCATTTTTTTTCTCTCTCACTCTCTCTCTCTTTAATAGTCCCAATAAAGGCAGAAGATATGATAAATAATATTTAAAATAAGTAGTTAAAATATAAAAAATCTGTTAGAGTATGTATTAAAAAAATGAGTAGCTAAAATAGAAAAAGTGTATTTTTGGATAACTAAAACACAAAACCTTGTTGGAGATGCTCTAAGTATGATATGTACATTTTTTTGTTTTGTGGGGGAATTTTTACCACATGTGTCAGCTTACAAAGTTCGCTATCTCCTCCCTATGTGTGTGTAAGCCAAATACAACAATACACTATTCAGACCCACTACTGCGACGATTGGAAATAAACCATCCTATCACATGAAGCTGGATCCAAATACAACAATTCACTATTGCGATCCCTCGCTGTTGGGCCTTAGTTTGTGATGCTCATAGTCTGTTTGGTGGCAATGAAGCTATAGTGTTAATACACTAGTTAAGAGTTAACAAATACGAGCACAAGCAGCATACTTTCGGAAAGTTATCTACTTCACCAATGCAAAAACAGAAAATATATTGAAACCCAAAAAGCCACCATAAATTGAAGGCCAAGTTAAAAGGATAGCAGGAAACAGTGTGATGAAACCAAGTTCTTCAGTAAGAAAGGAAAAGCAACCTGCACATATTGAGGGGGGAAAAGTTATGTGTGACCTGTAATAAAATTCATAAAATCAGCTTCTTGAATCAACTTAAATAAGCCGTATAAGTTGGTCCAAAAGCTAAGGTCCAAACGCTGACTTATTTTACTCCAAAGCCTATAAAATTAACCTATTTCAATCAGTTCTAAATATGCCCATTGCCACCCCTTCTACCTTGAGGTCCAATCCCCTTGGTGGCAGTTGGGGCGGGTGGGAACCGCCCGGGACTAAGCCAAATTGACACCCCCCCTCCAAAAAAAAAAAGAAAGAAAATCCCTAATCATTTTCAAAAATCATCAGACGTGGTAAATTTGTAGTGTTTTCCAGTTAACTGCAATAGTTGTACTCAACATTGGCACAGAGACAGAGATTGAATGGATTAAAATTCAGGCAATGGCAATGATAATTTGTGTCTAAGTTTCCCATGCAGTTCACTCTATCAATAGAATTAACAACTAACCTTCTCTTGAGCGAAAAACTGGATTCTGAAAGTATGCATCATAAACAAACAAGAGTATCAATAGCAGGGAGAGAGAGAGAGAGAGAGATACCAATGTATTCTTTTTGGACGAAAGACAAAGGGAAAAAGAGCTCTTGATTTGTTCAAAAAACCTAGCAAGGGAAGAGCCACAAGATTTTGATTGATTTGTCTGGATTTATGTGAATACAACACTCAAAGTTGGACTATTTATAGATGAGTGAAAGCTTTGGAATCTTTTTATGGAACTTGGTATGCCTACTTAAGCTGGTGAGAATGATGCCTAACTAGAACGATTAGATTGAGACATCAACGAATATAGTGCTTTATAACAACCTCAAGAAAAGGATAAAACAATCACATCCGTACAATAGACTTGACAAACGTGTAGGGATTTTTGAGAACATAACACTTGAATTTGAGTTATATAAAGTTGGGTGAAGCCTAAGGAGTATTTTTGTGCAACTTAGGGATCGGATGCCCTCTTAAGCTGGGGACGTTCACGTAAAATTTGCACTATCAATGTTTAATTGAAAAATAGTTTCATAGATCAACGAATATAGTGCTTTATAATAGTCTCAAGAAAAGAATAAAGTAAACAAAGTCACATGAGTATAATAGAATTGACAAACAAGATTCGTGATCTGCCTCAGTAAAAAATATAGGGCAAAATCCAGTTTACCTCCTTGTGGTTTGGGTGTTTTACACATGACCCCCCTATGATTTGGAAATCAGCACATTACCTCCTTGTGCTTTTGGACTAAAATGCTACCGTTAGTTTTTCCGTTAGATTAGACCATCCGTGAATGTCACGCGCCTAACAGGAGATTTGACATAACAAAATGTGTTTCTTTCCAAAACTAGACACAAAAAAAGTACAATAATACCCTTCTTCAATCTTCATCTTCCTGAACAATTGACTTTCATATTTTTTCTCCAATTGTGTCGCCCAACAGCACCATTACCTCCACCATTCCTACTATGCAACAACACAAATTGCCACCGCCTCTGCGCACTCCACTAAATTACCACCCTACTGTGCACCACCACCATTGCCACCACTTCAAAGCCAAGTTCAATCAACTAAAAGACACTAGTAATAACAGAGGGATAGGAAACAAAGGAAATTTGAATTTTTGGGTATTCAAAATTTCGAATTTCGGATGTGAAGGGGGGCCTAATCCACCATTTTTAGGGTCAAGGAGTCCATTTTTGAAGTTAGAATCGAGAAAGAATGATGTTCGGTGGGTGAAAAATTGAATTAAAAATCGTGGCAATTTTTGAAAATGATGAACCCGTCACTTTGGAGCTCGATTTCCACTTACCTTGTGCATGATCTGGACAAACTAAATACATGGTTGGAAAGAGGATAGAAATAGGTTAAATTTAGGCATTTGAATCACCCAAAAAGGTTGAGAAACGAGGGAGAAATTAAGGCCAAAGTTGGCCCACATGTTGAAAAAAAATCGGGTATAAGCTTGAAACTTGAATTTTTGGGTATTCAAAATTTCGAGTTTCGGCGGTGAAGGGGGGCCTAATCCACCATTTTTAGGGTCAAGGAATCCATTTTTGAAGTTAGAATCGAGAAAGAATGAGGTTCGGTGGGTGAAAAATTGAATTAAAAATCATGACAATTTTTGAAAATGATGAACCCGTCACATTGGAGCTCGATTTCCACTTACCTTGTGCATGATCTGGACAAACTAAATACATGGTTGGAAAGAGGGTAGAAATACGTTAAATTTAGGCATTTGAATCACCCAAAAAAGTTGAGAAACGAGGGAGAAATTAAGGGCCAAAGTTGGCCCAAATGTTGAAAAAAAATATGGTATGTACATAACCTGTCAAAATGAGTTTGTGATCACCTTTGAGCTTAAATTCGTGAGTCACGGGGGCTATTTAAGGAAACAAGTCTGTGGGGTTTAAAACTAGGTTGATAGTAGAGGATATTGGCATTGGTTTGAGGAAGTTTGGTGTTTTGTAGAGAGAGAGAAAAACTTGTAAACTTGGGTGGTTGGTTGATTTTTCAGAAAATTAGGCAACAATTGAGAGGGAGGAAGAAGATGATGAATAGTTGAGGGTACTAAAGTCATTTTATCACTTTTGTTTACGGTGTTAACTATGCATATCAGTCCAAAAGCATAAGGGGGTAATGTGCTGATTTCCAAATCATAGGGGGGCCAAGTGCAAAACACCCAAACCACAAGGGGGTAAACTGGATTTTGCCCAAAAATATATATATAGTAATTTATATCTAACTCTTTTTATTTCTGTGACCAGAAATTTATATCTAACCCAAGAAAAGAATAAATCAACTAAGCTCAAAAAATTACAGTAAAATTGACAAATCGGATTTGTTCGAACTAATGAAAACACAACACTCGAATTTCACTATAAAGCTACCATTATTACAATAGATTTGACAAACTAGATTTGTCTGTCTCAATAAAGAAAAAGAATGTAGTGCTTTATAACTAGTTCAAGAGTAGGATATGTAAAACAATAAAGCTCTTAGCACTACAGTAAGAATGACATATAGACAAGATGTGTCAAGATTTATGAAATACAAAACTAGAATAAGGAGATCTGAGTTGCTTGTGGAAGGATCAAGTCATATGCGGTGTGTGGTTTTGATATAGTTGCAGAGGCCCTCACACTCACTAGGAGAAGACCAGATTTGGAAGTAGGCTTGGACACCAGTGAAGAAAAGAGCTAGGATTGCTCCTCCTAACGCTAAAATACTCCATGGGTTCTTGAAATAGTCGTCCATCAGTTGAGACCTGTAAACCTTGGTTTTATAGCGACGGAACTGAGTTAACCAACTTGACAATGTCTCATCGTAGTAGCGTTGGATATTATATTTGACAGCTGCATAAGCACAAGGATTTGGGACCAAATCACCGCCTATCTCGTGGAAGAGGTTGGATACTTCGTCATCGCTGCCTAGGAAGTTGTCCAGTATTTTTGCAGAACTTAGCATCTTAACATCATCAGGATGCGAAATGAGTTTACTTAGAAAGCAAATGTAAGAAGTGACCCATAATTCATTTGGCTCATCTGAACTCATTTCATCGGCTATCAAGTTCAAAAACTTGGACTTGGTTGAGTTGTTAACAATTATTGACGGAAGTGTCACGGTTGCGTAGGATCTGTGAGCATCAAAGCGTATGCCTGTCAAGCTACCTGAGTCGCTAGGTTTTATTTGAATTCCCACTGCCATAAGCTCCTTTATATTACGGTATGTGTAGCGATTAAATTGAAGGATGTCACCATGTTGGTAATCAACCATTCTTTTTCGTAGAAACTCCAGAAGATGTGCAACGCCTTCTTCTTGTTCTCTCCCTGTTTGCTCTTTGGTCACACAGTTCAGTCCGATGAACGTTCTCATCACAGTCATCCAGTCTTTCTTTTTGAGTATTCTTTCGTCCATTAAATCCTCGAGAACAAAGAATGGAAGTTGGTTCTCCAGCAAGAATAAGTCCTGTTGTGCCAAGGCTATGTAGACACTTTTCATCCCCAACTCGTCTTCGCTACTGTCATGAACACAACGAATGTAGGACAAAACAAAGCACCCGTCCAGGATCATCATCTGCGCAAGCGACTCGTTCTTGTAATTCTGTGTGGATCCCTCCTCATAACACTCCCTCACCTCACTAATCCTCTCCAGAATTTTGGCGTGCAATTCTCGGAGAATCTCTAACTTGTTTGAAACATACTTACTTGCAATAACTGGCTTCAAGTTCTCCACTTGCTGGAGCATGGGGTTGCCATGGTGGTATGGCCCAATAGAAACAACCTGTGGTACGAAGTATTTCTGAAAACCTTTGTTAGCTTGCAGTATCTCAGGGACCTTTCGCATATGTTGCTTTGGAGTTTGAAATTGATTTGACATGTTGGCAGCACCAGCTTCCTCAATCGATATGATCCATTCCTCACTACTATTTTTGTCCTCAGTCATCGTCAACCTCTAGCAAGGCAAGCAATTTTGTTACTCAGGTTATGATAGATATAGTAGTCTAATGTCGCTTGTCTGGATGGGTATCCAAGTTCATTTACATATCAAGACTAGTGTTACATTCACATAATTCTGCCAAGAATTCAGTGGAAAATCATCCAAATTGCACCCTAAGTAATGCTTGGTAATATGATATCCTCCCTATTTGTGTATATCAAATGCAATTCTAGCTATATAATATTACATATAGTCCATCTTACCCAAAACATAACAATGGTTTATATCGTTTAAATCTGACCACTTAAATTTTAACTTTTTAACCATAGTAATTCAATCTATTTATATTTAATATTTTAACCACAATAAAAAAAGTGTATTTTGTATGAGGACTCCCTAGTAATACACTATTTCAAAGCCTACTACTTCGATAGTTGAGATAAGTTTATGTAATATAATAGATGTGTCTTAAGTACAAAATTGATAGTAATTTGTTAAAGAACAATACTACTTGTATTTAATTTGAGAATCTAATGCATACCCACCATTAAATTGACAATAAACACAATCTAATATTAGGACACCTTTAATTCAATGATTGCAATGTATCAAGTCTCCTTATTAGATCTCAATAGTATTGTTTTTTGTTAAATAAATAATACTAGAAGGAGTAATGCTACATGAATTTAAAATATGGACTTAATTAATTATTGTCATTGATTTCACTGTGGGTCCTAGTATTTATTAGGACCCACTATCTATTCAATTGTTGTGATTGATCAAATCTACATTTTAAGTCCAAATAACATTTCTTTACTAAAAGAACATAATTTGAAGATCTAATTAGTGATCTAATTGATTACACTCATTAAATTAGTTGTGAATTTCAGAGTTGACTTTTCAATCCAAATAGTACATCATATTCCTTAGTAAAATAACATGTAATAATAACTTTTTTATAACCGTATAGATATTATATTTCTTCTTTTTTCTCTCTAAAATAAACTTATCCATTTCTCTCTCTCCCATTTATATCCATTAAATAGATTCTTTGATTTGTGCAGAACTTTAGGAAGAAAAACACAACTTTTTAGTAGACGAAGGTTATTACATATTGTCATTTCAATATTAGACTGTTCTCGTTAGCTGTTATACTTTAGTCTTGGAATTTTTAGAGGGGGTCAAGTGCATCATATACTGTATCATATACCGTACATGTTTTAAAATACAGGGAGATATTGAATGTGAATATCTACAGAAGATCAAGAAAGAAAAAACAATTACTGATGGGTTGGCTCAGATTAGACCCAGATTACAGATGTAGATCAGGTCTAGATCACATATGTAAATCAACAAAGGCTCAGTCATAATTTTAGTTGGGTCAAGCCCAACTTTCTAAGAGACTCAGTCCATTATCAGCGCATATGAGAATCTCCATCAAAGGAGAGGGAATCCGTAAAACGCGGTTAACAGGTGCACATCGCCAATTTTACGAGATCACCTCACCCGTTACGAAAATAAAGTCGGCCTCACAGAACTACTTCGCTCCCCGTTACGAGAATGACACCTCAACCAGAGATCCCTCAGAGCCGTTATGAAATTTTATTTACCTATAAATTGTAAACATCGCCTACACATGAGGGGCATGACTTACATTTCAACACTCTACATCTCGAGTACTAAAATTCTCCGGCCACCATAGTCATTTCCTGTGGAGTAGGTCACTCAGATCGAACCACATAATCTATAGATTTGATTGTGTTGAACCCATTTCACTTCATACTTGATTGATTTTGTATAAACACTTTTGTGTATCATCAATTACCATAAGAAATAATACTGAGTCAAAACTGGGAAGATTATTTTTTTGTATTAAAAATAAGTATGCAGAAGTAAATATTTCGCATGGAAATATTTGTATCGAGTATCATACTGTGTATTCCCTACAAAAAAGTAAGAATTCTAATACCCTCCTGCTGAGCTTGTGTTAATATACCATTAAACGAGGTAAATGGTAGCTCTAATGGGAGGATCTTATAGGTATTTTCAATCTCTCAGAAATGATTGGAGTAAAATTGCATATTTTCAATCTCTCCATGTAATTTCAAGTCCACTCCACTAGCCAAAAATTGCTTGTATAGATACTGGTTGTTTACCGTAGCACATCAACAATCTTATGAAACAGAATAAGATCTACCCAAAAGGAAAGAAAAAAAATCCCCCAATCATATCACAAACCATCAGATGTGGTGAGTTTTGCAGTGTCTTGCCAGTTTAACTACAAAAGATGTATTAACATTGGCTCTAAAAAATTGGCACAGGCTAGTTCAATGGTTGAATAAGGGACGAAGTGAAAATCCACATTGCATATCCTAACTTTTAGTCAAGCTGGCCACATAAACCCCGGGTTTAACAGATATATGTGGTTAGAGGTTGATAGCGTGCATTCAAGTCACAATAATTCTCCATTTATAAAAAGTCAAAAACATTGAACTTAGAAAAAGAATTGAATGGGCTGGGATTTTGGCAATGAAAATGATCAAGGTGCGACAATCATAATCTGTACAAAGCCTATCAATCTGCTCACTCTATCCATAGAGTGGACAAATAGCCATCTTTTGGGAGAAATGCTGATCACTGGAATAATGAATTTATTAACAAACACCAACTTTAAGAAGAACAAAGTAGAGAGAGAGAGAGAGAGAGTACCTGTATTCTTTTTGGAGGGAAAAAAACAAAGGGACAGAGCGCCTGCTATGCAGAAAAACCCTAGCACAGGAAGAATCCCAAAAGTTTGATTTATTTGTCTGGACTTGAGCTAATACAACCCTCGAAATTGGATTATATACAGTTGAGTGAAGCTAAAGAATATACTTGTGCAACTTAGGTGTGTTACTTAGCTGGTGAAAAGTATTTGTACTGTTTAATCTTAGAGATTTAAGAATCTTCTACTTTATAATAGCCTCAAGAGAAGGATAAAGCAATAAAGCTCTCTATCATTACTGTAGAATCTCACAAAGCCGAGGCCATAATAAAACATCGCTTAGAGGATAGATATTGCGTAATATTTTCCTCTAATTACAAATTTTATCATAGGTGGAAGCCTTGTACAGTAGGTACAACTTTTTTTTTCATTCTTATAGACCAAAGACCTAATAAATTTGTTGGACATGAGTCGATAAAGTAGGTTTAATTCCAATGTAATAGGAGCTTTTTCATTAACTGTGATGAGTAAAGGCAAAAAGGATATCTTCTTGGTACTTTTAACATATAGTTACATTACATACACAAGGTCTCCCACCACAAGTTTGGTATATAACATCATAATGTAGATATCTTTTTCTCTTGAGAAGGGAGGAATAATCCTAGCCTTGGGTGAAAAAGACAAAAATAGCCTCTAAAGTTTCGAACAAATGGTGGATTCTTCCTTTCCCTTTAGATAAATATAAAACCTCTTTTTCATCATCAAAATAATTTGCAGATTCCTCATTTTATTGGCAGAATTGATGAAATAACTAGGTTAAACCCTAACCTACTTGCGGACAAACACGAAATAAAAAAAGATGAATTTAAGATGATCAAGGTATTCACAAAAATCTAGAGAAATCAACTCTAAGAGTAGCTCAAGTAATAACAATAGAGTTTAAATCTTAACACCCATTGGGGCCAGACTATGAAGTGCGCATAAACTTTGACTTGATCGGGGAAAAAATTAGTTAAAGTGCACATAAACTGACTCGGACACCCCTAACCGCTGAAACAACTCTTATACATGAGACACTTTATTGAAGGAAAAGATTTTTGCGATTCTATCCATAAGTACAGATATAAAAGCCAAATTAGTGAAGGGAGAGATTCTTTAGGATTCTAATAATAACTATGATTTTATCTAGAGAGGACAATGTTAACTCGTTATTCATTAACCTGTTCATAAATAAATAGGTTAGATACATATATTAATTAATACGGATTCTAAATTGGTTGAGTAATAAAACTCACTTTAATTAAGCAGGTTAAGATGAATTACAAATATGTACTCATTTGATTGAATACTTATCTTTCTATTAAATAACAAAAGTATACAGATACTAATACACCCAAAAAATACACACATACACTAATACACACAAAAAAAAAAAAACACATGCACACACTACCACAACAGGTCATATCCTCGAAAAGCATATCCAGACAGCTGAGAAGAGCAGAACACGTTGTGTGCCTTTCCAGCCTATGGTCCTGGTGGTGGTGGTGGTGGTGGTGGTTGATGAAGTTCAACATGCACTTTCAAGTCTGTGAATGAAGAACAACGGAACAAAAATACTGAATAACAAAATTTGGCTGCTTACCAAATGGAAGCCCGGGAGGAATGCATTACCTTCAAATTGTGTTCCCATGAAATAAATACACAAGCTGTGGTGGAAACACTGAACATATTTCAAAAAAATCGGATAAGACAAAAAAGAAATATACATTGGGCGATCAACAATTCTTTTCACCCAAAGGCACTAACAACCAAAATAATACTAGTGCAAAAGAATGTAACAAACAATGCATGATGTTGCCTGACAGGAAATTGCAGTATTTCTCAAAATTTTCCTCAAGAAAACAAAAATCTCAACATTTGTACGAAAAATATGAACTAGAAAAATAGAAGGGAAATAGTTTGATTTACTTTGCCAGCAATGGCAGCCCAGAAACATCAATCATAAACTAGCATTAGGAAAGATCACGACTGCGGTTTGCTGCAGCAACAACAGCATTCATCAAGATCCCCCGAAATCCACCCTTCTCCAATTCATGAATACCGGCAATGGTTGTCCCACCAGGTGATGCAACATCATCTTTGAGCTGACCTGGATGCTTCCCTAAGTTGGTGGTCATGGATGCTGCCCCTAATACCTGCAAAAGAAAATATGCACATTTCAAGTTGCCAGCACAAAGATGATTATAATTATTAAGATCATGAATGAGCATGATGTTTCTCTTTTCAGGCCTACGAGGATTACACTTTGAACAGAATATCCCTAACTAAGTGAAATACTACTAGTTCCATCCCTTACGGGAAGCGGATAGGCATCTTATAGAAAAAGAACCCACAGCAAAGAATGAAAATCAGTAGTAGTAGAAGTTGGATATAATTTGAATGAAATTGCATTTACGAGATATAGACAAATACCCAAGAAATGATAGCATGGTAGACAATTTGAATAGAGTATAGTGAAGTCTGTCGGTAGTAGTATCTTAGGGGCATACAACAATTTTCCACTGAAGTTGACATTTAAAAAGAATTGTGGCAAAGATATGAAAGAAAGCATTTGATCTAAGTGGTGGTCATTTGATTGAACCAGGTAGGCAAAACGTGAGCATGAAACTCTCAACCTACCATGAATAACATCTACAGTCCATTTTAGTTATTTTCCTTGCATGGGATGGATCAGAAAAGGTAGCTTGCTTCTCTTCTACACCTTATGTAGTGATCAGCTATCCTCGTGATATGATATGCCACATCAACCAAGACATCACTGCACAACGAAGGGTGTAAGAAGTGAAGAACACAGTCTTCCATGGGCAGCTAGGATTAGATACAACATGCATATCGATCATGTTGTATATGCTGAATATCGATCATGTTTTGGCCAAATTTAATACCTGAAGGGATGGAATTTTGAATATGCAGCGTAAAATGCATATCGATCATGTTGTGACCCACTTATCCAAAAAATGAATGTCTTTTGCAAATTGACCCACAGGGAGAAACCTCTTCATTGGGTTAGGGAACACACAAGATGTAGGTTTCCAATCCATTTGTTGAGATATAGATTTCTGGGCCTTGATGAATGGCCAATCACCTTTATGTGCAAAGGGAAGAACGGCCTAGGCATTTAACAGGATGGAATAACGAGTCAGAACATTGAGGACCACGAGTGATACATCTCATTCGGCAACCTCAAACATAGCTGTACATCCAAGACCAGGGAAATAGAAGCGAAAAGAAGAACATCTAAGAACTCCCATCACTATTAAGCCTAATTGCACGTGATTCAACTTTTGCAATTACCAGAACTGAGTTTTGCTAATTAAATATTGCAAGCTTAAAGTTGATCTCGAGTTGGAGGGCATAGTTGTTGTTATTGACTAGCACTATATTTGGCAGTCCAGGCACCAAAGCAAAACCAAGCAGACTCAACTATGGAAATATCCTCCCCTGCTGATATCTTGCATTTTAGACATTAAAGGAGAAGCACTTCCATTCCTCATAATAAGAATGAGAAGAGAAAAGGACTGAGAATGCATATGTAAGACAAGATCTAAAAAAATGGACTTTTAATCTAGGAATGTTCCAATTGCTTTCAATTCTGCATGCATTGCATCTGAAATCAGTCATTCACAGAGGGTCAATTATTCAGAATCTACTTTGAATAAGCTAAGTATCTAACTTCGGAGAATATCATAAATTTAAAGGAAATTGTCCTCCTGTGGAATAACTGTTGCAAAAACCTAAAACATATACTATAAAAGCTTCCAATCTTATTCAGGAACTGGAAGAGAAGGTGCTATTATCCAATTATTAAATTAAAATATAACCATATTTTCATATAAGTTATAGTTAGGTTATGTAGGGTATCAGCTTAACATACCGTTTGAGAAGCTAGACCAAGTGCAAGTTCACGTGGTAGACCTGCAGCTACCCCTCCATCAGCCAGAGCTTCTATTGCTAAATATATATATGCTGGCCCGCTGCCACTGAGCAGTTAAAGAGAAAAAAAGTCTCATCACAACAAGCTAAAATTAGCCCATCTCTATCCACCAAAACAGAGAATTATCCATATCAGATTTGTGCAAGTGTGCCTATTCCACACATGCCCCCACAACCAACTTTATGTTGTGCGCCAGCCACCAGCATATAATGTCTTCAGTTCTTTTTTTTTTTAGGGACAGTAAAAGAATAAACATCAGCTAAGGTTCTTAAATCATGAAAGAAGCAATATACCTCAGACCCGTAATTGCGTCAAACAGTTTCTCGTCAGCTTTCCATAGCTTGCCAATAGCTCCAAATAAATCAGCTATTAGTTTCCCATCTTCTTCTGTTGCAGCTGCCCCCAAGCTCATAACTATACGAATGTAGATTAGGAACAATAACATCTTTTAAAATTTGTACAAACTCAATGCAGAAATTACAACATGCAATCATGAGCTAAAGATTTGATCTAAGCACAAGTCAATAGAGCCAAAATGCAAATTTGACCTTAGTCACCTGACAGAATTGAAAGCTCGAGGGAAAATAGAAAAATATTTATGTTTTTTTTTTTTACTTTTCTTGTCAACCCATATCAATAGAATAGTCATTAACGTGTTTGACAATTCCCATATTTAGAAACAAGAATGCACCAAAAGATACAAATTCCCCATTTCATTTTCTGAAAATTCGGAGATAGTCCAGTTAGTTCTAACATCACACCCCACAATGTTTTGAAATCTTTACACCTCAAGCAATCAAATCTTCTATCCCCATCTATACAATTGTTTCACAAAAGATAGGGATTTTAAACTCATGTTTACTGCAAGCCTTTAAACTTAGGTCACCATTTCCAAACCAATAATGCTTGACCAAATTTTGGGACCAAATTTAGAACTCAAATGACATGGCAGCATATTATTTAGAGTCTTTATTGGGGCCCAAATGACATGACACCAAATAAAGAAGCCCAAGTCAGCTGTCATGTCATTTGGGCTCTTAATTTGGTCCCAAAATTTGGTCAGTGTAGCATTACTGTTTCCAAACTGCCACATTGTTCTCCATTTACCATGGAGAAAAACATTCAGCCTAGACAACTTCAGACCTCCAAGCAGAGATCCTGTCCGCATAACATGGATTTTATATGCTAATTTTCCAGGAAATAAGAAAATTGAAATATAGACAGTTCCAAATTTGCATTTAACTGCCATCATAGAGAGGTAAGATTTCAAATGGCAACATCACTATGAGCCTCAATCTCTTCCAAGAACTTTGAATTTATCAATATCTCCACATAACTTTGACCTCATCCACACACACACATGCACATAATCACACAGTCACATAAAGGTCTCTACCCAACTCTGCATTGTGAGCCAACCAACACAAACGAAAGAGGAAAAACAAAAATACAGAGGGATAAACTAAACCATAATAGTGTTGAGTCCTTGAAAACATCATAGGTATCTTCATTGCTGTGTTCTCTATAATAAATTCTATAGAGTGTATATAATGCTACAAAAGCTCTGTAAAATTAGCTCACGGACATTGTACTGGTCAAAGTTAAAGATGATAAATATGCAACATGCTACATCAATCGTCCTCACGTTGAATATGATAGTAGATTGATGTCACTGAATCCACCAACAATTCTCAGACACACAACAATCAACACCATAAGGCAGGGGGTAAAGTAAAGAATTTATACCAGATGCTGCCTCGCCTACCGCAGCAGGAGTATTCGGAATTACCCTAATAAATCGGCTGTTACCGGCCCATTCCTAGATGAAACACGACAATTACTATAAATGTTAAAACTTATCAGAAACTTAAAACTGAAATAAAAAGTACTTAATTGATATATAACTAATTGCATACATGAATTTCGTAACAGGGATCAACCACAGAGGCCAAGTAAAAGCAATGAAGCAAGTGGGAAAATTAATGCATAACTCAACCAGACAGCTTTTTCCCAACAATTTGAAGTAGACTACAAATTGAATTGGAACTTGGGTTAAGGCTCGGTTGAGTTGGGGTGAGTTGCACATGAATCGCATCCCACCATTGTGTTTATTACGAGTCACACTTTATGTTAAACTGCAAAATATCACATCCTTTTTTTAATATCTCATTCGAAGTCAGTTTTGGTCTAACTTTACCCCTCATAAGCTTCTGTATTTTGAGGGAAAAAATCTTCATTCATTTCCACTATTTTATTAAAGAAACGGATCTTTTTTCTTCTAATAATAGACTACTTAAGTAGAAAGGCAAATAAAAAAAATTTCAAGCCACAATTCCAATCAATAATTAGTATCTTTATGTTAAATAGCTTATAAGGGCTAACAAAGGGATGTTACATGATAGAATAAGTTCCCCCCTAGACATGGACATTCCTGATTTTGTCATCTAACCAGGATTGAAAAAGACTGTAAAATAAGGCACCCTTCATCACAAGCTCGAGATGCAGCCTTCTTACATAAAAGCCACTAACTACAATTCTCTCTTATAACCGATAAGGATATGTGCGTTCTATCTAATGAACCATTGCCATAAAAGCTTATGTTAGCATTGAGCCTTAGTGAACTAATCTCTTTAAAGGCATTGCAGACAAGGACAATCGCAAAAGCTCAGGTGCACAAACCTGTAGATATTTTAATTTAACTCCTGCAACAACTGACACTAGAAGCTGCTTTTTGGAAAGTAGTGGCTTCAATTGCAAGACCACATCTTTAACTGCAATGCCATAAAAATCATAATACTAATTATTGTGAACAAAAAAAATCATAAAAGTGTTTTCCATGATATTTTCATCCATAAAAATCCAGACATAAAAATTCACATTAAAAAAAAAGTAATGTTACATGGACTTAAAAACTAGACTTAAAAATTAGACTTGATAATCACAACCATTGAATAAGTAGTGGGTCCCAATAAATGCTTAGACCCACAATGAAATCAATGGTTATAATTATCAAGTCTAGTTTTTTAGTCTAATTTTTAAGTCCAATTTTTAAGTTCATGTAGCATTATTCTAAAAAGAGAGAAAAATCAGAAATGACAAAAAGAAAATTTTACAATCAAATGAGATACAATAAGCTAAATAAAATAAGTGCAACCCTTTGAACAATATGTAAGATTCCCGGAGGTGGGGTGGAATAGGACTTCTAATTTTTTTTTAATGTTTTTTCCTGATAGTCACTTACCGCTTTCAGCTTGAGGCTAGGGTATCTAGATTAGTGATGTGAAAAACGTGTCAAAGGGCAAGGTGAGGCGCACCTGAAGAGCCTTAATGGGCCTAAGGCGAGATGACATCACCGAGATACAGTTGAGGGGCTGCGTCTCGTGCACCTTGAGCTTAATCCCAAGGTGCATAAGGCATGAGATACTTTTTTTTACCTTCACTGATTTATTTTGGGCCATTGACCTAATGATTTTGATTCAAGTATATATGCATAGCCCTATATTAGAGCTGGTCTTCTCCATCCATTCTTCTTCCCATTACCCAAATGCCATCTGACTTTTTCCTTTTCTAGTTTTCAGTCCAATTTTGCAACAAAAAAAAATACACTTAGCAAGCTTATGCCCCCAGACTCATTTTATTGATATTTCTATGGATCTAATCTTTTTATTCTCATTTTCCAGACTTTTTACATTGTTGCCTCTTCTATTCCGATCATAGCAAAAAAAATTAAGCTATTGTTAATCTTTATTTCTGATATTTCAATGTCATTGGATTAACTGTGCATGACTGTGTTTGATTGGATCCTTGAACTCGATTGGTTAATCTATTTAATTGTGTATTCAACTGAATTGGATTCTTGTGCTATTTAATTGCTAGATTGCTTTGCTTGCCCCTTTTTTGTTTGATTATTTATATTGTTCAGTTGATTAAGTAGGAACAGCTAATTCTTATGACTTTGCCTGTGTTGAAAAAATTGCTGTATTTGCTTGTTATCTGTAACATGCATCCCTTTTTGATTAATCCAGTACCTCACCTTAAACCTCATACCTAGGTCATAGGAGATTTTGGCACCTTGTGCCTCAAATAACACTTGTTAGTTACTCTGAATTGAATTTCTAATGCTGATTAAGGGCAAGTAATAGAAAGTTAACCCTAGGTTGATCAAGCAGCTTACTGGCATAGAACAGTTTCTGCACAAAAAACAGTTTCCTCAATTTACCCTGATCAACTAGGTCATATTTTAGTCAATTAAGTCTGGTTGACTAGCTATTGAGCTAGTCAATTAGGCCTAACTGCAGAAGCCCCCAATATGTCTGTGCTTATTTAGTTTAAGGTCTTTGGTAAATCGCTTAGAAATTTTGCATTCTCTATTTGAATTTTTCTAGTCCATGTCACTCGATCTAATTGTGTACTTAATATTCCAATTTATGCCTGTTCTCAAAATACCATTCAGATATTCAGTAAAAGTCAACTATTTCATTTCAACATATGATTATAATCAATTTAGCATGAATAGCAAGTAAAGCAGATAAAATACTAATGAACACTAAGTCACCAATAAACACACAATGCTTAGTAGCTCGAGCCTGCATCCACTCTGCCAACTACCTCAATTGCACCACAATCCACTAATGAGTTTTGTTGGCCCACCCAACCAGTGTTATTAAAAGCGCGCCTAGGCGAGAGGCGAGGCGAGGCGAGGCTATCTCGCCTGGAAGACCCCAGGCGAAGCGACCTTCAGCGAAGCAAGAAAAAAGCGATCAAGGCGTTCGCTTTTCGCTTAAGCTCCAGGCGAAAAAGCGAGAGCTTCAGTCCAGTGAGGCGAAATGAAAAATCACTCCCCAGCCTAGACATTTTACTTTTCTAGGACTTACAAGTCTTCTTACAATTACTTCCAACCACCTAGAGAGCCCTCACAAGACACTCAAGAGATAGTTGTTGAGGGTTTCTTCCTAGGCTGGCCTACAAACAATACCATAACAGGTTTTCACTGGACTCGCCAAAACCTCCTAGCACCATGACTACACCTCAATTAAGGATTTGAAAACATACTATGGGTCTAGCCTTTTCACAATTATGGCTCACAAGAACTCACAAGCTCTCCTTCAGCCAGGCCTCTCTCTGGTGGGTAGGGTCAAAGTTGTAGTAAAAAAAGTGTCTGAAATTACAAAAATATAGCAATTCACCTCAAATGAAAGATGCTCACTGCTGCCTTTGTGCTTCAGAATCTTAAAGTGAGACTTTGATGGGGAGGGAAGTATGTAAATCTCTCAAAACTCTCCCAAATCACCCCAAGGGTGTTAGCTAATATGCATGGAATATTAGCTCTTAAACCATCAAAAATTACACATTGAAAGCTAGTATAGGTATTTATAATGGGGGCAGTAACAGTTAGCTAAATGGTCAGATTTTTTAAGTCAACTAGCTAGTTCAGTTCCAATTCTTCTGTTTCATTTATCGGACATTTAGATGATTTCGGACCATTCTCAGACGATGTGTGGACTAAGTCTAAGCCTAATCCTGAATCCCTATAATTCTAAGACTCGTCCCTACTGCTTGAAGTGCTCACAGTTAATGATATGTGTCTGTACTAAAATCTTCAGGTTTGATGCTTGCATTTGCATTCTTCATATGTTTGCTAAAGTTGTTCTCCAAGCTGAAATAAAATGAGCTCACATGATTCCTTTCTTTTACCTTTTCTCCATTAAGAATTGGGACCGAATCTCAATCTTCACAAAAGCACACACAACGTGGGTGAATCGTTGTCCAAGAATAGAGAGAAATGAAAAAACATATAGACATAAATGAGAAAGTGGGAAGCTCCGGATGGATAGGAATGTTCCACTTTATGTTGATACATGGAATTCTGTCCTTCCATTCATTTTGATGATATTATTAATCAGGGTTAGAAAAGGTATTGCAATGCGTTTAAATAAACAGACAAAAGTCCCTCAATCGCTTAATAGAGATAAGACACTCACTATGTGAGTGCACATGTAAAGTGTGAGAAGGAGAGAGACAGATACTTCTTTGGGTTATGGGGAGTAGCGAGCAGCATTCGAGGATTATGCCAAAAGCAGGAGATACCATGCCACCAAGTCAATTCTCTTGCTTAATAATATAATATAAATTAATAGATGTAAAGTGAAATGACCAAATATTGAGTGGAATAATGAGACAAGTAAAAGCTACAAGTACCAATTTGAGGTTTCACAGAGAAGATGACAACATCGCTGTCTTCAACTACCTGGTCAGAGGAAATCATTTAAAACTTGTTATTAGATTTTTTTTTTCAGTCATGATATTAGATACAATTACCATATTTTATCATCAAGGCATAATGTATTGATAAGGTGCAATCCAATGTCCAATTACCAGATCCTCGTATACTTTGACACAAAGATAAAACAAACAAAAATAAGAAAAGTAGCTTTAGGCATCTATACGTTTGCATAAATATGTAACAGATTAGAGGGAGGGACAGGGCTTGGAAAGTCTTCCCTCATTTTCTTAGTTTTTTTAAAAATTTATTTAGTTACAAAAGAAATTAATCCAATCAACACTTAACACTTGTTTGATGGAACCACTCTTCCCCATTCCACCAAATAACTACCATTTATCTATTTTTTTTCAAAGTGCAGATTTTATCCTGTACAACTTTCCACAACTCTGTAACTTCCCAAGTGGCCAGGCGGGAGAGAGGGTGAAGGGTGAGAAATAAGGAACCTGGGGAGAAAAGGGTGATAAAGGAGGAATGCAAGGTGGAGGGGAGAGGTTGTAAGTCCCATCCATCGCAGGGAGGTTAGGAACCCTTCCCTCCCCATTTTACTAATTTTAAAAATTCTGGTTACTAGATTACCAAAACAAATTTTCATCTAGTAGACTCATTCACACTTGTTTTCAAGGAGATAAAAATATTTTTGCAGTCTTATAATTGCCCATTCCGATGTTTGATAATAACTTGGATTAAGTGCTGGAATAAATTCAAAATTCATTCTAATAGTAAAACAAAGTACCCCTTTATTGAAATTAAATTAAATTTGATTGAACTACTCCTGATGACATTAAAATAATATAATTATTTATAATGCCTTAGTTCCAGAATCTCAAACACTGTGACCCGCCCCAAGACCCCAGACACGGTCCCTGTCCCCAATCCTTTCATTCCCTCCCATGCTCCATTACCATCAATCAAATACAGCATAAATCTGTATCCAATATATCCATGGGGTTCAATAGGAATTCACAAAAAAAAAAAAAAAAAACACAAACATGGAGTGATAAATGTGTGTGCGTATGAGAGCTGGTGTGTGAGAGAGGGAAAGAAAGGATTACTTGATTATTGTGATCGTGAACCTTGACGCCGAAGGATTCGAAAGCGCTTCGGCGACCCGAATTGAGATGGGCAGTTCGAATCCGTGAAGCGGGTAATAAACCGGATTTGACGACGCCTCGAGCAATACTCTCGGCCATTTTGCCGGCTCCGATGAACCCTAACTTGTAGGTATCGTTGGGAATCGGAACAACACCGGCCATGGTTGTGTGCGCGCGAGTCAGTGTTATTATTCCGCAAGGGACTGAAATTTAACCCTGTTGTTATTCCAAATTATCTGTTCTATTTTTTTTTTAGTTATTTGTAGAAGTTTAGCAGGGCTAGATTACGGTTATGGCTTAAATTGTCTTTAAAGACCGTTTGCAAGTTCTCCTTCTTTTCGATTAGTTTATCAATTGTCTCGAGTCGAGTGAAGCGAGTTTTTGTATCAAGCATCTTTAGGTTTGTGTTAAAAAATATTTTATTTATTTTTAACGAATTATATCACATCAGATTACTAATTATTGTCTGTGCCTAAAAGTACAGAATAATAAAAAAATGGTAAATAATAAACATATTTGTATTCATATCCAAAATCAAATCACAAACATAGAGGATAAATAAATGAATTTAAGCATCGATTGTAGTGAGGATGAGAGGTGGTGGTGGTAGGAGACGGTGATGGTTGTGGTGGGTGGCAATGACCGTGGTGACGGTGGTGGTGGTGGCGACGGTGATGGCGGTGGCGGGGGCGATGGCGGTGTCGACGACGGTAGTGGTGGCGATGGCGATGGTGGTGGCGGCGGCGATGGCAACGACGGCGACGGTGGTGGTGGTGGTGACGACGACGACGGCAACAGTGGTGGTGGCGGCGGCGACGACGGCGGTGGTGGTGGTGGCGATGGCGGCAGCGGCGACGACGGTAGTGGTGGTGGCGGTGGTGGCGGCAGTGGTGGTGGTGGTGGTAGAAGTAGTGGTGGAGCGATTTCAAACACTATTTTTAAAAAGTATTACTTATGAGAAATAATTTCTAAAAGTACTTTTAAAAAGTCACTCCAAACACACCTTTAAGGGCTTATTTTTCCTATTAAATTTAGGGTGTTAATATTAATCGTTAGATTAACTTTAATGTAAAATTTAAAGAGATCTGAACCGCGAAAGCAAAAATCATTTTGTTTATCTTTTGAAATTTGAATTGTAAGCTACTTTATTATATAGATGTTGTATATAAATAAATTTTTTTTTTTTTTTTGTTATTGGTATATGAATAGTGTGTAATTAGTAAATAAATGAGTAGTATGGTGTATTTCTTTAAATTGATTTCACTCTTATCAAATACATTTATTAATCATGTTATGTTGAGTTCATTTATTTATAAGATCCAAATCCTCTAATTTCATGACGTGTTAACTGATCGTTTTCATATTTTGATAACCCTATGTCTAAAGTGCCTTTTCAGCGGGTAAGAGTGCTGCTAACATCATGTCTTGACGGAGATTTTGTAACCTCCCTTGTGTGCCTTTTTTTGGATCTGAATGTTTTCCATTACTCATTCTCTTCGATTCTCCTTAATACAGTGCTAGATAAGCGACATGTATAAAATTTTGAATTTTAATGGACAATATTTTTTCTTTGTGAGAAAATTCATTAATAATGATTAACACTCCACCAACAACAAAATGAATGAGGAAATATCTCATCCATTGAAATTTAAAATTTTACACATGTCACTCATCTAGCACTGTATTAAAGGGAATTGAAGGGAAAGGGTAATGGAGGGGATCTAAATCCCCTTTTTTCTAGCTCAAAAAAAAAAAAAAAGGTGGATGCACAAAATCTATATTCTAACCTATTCAAGCATAAATAATCATCTATATACTTGTGATAATTTTTTTATTGAAAGGATTGCTTAAAATTTAAAAATTTACAAAAGATCGATCATGAAAAGTTATAGAAAATGTTAGAAGGTGGATGCACGGTTTATTTTTAATTTGATAAAATTAAAATTCTTAAAAAATATATGTAGGGAAGGATTTCACCTATACTAGTAATTGACGAGTCCAAATTTGACTGGATCAAGCCCAACCTGAACAGACCGAGAAAGCCCAAAGGAGATACTATTCGGAGCTGGGCCGTAAAACAATACGGAAGGCATAAAGGTAATTATGGCCCCAAGCCAATACAAGGGACAAAGGACCCAAGGCCAAGGCCAAGGGGGCGCCGCCCATGGAGAGGCCACCCTTGGCGCCGCCCATGTAGGCGCCTGCCCCTTGATCTCCTCCTCCTGCCTTGATCTCCTCCTCCCTTGCCTCCTCACTCCATGAAGGCCTCCTCCGACTCAAGCCTAGCCCATTCCAAGCCTAGTCCAGCTCAAAGCCTCCTCCGACGGAATAGGGACACGAGGGAGAAAATATCGGGATACACACCGGAGATCAAATCCTACCATACTTGTACTTACCATAGTGGTGGAATCCTACCATAACTACACTTACTAAAATAGTGGTGACCGCCTCAGCTCACCGCATTAGTGAACCTATATAATGTAAGCTCTCTCCACTTGGAGAGGGATCTTGTGATTTACACATACCACACCTCCTTGAGACCTCTACACCAAGCCTCTCTCCCTCTCTCCACTGAGAGCTTTGCCTCTCTACACCAAGTCTCTCTCCCACAATACACTGTAACTCTCCGGAGTATCATTATTCATCAATAAAGAACACCAGGCCACCGCTGCCGTTCCCGAAAGTGGACGTAGGTCATCCGAGACCGAACCACTATAAATCTCTGTGTTAATTCTCTGTTTATGGTTTTGATTCATTGATTGCCGTTGATTGCTCATTAATTACTCGTTAATTGCATCATTATCCATATTTGACTGTTGATCTTGCCAAAGACGATTTTGTGCATCATCAGTAATCATAAATACAAAAACACATAAATTGGAAAGATTGTCCAATAAGAAAAAGTATCACGTGATTGGACCGAAATCCTACTCGAATAGTTGGAGTCCTTCATATCCGGGTATGATGATGATTCGAGAATTTATGTGCATATTTAATTGATAATGTATAACATTTTATATATAAATGTATAATATTTTGTGTGTGATATACACGAAAAGACAACGCCAACTTTGCAAGCACTAAAATTTTGTCTTAGTTGTCCGAGTGTTGAATTGGTCTTTGCCACAGACTCAGAGTGTTGTCACTGTTTACGTCATGAGTGATTCTTGACAGTATGTTTGCTATCGTAATACCATGAAATTTGTGAATGAAAGTTTGACGCACACAAAGGAAAATCTGAAGCAAACTTTTCTTTTGACCATTATTATTTACTACACAGGTAGAATTATTCCAATTATTAGATTTTTGGTTGCGTCCCATGTTTGGATTTGAATGATCAAAGCAACATGCTTTGATAATACCCGTTAATCCAACAAAGGTGTCATGTTACTGATAAATCGAGAATACTAACGAGAGAAATTGTATAAACAATTCGTTTGATATTTTTAAAATAATGGCTATTATCATAAAACAGAAAACGAAGTGTAGTTTATGAATCAAATCACGTTCTTTAAAATACATGTTTGCTTAAGCTGACCAAATAGCAAATTAGTAACTATAAAATTGTATGTGGATTGCACGAATATAAATAGAGTGATTACATCGGGATTGCTTTGGGTGTGTGAGTTATTTAAATATCTTCACTTGCACTTCCCCTTTTAAGGGATTGTGTAAGTGTTGTGTTAAAAAAAAAAACTAAATAAATTTGACAAAATATAAGCATGACACGAAATTTACTTTCTTTTTTTTGGGGTTCCGCTTATTGCGGTACTCAGTTATGTGCATTTGGAAGTTGTTAAATTGAAATCCGGCCCAACAGGTAAATGGTGCATGCAGAGGATTCCAAAATGAATTGTGCTTCTTGGTCTGAAAAGAAATTTGACGACTCCAACATATATATAAGAAAGAAGAACTTGAAGTATCACATGCTAAGACAATGACATCTGATAAGTCCGAAATTAACAGTGTCGAGCTCGATAAAAATAAGTCGGGAAAGGGCCCAAATTCTAATGGGCCCCGGAAATAGCCCAAGTCGCCAAAGCCTGTCAAGCCGGGTCATCCCATCTAAGGAGAATGGAGAAGAGGTGAAGGCATCAAGAAAGATCACCCAAGCCATATGGGCGCCGCCCACTAAGTACTCATCACTTGGACCTCATCATATGGGCGCCGCCCACTCATCACTTGGAGTCATCACTTAGACCTCATCACTTGGGCGCCTACTTCTCTCCACTCCTCTTGACTCCGGTACTCCTACTCCAACTCAAGGTACAACCTAAAGTCCAATCCAACCAGGACTCTCCTCCGACTAAATAGGAGCACGAGGGAGAGAATGACGGGATACAGAGATCAACTCCTACCTTAATTGTGCTTGTCAAAGAGGTCTACTCTTACCATGATTGTACTTACCTAAACAGTGGAAGACCTCTTCCTCACGGCACCGCCTCACCGCCTCAACATAGCTATATAATGTAACCCTCTCAAGGGTAAAGACACGTTGAATACACCATATACACCCCAAACACCCAGAGATAGGACTCACTACACACTTGCTCTCTCTCCCTATCTCTCTCTCTCTCAAAGCTCTGTAACACTCCGGTGACCCTTATTCTTCAATAAAGAACACCGGCCATCGCTGCCATTCCAGAGAGTGGACGTAGGTCATCCGAGACCGAACCACTATAATTTTTTGTGTTGATCTGTTGTTTATTGCTTTAGGTTTCATTGATTGCCATTGATTGCTCGTTAACTACCCATTAATTACATAATTGACTCTTGATCTTGCCAAAGACAATTTTGTGCATCATCAACATCAACCATATCTTATCTTTCATACAAATACTATATATATAGACATGCCTAATACAATGTATAGCACAGACCTGCGGAGAGGAAAGAAGGAAAGATGGCGGATTTGTTCCTTAAACAGGGGAAACAGTACTCGGATTCTCAGCCTAGTTACCCAGAAGAATTGTTCCAGTTCATCGCATCCAAGACACCCAGTCATGACCTTGCATGGGATGTGGGCACAGGCAGTGGCCAGGCTGCAAAATCTGTTAGTCTCTCTCTCTCTCTCATTTTTTAATTTAATTACAAGCTGAATGGAGGTGGAGGTAGACATAGTAATTTTCAAGGGCGGAGCCAAGAAGTAATATGAGAGGGGGCACTTAAACTGAAAGTTATATCTTTTTCTTTCCAACCGACTTTATAGCCCTTCACAATTAACCTCTTTCTAAAAAAGACACCAGAGGGTCGCAATTGCTGAAAAGTCGCACTTACCATCTTGGCATTGCTGCTTCT
Source organism: Ilex aquifolium (assembly GCA_951799425.1). NCBI lineage: Eukaryota > Viridiplantae > Streptophyta > Magnoliopsida > Aquifoliales > Aquifoliaceae > Ilex > Ilex aquifolium. Next base: position 3,959,840 of record OX637405.1, on the reverse strand, counting down.
TCAATTGTTTTTCCTCATTTTCATATTCTGTCTCAAAGTGTCATTAGTTTGTGATGAGCCCGAATTTGACTGGGCTAAGCCCGATAAAAATAAGTCTAGAAATGCCCAAATGTCAAAGGACCCAATAAATAGTCCAAGTCGCCAAAGCCCATCAAGCCGGGTCAACCCATCCTAAAGGAGTCCAGAAGGAAGCCAAATGACCAAGGGGGACCAAGGGGCGCCAACAAGAGGTCATCACTTGGGCGCCGCCCACTAGAGACTCATCACTTGGATTCATCACTTGGAGCTCATCACTTGGACCTCATCATATGGGCGCCGCCCAATGGTTGAGCTCCCCACTCCTCCTCAACCTCTCACTTGTTTTCTCCTCATGCCATGATGCTTCAAGTCCAAGAAGGAAGACACCAGAAGGCCTACACCTAAGCCCAAGGAAAACACCCAAAGGGGGATGACCACCCATGGGCGCCTACCCCTTTGGTGATCCTCTTGCCTTGGCACTCCAGTACTCCTACTCCAACTCAAGGTCCAACCTAAAGTCCAATCCAACCAGCACTCTCCTCCGACTAAATAGAAGCACGAGAGAGAGAATGACGGGATACGGAGATCAACTCCTACCTTAATTGTGCTTGCCAAAGAGGTCCACTCTTACCATAATTGTACTTACCAAAATAGTGGAAGACCTCTTCCTCACGGCACCGCCTCACCATGGCTATATAATGTAAGCCCTCTCAAGGGTAAAGAGGCTGAATACACTTTGATACATCTCAAACACCCAGAGGCAAGCCTCACTAGACACTTGCTCTCTCTCTCACTCTCCCTATCTCTCTCATTCTCTCAGAGTTTTGTAACACTTCGGTGACCCTTATTCATCAATAAAGAACACCGGCCATCGCTGCCATTCCCGAGAGTGGACGTAGGTCATCTGAGACCGAACCACTATAAATTCCCGTGTTGATTCTCTGTTTTCTGTTTTGATTCATTGATTGTCATTGATTGTTCATTAATTACTCATTAACTGCATCATTATTCATACTTGACTGTTGATCTTGCACAAAGACAATTTTGTGCATCATCAGTTTGCATGGTGATCTAAGAGGTATGTGTGAATAAAATGAATAAATAAAAAGAGTTTCCATGGATCATGGTTTGTGAATAAGATGAATAAATAAAAGTGTCGTTGGTTTGTGCGGTGACCTAAGAAGTATATGTGAATAAATGAATAAATATAAGTGTCGTTGGTTTGTGTGGTGATCTAAGAGGTCTATGTGAATAAGATGAACAAATAAAAGGAGTTTCCATGGATCACGGGTGTGGACACCACTAAATATTGTTGGGTCATGGACTCATGGGTGGGCACCACCAATGAGTTAACTAATAAAACATCTATCATACACATAGGTAATAAATATAAAAAAAATTCAGGGTGGGCCAGTGTCCCCTCTGGCCTATGACCAGTTCCACCCAGGGTAATTTGGCTTCGGTGGTTGTGCTTGTGTGTGCATTGATATGTTTGCCACGACTATAGATTGAGTAGACTTTTAATCACGAAAATTGTTACAGCTAAATGTAAAAATATCTATTTGTTTAAGTTGTAAATTTTTATTGCCGCTATGCCACCACAATATGTTTCATGGCTAAATTATTTAACAAAACTTTTTAGCTCAAATTTAAACATGGCAACTAAAGATCCAATTTACCATAGTGTGTTTTCCAAAAAAACCTTCACAATCAGAACCCTCATGCTCAATTTGTGTTTAAAATTTATATAATAAAGTAGCTTACAATTCAAATTTTAAAAGATAAACAAAATGATTTTTGTTTTTCGCGGTTCAGATCATTTTAAATTTTACTTTAAAGTTAATCTAACGGCTAATATTAACATCTTAAATTTAATAGAAAAAATAGACCCCTAAGGGTGTGTTTGGAGTGACTTTTTAAAAGTACTTCTAGAAATTATTTCTCATAAGTACTTTAAAAAAAAAAAATATTGTTTGAAATCGCCCCACCACTACCTCTACCACCACACCGCCTCCGCCTCTGCCGCCACCACCACCACCACCATCGTCTCCGTCGTCGCCCCCACCACCACCACAACCACAACCGCCGCCACCACCACCACCACCACAGTCATTGCCACCCACCACAACCATCACCGTCTCCTACCACCACCACCTCTCACCTTCACTACAACCGATGTTTAAATTCATTTATGTCTCCTCTATGTTTGTGATTTGATTTTGGATATGAATACAAATATGTTTATTGTTTATCATTTTTTATTACTTTGTGCCTTCAGGCACATGAAATAACTAGTGATCTTATATAGACAGTTTCAAGATATAACCTAAGTTGTCATAATCGAATGAGACACAAATTCCTAAAGACAATTTTCTGTTTATATAATATTACTGTCCGACTGAAAGAAAAGGGGACAAAAGACTGTAGCTCATATGTTTTCACTTATAGATCATGTCAATTGGATAGAGAAACTTAAAATGTATTACCAAATGATATCTAAGCATTTTTAACACCAGTTAATTTCAGTTGGCCAGGATCTATAAGAATGTGATAGCCACAGACACGAGCCAAAAACAGCTGGAATTTGCAGCCAAGCTCCCAAACATTCATTACCACTGCACCCCTCCCACCATGTCCACAGAGGAGCTCCACCGTGACATAGCACAGCAAGCCACTGTCGACATCGTGACAATCGACCAAGCCATCCACTGGTTTGATCTTCCCACCTTCTACCACCAGGTGAAGTTGGTGCTCAAAAGGCCTCATGGAGTGATAGCTGCCTGGTGCTACACCGTGCCACAAGTCAACCAAAGCGTCGATGCAGCTTTCCGGCAATTTTACTTCCTTGATTCTAGGACTTACTGGCATCAAGGCCGGAATTTGGTGCTGGAAAAGTATGGAACCATTGATTTTCCGTTTGAGGCGGTGGACGGAGTCGATCACACGGGACCGTTCGAATTCAAAGCAGAGAGAGTCATGGAGTTTAATGACTATATTATGTATGCAAAATCAGGGAGTTTAATGACTATATTATGTATGCAAAATCAGGGTCTGCATATCAAACTGCAATGGAGAAAGGTGTGGAGTTCTTGAGCAGCGATGTGATCAAAGAATTTCAAAGTGCTTGGAATGAAGATGGACATGCCCAAAAGGTTGTCAAATTTCCAGTTTATCTGAGGATTGGGAGAGTAGGAAACTAAAGAACTAGAAGGCCATCCAGTTTGCATATTTTTTTATTTTTAGTAGTATCATAAGAATAATTTAGATAAATTAGTATGAATGAATTCGATGAATGTATCATGCCGATAAAAAATCCAATTTCATTAAAAAGAACACATTTTTTAACAAACTTGCAAAGTTTTGTTCGAAATTCCGACTTATAACCTAATGGCAAAAGTAAACTATGAGATCATTTTACATAAAACCTATCTAAACAATTACATAATCCATCAAACTACGAGATCATTTATACCAAAACTTAATCATCCGTTGAAGACCCAAAGTAATAATCCATCAATAACATAAGGTTTATATCCCAATCACTAAATCAAAACAACATGAACCAAAATACATGTTCAATCCCACAATAACTATAAGAGTTTGCAACATATTTCCAAAGCGAAAACATGATAATCAAAACTAGATGACCCAATCCTTAAGCCTCATAATCAGGATCAACATCTGGATTCACCTCATGCTCAACTTCCATATCGTCAACTTATCTTGTTTTGGTTCCACACCCAAATCTGAAAAATGTTAAATAAGGGGTGAGCACAACCAGTCCAATAGAAAATTCATTCCTAAACATAAACAAGGTTTTAAAACAATAAAATCTGGTCCAAGACAAATTTCACAAAATATACACATTTATAATAACGCAAGTGTATAACCACCACATTACTAATAGTATATCCATTGTTGCATGTACTATTAGTATAAACCAATTCAATAAAACATCATTTACATCAAACAACCAAGAATGCCAAAAACTAACTATTGTATCATATTCAATCAAACAATAACAATTCCTGGGGGGCTTTGGACCTTCCACCCTAGGGATGCGAGAGGATCAATAACGGGAATTCGTAGCACCACTTTGACCACTACAATCATCCAAAAACCACAAACCTATCCTCCTTAAAAGTAGTAGGAACCCTTGGATCCTTGTATCTATTTCAGAATCATCTCAGTCGGGTTCATTCAAGTTCATTGAACCAAGAAATAGGAACCAACACCTATTTTAGAAATTGTGTTTTTGGCCGAAGTATGGCAGGAAGTGTATATGTCAATGTAACCCATAAATTCTATTCAAGTTTCAATTTAAACATGGGTGAATTGTAATTTGCACCCTAAAAGATATAAGAATTTTTACTTTACACCTTCAAACATCATAGTTCTCATATTACACCCTCAATGTATTAAAACTATTACAATGAGACATTTTCGTTAGTTTTCGTTATTTATTCCGTCAACGTCAATGTGGTGTTTTTTTATTGAATAAGCAAGAGAAGCAACATCAAAGTGCAAATATATTGACTACCTTTTATATCTGAATAATGACATGTCCATGAACCTTTACACCTACAAACCTCTTTGACTATATAACAACAGAGTCAATATACATAATGTACCACTATACATAAGGTAGACAACTCTGTTACCGATCAAAATTGTCTCCCATGGATTTCAGTAAAGGTCAAGCAAGATAAGGATTCTTTAGATGTATAAATAAGTAAGGAATGATGAGGATAATGTTCTTTCCAATTTTTGAGATGTATTAATTTTGAATCTGGTGAATTTTCTAAATTTAAAAATGTTATGATGATATGGCCCGCGTTCTAAACTTAAAAGGGTACAAATTTATATGACATGTAAGGTTACAAATTATTAAATATATGGTAGAGGATAGGTTTTAAGTGCCTCAATACTAAATTCCTAATATGAGAGATTGGTGGTAGTTGCTATTTAAAATAAATCAAGGACCACTACAGTAAAAGTATGGACCAACGAGCTTTTGGTTCAATGGTACTCCTTATTTTGTGAAGGGTTTGTCTTCTTTAGGTCAAGAGTTCAAGTTCCTCCTCCCTCCAAAAAAAAAATTAAAAAAAAAAACAAAACAAAAATTACTATAAAAGTAAGACAATAGAATTAGATGAGTTGCTCTCAAGGCAAAAAAAAAAACTATGAAAAACAATTGAATCATTGCAAAACTTTCTAAATTTATATTTATGCCAAGGCATTTGGCATCTCTCTAGGTTAGATATAATTATAGGGTCTTTCAACAATCTTTATAGGTTAAAATTTAAACTGAAATGAATTTATTTATATATATCAACAATCTTAATGTATCAAATGATCCTCCTGTTAAGAAGTAATTGGAGAGAGAGAGAGAGAGTTACCTTATGTTCATTTCACATTCAATACTACTCGTGCCTAATCGAGAGTTCTCTCTCATCTCCTAATATTCGAACAAAACTCTACAAACCAAAAAAAGAAGATTGTAAGTAAACAAATATGTGATCAACAACGTCATAATAGTATAATTGTCGCAGAGTAATTAAGGGAAACATACTATTAACTGCCGAACGAACATTTTTTCCCTCAAACGGTTCTAGGAAATCGTTTATCAAATCTCAATTGTCTCCATCCGGAAGAATTCTTATCTCAGCGAGACATTTTGTCCCCTCTGGCAGTGGCCTCACACTTGGGCAAAACCATAGGTCAAGCTTCCGAAGGGATGTGAGATATTCAAGGCAGTCTGATAGCGATCTCAAATTTTGACAAAAAACAATTTGAATATGCTCCAGTGTGGCAGCTGACTCTTGAAGCCTCTGTGGCAAACTAATCAACTTTGGCAGATAATATAAGGTTAGTGACCTAAGGCTTTTAAGCCCTTGGAAATCATTCTCGGTGAAGATAAGCTCTTGACAATAAAAAATCCGTAATTCCTCAAGGGAAGTGAGGTATTGCATGCCGGACGGCAATGAAGTCAATTGATCACAGCGGCGAATTTCCAAGTAGCGGAGGCAACTGAGGTGTTGTATCTCTTCAGGCAAGGACTTGATCAACATCAACCGATTTATTCTTAGTCTCTGGAGTGCAGTTAGTCCCCCAATCTCATTCGGAAAGCAGACTAAATCTATACCATTCAAAGACAAACATAGTAAGTTGATTAGCTTTCCAACACCTTGGGACAGTTCAAAGGAGCCCCAATGTGTGCTAAGTCCCAAATATTGCAAGTTTAGCAGCTTGCTAATGGATTCAGGAAGTGTAATCTTGCCAGAGCCGGCTCTAAGAAGAAGAAGATACCTTAAATGCTTTAGTTCTCCAATAGAACTTGGCACGTCACCTGTGAAAGCATTTAATTCCAACACACGTAGGTATCTAAAACTTGAGACTATTGTATGGGGATCTATGCTTTGAAAATACCCAGGTTGAAGAAAGGTACGCAAATTCATCGACTTCACAATTTCTGGATTTTTAAAAGACAAACAAAACACTGCATGTTTTACTCTTTCAGGAATTGGTTCTGTAGAAGAGTTAATTGTGAAGCACTCACCACCTGCCACATATTGGGCAAGGTCATGGACAAGATCGTGCATTTTATAATATCCTTGTCTTTCCTCCTGGAGAAAAGATCTTTTCACCAACTCAGTTATATAACTTTCTCCTATACCTTCCAGTTCTTCATTGTGGTGGGATAACTGGATGAATCCTTGCGCCATCCAAAGATAGATCAACCTCCATTTTTCAATTTTTTCATCCTTCTTAAACAATGAACAATAGGCGAAGCATTGCTTCAAATATGATGGCATTTGATCATAACTCAACCTCAATACAGGCATAATATCATTTTCATTTTGAACAATCGCCCAGATTTCATTATCTCTAACCAACATCCAATCACGCACACCAAACTTCAAGTACAATAGGCCTCCTAAAGTCCTTGCTGCAAGAGGAACTCCTCCACATTTTTTCACTATCTCTCTCCCAATATTGACTAGGTTCGGATGTTTTCTATCATCTCCTTCATTAAATGCCCATTTGACAAATACAGATAGACAATCATCATTCGAAAGACCTTTAAGAATGTGTGGGGAACAAGTTCCCATTATTGAAGCAACCTTATTGCTACGTGTGGTAACAATAATCGTACTTCCTCCAGCCTCAGCCATTAATAGATCTCGTAGTTTAATCCATTCAACTCGATCCTCATTCCATACATCGTCCAAGACAAGAAGAAATTTCCTATCACTCAGTTTTTGTTGGAGGCGACTTTGCAACTGTTCAAATGCTAACTTATCACATTCATTATCTCCTACTGCATTTAGAATTTTTATTACAACCCCTCTTATGTCAAAATCCTCGGACACATGAACCCAAAATCTTTGACTAAATTGATTTGCAACCCAATTATCATTGTACACCAATTGTGCGAGTGTGGTCTTTCCTAAACCCCCCATCCCTAATATAGGGATGACATGAACACTCTGTTCATCACTAGAGGATTTTAAAATTTGTATAATAGATGCTTTATCACTTTCTCTGCCAACAACTTCTATACCACGCACAGAGGAGTAGGTTTCCTGCCTCCTTCTAGTCTGAACTTGTTTTTCTACGACTTTAATTGCGAAATTAAAATCTTTTGCCTCCGCTACGATCTCATCTAATCTCTCCCTAACATCCTTCGTTTTCCGACCCATATTATAACCAAATACAAACGAATTCGTGTGTGAAAAGAAGTTGCGTACCTCCCTTCTCATGCTGCCATGAATTTCTACTTGCCTTCGGAAGGCCTCATATGCAAATTCATCCACCAAGTTATCAACTTCGTAAACTATTTCTTTGAGCCGTTCCAGCCATCCTCTCACTGCACGATTTGTAACCTGCTGTTCCTCAGCATCCAGAAGCACATTGTTGACGGTGGACATGGTGATTTCCAGCTTCTTCAATTCCTTTGTGGCACCCCATGCCAAACCAATCTGTTGTAGAGCATAGGACCCCAACTTGGACAATATATTTTCAGTGAAATTAAACAGAATTTGTTCTGCCATGTTTGACAGGCCTAAGATTGCAAGAAGAACTCAAGAACAGAGGGAAATGGATATGTTTATTGTGAAGAAGATGTACTATGTGATCTAAATATATAAGCTCTTGGATTGATGCTATTTGGTGCAAGCCGAGTACTCAATTTTCTATTTAAAAGTAGAAAAAATATTTCAAGATAATTGATGATGCATTCAGTAATGTGAAATGGGAACTATTTTAAGATGATGATGCATTCAGCAACCACTGGGGACAAGATACTGAGAGCTTTCTTAAGAAACAGCCAATAATTTCTCTTGTTTTGCATTTCTTTAATTAGTAATTGAACCATAAACTATCACTAATATATCATATATCTATCTATCCATATATATATATATATATATATGACCCGACGTGTTGAATTATTCAATACACATGACCTATAAACTACCACTAATATATATATTCTATGCCCCGATGTGCTGAATTATTCAATACACATGACCTATAAACTACCACTAATATATTTTATGCCCCGACGTGTTGAATTATTCAATACACATTACCCACAAACACAAAACCAAAAACGAACAAATTATCTAATGAATAAAGAAGCATTATTTACCAACCGGTGAAGCTCGGCTGCTTGGGCATGACTATGCAATGAGCTTGCTGGTTCAAAGTGTTCACATTTGTTGAATGCACATAATTCAAAATGCCATTCATTGTTCAACTGTTGAACACACCTCATATAAAGTAAAAATAAAAGAAAAATTAATCATGGATTATGTGGTGGTCTTATCAGAGTCCCTTTCTAAATAATCTGGTGGTCTTGCAAGAGATTTTTTATATATGACTTCTCAAAAAATAGAATGAGTATGAATCGATGCCAGGTGATGATTGGGCACCATTATAGAACACTCTAGTGCATTCGAAGGGTTCGTATTTATTGGGTAAACATAGTTCAAAAAAAAAAAAAAAAATCTTTATCGAGGTCAATAGTTTATTTTGATATAATTAGTGATCGTGTTTTTCTCTTACAAGGGTTACTTGTTAATGGACCCACTGGTGTTACCTGTTTTTTTTTTAACTTTATTTTTATACTTATATCTTTAGGTGGGTTGTCTACGATGATTGCGCCATATTCTAGAAGATAAAGGACCCACTAGTGTTAATGGTCCTTGTGAGTGTATTGGCTAATTGAAATGTAGGATATTAAAATAATATTAAATACTCAGAATAATCGCACATTAAGAATTTAATTTTTAATAAAACAACAAATCAAGAAACAAGATCAAAATAAAAGAACGCAAAAGAAGACAAAGAACCCAAGTGAATTTTTTTGGTGTCAAAGGCTACTGCCCAAACTTTTTTTTTTTACTCACTGGATTAAAACTAACTAGTCTGCCACACAATACACAAAACTTTAATGAATAAAACAATTATAATCCTATTCTACTTTTAATAAAAACATATCAAAACTAACTAGAACAATTTATGGGTCAAAACTCTTAAACCCATTAAAACTCTAATTGTAAATTAGTACTAAATAAATAAGAAATAAAATACTTGGAGAGTTTGGATCAAACTCCAATAGAAATATTAATTATTCAACATGTGAGTCTCTCGCTATTCTTTTTTTTTTTTTTTTATAACTTGTAATTATCCACTGATTAAATAAAGCCCATGTAAACAAAAACAAACAAATTGATAAACAACTCTTGATTAGAGGAATGAGTTTAGGTTAAATGACTAATGAACAACATGAATTAAACCTTTACATACAGCTTCAAAATACAACTTAACTTCAAAAGTAGTCATTAAATTATAAACATATTAGAAACTATTATTCCTCCTTGAGCTAGGCTTAACCCCACCCCTAGCTCGAAACACTGCCCAAAAATTCCTTTGATTTCTTGGACTCGCCAAAACTCTAAAAAGAAAAGCAATAGGGTAGGGTATGTAAAACTCGAGAAAATTTAAACTTTTGTGAAAAAGGGCAAAACGGTAATTTGTCACTATGGTACAGGTTGTAAACCTGAATTTTTTTAGAGCTCGGATGACGAAACGGACATCACCGTTGGATTCGTCTCGCGAAATCTAGTTACCTTGTCAAATTTCATTGAATTCCGAGTTAGTCGGATTTTTCGCGTTTTACGAGGCGGTTGAGCCTCGGGAGACCAAAAAAAAATGAAATTCTGAATAAAATTTTAAATTTTGGGAAATAAATGACGGCAAGTTAAAATAAAAATATTTTGAACTTGAACCGGAGCGAAATTTAATCGTTTCGGGACTAAAACGGACCCGGGAAATAAGGGCCGTGTGGCGCGTTGTGGGCCAAGTTTTTAAATGGTATTTAAAGGGGAGAAAATCAGATTTTTTCCCCATTTTGCTCAGCCGATCAACGTGAAAACAAGATAGGGAAAGCTAGGGTTTTTCTCCACCTTCTCTCTAAGATCTTCGTCTCCACGGAGCTCAATTCAACTCGAGCCAAGTGGAAAAGTTATTCTCCTCTCCAAGGGCTACAAAACCCTACCAAGAAAGACGAATTTCACCGAAGTTCCAAAATCGAGCTTGGAGAAATCAAGGGTTTTGGGCAAGATAGGGATTCTTGAAGGGGTCTACCAAGTGGGTTTACGCTTCAAGAGGTAGGGTTCCCTCCTACCAAGGTTTATTCCATACCTAGAATGCTTAGGTGAAATGGGTAGATTGATAGATATATATCATTTGCCTATTGTTGTTAATTTGGGTGAAATGGGTATTGAAAGAGGGTAAAGATAAATCCTAGCATGGATTGATAATTAGAAATTGCTAGTTGTGATTTCTAGAATTGGGTATGGGAGAATAGCCCAATGTGATTCTTGTGTTATATGGAATTGTGGGCATGTTATATGTTCATATATATATATATATATATATATATGCCTTGAGAATTTAAAATATTGATAGCATGATTATGTGATAACATGCTTGGAAATTGTTTTATGGGAATTGTATGCTTATGATATGATTTTGCCATGAAGTATGTGGAATGTGTTGTAAATGTTCATATGTCACTCATACCATACTGAGCATTGTATTATTGTTGCAATGGGACATCACATTGCATATGCACGAGAACATCGCATTTAGTGGGTATGTGTGCATGGTGGTTGTCTTCACCACGCTTGGTGGATGACGAGTGGGCTCGGGTAAGATGGGTCGATGACCTAGTCGAGTCTCACGGTTTGCATGGTGGTTAGGGTTGGGGTAACAAGAAGGGCTAGAAGATCCCTCGGGTGCAAGACCCGGTGATTGGGATACGCACTCCCTTGGTTCGGCCCATGAAGTGTGTGGGTGTACGCGGAACCCTCGGTAGAAGTCCGTAAATTTCGTGTGGGTTGGGTGACTCTTGGTGTGAGTCCATGAACATCCACCCCTATAAAGACCCTAGAATGAAATGTCATTTGATGTGCAGCATAAATGACGGGTTAATACACATTGGCACTTACATGTGTAGAGGAGCCGGGAAGGGCTCAGGATGATGTGCGTGAGTGAGTCTCATCTCATTTCGTGGCATGACATGATAGATTCCAACATGGAGTGCATATTCTAAATTGGAATGTTGTGAATTGTTGATTTGTGGCATGTGAACATTTCATATGCATATAGGTTGGGGAGTAGCCTCTTTAGGAGTTACCTATTGAGCATGGCTCACCCTTTGTGGGAAAAACATTTCAGGTGCGGGGTATACACCGGCGGACGGTTCCCATTTCGAGCCCCAAGGTTGAAGAAAGCCGACTTGTGGCTTTTATGGTTATTTTGTAAAGTTTTTGTAAGAATTCCATTTTGATATGTAAATATATGGAATTGATTGTAATGAAACTTGTAAAGATCATGTTTTACATGGAAATCTTATTACACATGTATTGGATGAATTGGGGAAGGTTTTGAATGGATTGAAAATGAAAAATGGTCGAAAAAGGCAAAACTGGGCAGACAGTACCAGTACTGTGTACCGGTATGGTAGGGTACCGGTACTGAGTACCGCTACGCCCTTTCCAGTAGGCAAACAGTACCGGTACTGTGTACCGGTACGTCGGTGTACCGGTACGCACTTTCCAGTAGACAAACTGTACCGGTACCGGTACAATATTGTACCGATACACAGTACCAGTACACTCTCCAAAATTTTCAGATTTTAAACTGCTTTGCCCTATTTTCAGTCTGTGTTTTTCCTTCCCTCCAATGATGTAAATGGACTATAATGGAGTATAAATTATGGTATGCTGAATATTGGTTGAACCCAATGACTAATTGAATCCGGTTTACATTTGTGAGTTAAGATCCCGGTAAAGGGGATGCTACCGCCGTGGTGTTAGGTTGGGAGACATCCATGGGTACTTCCGCGGGTTGACGGATGATCAACGGTTAATACAGGACCTCCGAAAATTTGGGGCGTCACAGGGTAAGCGTCAACCAGCCTATAAAATTAACTAAATATAATAACATCAAACTAAGTTTAGAAAAAAATTCAATTCAGGAAGAAATTTAGTTCAGAAATCTAGATTGTAATCAAATCCCATATCATAGTGTGCCATGCCAGAGAACCAAATAATAAAAACTACGTTGAGTCCAACACAAGCCAACGAGTGACTTTTTAGGGGACTTGTACCCCCAAAGAAGATACGCTCCCTCTGTCGGTACTCAAGCCCGAAGGCCACTTGGCCATCAGAATCGATGTACTCAGGGACACCTTCTATGGTGTCAATCCAGCAAAAGCGTCATCTGTCGTTCAATCCTGTGTGCACATAATTTTTATAACTTGATCCGAAAATAATCACATCTCATAAAGCAAATCAACTTCTAACAGATCAAATAACTCTGAAAAATTAAAATCAGATCTGAACTTACCAAAATATTAACACCCAGTCACTATCAAAGAATATTGAGAATATAGCTTGCTAAAAATAATTGAGTATTGAAAATTTTAGGAGAAATCCAGGTCCATTGTAGAACCAGAGCACTACCAAATTCGTCGTCACAGCTCGATCAATAGTCAATAATTAACAGATACAATTTAAGGTATGCAATGGTAGATAGAGGTGGTTGGCGGCAATGGTGGTTGACTAGTTTTTCACTGTTTTGGATGATTGGTGTAGGTGGTTTGTGGCGATGGAGGGGAGTTAGTGGTGGCGATGACGGTGGGTGGTGGGTTTTGGGTGGTTATGGTTGATGACAATGGTGGGTGGATGGTGGTGGTTGTGGCGTATGGGGGTGGTGGTTGATAGGTAGTGGTGGTGGTTGGCGGTAATGGTGAGTGATGGGTGGTTGTGGGTTTTAGCTGGTGGTCGTTGGAGTCGATGGTGGGTGGTGGTGGTGGTGGTGGGTTATAGTGGTTTGTGACGGCGGTGACGGTGGTGGGTGGTAGTGGACAACGATGATGGGTGGTGGTGGTAGTGATGGGTGGTTGTGGGTATTGGTGGTGGTGGGCGGCGGTAATGGTGGTGGTGGGTAGTGGACGGTGATAGTTGGTGGTGACGGTGGCGGGCAACGATGATGGGTGATGGTGGCGGGCTAATTTTTCATTATTTTTTGTGGCAAGTGGTGGTGATTAGCGGCGATGGTGGGTGATGGGCTAGTTTTTCACTATTTTGTGAACTAAGAATTTCATTATATTAAAGTTCACTGTTTATATTTTTTCAATATTTTTAAGTTCACTAGTTTTTTACTGTTTTGGGTGATAGGTGGATGACGACTGTGGCAATGACGGTTGGTGGTTGGCGAGAGTTTATGGTGGTTTTTGGCGACGATGGTTAACAGTGGTGGGTGAGTGTTGGGTGGTTGTGGGTGACAGTGATAATGATGGGCAGCGGTGCTAGAGCTAGTGGGTGATGATGGTGGGTAGTGGTGGGGGTGGTCGTGATGGTGGGTGATTTTTTATGGTGGTTGTTAGCAGCAATAGGTAAGGGGTGGGTGATGGTAATGGCGACAGGTGGTGGTGATGGCGACGAGTGGCGGTTGTGGGTGGTGTTTGCAGCGACGATGGTGGTGACGGCTATGGCAGTGGTGATGATGATAGTGGTTGTAATGGACGATAGTTGTGATGGTGGTTGGCGGCGATGGTTGGTGGTGGCAGTGGTGATGGTTGTTGATGGGGGTGGTGGGTGGTTGTGAAGGTGGTGGTGGGTGGTGGGTGGCGGTGGTTGGTGGTGTGTATTAGGTGGTGGTGGTTGGTGGTGTGTATTAGGTGGTGGTGGCGGTGATTGGTGATGAGCGACGATAGTAGCGTGGTGGTGGCAAATAGTGGCAACGGTGGAATGACAATAGTAGTGATAATAAATATAAAAATATGATGATGGTAAAGGTTTTTAAATAACCTCCTTCATTAAGGATGTTTTGGCAATGATTGATTTTAAACTTTTGGCCTTAAAAATATTGAACCTGGACCTAAAGCCAAAAAAGTACTTAAGTGTGTACCTCTCACCAAATCTCCCAAGAAAGTATTAGTCAAGCTAATTACTAAATTTGCCGTTTAAAATTAAAGAAACAAGGGTTTTAACTTGGGAACCTGCCATTTGAATTTTTACAGGAGAGGAGACAATGAAATTCAAACATGCGATTTAACAATCCAATGACATTCAAACATGTGATCTAACGATCCAATAACAGGTTAAGTGACCATTAGACCAACTGTTGATCCTCTATGTCAATGCCTTCTAGATACGGTTTTGTTTAGTGGTTGTGCATGTGAAATTTATCCATACTTATAGGAAGAGGGTTCCCATGATTTATTTATTTAATTTTTGATGGGCCCCAGTGATGTTAGGTGAATGCGTGGCCCTTTTGAATTACTCATGTAAATTTGTATATTCTTGTGTCTGATTAATTTTGAATCTTTATTTTCATGTCTTTAGGAATTATCATATATCGGATCTGGATTTTGGAGGTTCATTCCTAATAAATTAATATCAGAGCCTTCAAGTTTAGTAGTAGTGATAGGCCCAAAAAAAGGGGTGAGTTCATTATTGGGTCCACCCCCCACCCCTCCGCGTGGAAGAGACTTTGATCTCACTTTAACTCAAATGTTGGATTATACTAGTGTATATATATACTCAAATATTTTTACAAATTTAGTTGACGTGTGATTGAATTCTCACATTAAAACACTCTTTTGTTAAAATACTTTATTAGGAGATGCATAGTGTTGTGAAACATGAATTAGAAATTACAAGTTTGAATGACCCAACTCTATTTCCTCAAGAATATGCATAGAATGTCTACGTCAATGAAATTTTGCCGAGTACTCAATTTGCAATATAAAAGCAAAGCAAAACAGGTTTTAATTGGGGAAATATGGTTTTGATCAGCAATGTGAAATGAGAGATAATTTAAGACAATTGATAATCAGGACAAGATACTGAGCTTTCTTATACCTAATTTCTCTTGTGCATTGCTTTAGTAATTCACCCATAAACTACAACTAATATATTTTATATGCCCCGATGTGTTGAATTATTCAATACACTTGACCCACAAACACAAAACCAAAAACCGAACAAACTATCTAATGAATAAAGAAGCGTTATTTACCAACCGGTGAAGCTTGGCGGCTTGGGCTTGGGCTTGACTATACAATAATGCGCTGCCGCATTCCAAGTGTTCGTATTTCTCAAAGGAAAATATTATTTGGACTTAATTTAGAGATTTAATCTAAAAATTTAATTTAGTGTAACAGTTGAATTGGTTGTGGGATCCATCTAACATTGAAACTTACAATTAATCTAATAGTTGCATTAAATTAGGTCCATGATTAGTCCGCAAAAAAATAAAAAGAAAAATTAAGCATGAATTATGTGGTGGTCTTATCCGACTCCCTTCTTATTGCAATTTAGCCTCATTGACTTTTTTGTTTCTAAATTTTACACTTGAACTATGAAAACCTTAGCAAACAACTATTTTTTCCTTAAAATTGTCAGTTAAAGTAAAGCAAACAACAAAAGTTCATGAAACTCTCTCCGATTCACCCCAAAATTTATATTTTTTTTTTGGCTTTTCCTTTGTTTTAATTGGGAAATTGTCGAATCTGACGAAAAGAACAAATTGCTAAAATTTAAGCCTTCAACGGTAAGCTCGAGAAAAAAAAAAAAAGAGAGTGAAGTTGGAGAGATAAAGTGAAGACTCTGGTCCAAGATTAAGTGCATAAATGAATAGGATCCATGTTACTTGTTTTCTTTTAAGTTTTAACTCTATTTTTATACTTATATTTATATATAGAAACTCTTGATTTAGTTATATATGGAAACAATTTATTAAATATTATGATAATTAATGGAAGTTTTATATGAAAGTTATATATTCTGATAGTTATATATAGGAAGCTTAATATACGAATAAATTGTTGGTCTATTAAGTCAAAATCAAATCACAAAATTTTCTTAACAACAGTAATGCATAATATAGGGAGGCTGAACAATGTCAATAGAGTTCAGTAACACGAATGTTAATAAATAGTAACATTCATGTTACTATATGATTGAAGTTACAATTAGGATCGTGTTACCAGTACAGTCGTGTTACTATACTGACACTAATGCTACTATAGTGAATTTTTCATATACAATTGCAAACTTTGAGACGTATATTATGTAACATACACTTTAATATTTGATGATGCACAAATTAGTCTTTGGCAAGATCAACAGTCAAGTATGAGTAATGATATGATTAATGAATAATAAACAATCAATCAATGACAATCAAGGAATTGAGACAGTAAACAACAGATCAACGCGAGGGATTATAGTGGTTCGATCTCGGATGACCTACGTCCACTCTCTGGAATGGCAGCGATGGCCGGTGTTCTTTATTAATGAACAATTGTCACCGGACGGTGTATATCGGAGTTACAATGCTTCTAGAAAGAGAGCAGTGTGTATGAGGGTAAGTGTAGGGGTTTCAAGGCGTGCCGAGGTTCTTAGATGTGTCCTCTTCATATGGAGAGGACTTACATTTATATAGGTTGGGAGAGGCGATGAGGCGGTCACTATAATTTAGTAAGTACAGTTATGGTAGGACTCCACCATGTTGGAAAGTTCTATTTTGGTAGGACTTGATCTTCTCAATCTTCATCCCGATGATTTCTCCCTCGTGCCCCTATTCTTTCGGAGGAGTACTCCCAGCTGGATTGGGCTTAACCCTCGTTTTGAGCTTGGTGTGACTTGGACTTGAACTTGGATTGAAGTATTAAGGTGAAGAGGAGCAAAGAGGGGAGGAGAGGACCAAAGAGGGAAGCCATGGGCGGCGCCTACTTGGAGACCAACATGGGCGGCGCCCCCCTTGGGTACCCTTGGGCGATGCCCACTTGGGTCCCTTGGGCGGCGCCCACCCCCTTGGATCCTTGAGATGCCTCTTGGTTCCTTTGGTGTCTTGGAGCATTGGGTGTTGACCTCTTTAGTTCCTTTTGGATTTTCTCCCGATGGGTTGACCCAACTCTGATTGGGCTCTTCTTTGGGCTTTCTTGGTCCGCTTAAATTGGGCTTGACCCAGCAAAATTTTGGGCTCATCAATATTCACAGTAACATCAAAACTTTGTGGCCAATAACACATCTACTTTTATAAAATACAAGAAAATAGTTTTTTTACAATAACATCAACTTTCGAATGATTTGAGTGAAAATACGATCCACAAATTAAAAATTTACAAAATGACAAGTAGTAACACACATTCGACAGTTGAATTACGATACTCAACACCAATTGTGAACATCAAGACATCAAAATTTTGAACTCCATTTTTCGGTTCACTTACAGTAACATGAACTTTTTCCACAGTAACACAATTAAGGAATACTCGATTGTTTTGCGTAACAAAAAAATCAACAAAATCAAAATTTATAACACTTTAATATGTATTTTGTGATCTCAGTGAATAAGCTTTTGCATAGAATGTCTACGTCAATGAAATTTTGCCAAGTACTCAATTTGCAATATAAAAGCAAAGCAAAATAGGTTTTAACTGAGGAAATATGGTTTTGATCAGCAATGTGAAATGAGAGATACTTTAAGACAATTGATGATCAGGACAAGACACTGAGCTTTCTTACACCTAATTTCTCTTGTTTTGCATTTCTTTTAGTTAGTAATTCACCCATAAACTACAACTAATATATTATATGCCCCGACATGTTGAATTTTTCAATACACATGACCCACAAACACAAAATCAAAAATGAGCAAATTATCTAATGATTAAAGAAGCGTTATTTACCAACCAGTGAAGGTTGGCAGCTTGGGAATATGACTATACATTGGAAAATGTTATTTGTACCTAATTTATTTACTTTATTTGTTGACATGATAGATCATAACCACTGAATTGATAGTTGGACCTAACTTAGGGACTTAATCTAAGGATCTAATTTAATGCAACTATTGGATTGATAGTGAGTTTCATCTAACATTGAAACTCACAATTAATCTAATGACTATATTGAATCAAGTCTCTCATTAGACCTGCATATTAGGTTCTAGCATTGCTCTTTGTTGCATACACATGATTCAAAGTAGCATTCACTGTTCAACTGTTGAATACACCTCATAATGTAAACATAAAATAATTTATTAAAATTTAAGTAAATTAAAATTTGATTTATTAAAATTTAAGTAAATTAAAATTTATATTTTTTTATGTATTAAAATTTGGACTAATTAAAATTCAATGCAAATTGATTAAAAATAATTTTTAATTGGCTCAAATAGAATTTTAATTAGCGCAAATTTTAATAAGCAAAAAATATAATTTTTAATGGGCTCAAATTTTAATATGTAAAAAAATAAATTTTAATTAGCTTGAATCGAATTTTAATTGGCCCGAATTTTAATATGTAAAAAGAATTAGAAAACAGAGGAGGTCTCATTGAAGATATATTTATCTAGGGGGTGTGGATGAAGTTTGTCGGAAAGTGGATGAATGGTTACATATATCTTATTTTTTATTTAATAAAATTAAAATTGTGAAAAAAAAAAAACAGGTAGGGAAAAGCATATCAGAAGGTGGATGGATGAATGGTCCCTTCTTAGTAATCATAAACACAAAAAACATTCAAATTTTACTTTGTAATCATAAACACAAAAAACTCAGTCCATTAACAAAAAATATGATTGGGTCGTGAATCGATAATCAAGCCAAACTTGATAATACCTGTTAATCCAACAAAGGTGTCATGTTACTTATGTCATAAAAATTATGTCATTATCCAATTTAATCATCATAAATAGAGAATATTAGAGAAAGAGACTATGTAAATAATTCGTTTAATATTATTAAATAACGGCTATTATTTATAGGAATTGAGTTTATGAATCAAATCACGTCCTTTAAAATACATGTTTTTTTTAAGCTGACCAAATAGCAAGTTAGTAACTATAAAGTTGTATATGAATTACACGAATGTAAGTTATTAAATTGACATCCAGTCCAACAGGTAAATGGTGTATGTAGAGGATTCCAAAATGAATTGTGCTTCTTGGTCTGAAAAGAACTTTGACGACTAGTCCAACATATATAAAGAAAGAAGAACTTGAAGTATCACATGCCAACACAATGACATCAACCATATCTTATATTTTCATACAAATACTATATATATATACACATGCCTAATACAATATTCTCTATCTGCGGAGAGGGAAAGATGGCGGATTTGTACCTTAAACAGGGGAAACAGTACTCGGGTTCTCGGCCGAGTTACCCAGAAGATTTGTTCCAGTTCATTGCGTCCAAGACACCTACACACGGCCTTGCATGGGATGTGGGCACAGGCAGTGGCCAGGCTGCAAAATCTGTCAGTCTCTCTCTCTCTCTCTCTCTCTCACTCATATTTTTATTTAATTACGAGATAATTGGAGGTAGAAGGTGGAGGTGGACACAGCAATTTGGATCCTCTAGTGTTTGTGTGTGCATTGAATTTGATATGTATCACAGCTAAGATCAAATTTCTTGTACTGTGTTTTTCAAGAAAGTTTCACAAGCACAAACCTTATGCTTGTGTTTAAAATGATCTCATATACATAGACGGTTTTAAGATCCAATCTAAGTTATCGTAACCGAATGACAAATTTCTCGAGACACAACCAAAAGAGAAACTCAAAATGTACTCAATGATACCCAAGTATTTTGACAAAATTATTTTCTCATTTAGAAATTGTATCTATAAAACTGATATAAAACAGTTGCTACCAATTTTGCTTACCGGGGAAAAAATTGTTACTACCATTTTTAACAAAAGTTAATTTCAGTTGGCCAGGATCTATAAGAATGTGATAGCCACAGACACAAGCCAAAAGCAGCTGGAATTTGCAGCCAAGCTCCCAAACATTCATTACCTCTGCACCCCTCCCACCATGTCCCCGAAGGAGCTCCACCGTGACATAGCACGGCAAGCCACTGTTGACGTCGTGACAATCGGCCAAGCCATCCACTGGTTTGATCTTCCCACCTTCTATCACCAGGTTAAGTTAGTGCTCAAAAGGCCTCATGGAGTGATAGCTGCCTGGTGCTACACCGTGCCACAAGTCAACGAAAGGATCGACACAGTTTTCCGGCAATTTTACTTCCTTGATTGCAAGCCATACTCGCATCAAGGCCGGAATTTGTTGCACGAAAAGTATGGAACCATTGATTTTCCGTTTGAGGTGGTGGACGGAGTCGATCACACGGGACCGTTCGAATTCAAAGCAGAGAGAGTCATGGACTTTAATGACTATATTATGTATGCAAAATCAGGGTCTGCATATCATACTGCATTGGAGAAAGGTGTGGAGCTCTTGAGCAGCGATGTGATCAAAGAATTTCAAAGTGCTTGGAATGAAGATGGAAATGCCCAAAAGGTTGTCAAATTTCCAGTTTATCTGAGGATTGGGAGAGTAGGAAACTAAAGAACTAGAAGGCCATCCAGTTTGCATATTTTTTTTTTATTTTTAGTAGTATCATAAGAATAATTTAGATAAATCAGTATGAATGAATTCGATGAATGTATCATGCGGATAAAAATATCCAATTTCATTAAAACATGATTTTGCAAGAAAATTCTTTTATTCAAATATTCCCACTGTTTTTCGTGGAATCTATACACAAATTATCATTGATTTAGGAAAAGAACACATTTTTTAAAACACTTACAAAGTTTTGTTCGAAATCCGGATATCATTAACATAATCCATCAAACTATGATATCATTAACATGTCATTCTAAAAAGTCATTTATACTAAAACTAAATCATCCGTTGAAGACGCAAAGTAATAATCCATCAATAACATAAGGTTTATATCCCAATCACTAAATCAAAACAACATGAACCAAAATACATGTTCAATCCCACAATAACTATTTAAAGAGTTTGCAACATATTTCCAAAGCGAAAACATGATAATCAAAACTAGATGACCAATCCTTAAGCCTCATAATCAGGAATTCAGGATCAACATCTGGATCCACCTCATGCTCCACCTCCACTTCGTCAACGTATCTTGTTTTGGTTCCACACCCAAATTTGGAAAGTGTTAAATAAGGGGTGAGCACAACCAGCTCAATAGAAAATCCGTTCCCAAACATAAACAAGATTTTAAAACAATAAAATCTGGTCCAAGATACTTTTCACAAAATATACGCATTTATAATAAAGCAAGTGGATAACCACAACATTACTAATAGTATATCCATTGTTGCATGTACTATTAGTATAAACCAATTCAATAAAACATCATTTAGATCAAACTACCAAGAATGCCAAAAACTAACTATTGTATCATATTCAATCAAACAATAACAATTCTAAGGAGCTTTGGGACCTTCCACCCTAGGGATGCGAGAGGATCAATAACGCGAATTCGTAGCACCACTCTGGCCACTGCAATCATCCAAAAACCACAAACCTATCCTCCTTAAAAGTAGTAGGAACCCTTGGATTCTCGTATCTATTTCAGAATCATCTCAGTCGGGTTCATTCAAGTTCATTGAACCAAGAAATAGGAACCAACACATCTATTTCAAAAATTGTATTTTTGGCCGAAGTATGGCAGGATGTGTATATGTCAATGTAACCCACAAATACTATTCAAGTTTCAATTTAAACGATGGGTGAATTGTAGTTTGCACCTTAAAAGATATAAGAATTTTTACTTTACATCCTCAACCATCAAATTTCTCATATTACACCCTAAATGTATTAAAACTATTACAAAGAGACATTTTCGTTAGTTTCGTTACTTATTCCGTCAACGTCAATATAGTGGTTTTCTACTGAATAAGCAACAGAAGCAACGTCAAAGTGCAAATATATTGACTACCTTTTATATCTGAATGATGACATGCCCATGAACCTTTACACCTACAAACCTCTTTGACTATATAACCACAGAGTCAATATACATAATGTACCACAATATACATAAGGTAAACAACTCAGTTACCGATCAAAATTGTCTCCCATGGATTTTAGTAAAGGCCAAGCAATATAAGGATTCTTTAGACGTACAAATAAGTACGGAATGATGAGGATAATGTTCTTTCCAATTTTTGAGATGTATTAATTTTGAATCTGGTGAATTGTCTACTTTCATATAAATTTTCACATAAAAAACAATGTCTTCAATAAAAACGCCTTCTAAACTTAAAAGGGTACAAATTATTAAATATGTGGTAGAGGATAGGTTTTAAGTGCCTCAATACTAAATTCCTAATATGAGAGATTGGTGATAGTTGCTATTTAAAATAAATCAAGGACCACTACTGCAAAAGTACGGAAGACAATAGAATTAGATGAGTGGCCCTCAAGGCAAAAAAAAAAGTACTGATTTATATATGAAAGACAATTGAATCATTACGAAACTTTCTAAATTTATATTAATGCCGAGGCATTTGGCATCTCTCTTGGTTAGATATAATTATAGGGTCTTTCAATTCCTTTTAAATGGTGTGGATTTGTCGGTATAATAAATCCAATCTAAATTGAAAAACATACTAATTTTTTTAAATTTAAACTGAAATGAATTTATTTATATATATCAACGATCTTAATGTATCAAATGATCCTCCTATTAAGAAGTAATTGGAGAGAGAGAGAGAGAGAGAGAGAGAGACAGAGTTACCTTATGTTCATTTCACATTCAATACTACTCGTACTAATCGAGAGTTCCCTCTTGTCTCCTAATAGCTGTCAAAAACACTACAAACCAAAAAAAGAAGATTGTAAGTACACAAATATGTGATCAGCAAAGTCATAGAGTATAATTGTCGCAGAGTAATTAAGGGAAACATACTATTAACTGCCCAACGAACATGTTCTCCCTCAAATTGTTGATGCATTCAGTAATGTGCAATTGGAAATATTTTAAGATGATGATGCATTCAGCAACCACTCGGGACAAGATACTGAGCTTTCTTACAGCTAATTTCTCTAGTTTTGCATTTCATTAGTAATTGACCCATAAACTACCACTAATATATTATATCCCCCGACTTGTTGAATTATTCAACCCATTGCACTATAACAAAAACAAGCAAACTAACAAATTAAGATCTCATTAGATCCGTAAATTAGGTTGTAGCATTGCTCTTTGTTGAATACACATGATTCAAAGTAGCATTCATTGCTTGACTGTTGAATACACCTCATAACGTAAAAATTAAGCAGGAATTATGTGGTGGTCTTATCCGAGTCCCTTCCTGAAAAAAAAGTAGTGTAATAGATTTTTATATATGACTTCTCAAAAAAATAGAATAAGCATGAATCGCCACCGGGCGATGCTTGGGCACAATTAGAACTCTAGTGCATTCAAAGGGTTCGTATTTAGTGGATACACATAGTTCCAAAAAACATCTTGGTCGAGGGTCAATACTTAATTTTGATATAATTAGTGATCTTATTTTTCTCTTCTCAATTTACCAGATAAGGTAGTTGCTATGTTTTGTTGATTGTTCATGTAAACTTATGTAATCTCCACCCAATGATACTTCATACAGTGTGTAGGGTAAACACAATAATTTGGACCTATACTACTTCTTGCAATTTTGCTTCATTGACTTTTTTGTTTCTAAATTTTACACTTGAACTATGAAAACCTTAGCAAACAACTCTTTTTTTCCTTAAAATTATCAGTTATGGTCTGTTTGTTAGGGTGTATAAAAAATAGAAAGACAGAAAATAGGAGAAATACAATTTCCATCTTTTAAAGGAGGAATTCTTCATTCCCTCCTTTTGGTTTTGTAAGAGAGATGGAAAGTAAGAATTATTGATTTTTTTTTTTATGTTTGATAAGATGGAAAAAATATTTTTTTATTTTTAATTTTAATTTTTTAATTTTTTTTAATTTTTGTTAAAAAATATAAATATATATTTTTACATTATATCTATAGATGAAATTAATGTATCTATAATATGTAATTGATAAATATGATATATCTGTATATTATAGCTAAATAAAATACATTTCAACATATATTATTAATTTTTCATTCACTTTTTCTCCAAATTTTGGAGGGATTGGTTTCGGTGAGTTGGAAAGAAAGTTAATCTATTCACTTTTTCATCCTTCCTATTTTCCTTTCTTACCAAACATGATGTTTTATCTATTCATCTAACTTTTCATCCTTTCAACTTTATATCTTTCTATTTTTTCATCGTACCAAACGAAGCATTTAAAACAAACAACAAAAGTTCATGAAACTCTCTACAATTTTTGCCCTCGACTGTAAAATCGGGAAAAAAAAAAGTGAAGTTTGAGAGATAAAAGTGAAACTCTGATTAAAGATTAAGTGTATAAATAAATACATTCCATGTTACTTAATTGGATCAAACATGGTACGAACAAGAAAGCAAAATGAATGAAAAATTGGAACAAAGCGCAACAAAAACATGAAGGCTATGTCTAGCAATGCAAATCATGTTGAAGGGAGTTCAACTTCCAACCCTGTGGAACCTGCAACACAAGGAAATGGCCAACCTAGTGGCCAAATCAATGCACAGATGCAGGATTTTGTGCAAAACATTAGACAGGTATTGCATAATCCTTATTTAAGCATTAAGCAAGATTTAATGAATGTCATGCATGAATTAATGAGTGACCAAACAAATATGTCAGAATATGTGAATTAACGATCTTGTAATGTTATTAAAAATCCAACATTAGAGGAAGGAAATGTTAATCCAGTGGTAATTCCAATAGAAAACCAACGGCCACAATGATGACACCCAACATAGGTCCTAGTTTTCAACATCAAAATCACTTCACACATGATGTTTAAAGGAGAACCTGTAAAGGTTTTCCCTAATTTCTACCATTCTAGAAATCCTAGGAGTAGAAATGAGTCAATGATGGCTCAAAATCATCCCTGAAGGGGACGTAAGATGCCACCCTGTGCCTCTTATCTTACAGATCCATTTGAGGAAATGACCCCCAGGCTTAGGGGGCAACCCATGGAACCATTTGAAAATATAGAAGTTCACAACAATATGGCTATCAATAGAAACCAACTAATTAAAATGATTCAAGATTTGTATGGTCTTGACCTTCGAATGATAGAAAGACCAGTTTTGAGAAAGTCATATCTCCCATGAATAGACTTTGAGGAGTTTCTCGGAGGGTATATAAAATCCCTGAATTCAATATGTTATTTGGAGAAGAGAACCAGCCCACCATAAAACATATTGGTAGGTGTACTTTCTAGTGTGGAAAAGTTGGGAACAATTTTTTTTAAAAAAAATATAAAATTATTCCCACAACCCTAGACTAAAATGGCATTTTCTTGGTTCATTAACTTGCCACTCAATTCGATTCATGGCAAGAAATAGAAAAACAATTTCATGCCCAATTCTTTTAAAATAAACCAGAAGTGTCGATTACAGACTTATCTAGATTAAGGCAAAAGCATAATGAATCTACAGAATAAGAAAGATATTCAAAGAAATGGAGTTCAGAGACTTATTTGACCTCATAGCCAGGGCCAAGAGATATGAGATGTTGCTTACATAATAGAAACAAATAAAGAACAGTGCATTAGGCACGTATTTCTAGGATCTAAACGAAGATATGAAAATTGATGTTGCACAAGTAATAGGAATATCCCCAATTAGGTGTGACACTTTGAAAAAGATTGAAAATCCTGTAAATAAGTCATCAAATTTCCCATTCAAGAAGGATATACCCCATCGACGTATCGACAATATTCCTTTGACTTATTCATGGCTGATACTCTCTTTGATGAGATGATTAGCCAAAAATTCACTACTTTTTCCTAGGGAAATGTTGTACCTCTAGAAAAAGATAGAAAGGAGAAATAATATTAAAAATGACGTGATTTATTTCGACACCCCACTAAAAATTGAATTACTTTTAAAAATCGTGTACAAGATTTGATACAAAAATGGATAATTAAATAAGCAACCCAAGAAGAAAAAAATAATGGGTGTTGACAATGATCCTTTTCCCTAAGGAAGTAGGAGTTAATGTAATGTTTGTTAATGCACAAAGACTCAAAAGGGTTCCTAATTCAATTGTGAATGAGAAAGCAGAAAAAGAAAAGGGAAGAATTGTTCCACAGATAAAACATCCAATTACCAGTAGGGTTGACCCTAAAGAAGAGGAAGAGTTGTTGGTCATGTGCTTTAGATGTGCCAAAAAAATGGCCGCTGGATAATGGTATCTCTGACTTCACAAACAGAGAACTTCTAGTTAATATCAGAGGTGAAAGAGACATCTAACTTTATAGTGGTACTTAGAAAATCTTCGATGGTGTGGATCCAGGAATTTTCAAACTACAAGAAAGATATACTCATGGGAATATCTTTGGTTTATTAAAATTTACCCTATCTAATCTCCTTAAATACAAATGTATCAGAATAAATGCAGCTAAATAAGTTTAAACTATTATAATTGCAACTAATCAAATAAACACTATGTAAAATCATCATTAGGAGAAAGAAATATGGCACAAAAAAAAAAAGAATAAATAAACAAAATTTGGTTTATGCAATAAAGCTTATTCAAAAGTTTATTCAACAACAACGAAAGAACCAGTGAGAGAACAAATAACAAAAGCTCTGTCAAAAAGTTTATTCAACAACAACAACAAAAGAACCATTGAGAGAACAAATAACAACAACTTTGTCAAAAAATTTATTTAACTAGTCATTGAGACATGACCCCATAAAACTCAATAAAACAACCATTGAGATCAACAAGAAGAAGTAAAAGAACATAGCCAGCAGATGCCAAAGGTCTTGTGAAACATGCCATCTCTAAAAGGGTTCCCTTGTATCTCTCTTGCTATCCTCATCTTTCTGCGTTCATGTCTTCTGTGATCCTTGGATGATAAATGTGAGTAGTTAGAGATAGAAACCAAGTTGTCAAGTAAGAGATGTAATCAAAACTTATTATAATCTTAGCATTCATGTGATGCGTGTATGTGTGCGACCTTTCTTCTTATACTCATTCAATCTTCTTATACATTGATGTGATGTGAACAACTAAAAATTATTCCAAAAAATTCAGCAATTAAAGAATGGAGTTGACAATATATATCAAGTTACTTGAACTCGACACACGAGTGACCCAAGACAATCGAAATAGTTCATCCCATTTTCAAATTCAAAGCTCCATTCAATTGGAGACAAAACAAAAAGTTTGGTCAATCTTCAGATTTTTGGTCTACTTTCCATTAAAACATTGAATCTGCTCACAATTGTTCATGATGCAATGCCTACATTATTGGAAAGCTGTCAGTCTACTTGCTAACGCATTGAGCAGCAGTGGCAGAGTCAGAAATATGTGGGCACACTTTGAGTACAAGTTTTACTTCTAATAGATAAAAATAATGTGATATATTTACGTCTTCGATATTGTATTTGATACTTAAAAATTCATGGGTCTGTTTAAAAATTATTAATAAAATAGCATCTATACATCAATGATCAATTAAACAATTTATTTGATACAAATAAAAGTAACATTCTATAATTTTTAATCTTCTTACAAATTCCACATTTTACTCATTTTTTTGGTGTATATTCTATAATTTTTGAACCACAAGAGACTGAAATAAATTATATTGATACTCTTAACAGCACATAAACATTATACATACGAATCAATTTTAGTTTGATGATTTTAAGAGATTTGGTATGGACTTTTTATTTTTCTGTTCTAGTACCCAACTTGTTTGACCCAATTTATTTTATTTTTCCTTGGTTGGACCCAATTGAGAATATCTAAAAAATATATAAATAAATAAAATATCTTCTTCAGGGTGTGCCTAGGCCCCTCGTGGCACATGTAAAATTCTTCTACAATTTTTATTTATCGATTCACATAATTTTCCACAAAGTGATAGAAATAGCGTTTAATAATTTTATTATTTCAGAGAGAGAGAGAGAGTTACCTTTACTGTTTTTTTGGTTCTGTTTGTCTTTCAAACCATCACCCCACCTCATTTCCACGTCAAAAGTTGAAGAAAGTCAAACTAGCGAACCAACAACAACCACAACAAAAGAAAAAAAAAAGATTAAAAGAAGTGTTGCAGACATAGGACACTGAAGGGTAAGAAAGATGAAGTGAGAACCTGGTCTGTAAATCAGTGCTAATCTCTGGGATATACTCTATCTTCCCCCAATCTTCTCCAGTTCCTCCTAGACATCTTTCACTTAAAACAGGGCACCCTTGAATTTTTAGGGAATGTAGCTCGGTGAGGCATTCCATCCCTTCTGGTAGTGACAACAATCTTGGACAGTAGTATATCTCTAGCTTCCGAAGCGATGTGAGATACTCAAGGGAGTTTGATAATGTTGTCAGATTCGAACACGCGACAATTTGAATCTGCTTAAGCGTGTCAGCAGACTCTTGAAGCCCTGGTGGCAAACAAACCAACTTTGGTAGATCACATAAGGTTAGCAATCTAAGACTCTTAAGCCCTTGAAAGTCATCGTTGAAGAAGACAAGATCTTCACAGTTGCGAATTATTAACTCTTCAAGGGCAGCGAGGTATTGCATGCCAGAGGGCAATGAAGTGAGCAATGGACATCCATCAACCTCCAAGTAACGGAGGCAATTGAGGTATTGCATTCCTTCAGACAAAGACTTCAATTGCAAGGCTGCTGAGATTTTTAGTCTGTGGAGTGATACGAGTCTGACCATCTCATCTGGTAAGCATACCAAAAATGTAGAATATAAAGACAAGCAACGTAAGTTGATTAGTTTTTGAAAGCCTTTGGGCAATTCAAACATGAACAACTCAGGAAACCATCGGATACGAAGATGCAGATATTGCAAGTTTAGCAATTTGCCAATGGTCTCAGGCAGTGTCATCCCACATGCGGTATCAACAAGAAGAGACCTCAAAAACTTTAGCTCTCCAATGGAGCTTGGCACCTCAACTTTGACATCTCTCAATTCAAGCACATGTAGGTATCTAAAACTTGAAGTTACTATCTGGCCTAGTCCTTGGTAGCCTTGGCTAAACAGTGCATGGTTGAAAGTAAGAAAGGTACGCAATCTCTTTGATTCCAGTATGGGTTTTACATCTCCCAAAGATGTATCAAACAATACATGTCTTGTTCTTTCAGAAATTAATGTAGTATTGACTTTCATAGTCAAGCACTCACCACCAGCTACAAATTGTGTAAGATCATGGACAAGGTCATGCATTTTATAATATCCTTGTTTTTCTTCCGAGAGAAAGGATCTCTTCACCAATTCATTGACATAACTTTCTCCTATGTCTTCTAATTCTTCATTGGGGTTGACTATTCGGATAAATCCTTGTGCCATCCAAAGGTAGATCAACCTCCATTTGTCAATTTCTTCACCCTTCTTAAACAAAGAACAATAGGCAAAACATTGCTTCAAATAAGATGGCATTTGATCATAACTAAACCTTAATACGGGCATGATATCATTACCCTTTTGTATAATCGCCCAGATATCACTATCTCTCACGGTTAACCATTCATCCTCATTAATCTTTAAGTACAATAAACCTCCTAAAGTCCTCGCTGCAAGAGGAACTCCCCCACATTTTTTCACTATTTCTTTTCCAATATTTACTAGGTTTTGATGCCTTCTATCATCCCCTTTGTTAAATGCCCATTTTACTAACACAGATAAACAATCTTCATCTGAAATACCTTTAAGAACATACGGGGATACAGTTCCCACTGTTGAAGCAACTGTTTTACTACGTGTGGTAACGATGATCCTACTTTCTCCAGCCCCAACCATTAACAAATCTCGTAGTTTAATCCATTCTACTCGATCCTCATTCCACATATCGTCCAAGACAAGGAGATATCGTACCTCACTCAATTTTTGTTGCAGGCGACTTTGCAATTGTTCAAATGCCAAGTTATTGCAGTTATTATCCCCTACTGCATTTAGAATTTTAGTTACGATTTGTTTTATGTCAAAATCATCTGACACGTGCACCCAAATTCGTTTATCAAATTGACTTTCGACCCTATTGTCGTTGTATACCAATTGTGCTAGTGTGGTTTTCCCTAAACCCCCCATTCCAATAATGGGGATTATGGGAACACTGTCTTCATTGCTGGAACAGATCAAAATCTGTACAATGGTTTCTTTATCAGTTTCTCTGCCAACAATTTCTGAACTGCGCACAAAGGAGTAGGTTTCCTCTCTTCCTGGGGTCTGAAATGGATTTTCTACAACTTTGATTGCAAACTCAAAAGTTTTCGCGTTTGCTACAATCTCATCTAATCTCTCCCTAACTTCCTTTACCTTACGACCCATGTTATAACGAAATGTCAATGGATTCGAGTGTGAAAAGAAGTTACGTACCTCACTTCTCGTACTCCCACGAACATCTACTAACCTTCGCAAAGACTCAGTGGTGAATTCGTCCACCAAGTCATCAACTTGGTAAACTATTCCTTTAAGCATTTGCAGCCACTCTCTCACAGCCCGATTTGTCACCTGCTGCTCCTCAGCATCAAGAAGCACATTTCTGACAGTGGACATGGTGCTTTCGAGCTTCTTCAATTCTTTCTTGGCACCCCATGCCAATCCAATCTGTTGGAGAGCGTAAGAACCCAACTTGCACAAGATTTTTTCAGCAACGTTAAACAGAATTTGTTCTGCCATGTTCTCCTCCCGCAAGGTTGCAACAAGAACTCAAGAATGGAGGAAATTGATTACAAAATATTGCTTGCTTACAGAAGGGATATCTGTTGGCTGTGAAGAACACATACTTTGTGATCGATCACAATATATACTAGTTCTTAATGTCAACCTCCATGAAGCGAATATATTTGTTGGCTATGAACAAGATAAACTTTTGATTTAAATGTCAATGTCAACGGAATAATTGTTAGGTACCTTCAGCAACCTTTTTTTTATGTGCTTACAGCTAAGAACGCCCATTTGTGCAATTTTCATTTTGAAATGAGCCAAGTCAAATGTCAACTGGTATGAATGCTTTGCAATTTAGACAATTTGCTATTCGGAATTGCTAAACGGTTCTAAACAATTTGCAATTTCCGACTTAAGAGTACGTAGATCTATCATTTTACATCAAAAAAAAAAAATCTGATATACCAAAATTTAATAGTTTCAACTTTCTCTTGTCCTGCTTCGAAATTTCTGGCATTGCCACTTAGTGGAAGGCCAGTTCAATGTCATTATTTCATAGACTTTGTAGATATGCCCATGTTCATTGGTTCTGCCACCAAATGAAATCATATATTCCTTTAACGTCAAGTTGACCGGCACGCTCCACGAGAAGAAGTTCAGTTCTCATTGTTAACCTTGACGTTTTGTCCCAGCAAGCACATGAACAACGATAATTTATAAATTATGAATGTGCTGTGCTGTGCTACAGCTTTCAGGCTCTGACCAATTCTAATGAAAGAAATGCATGACCAAGTTAAGGATTTGACTAGGGTACCCAAAAATGTTATTCCGGTAACATATTGAAATTTATTATATTTGTGGTTATTTTTATCATTATTGTAGGTGTTCTTGTCACTATTGTGGTACCTAAAAAAGTGATAAAAATAATTTCTACAACAGTGATAAAAAGACCTACAAATGTGATAAATCACTCACAAAAGTAATAATTTATTTTGTATAGAAGAAAAAAGAACATGCTCCATCGCAATTCATCATAATGCATCCCAGCAGAGGTGGTTGCCATACCCTTTCGTTATTTCTCAAGGTTTCCCCAGATTATTCCACTTGTGGTTCAGTTGTGTAGTTCATCTTCAATTCACTATATTTGGAGTTATGATACCGAAATTTTTGTTGTCGGTACCATAGTAGTTTATAAATTAAATCAGGCCCCTAAAAATACATGTTTGCTTAAGCTGATCAAATAGTAAGTTATCAACTATAAAATTGTTCGTGAATTACACGAATATGAATAGATTTGATTATAACTAAATAAATTTTGACAAAATATAAGCATGACACGAATCGACTTATTGCCATGTACATAATTTTTTTGGGTTCTGCTTATTGCAGGACCCAGTTATGTGCATTTGGAAGTTGTTAAATTGAAATCCGGTCCAACAGGTAAATGGTGCATGTAGAGGATTCCAAAATGAATTGTGCTTCTTGGTCAGAAAAGAACTTTGACGACTAGTCCAACATATATAAGAAAGAAGAACTTGAACTCACATGCAAAGATAATGACATCCACCATCTTTCATACATAGATATTTAGCATGCCTAATACAATGTACAGCACAGACTTCTCTACCTGCAGAGAGGAAAGAAGGAATGATGACGGATTTGTTCCTTAAACAGGGGAAACAGTACTCGGGTTCTCGGCCGAGTTACCCAGAAGATTTGTTCCAGTTCATCGCGTCCAAGACACCCAGTCACGACCTTGCATGGGATGTGGGCACAGGCAGTAGCCAGGCTGCAAAATCTGTTACACACACACACACTCTCTCTCTCTCTCTCTCTCTCTCTCTCTCATTTTTTCATTTAATTACGAGTTGATTGGGGGTGAAAGTAGGTCTATCGAAGGATCGAGTTTGGCTCGGATTCTAACTAATTCAAATCTAATTTCAAAAGTCCAATTCGATAATCTAACGGATTTTATTTTCGTGATTCATATCCGAATCCGTTAACAATTCAAAATTTAATCCAAATAAATTAATTATCTAAATGTTAAGAAATTATACATAAATTTCAACTAAATTTCTTTAAATAATCACTTAATTTATTTAATATTTATATAGAAATATATAAATAATTCGGATCGGATCATATTCGAATGGGATATAGGCATATTCAAATCCGAATCCATGAAATATAAGTTATTGAGTTCGAATTATCAATAAAAAATATTAATCCATATTCAACCAATCAGATTCAACTCGAATTCTGATCAAAATCCAAGCCTAAGTGGAGGTGGAGATGGACAAGTTAATTAATTTCAGTTGGCCAGGATCTATAAGAATGTGATGGCCACAGACACAAGCCAAAGGCAGCTGGAATTTGCAACCAAACTCCCAAACATTCATTACCACTGCACCCCTCCCACCATATCCACGGAGGAGCTCCACCGTGACATAGCACAGCAGGCCACCGTCGACATCGTGACAATCGGCCAAGCCATCCACTGGTTTGATCTTCCCACCTTCTATCACCAGGTTAAGTTAGTGCTCAAAAGGCCTCATGGAGTGATAGCTGCCTGATGCTACTCCGTGCCACAAGTCAACGAAAGGGTTGACGCGGTTTCCTGGCAATTTTACTTCGTTGATTCTAAGCCTTATTGGCATCAAGACTGGAATTTGGTGCTGGAAAAGTATGGAACCATTGATTTTCCGTTTGAGACGGTGGACGGAGTCAATCACACGGGACCGTTGAAATTCAAAGCAGAGAGAGTCATGGACTTCAATGACTATATTATGTATGTGAAATCAGGGTCTACATATCAAACTGCATTGGAGAAGGGTGTGGAGCTCTTGAGCAGCGATGTGATCAAAGAATTTCAAAGTGCTTGGAATGAAGATGGAAATGCCCAAAAGGTCGTCAAATTTCCAGTTTATCTGAGGATTGGGAGAGTGGGAAACTAAAGAACTAGAAGGCCATCCATCCAACTATGATATCATCAACATGTCATTCAAACAAGTCATTCATACCAAAACTTAATCATCCGTTGAAGACCCAAAGTAATAATCCTTCAATAACATAAGGTTTATATCCCAATCACACTAAATCAAAACAACATGAACCAAAATACTAGGTTGAATCCCACGATAACTCTAGGAGTTTGCTTTGCAAAGTTATTCCAAAAGTGAAAACATGATAATCAAAACTAGATGCCAATCCTTAAGCCTCATAATCAAGATCTACATCTGGATCCACCTCATGCTCAACCTCCACATCCTCGACTTATCTTGTTTTGGTTCCACACCTAAATCTGAAAAATGTTAAATAAGGGGTGAGCACCACCAGCTCAATAAAAAATCCATTACCAAACATAAACATGGTTTTAAAACAATAAAATCGTGTCCAAGACACTTTTCACAAAATATGCACGTTTATAATAAAGCAAGTTTATAATCACAACATTACTAATAATATATCCATTGTTTCATGTACTATTAGTATAAACCAATTCAATAAAACATCATTTAGATCAAACTACCAAGAATGCCGCACACTATATACTATATCATATTCAATCAAACAATAACAATTCCTGATGAGCTTTGAGACCTTCCATCCTAGGGACGCGAGAGGATCAATAACGGGAATCCGTAGCATCACTCTGGCCACTACAATCATCCGAAAACCTCAAACCTATCCTCCTTCAAAGTAGTAGGAACCCTTGGATCCTCGCAAGAAATAAAAATTATCTCCCAACGCTTAGATATCAGTCGGGTCCATCTAAGTTCATTGAACCAAGAAATAGGAACCAACACTTCAATTTTAAAAATCGTATTTTTGGCCGAAGTATGACAAGACATGTATTCGCCAATGCATCCCATAACTACTACTCAAGTTTCAATTTAAACGAATGGTGAAATGTTGTTTGCACCCTGAAAATATAAGAATTCTCACTTTGCATCCTTAAAAATAAGATTTTCTACTTTGCACCCTCAATGTATTAAAAGTATTACAATGACGTCCTTCCGTTAGTTTCCGTTACTCATTCCGTCAACGTCAATTGGGTGATTTTTGACAGAATAAACAATAAATACGAATGAAAGTGTCACATTGTAACATTTTTAATACATTGAAGTTGTCATATGAGAAAAATAATCCTTGAGTGTTCAAAATGAAAAATTGTAAATTTTTCTGATGCAAAATAGGATTCTCCCATAAACGAATATTCAAAATTTGGGGTTTGTGAACCTATAACGAAGATAGCGTGAAAAGACATCAATTTACTTCATAACACATCATAAGTTCCATTAAAATTCAAAATCAACTTACTCATAAGCAACATAATGATTTACAATGAAAAACCGATTCCAAAGCCTACGTCATGCTTGTGGATAAGAGCTTCTAATGACCAAATATTTCTCAAATATTCTCTGATAATTCTACTACGATAGTAATGATTACTTGTGTATAAAATGTCAGCCTACACACTGCCTCAAAAACAAGTGGAACCAAGCGCAACCGAGCACCCTACTGTACTCATCTTCTTCCTCAAGAAATACACCACCCAGGAAGAAGAGCATCTATCACAGTAGACTAACTCAGTTTTTCAGCTGGACAAACCACTTTTCTTTCTTATACATTCTTTACCTGTTTTAGCATGCACACACCGATTGAAAGTATGATATATGTTATTCACTGATTGAAACTAAAGTAGGAACTCACCCTACTGCAAAAAAAAAAAAAAAAATGTCTCCTGATTTCAACTAGATATATAGAAATCTTGTCTACACAAAAAGTACATCAGAAATTTGTTTTTAGGATACCAAAAAGAGTTCACTTAAGTTGACGATGGAAAAAACATTAAATTAAAAAATTAGAGAGAAATTTTTGAATGGAAGGATTATGTCACACCCCACCACAGAAGGATCAACTCTACCTTTCTAGGATAAAGTGCAACTATATTTACTACCTTTTATATCTGAATAATGGCATGCCCATGAACCTTTACACCTACAAACCCCTTTGACTATATAATCATAGAGTCAATATACATAATGTACCACAACAAAGGTAGACAACTCTGTTACCGATCAAAATTATCTCCCTTGGATTTCAGTAAAGGCCAAGCAAAATAGGATTTGTCAGTATATCCAATTCAATCTAAATTGAAAACACAATCGAATTTTTAAAATTTAAACTAAATTGAATTTATTTATGTCAACGAATCTTAATGTATCAGATGATCCTCCTATTAAGAAGTAATTACAGAGGCATCAACCTCTTATGCATAGACATTCGCTTTAGAAAATAAAAAGACAGTAAGTTTGATGGGTTGCACTAGTCTTAGAGAGAGAGATATAGCTTTCTGTTCATTTCACATGTAATAATATTAGTTGTACCTAATTTAGAAGCCTATTGTATTGCAGTGATTAGATAGATACCGAGTATCATTCGATATTGTAACCCACTGCTGATCTTGTAATAAATTAGGTCTTCAGATTAAAATCTCGAGCATTCCTTCGGCTGAAATATTCCAGAAAAAATCCTACAAACCAACAAAAGAAGATTATAAGTAAACAAATACGTGATCAGTAATGTCATAGAGTAGAATTGTGGCAGAGTAATTAAGGGAAACATACCATTAACTGCCGAAGACACATTTTTTCCCTCAAACGGTTCCAGAAAATATTTTATCAAGTTCCAATCGTCTCTACCGTCAAGAATTGTTATCTCAGTGAGACGTTTTGTCTTTTCTGGTAGTTCCATCACTCTTGGGCAAAAGAATAGCTCAAGCTTCCGAAGGGATGTGAGGTATTCAAGGCAGTTTGATAGGGAACTCAAAAATGGACAAAAAACAATTCGAATATGCTCCAGTGTTGCAGCAGACTGTTGAAGCCTCGGTGGAAAACTAATCAACTTTGGCAGATAATACAAGGTTAGTGACCTAAGGCTTATAAGCCCTTGGAAATCATTCTTGGTGAAGTTAAGATAACAACATTCTCTAATTATTAGTTCCTCAAGGGAAGTGAGGTATTGCATGCCAGACGGCAGTGATGTCAACCCATTACAGCGGCAAATTTCCAAGTAGCGGAGGCAACTGAGGTGTTGTATCCCTTCAGGCAAGGACTTCAACTTCGACCCAGATATTCTTAGTCTCTGGAGTATAGTTAGTCCCCCAATCTCATCCGGCAAGCCGACCAAAGGTATATTATTCAAAGATAAACATAGTAACTTGATTAGCTTTCCAACACCTTGGGGCAGTTCAAAGAAGTGCTGCCATGGCGTGCAAAGGTCCAAATATTGCAAGTGTAGCAGCTTGCTAATGGATTCAGGAAGTGTAATCTTGCCATAGTCGGCTTTGATAAGAAGATACCTTAAATGCTTTATTTCTCCAATAGAACTTGACACGTCACCTGTGAAATTATTTAATTCCAACACACGTAGGTATCTAAAACTTGAGACTATTGTTTGGACATATCTGCTGTGACTACGCCCAGAACGAAGAATGGTACGCAAATTCATCTCACTACCTGCCACATATTGTGCAAGGTCATGGACAAGATCATGCATTTTATAATATCCTAATTGTCTTTCCTCTTGGAGAAAAGATCTATTCACCAACTCAGTTATATAACTTTCTCCTATATCTTCCAATTCTTGGTTGTGGTGGGAGTGGGATAACTGGATGAATCCTTGCGCCATCCAAAGATAGATCAACCTCCATTTTTCAATTTTTTCATCCTTCTGAAACAAAGAACAATAGGCGAAACATTGCTTCAAATATGATGGCATTTGATCATAACTCAACCTCAATACAGGCATAATATCATTTTCATTTTGAACAATCGCCCAGATTTCATCATCTCTAACCAACATCCAATCATGCACATCAAACTTTAAGTACAATAGGCCTCCTAAAGTCCTTGCTGCAAGAGGAACTCCTCCACATTTTTTCACTATCTCTCTCCCAATATTGACTAGGTTCTGATGGTTTCTATCATCTCCTTCATTAAATGCCCATTTGACAAATACAGATAGACAATCAACATTCGAAAGACCTTTAAGAATGTGTGGGGAACATGTTCCCATTATTGAAGCAACCTTATTGCTACGTGTGGTAACAATAATCATACTTCCTCCAGCCCCAGCCATTAATAGATCATGTAGTTTAATCCATTCAACTCGATCCTCATTCCATACATCGTCCAAGACAAGAAGAAATTTCCGTTCACTCAATTTTTGTTGGAGGCGATTTTGTAACTCTTCAAATGCTAACTTATCGCATTCATTATCTCCTACTGCATTTAGAATTTTTATTACAATCCCTCTTATGTCAAAATCCTGGGACACATGCACCCAAATTCTTTGACTAAATTCACTTGCAACCCAATTATCATTGTACACCGACTGTGCGAGTGTGGTCTTTCCTAAACCCCCCATCCCTAATATAGGGATGACATGAACTCTCTGTTCATCACTAGAGGATTTTAAAATTTGTATAATGGCTTCTTGGTCACTTTCTCTGCCAACAACTTCTGTACTACGCACGAAGGAGTAGGTTTCCTGCCTTCTTCTACTTTGAACATGTTTTTCTACGACTTTAATTGCGAAATCAAAAATGTTTGCATCTGCTACGATCTCATCTAACCTCTCCCTAACATCCTTCGTTTTCTGGCCCATATTATAACCAAATACAAACGGATTCGTGTGTGAAAAGAAGTTGTGTACCTCCCTTCTCTTGCTGCCATGAATTTCTACTTGCCTTCGCAAGGCCTCATATGCAAATTCATCCACCAAGTTATCAACTTCGTAAACTATTTCTTTGAGCCTTTGCAGCCATTCTCTCACTGCACGATTTGTAACCTGCTGTTCCTCAGCATCCAGAAGCACATTTTTGAGAGTGGACATGGTGATTTCCAGCTTCCTCAATTCTTTCTCGGCACCCAATGCCAAACCAATCTGTTGGACAGCATAGGACCCCAAATTCGTTATTACATTTGCAGCAACATTAAACAGAATTTGGTCTGCCATGTTTGACTGCC
Source organism: Ilex aquifolium (assembly GCA_951799425.1). NCBI lineage: Eukaryota > Viridiplantae > Streptophyta > Magnoliopsida > Aquifoliales > Aquifoliaceae > Ilex > Ilex aquifolium. Next base: position 3,920,642 of record OX637405.1, on the reverse strand, counting down.
CTAAGATTGCAAGAAGAACTCAAGAAATGGTTGTAAAAATTTTCCCAAAAGAATCTTTTAATTGTGAAGAAGATGTACTTTGTGATCTAAATATCTAAGTCAATGCATACAGCTCATTTCTCTGGTTTTGCATTCAATCCACATGAATGTATGGACTAGAAAGATAATGGACCCACCCAGTCTGGTGTTAATGGTTCTAGTCACTGTATTGACTAATTGAAATGTTTATTATTCAACAAAAGCAACTCTAATTGTTTGGGGGCATGATATAGTCGGATAGTTCTCCTCAATGGGCAGTAAGAGAAAGCCCACTAGCACTTTTGAGTTCGATTCTAGAATAAATTTTTGACAGCCACGAGCAACTGTTGTGATGTAACTGAGAATGATGAGAATGTGTAGAGTTAATCGTCTTGTTAATTTTTTCAGTAGCTCAGGTTTTGATTCTATAATTTGATTTTCGTTTTCGAGATTATACCTGTCATACCCCCGACTTAGCTCTCCCACTCATATTAGAGGAATGAGTTTAGGTTAAATGAACAATTAACAACATGAATTATACCTTTACATACAGCTTCAAAATATAACTTTCAAAAGTAATCGTTAAGTTATAACCGTATTAGAAACTATTATTCCTCCCTGAGCTAGGCTTAACCCCACTCCCAGCTCGAAACACTTTCCAAAAACTCCTTTGACTTCCTTGAATCGCCAAAACTCTGAAAAAAAAATGAATAGATAAGGTAAACGTCAACAAGCTTAGTAAATTACCCAATTCTAAAACAAACATGATTTGAAAATAGCCTGGGTTTGAGAATTTTTTTTCCAAACTACCCTAATTTGTTTAAAAAGCTCACAAGCAAGGACACAAAATGAGTACTACGAAACAAAAGAAAAATTATACCCAAAGACTCCACACGGTCCTGCACTTAGAAATTTCGATAATCAAGTAATCCCAAACCATCAGGCAATGACAAAAATCTTAAAATGTGGACTTAATGCAAACAACAGAGCCCTCCTTTTTTCATAATTTGTCCAAGGCAGTAATATAGACTACAGATCTTCTTGAGTTCTTGCATACGAGGTTCCAGATTATGATTTGAAGTTTATTTAGGAACTAAAAAAATTGTAAGCATGTATGGTATTTAGGCAACAAATCTATCTTCTCTTAGTATCAATCAATAGTTTGTATCAATAGTTTGTATCTATCTTCTCTTAGTATAAATCACCTACAATGTACAGCACAGACTTCTCTATCTGCTGAGAGAAAAGAAGGAAAGATGGCGGATTTGTTCCTTAGACTGGGGAAACAGTACACGGGTTCTCGGCCGAGTTACCCAGAACAAATTGTTCCAGTTCATTGCGTCCAAGACACCTACTCACGACCTTGCATGGGATGTGGGCATAGGCAGTGGCCAAGCTGCAAAATCTGTTTCTCTCTCTCTCTCTCTCTCTCTCTCTCTTATTTATTCATTCAATTTCGAGTTTATTGTGGTTGGAGGTTGGTCTGGCAACGGATCAGGTTGGATCGGATTCTAACTAATTCGAATCTAATTTCAAAAGTTCGATCCGATAATCTGATAGATTTTATTTTCTTGATCCATATCCGAATTCGTTAAGAATCCAAAGTTCAATTCGAATAACTTAATTATCTAAATTTTAAGAAATTATACATAAATTTCTTTACATAATCACTTAATTTATTTAATATTTATATAGAAATATATAAATAATTTGGATCGGATCATAATCGAATGGGATATAGGTATATCCAAATCTGAATTCATGAAATATAAGATATAAAATTCGGATTATCGATAAAAAATATTAATCCATATTCAGATTATCGAATTCAAATCAAAATTCAATCCATTGACAAGGCTAGGTGAAGGTTGAGGTGGACAGAGTAATTTGGCTCATGTGGTAGTGTTTGTGTGTGCGTTGATATGTTTGCCACAACAAGAGAGTGGCCTTTTAACTAAAAAAATTGTTACACCTAAATGTAAAAATGTCACAAGCCGTAAATATTTGTTGTAGTTATAAATTTTTATTGCCGGTAAGCCGCCACAATATGTTTCTTGGCTAAATATGACAAAACTTAATGGTTCAAATGAAAAAAAAAGAAGCATTTTTAGGTTGTACGCCTCATTTTCTTGGGATTCTAGTTCAATCAGTCAGAGCACTGCTCTATCAAGGTGGAAGCTACGAGTTCGAGCCCAGGCCTGCAAGACTAGAATTATGAAAAGAAAGAATGTCTGGATTTTCCGATTCTAGTGTAAGTTTTTACTCGGTATAAATTATTTCACTTTGAATTGACTTTGTCCGCGCCTTGACAAGACTACTACCCCTCTTTTTGCTCGTAGATAGAGCCAGAGTTACGCCTTTGTCATAATCGAATGACACACAAATTCCTAAAGACAATTTTTTGTTTACATAATATTACTACCCGACTAAAAGGAAAAGAGAAAAAAGAATATAGCTCATATGTTTTTCACTTATAGATCATGTCAATTGGATGTAGAAACTTAAAATGAATTACCAAATGATACCCAAGTATTTGACAAAATTATTTTCTCATTTAGAAAATGTATTTAGAACAAAAATTTATATCAATACATTCATTACCACTGCACCCCTCCCACCATATCTGATGATGCACAAATTGATTTTATGCACCACTTGTTAAGTAATTAATGCAGTAAATAAATAAGGAAAGAGTCAAAACAAGCAAAACACAATTTAAATGGTTCAGTCAAGGTGACCTACTCCACTGTGTAGGGCTGGGATGGCCTGGATATTTTATTATTTCGAAGAGTGTAAGGAGATTAGACATGAGTGATGGAGGTACAAGCTATGAGAGAGATGAGAGTGATTGATGCCCCCATATATTGACGGGGCTTACAATTTATAGCGACTCTGAACAGACTGAGGCGCATTTTCAGTAACTAAACAGCTAATTTGGTGGAGGTGGCGTCATCTTCGCAACATATGAGACTATTGTGGCGCTCTTCTCAAGACAAGGTCTTATGATGGCATGGTCCTTATTCCACGGTGGCGTGAATGAGGCTCTCAAGATGGTGTTGCCTACTCCTTGATGACGTGGCTCTTGAAGCCTTGATGAGCCTAACTGAATCTCTTTTGGACTGGATTCATTGGGTTTCGTCTAAGTGAATCCTTTATTCAAGTTGGACCCAGAACCTGAGTTGGGCCCTTGGGCTGGGTCCATCAATATCCACGGAGGAGCTCCACCGTGACATAGCACAGCAAGCCACCGTCGACATCGTGACAATCGGCCAAGCCATCCACTGGTTTGATCTTCCCACCTTCTATCACCAGGTTAAGTTAGTGCTCAAAAGGCCTCATGGAGTGATAGCTGCCTGGTGCTACACCATGCCACAAGTCAACCGAAGCGTCAACGCAGTTTTCCGGCAATTTTACTTCCTTGATTCCAGGCCTTACTGGCATCAAGGCCGGAATTTGGTGCTGGAAAAGTATGGAACCATTGATTTTCCGTTTGAGGCGGTGGACGGAGTCGATCACACGGGACCGTTCGAATTCAAAGCAGAGAGAGTCATGGACTTTAATGACTATATTATGTATGCAAAATCAGGGTCTGCATATCAAACTGCATTGGAGAAAGGTGTGGAGCTCTTGAGCATCGATGTGATCAAAGAATTTCGAAGTGCTTGGAATGAAGATGGAAATGCCCAAAAGGTTGTCAAATTTCCAGTTTATCTGAGGATTGGGAGAGTAGGAAACTAAAGAACTAGAAGGCCATCCAGTTTGCATACTTTTTTATTTTTAGTAGTATCATAAGAATAATTTAGATAAATCAGTATGAATGAATGAATTCGATGAATGTATCATGCGGATAAAAAACCCAATTCATTAAAAAGAACACATTTTTTAACAAACTTGCATAGTTTTGTTCGAAATTCCAACTTATAACCTAATGGAAAAAGTAACCTATGAGATAATTTTACATAAAACCGATCTAAGCAATTACATAATCCATCAAACTACGAGATCATTTATACGAAAACTTAATCATCCGTTGAAGACCCAAAGTAATAATCCATCAATAACATAAGGTTTATATCCCAATCATTAAATCAAAACAGCATGAACCAAAATACATGTTCAATCCCACAATAACAATAAGAGTTTGCAACATATTTCCAAAGCGAAAACATGATAATCAAAACTAGATGACCAATCCTTAAGCCTCATAATCAGGAATTCAGGATCAACATCTGGATCCACCTCATGCTCAGCCTCCACATCGTCAACTTATCTTGTTTTGGTTCCACACCCAAATCTGGAAAGTGTTAAATAAGGGGTGAGCACAACCAGCTCAATAGAAAATCCGTTCCCAAACATAAACAAGATTTTAAAACAATAAAATCTGGTCCAAGATACTTTTCACAAAATATACACATTTATAATAAAGCAAGTGGATAACCACAACATTACTAATAGTATATCCATTGTTGCATGTACTATTAGTATAAACCAATTCAATAAAACATCATTTAGATCAAACTACCAAGAATGCCAAAAACTATATATTGTATCATATTCAATCAAACAATAACAATTCATGGGGAGCTTTGGACCTTCCACCCTAGGGATGCGAGAGGATCAATAACGGGAATTCGTAGCACCACTCTGGCCAGTGCAATCATCCAAAAATCACAAACCTATCCTCCTTAAAAGTAGTAGGAACCCTTGGATTCTCGTATTTATTTTAGAATCATCTCAGTCGGGTTCATTCAAGTTCATTGAACCAAAAAATAGGAACCAACACATCTATTTCAGAAATTGTATTTTTGGCCAAAGTATGGCAGGATGTGTATATGTCAATGTAACCCATAAATTCTATTCAAGTTTCAATTTAAACGATGGGTGAATTGTAGTTTGCACCCTAAAATATATGCGAATTTTTACTTTGCACCATCAAATATTAGATTTCTCATATTACACCCTCAATATATTAAAACTATTACAATGAGATATTTTCATTAGTTTACCGTTACTTATTCTATCAACGTCAATGTGGTGGTTTTTTACGGAATAAGCAACAGAAGCAACGTCAAAGTACAAATATATTGACTACCTTTTATATCTAAATGATGACAAGCCCATGAACCTTTACACCTACAAACCTCTTTGACTATATAATCACCTAGTCATTATACATAATGTACCACAATAAAAGGTAGACAACCTTGTTACCGATCAAAATTGTCTCCCATGGACAGGGGCGGAGCCACCCTTGGGGTAGGGTGGCCACATGCCCCCCCTCAATTTTTTATTTTTATTTTTGCTTCATATTAAGTATATATTTTTTGAAATAAAATTTAGACATATTTAATTGTGTCCACCCTAATATTGTGTTTTAGTGATATTGATTTAAATAGACCCCTACCTAAATGATTGTTAATTTTTTGAACAATATTATTGAAACCTAATTTTAGAACCTAATACATTGTGATATTAAATATAATAGTGAGTTTTAATATTTAATAAACTCTATTATCTATCAAATGGTCACAAACCATTGTGTCTCCATCAATTAAATCTCAAATTAGATCCAACTAATATAATTGTTAACTTTTAGACATGTTTTAGACATGTCCGAATATGTTTTGAACATATTGATATTATTTTATAATTTTTTTAAATTGTTAAGTTATTTCGTTATTATATAAAAATGTGTGTCGTTATGTAGTAAACTATCTGATCATAAATGGAAGATTGTTACCGCGATTTTATATATAAAAGAAATATTATTGATAAAATTAATTTATAACACTTTCAAATAAAAAAACATACCAAAGTCAATTGTAAGTAATAATAATTAGCCTCATTCTCGATAAGAAGTTTTAATTATTATTTTTTTGTTCATGAGTATATCGATTTTTAATATTCTATGTTTAAAAAGTATTAAATATAATTTTAATAAATATAAATTTATGAACTTTTACGGTCTATTAAAAAAAATTAAAACATGCTAGTGTGCCCACCTTAAAAAAAAATTCTGACACCGCCCCTGCTCATGGATTTCAGTAAAGGCAAAGCAAGATAAGGATTCTTTTAGACGTATAAATAAGTACGGAATGAGGAGGATAATGTTCTTTACAATTTTTGAGATGTATTAATTTTTAATCTGGTGAATTTTCTACCTTCATATAAATTTTCACATAAAAAACAATGTCTTCAATAAAAACACCTTATATTTAAAAATGATATGACAATATGGCCCGCCTTCTAAGGGAGAGGATAGGTTTTAAGTGCCTCAATACTAAATTCCTAATATGAGAGATTGGTGATAGTTGATATTTAAAGTAAATCAAGGACCACTACTGCAAAAGTATGGAAGACAATAGAATTATATGTGAAAGACAATTGAATCATTGCGAAACTTTCTAAATTTATATTTATGCCAAGGCATTTGGCATCTCTCTAGGTTAGATATAATTATAGGGTCTTTCAATTCCTTTCAAATCGTGTGGATTTGTCAGTATAATAAATCCAATCTAAATTGAAAAACACTAAATTTTTAAAATTTAAACTGAAATGAATTTATTTATATATATCAACGATCTTAATGTATCTGATGATCCTCCTATTAAGAAGTAATTGGAGAGACAGAGAGAGAGAGAGTTACCTTATGTTCATTTCACATTCAATACCACTCGTACCTATTCGAGAATTCCCTCACGTCTCCTAATATTCCAACAAAAACTCTACAAACCAAAAAAAGAAGATTGTAAGTAAACAAATATGTGATCAGCAAAGTCATAATAGTATAATTGTCGCAGAGTAATTAAGGGAAACATACTATTAACTGCCGAACAAACATTCTTTCCCTCAAACGGTTCCAGGAAATCGTTTATCAAATCCCAATTGTCTTCATCCTGAAGAATTGTTATCTCAGTGAGACATTTTGTCCTCTTTGGCAGTAGCCTCATTCTTGGGCAAAAGCATAGGTCAAGCTTCCGAAGGGATGTGAGATATTCAAGGCAGTCTGATAGAGATCTCAAATTTCGACAAAAAACAATTTGAATATACTCCAGTGTGGCAGCAGACTCTTGAAGCCTCTGTGGCAAACTAATCAACTTTGGCAGATAATATAAGGTTAGTGACCTAAGGCTTTTAAGCCCTTGAAAATCATTCTCGGTGAAGATAAGCTTTTGGCAATGAAAAATCCGTAATTCCTCAAGGGAAGTGAGGTATTGCATGCCAGACGGCAATGAAGTCAGTTGATCACAGCGGCGAATTTCCAAGTAGCGGAGGCAACTGAGGTTTTGTATCCCTTCAGGCAAGGACTTGATGAACATAAACCGAGTTATTCTTAGTCTCTGGAGTGTAGTTAGTCCCCCAATCTCATCCGGGAAGTCGAATAAAGGTATATCATCTAAAGATAAACATAGCAAGTTGATTAGCTTTCCAACACCTTGGGGCAGTTCAAAAAAGTGTTGGCGAAGGCGAAGTTCCAAATATTGCAAGTTTAGCAGCTTGCTAATGGATTCAGGAAGTGTAATTGTGTCATAGGCTTCAACAAAAAGATACCTTAAATGCTTTAGTTCTCCAATAGAACTTGGCACGTCACCTATGAAGAAATTTATTTCCAACACACGTAGGTATCTAAAACTTGAGACTAATGTATGGAGATCACTGTTGTGAAAAAGCCCAGAATGAAGAATGGTACGCAAATTCATCGACTTCACAATTTCTGGATCTTTCAAAGAAAAACAAAATACTGCATGTTTTACTCTTTCAGGAATTGGTTCTGTAGAAGACTTAATTGTGAAGCACTCACCACCTGCCACATATTGTGCAAGGTCATGGACAAGATCATGCATTTTATAATATCCTAATTGTCTTTCCTCTTGGAGAAAAGATCTATTCACCAACTCAGTTATATAACGTTCTCCTATATCTTCCAATTCTTGGTTGTGGTGGGATAATGGGATGAATCCTTGCGCCATCCAAAGATAGATCAGCCTCCATTTTTCAATTTTTTCATCCTTCTTAAACAATGAACAATAGGCGAAACATTGCTTCAAATATGATGGCATTTGATCATAACTCAACCTCAATACAGGCATAATATCATTTTCATTTTGAACAATCGCCCAGATTTCATTTTGAAAAATCGCCCAGATTTCATTTTCTCTAACTCGCATCCAATCATGCACATCAAACTTCAAGTACAACAGGCCTCCTAAAGTCCTTGCTGCAAGAGGAACTCCTCTACATTTTTTCACTATCTCTCTCCCAATATTGACTAGGTTCTGATGTTTTCTATCATCTCCTTCATTAAATGCCCATTTAACAAATACAGATAGGCATTCCTCGTCCGAAAGACCTTTAAGAATGTGTGGGGAGCATGTTCCCATTATTGAAGCCACTTTATTGCTACGTGTGGTAACAATAATCGTACTTCCTCGAGCCCCAACCATCAATAGATCTCGTAGTTTAATCCATTCAACTCGATCCTCATTCCATACATCGTCCAAGACTAGAAAAAATTTCCCTTCACTCAGGTTTTGTTGGAGGCGACTTTGCAACTGTTCAAATGCTAACTTATCGCATTCATTATCTCCTACTGCATTCAGGACTTTTAGTACAATCCCTCTTATGTCAAAATCCTCGGATACATGCACCCAAATTCTTTGACTAAATTCACTTGCAACCCAATTATCATTGTACACCAACTGTGCGAGTGTGGTCTTTCCTAAACCCCCCATCCCTAATATAGGGATGACATGAACACTCTGTTCATCACTAGAGGATTTTAAAATTTGTATAATAGATGCTTTATCACTTTCTCTGCCAACAACTTCTATACCACGCACAGAGGAGTAGGTTTCCTGCCTCCTTCTGGTTTGAACTTGTTTTTCTACAACTTTAATTGCAAAATTAAAATCTTTTGCCTCCGCTATGATCTCATCTAATCTCTCCCTAACATCCTTTGTTTTCTGGCCCATATTATAACCAAATACAAACGGATTCGTGTGTGAAAAGAAGTTGCTTACCTCCCTTCTCATGCTGCCATGAATTTCTACTTGCCTTCGCAAGGCCTCATATGCAAATTCATCCACCAAGTTATCAACTTCGTAAACTATTTCTTTGAGCCTTTGCAGCCATTCTCTCACTGCACGATTTGTAACCTGCTGTTCCTCAGCATCCAGAAGCACATTTTTGAGAGTGGACATGGTGATTTTCAGCTTCCTCAATTTTTTCTTGGCACCCAATGCCAAACCAATCTGTTGGACAGCAGAGGACCCCAACTTCGTCAATATATTTGCAGCGACATTAAACAGAATTTGTTCTGCCATGTTTCACTCCCTTAAGATTGCAAGAAGAACTCGAGAACAGAGGGAAATGGTTGTAAAAATTTTCCCAAAAGGATCTTTTAATTGTGAAGATCGTTGAAATGTCAAGAAACTGGAGCTATCTTACAGCTCATTTCTCTGGTTTTGCAATCAATCCACATGAATGTATTGACTAGAAGATAATGGACCCACCCAGTCTGGTGTTATTGGTTCTATTGACTAATTGAAATGTTTATTATTCAACAAAAGCAACTCTAATTGTTTGCGGGCATGATACAGTCGGATAGTTCTCCTAAATGAGCAGTGAGAGAAAGCCCACTAGCACTTTTGAGTTCGATTCTAGAATAAAGTTTTGCAAGCCACGAGCAACTGTTGTGATGTAACTGAGAATGATGAGAATGTGCAGAGTTAATCGTCTTGTTGATTTTTTCAGTAGCTTAGGTTTTGATTCTATAATTTGATTTTCGTATTCGAGATTACACCTTTCACACCCCTAACTCGGCTCCCCCACTCAGATTAGAGGAATGAGTTTAGGTTAAATGAACAATTAACAACATGAATTAAACCTTTACATACAACTTCAAAATACAACTTTCAAAAGTATTTGTTAAGTTATAAACATACTAGAAACTGTTATTACTCCCTGAGCTAGGCTTAACCCTACTCCCAGCTCGAAACACTTCTCAAAAACTCCTTTGATTTCCTTGAATCGCGAAAACTCTGACTAGAAATGAATAGGGTAAAGTAAGCGTCAACAAGCTCAAGAAGCTACCCAATTCTAAAATAAACATGATTTGAAAATAGCCTGGGTTTGAGAATTTTTTTTCCAAACTACCCGAGTTTGGTTAAAAAGCTCACAAGCAAGGACACAAAATGAGTACTACAAAACAAAAGAAAATTTATACCCAAAGACTCCACACGGTCCCGCACTTAGAAATTTCGATAATCAAGTAATCCCAAACCATCAGGCAATGACAAAAATCTTAAAATGTGGACTTGATGCAGACAACAGAGCCCTCCTTTTTTCATAATTTGTCCAAGGTAGTAATATAGACTACAGATCTTCTTGAGTTCTTGCATAAGAGGTTCCAGATTATGATTTGAAGTTTATTTAGGAACTAAAAAAATTGTATGCATGTATTGTATTTGGGCAACAAATCTATCTTCTCTTAGTATCAATCAATAGTTTGTATCTATCTTCTCTTAGTATCAATCGGTAGTTTGTACTCGTGATTGTGATTTAAAAGGATTAAAAACTAATTCTATGCATCCCTCTCCACAGAAGGAAAGAGTGTGAAGTGTTTTAGCCATACATTCCTCGTACGGGGGAGACAGACAGCTTCTGAAGATGTAACAAGTTAAAGGCTGCAACAAATAGGATGCAAAGCAAAGTTAGTCTTTGGAAGAGATGCTTAATTCATGAGGGTGAGGTATCACATAACTGATAAATGTAAAGAACTTGCCTTGCACACATCTGTAGAAGTTGATATGCCTATAATCCCTTAGTAATCTCTGGCATTCAAAGTCGCCACATTAAGGCTCATTCTGTATGCGTACTGAAAATGCTAAAGAAATGATTGTTACAACTTTGCTCTTTAGGTGAAAGGAGGCCACATTCCCTCAATGCCGTTTGTGTGCCATATGGGTATCACGCTGTTTGTGTGAAATGCAGAGGATGTGTAGATCATAAAGCAGACAAAGCAGTACTCCCTATGCAGTCTTTTCGCTTTTGGCATGATACAAGTGATAATCATCACCAAAAATGCAACCACTTGGTCAACCATCACCTAGAATACTCATGCTGAAGATCGAAAATTTATGTTACCAAGAAATCCTCTTCCACTGCAAAATCATCGTCTAAAACCTTACCAGCCTTCTGCATTTTCAAATGAAGATTGTAAAGTAAAGAATAAATAGCCTCGGTTTCAGAATGAGATTTATCAGCAACTACAAAAACATGAACCCTATTCCCCACTTCAATCCAACTGCAACCTGGCTGCTTTTTTAACCCTTTGTCCTTCATTTTCAACCTGAGCTTTGCAGCTTCTTTCCATTTCCCACTTAAAGCGTATATGTTTGATAACAACATATAAGTACCAGCATTTTCTGGCTCCACCTCCAAAAGCTTTTTTGCAACCATCTTCCCTATATTTGTGACTCCATGATTATTACATCCCGCAAGAAGAGCCCCCCAAGCACATGATGATGCCTTAGTTGGAAGTTGCTCAATGAACTCAAAAGCCTCCTTGAGCCTCCCTGATCGACCACAGAGATCAACAAGGCATGTATAGTGATCTTCTCTCACTTCTACTGAACTGTCTCTCACAAGCTCATTAAAATACTTTAGCCCCTCCTCCACCAAACCAGAATGGCTACAAGCAGCAAGCAATCCTACATAGGTCACATCATTTGGTCTGAAACCTAAATGTCGTAATTCTTCAAACAAGTTGATAGCCTCTCTACCACATCCATGATGGGCATAGGCTGCTATCATACCATTCCAAGCGATCAAATCCATCAAGCTTTTCGACCCATCATCAAACATTCTCCTAGCAGCAACCAGCTCTCCACATTTTGAGTACATGTTTATGACTGCGGATACCACGAATGCACTATCCTGATAAACTGTCTTGCATATTATTTGGTGAATTTGCATTCCCTCTCCAAGACCAGCTAAGTCACTACAAGCACCCAACACACTCACAAAAGTCCCTTCATTAGGCTTTATCCTATTATCAGATAGCATTTGCACGAAAATCTTCAATGCCTCTTCACTTTGGCCATCTTCCAGATATCCATTGATCATTGTAGTCCAAGAGATGACATTCCTTTGTGGCATTTCATTAAAGTACTTCCTTGCCCTTCTTAAATCCCCATTCTGGATAAAACCTGTGATCATTGTATTCCACGACGAGACATCCTTCTCTGACATCCTGTCAAATAAATCAAAAGCTTCATCCAACCTCAAGTTCTGTGCATATCCTGTCATCATCGCATTCCATGAAACCACATTCCGCTCTGGCATTCTATCAAAAAGCATCCTGGCCTCATCAACTCTCCCATTCTTTGACAAACATGTAATCATAGCCGTCCAAGAAATCACATCCCTTTGCGGCATCAAATCAAAAAACTTCCTTGCCTCCTCAACTCTCCCACACTGAGCCAACCCCACTATAACCGTATTCCAACTAACCACATTCCTCTCCGGCATTTTCTCAAACAAACCCAAAGCTTTATCAATCCAACCACTTTGCACATACCCATCAATCATAGTATTCCAAGAAACAACGTTCTTATTAGGCATATGATTGAACAACTTCTCCCCCTCTAAAATATGATTCATTCGCAAATACCCCGAAACCATAGCAGTCCATGTGACTACATTTTTCTTGGCATCCACTCTATCAAACAATTTTCTTGCTTCTCTCATCAGCCCACATTTTATATACCCAGAAATCAACGTTGTCCATGTAATGACATCCGGCTCAGGCATTCCATCGAATACTTTCCGTGCTTCGGCAATTCGGCCCTCTTTGCTAAGCTTTGTGATCATCCAGTTTGACCTTGCGGTGTCTTGATTGACTGAATAATCTAATCGGGGTACTGCTAAATTGGAAAGTGGATTTATGGAGTGGTATAACTTGGTGATCATCCAATTTGAGCCCACTGCACTTTGAACCGAACTCAAAAGGTTTGTTTTAGTGGGATTCACACCATGTCTTAGAGTGATTGATAGTCCAAATAATGGTCGCATTTCAGGCCTTTTGTTTCGCAGAAGAGATTTTCTTCGAAGAACATCAGTGAAATGAAGTATGTGGTCTGAAGTTCTGTAACTGCAGCACAGTGCTGGTCGAAAATACTCAACGCAGACTTCACCAATCTTGAAATTTATCAAACACCTGTCTACTTTAAACCAATCAATCTTGTTCTCGGCTAGCCAAATATTAACGATTTCAACTAGTGTAACTTTAGACATTTTAAATGCAAACGTCTTTAAGATCGAAATACAGAGGTCTTTTACGTTCTAAACCTACTATTAGAAATGTATTCATCATGAATGACATATCTTTAATCGAATAGAAAAAATTAAAGATGCAAGTAAAGACACTCTGATCACAATACAAAAAAAATGTTAAGAGTTTCTCAACTTCAAGCATTATATCGACACGAGAAAACGGAAGTATGGATTCTAAACTTTACTTTGCCTCCATTGTAAGTAAAGTCTCATATTATATGTAATTTATCTATTTTATTCTCTTTCAAAAAAAAATATTTGAGATATATTCCTATCAAAATGCTAATTCTAAGAAAAAAATTAGGGGTGAAGTTCGATTGGCTCGAGTCCCTATGAAATAAATGATCTTACCATTTACGATTGTACCATTCAACACAATTCAAAAAGATCTTATCTCAATTATTCAAGATCGTTGTCTATTTATTTATAGCAAATTATTATGCTTCCTTTTAATTCATTCCTAATTTTTGTGAGTGACATTAGTTTGGGCCAAGAGAAATCTTGTTAAAAATTGATGATGCACAAAATAGGTTATGCACAATCAAATCATCAAGTGTATAATGCAAGGTAATTAATGAAACAATTAATAGTGAAAGACAAAAATTGGGTGGTTGGGCCGAGGTGACCTAACTATTGAAGACGACGACAGTGGCAACAACTTTATTAATGAGAGAATAAAATAGAAGGTGGCAAAGAGAGAGAGAGAGAGAGAGAGCAAGAGTAAGTTCAAGGTGTGGTGTATGTGAGATATATCTCTCATGTGTAGAGGACTTACATTTTATAGGCACAGAGCTTTAGTTGAGGCGGTGACATGAAGGTTAGGCTACTAATCTTTCGGGGAGGATAGCTATAATTAAGGATATGTACAATTAACGATAGGTGCTATCTTCGAGCAATGGCGATCCCGATGTTTACTCCCCACGTGCGTTGATCTTCCTGAGTCTCTTGAACTTTGGACTGGGTTGAGATCATGAGTTGAGCTTGACCTACCTTTTAATCATCTGGGCTCCACCCATGAATCAGGCCTAGGTAGGGCTGTCAAAATTCGACACGACACGATTAACCGACACAAATCGACACGAATTAAACGGGTTTGGGTGAGATCTTAACGAGTTTTGGTGATAAACGGGTTGACACGTCAAACACGTTTAATAAACGGGTTGTGTTCGGGTGAGACCTGTCAAACCGTTTATCACACGTTTACCCGTTTAAATAAAATTAATATAATAATAAATTAATAATTATTTTAAAAAATTAGCAAGAAAAAAAGAAGTAAAAAAATCAATACAAAAAAAAAAAAGTAAAGTAATAGTTCAAAGACAAAAGATGAAAGAATGAGAGCACTTCAAAAACAAAGGCAAACCAATATTTTTTGTGTTTGTCCCACATTGGAAAATGAGAGGAGATGGGGAGGGTTGAGTTGCCTATAAAAGACAATGGCCTCTTTCATTTTTTTTTTAAGCCTTCAAGTCTGATTTTTATGAGATTTGGCTAAACATTCCTTTTTTTTGAGGTAAGTACAATTGACAATAAAAAAAAAGTGGAGTATTAAAATTTGTTGATATAATTTTTTAAAAATTAAACGGATTAAACGAGTCGTGTCGTGTTACTCGTTTATTAAACGGGTCGTGCTCGTGTTGAGATTTTTCACCCGTTTATTAAACGTGTCGTGTACGGGTTTACATATTTTTCACTCGTCACCCGTTTAACCCAACACGTAACCGTTTAACCCGACACGTTTGACACCCCTAGGCCTAGGCCCAGATAGATCTGGGTTTGTCATTTGCCCCTCATGCCCCAAGGCGTTGAGATGACAAAAGTTTGAGGGCATGAGTGATCTCTTTTTCTAGGCAGACTAGGTACCTTGTTCTCAATGCTTGCTTCTTCAACTTTTCATCTTTTTGTCCCTTCGAAGCTCACTTTTTCATTTTCCTTGTTTCATTGTTGAACACCCACTGTGCTACCATCAGGTTAGAGGGGATTTCCCATTAAAAACCCCATTTCCTCCATTTAGGGCATCTTCCTTAGGGTTTGACGAGGTCAACATATATATAGATCCAAGAATCAACCATTCACTTTCCTTATTTTTCCATTATCCCTTGGATAGGACTAAATACTTCCCATCTCTTCATTCTTGTAGATCGCAAAGAGAGAGGTTTGCTAGATTATGGAGACCAAGAAAGGATTGACGAAGGCAGACGACATCACAACAAGATCAGGGGCAAGGCTAGGAGGCGCCCTAGCGAACCTAGGTGCTCGTGACGCCTTGGCGAAGACCTAAGCGACGCCAAGCATGGAGGGCGGCAGAGGCGACACCAACCTTCATCAGGGCGACGAAGGTGACACTGTAGGCACAAGTGGCGCCCTTGGCGCTGGAGGAGGGGACCCAAGTGACGTCGGCAAGCTGGGCAACAACATCGGCGGAGGAAGACTAAACGGTGATGCTCCAGGCATAGGCAACACGCTGGGCATAGGCACCAGAGCCTTTTTGGCATAAAGGGTGCTGGTGATGCCCTAGCTGCTGGCACTAGAGGCGCTAGCAACGCCTTGACTAGCGACGCCCTAGCTGCTAAAGAATGAGGCATTAGCGACGGCTATGGGGAGCTAGGCTCTAGCAGGCAGCTGCCCGATGTCCGTGGGGAACAACGGGTAGGCGTGTTAGGTTTTGCTAGAGAGGGAGAGTATGAACCTTTTCGGCTAGGTAGGAGGCAAATCTACTTACTCCTTCTATTCCTTCTTTGTTTTGACATTCTCTTGACATTGGCTCTGATTGTTAACAGGCACCCACTTTAACAAAGACGTGATGAAGAATGTTATACAGGATTCACAGCGAGGCAAGGTAATTGCTGATAGTGACGATTCGAATGTAACCTCTATCTTCATTTTCATAAACTGTGACGATGACATTGTATTTTCGTTCCATATCTCTCCTGCCATTATGTGCCATCGGGCCGAGAAAGATGAGCCAGTATGTTATGATTCCTCAGGAGAGATCATTTTCTATGAGGATGTCTTGGAGGCAGGATTGAGGTTTCCTATACCTAGGCCTATCTGTCAGATTCTGGGCCACTTATCGCTTACCCCGGGGAGGTTGACCCCCGAATGGCTGGAAGGTAATTTTGGCATTTTTCTCATTATGGCGGCTGGTTCATGACGAGGGTGTTTCTCCCCCTTTTGAGGAGTTTCTAGCATCATATGTGCTTCTAGAGAACCCTACTCCTCATCAGGGATAGTACCACTTTGCCCCAAGCTCAGGTAAGTTGATTACTGGATTGCCCTCGAATTGTCATAGTTAGTAGTCTAGGTTTTTCTTCATTGGAGGTGAGTGGGCTGCTGAGGAGCACCGTGACTTGGTGCCCTCGAGGTGGGATAGTCTTCCGAAGACCAAGCTAGGCATGAGTTTTTCCCTTACTTTCATGTCTAAATGTTATATCCCTCTCATACTTGCTGCATGTTTGGTTCCTTTGCAGCTCCACCCATATTATATGTGGAGCAAGAGAGTAGGCTCCAGGATGTGAGGGATCATCCTACCAAGCAATTCACAGCCCTTATGTCTACGTCAGGTCACTCCAGAACCTTCCCTAGGCAAAAGAGGAAAGGTATTTGATCCTTTCAATAAACTTGATGACTGTAAATTCTTCTTCTTACGCCAATTCCATAGGTGCTACTGTTAATAGGACGATGGTGTAGGCTCTTTACGCTTCCAAAGTGGCGTCATCCCCTCCACCCAAGAGGGCGAAAACCTAATGCCCCCAGTGCTTCTCGACCGAGGTCAGATGGTCATGTTGTTTCCCAAGAAGCGAGATCCGGTGGTATCCCCACTCCTTCTCAGCAGGTGGCCCTTTTGTGTGCGAGGGCTTGTCCTAGTACCGCTTTAGGAGTCGAGACTCTCGTGCGGTCCTCCACAACGACTAGAGCTCCACGTAGTTGTCCTGTTTCTAGTAGTGGCTCGGTGTCTATGTTGCAGGACATGAATCTGGCTAAGGAGCTACTTTGAAACTTTGTGACAGCTGCGGATATTAGAGAATTTAGCTCTCGAGGTCCAGAGGGTATTATAGATACCGCGATGGAGGGATTTGCCATGATATACTTATTTTTTATTCAACCTTGATTTTTGCACTTGCCTCCTTTTTTATGTTTTGCCTTTTGGATGCTTGTAGGTGGTTGTTGTTTTTCCCCTACCTTTTTTCGAGGACGATCAAGTTTGGTGAGGCATCAAGGGCTTTGGCAAAAGTGAGACAGGCATGGGAGGCTGCTGAGGAGCAGTTGATGTTGGCTCATAAGATAGTTACACCTCTTAAGGTCAAGCTTTGGGCATTCCGCTAGAGGGCCGCGAAGCTGGAGGCTAATAGAGAGACTGTCTGCGCGAGAGCAGAGTCAGACTGCCTGCCCGCCACACCTACCACCACCATCGTCATTTGCCACCATCGTCGCCCACAAAAGCACCTGTCCTAGCCCACCACTCATTGTCACCCACCACCACCACACCTACCACCGTCATTCGCCACCACCCACCACCACCGTCGCCCACAAAAGCTCATGTCGTCGAACACCACCACTCACACCCATCACCACCCATCTTCACCGTTCACCACCATAACCATCATCGCCACCACCACCGTCGTCACCCCCCACCACTGCCACTGTCAACCACCATCATCGTCGCCCACCATAACCATCACCATCACCCATGATTGTTATTACCACTATCGTCACTCAAAACCCACTACTACCATCACCGTTGTCACTTGCGACTGCCACCACCATCATGATTGTCGCCGCCCACCACAACTATCACCGTTTCCCACCACCCCCACTACTACCGCTCACATCCACTACAACTAGCGCTTAAATTTCTTTATTTCTTCTCTATGTTTGTGATTTGATTTTAAATATGAATACAAATATGTTTATGATTGATAATTTTTTGCAATAACTAGTTTAAATATAAAATACTAGAGAAGTTTTTTTTTTATAATTTTTTATAAGTGCAAAATAGTAAATAAAAAGTTTTTCATGTTAAATAACTTTACTAATAATATCATAAATAGTAATATTGACGATAGGAAAAAGCTTTCACCGCCACACAACACACAATTACAAAACAACACGTGACATGACACATGATAAAATATGCTTGGGCATTGACTACGCCCCTGAAATTATAATTTTTGGTATTATACCAAAATTGATGCCATATGAATTTCCTAAAAAACATGTCACAACAATGTACCATACTTTTTGCTCTCTCTGAAACAACGTATATAGAAAGAAAAAGTTATTTTGGTGCTACTCAATAAAAAGGAACAAGGAACAAGTTTTTATACCGAAAACATGTGTAAGAATAATTCGAAATTCGGATTGAAAGGTCTTATACATTTAGGAGGTTTTAAGTTTGAATTTCAAAACAGATGTCTTTAGTGGCCCGATGCACATGATTTATATGTAATAATGCTCATCCCAAGTGAGATTCTATCCATGAATCTTTTGATATAAGATAATTTCCAAATGAAATTTATACTCCATCGTGTAATGATTAATAACTTTGGAAAACACAAAAAATATTATTTAATAGAATAATTAGGTATTATATTTCTCTTCTATTTTAATTTAAGAAAAAATAGCTCCAAATAACAATTTTTACCACAAAATATGAATAAAATATCAAAGAATAAACTATTTTTTACGATTCAAAATCGTCTCAATTATATGTTTTTATAGGTGGTACATAAATTTTGAAAATATATAAGTACTTGTAAATTGCGTATCATAATATTTTTTGCACGACTTCGGGTTATTAACCATTGAAATTTTGTCACTAAAACAAATGGGTTAAAATATACTAGAAATATATTTTTTTTGTTTTTTTTTTTTGGGGGGGAGGGGGAGACGGGGGTGTTTGGTAGTGGGGAGCAAAATTAAAACAAAGTTCATTCATCCAACAGGAATCATACTATACCCTGCTGAAGCCTTGTTAGGGCTTGGACTCGAACGACGCCGTAGCTCTTTCCTTGCCGGCAACAACAGGTATGGCAAACTTACCTACTCTTTTCTTTTTTCGAACGACGCCGTTGCTTTCTTTTGCAATTATTCTTTGCCCTAGCGGTGAAGAAGCATGGCCCGTACACACACACTCCGCTGGGAAGCTTCATCTGGAATAAAGATTCACTTTTGAACTTGTATATACGCATAAATTTGGATATATTTTGTGGGAAAGTATGAAAATTATAGAGGAAAGTATTGGGTGAGTCTTCGAATGCAATTATGAACTGGAATCTATAAAAATTTTAAACCCACAACACATGAATTGGAAAAAAAACCCCTTTTTGGAGAAGAATTGAAGCTGAAATTAATGTCGGTTAGTGTATGAGGTCTAATAGAAAAGTGGTTTCACAACACGAAATGGTGAGATAGAGTTTTTTCTGGGTCAAGTGATATTATGAGAGAGAAGCTGATTTTGTGCACAATTAGTTTTCTATGGTAGAATTTTTGGTTTTTGAGAAATGGGACATGCTTCAATCCAGCAATTGTTTCAAAACTGAAATTTCAAATGAAAGTGGTTGTGAGGGCTACATCTTTAGGGATTTATTTTTTTTTTCTTGAGTTTAGAGAGATGTATGATTTGCAAGGATGACTAGTTTGGTGACCATATAGCATTGGGATTTTGGGCTTTCCCCATTGTATACTGCAGAGAGTCAACTGGGTGTTGCCTGAATCTCACTTTTGGCTTGTAGGAAAAAGGACATTAGGTACAGGTTTTGCTGTGTAAACGAATCGCGGTGCTTTTGTGAAGCTTGGATTGGCTCTGCTGAGGAGTCCATTTAAGCTCTGCAGTGAAGAGTTTAGGTCAATTGGTGATTCAATGTCTGTTCTCTTAAGGATGTGGTTCCATAAAGTCTTAATCTTAAATCATAAACCATAGTTATGGAGGGATAGACAGCACTCGATTAAAATGGCAACATTCATTCTTGTTCTACCTTCTTTGTCTGTCAACCAATAATCTCTCACTTTCTCAATTTTAATTCTATATTTACTTAGTAGAGTCCTTAGGCACTAATGTAAACATCATTTGTAGTATAGGGCATGTTGTTCCAATTTAATTGATTCATCTCTTCAAAATAATTTGGGAATATAGAGAACCCACTCTTTTAAGTTAGGACTATTTGTTGAACTTTTTATTTAGGATCTGTTCAGATTGTATGAAATGTTTATGTTATTTTAATTACCATTTGTGCTGCTTTCATAGCGTTTACCATTTTTCTGTTTGAATTCATGGGTTCAAAATTGAAATACAATAGCTTAAATTTTTAAGCAGCTGATAATTGACATGGTACGCGAATAAAAGGTCATGCGTTCGAATCTTGCCACGACTCGGACAGTTGTAAAACTTAGACATGATTGGTCCAAAATATTACTCACATTTGAGGGAGAGTGATATGGTATATAAAAATTTCCGTATAAGCCTTCTCTAACAGTTTAAGTTGTAGAACTGTCAGTTCTTTAATAACAATGATATCCTGGTTTGCAGATGAGGTCTAGCTTAAATTTTGTTCAGGATTTTATGCAAATCAAACCTACCCAATGGTAATATGGCTAAACAATGTAGATTGAGCTGGATGAATATCGCTCAAGCTTGAACCACGTTTCTACTCAACTTAAAGTTGACAGTGACTATATATCGGTTCTATGTGTTGTCTTGTTTTAATTTATCACACACATACGTAGTTTGAAATTGTCTTTGTGTTGGACTAAAATCTTGTCCAAGTTGTGACTTCACACCTCACAAATGATACCCTCGTGTTTCAACTATGCAAATATGAAAGCTATGTTATGTTCTTTTCCACGCGGACAAAATTTGCAACGTGCCCAGCTTGATGTGTCAAGTTAAAGTTTTTACATTGGCCAACAAAAGTCTTTGGCTGTGAAATGGAATTCATTTTGTTGGTAGTGTCTCAAAGAATGTCTGTTTTAGCAAAACATTAACGTATTAAACATGTTAATGAAATGGGTCAGGGAATAGGCCATTTTTTACACACAAAAAGTCAGATAAGTCAGTTGCCAAACAAAGTTTAGACGCTCGTCCCCAAGCTTAAGGCACCTATTTTGTTTGGGAAAAGACACAGCGGCTTCATGTGATAATTAGCCGACTGTTTGACCGAAGTCACCTAGGTGGTCCTCATAGCTATGATTAAGCCTTTTTGTCTACATGGTTGTGTGTAATTTTATCCCCAAAAAATTGGCTTATACTATAAGCCCTGTTTCCTTTCAGTTAAAAACTGTGACCAATTCCTTTGTGTTATTTTATTTTACTAATTAAAAATAATTTCAAGTTGCATTTGAGGTTAATTAACTGAGACAAACATTTACATTTGTTTCTTTTTTGGTTTTTTTTTTCTTGTAATTTAGACAGCTGCAATTAGTAGCAATGATGGAATTCTATGCGACCAACCCCGGACCAATTGATAATTGTATATTGTATGATCAAGATAAGCATGTTTCTGCTGCTGTTTGGGAGGGGCAGGTGCGACTCACTATATCTCTAGTGAATTATTTTATATCACTAGTAAATTATTTTAATATAGTTAATGGATATATTGACAGGAGCGTGGTGCACTTAGATGCCATGAACACACTTCAAAGCTTGATAGGTGGACGCTCACAGAAAAACAGATTGAGTTAGTAAAGAAAGCTGGATTTGGCTACTTAAGATTATTACCGGCAATTAGTTTGGATAACCCACTCATATCTGCACTAGTTGAGAGGTGGAGGAGAGAAACAAACACTTTTCATTTGACTGTTGGAGAAATGACAGTAACTCTTGAAGATGTTGCATATTTGCTTGGGCTACCAATCGACGGTGAACCTGTTATTGGGGTAACATATACCACATGTGATGCAGTATGCGTGAAGTTCTTAGGGAAAGCACCAGATTTGGGGTACAGAAGTGGTGGGATGGTGAAGCTTAGCTGGTTAAAAGATACCTTCTCTAAGTGTCCCGAAGATGCTTCCATAGAAGACATTGAGCGCCATACACGCGCCTACCTTCTTTACCTTGTCGGTAGTACAGTTTTTTCCACTACCACTGGTAATAAAGTCCCCGTCATGTACCTTCCATTGTTTGAAAATTTTGACCAAACTGGGAAATATGCATGGGGTGCAGCGGCATTGTCATTTTTATATAGAGCGCTTGGTAATGCCTCCCTTAAATCTCAGAGCACCATTAGTGGCTGTTTAACCTTATTGCAGGTGATTCAGTGATGCATTTTACTTCCTTTTATTCTTTGCTCTATCTTTCTTTTCTTTTCTTTTTTTGCTTGCTCCGCACCAAACAAACTGCAAGGGGTGAGGTGGCCTGGCAGCATGGGTTGGTGATGAATTTATACATTCTGGCAGATAAAAGATTTATACGTTGGATGCCAGCTGTGACTAGTTTTTTTTTTTTTTTTTGTCTTTTGTAGTGCTGGAGTTACTATCACCTGAATGTTGGTCGGCCAAAGCTTAGTCACGACCCAATCCATGAATGTTTTCCATTTGTTCTTAGATGGAAAGGAAAACAAACTGGTCCAACATCAAACCGTGATGTGGCGTTCTATCGTAAATCATTGGACTCCCTTAGTCCGACCGATGTAAGTTTATCAATACATGTTCCTCTAATCAACCATTCTTTTGGTATAATCAAATTAGTATTGTTTAAATAACTAAATATGCAGGTTGAGTGGCGTCCTTATGCAAATGTTAGTCATACAGTTATACCAGAGGATATCAAAAACAGTCTGATTCTTGGGAGATCGAAGACAATGTTAATATGTTTTGACAAGGCGGAAAGACACCTTCCTGATCGTTGCTTAAGGCAGTATGGCATGCAACAACTTATTCCACAAGATGTGCAGAGCTGGGAGAGGAAGAGTCGTGGAGTTGATGGTGGAGTAGACTTGGCAGGGAAAATGGAATCAGAGCTTAATGAATGGTCAGACCGACGTCTCCATATCGTGGAGGTTGATGAAGACGTGGAGGAAAGCGAATACATGGAGTGGTACTTGAATATTACCCGCAAATTGGTAGGAAGGCCTATACCTATCTCATCCGAGTTTCAGAGAATGGTGAGCCTTCAAGCTAATAGTGTAATATAATACAAGCCATGCCAACTATATCCTCTGTCACTTGTATCTTTAATTTAATTTTATATTTCAATTTTTCCGGGCACTGCTGGTTTTCAATGAAAGAGTGCTGCATTGAGGGACATTGCACATGTAGCAGATACACTTTCAACTCAAGGGATGGATGACCAACAGCTACATTCAGTGACAAGAATAAGGTATATTGCACATGACTGCTTAAGGGACCAGGTTGGAAGTTCGACAATAGTGGTAGCCAACTCAACAAATGAAGTTGGGAAAAGAGTGAGGGGGAAGGAACGGGTAAGAAGGAAGGGTATGGGGAAACGTAAGCGGAAGGATGATTTAATGCAATTTTATTCACCAGTTGTGGATGTTCAGTCCCAATTATGTGCTGCAGCTATTGAGGTTGACCAGCCTCAGCTATATGAGGTGGTTAGTGAGGTTGATCATCCGCAGCTATGCCTTCCAGCCAGTGAGGGTGATGATGCACAATTCTGTCATGTGGCTAAGAAGGTCAATGATGTGCAGCTTTGTGATGCAGCTAATGACATCGATGACTCACACTTCCGACGTGCAGCAGCCAAAATTGATGAAGATCAACTTTCTCATGGAGCAAGCGAGAGTGCTTCACGCCCATCTCATGCTTCTAATGAGGTTCTTCCACAATCATCTCTGGAAACGAGTGAGGATGTTGCACAGCAGAAGGATTATGGCGTTCTAGCTTAGACAACGTCGAGGACATGACCATCTGATTTTGTAAGAGTTTATTCTTTAAGGTTTACTACTAGAGGTGTGTGCCTTGTTACGTATTCAATCATTTTGGTAATATATATTTGTGTTTGTGCAGATTTGCATTGCCTTATAGAGAACTTTGATACAAAGTTTCCATTGTCAATTGTCATTAATGCAGGTGGTCACCGATTAACATCAGCAATGACTGCTACAAGTCGCTGATATGTTCCGGGGTGCTTAGACAATCTGAGCTCTTCTCATGTGACATTGACTCTAATTTCTTAGCTATTTAATAGTATTTTACTTTGAGCATGATATTGCTTTTTGTTCAGTTCTTGTGACTGCCTTCTGTGTTTCTGCCTTTTAGGTTTAAAGCCAGTATATATACTTGTAATTTATTGGCTCTCTCTCTCCCCCCCCCCCCCCCCCCCCCCCCCCCCCCCCCTCTCTCCTCTTATTTCATATTATGATCTATATTCTAAGATATATAATCACTTTTTGAAAATAGTCATTAAACATATTATTTAACAAAATTAAGGTTAATATTATAGTTGGTTCTTAAACTTTGCATCCGGTTTTAATTTGGTCCCTAAACTTTTAATTGTCTTAATTTATTTTATCAATTATCAAATTTATCTCACATAAGTCCTTTGGTCTATTTCCACCATTAGATAAAACTAAGACATGTGATTTAATGCTGAAAATGGAGATGATGGGGCTCGTGTCCGATTGGTGAAAATAGATAGAAATATTTAATTGAGATGGAATTGATAGTTGAGAGACTAAATTATGACAATTAAATATTGAGATATCAAATTGAAATCGGAGGTAAAGTTTAGAGACAAATTATGATATTTACCCACAAATGAATTAATTACACTGGAGGTCTCAAAAGTATGAAGTTTGTCTCATTTTAGTCTTCAAGATTTCAATTGCACCATTTTTTATCTATGAAGTATTGAATATGTTTCTATATAGTTCCTTAAGCAGACAACATGCAGATTACAAACGATTTTTTATCATAAATTTGTCACGTGATATCTAATTATAGGTAAAAAAAAAAATATTTGGATAACTTTTGACTAAATTTGTACCCAAATTTGAGTCAAAGAGTTATTCAAATTATACAGTTTTGATCATGAGCTATCTAAATTTTGGTTAAAAGTTATGCATATTACACATTTTTTATTAAGAGTTACCTAAATAATGGTTAAGAGTTATTTAAATTATATTTTATCCGTATTTAAGTATTACATGACAAGTTTATAGTAAAAAATCATCAATGATCTGTACGCTGTCTGTTTGATGGACCATATAGAAACATATTCAATACTTCAGGGATCAAAATGATGTAATTAAAATATTTTGGGTCAAAATGAGATAAATTTCATACTTCAGGACCTATAGTGTAATTATTCCATTTATTTTTACTAAAAAATTCAATTCAAAGAAACGTTACCAAAAACAAAAATCCAAAAACAAAAATCAATACCCAAAACCCATTTTTGAATATCAGGACCCACCCACTTGTCCAAGTCAGGACCCAAATATGATGGAATTCATAATCCGACCCGATAAATTGGACCTACACACTGTTCAGACGCTTTCCCGCTTGCTGCTCTTCGTTGCCGTTCAAATCTCTCTCTCTGTCTCTCTCTCTCTCTGCAACTTTCTGTGTCTACAATGGCTCCACACTTCATCTTCCCCCAAAACCTCCATGCCCTCGAAGAAGACACAGACGACAATCGGCTCACCGTCCTAGGTCCCACCTCGATCTCCTCTCTACGCTCTTCCGAACTCGAAGAATTCGTAAAAGGTCAGTTTTTCCCCAAATTCCCAAATTTTCTCTTACTTTCACTCTCACATTCTCTCCGTCCAAACATATGTCTCCTGTGATTTCTCTGCCAATGAGTTCTTCCACGTATAATACCAAAACACATTTCTTCCTATTCCCCAAATTCCCTCTCCCTCTCTCTCCCATTTTTCTGTCTTTCGAAATTTCTCTCTTCTCTCCCACTCTCACTTTGTTTAAACAGGTTATACTTCAAATTATATGACAAAGAGCTCTTCTGCATCAAAGGCCAAAAGGCATTCCCCGAATCCCGCAAACCTCAAAATTGTTCCCACACGTTATATGTTTTCCTTCCAAGCAGTTCAAAAGTCTCTTACATTGCTTTCCTTTTCTTCCAAACAGGTGTATCCTTCGACCTCTCCGATAAAGAGCTGTTCTGCGTGGAAGATCAAGACGTTTTCGACCGCGTGTACTCGCTTGTCAAATGTTTTGCTTCTCTCACCCCAAGTTGTAAGCTCAATCTTGTGGAGAGTTTAAGGTCCAATCTCAGTGTTTTGCTTCCCAATGTCGATTCGCTCTTGAGGGTGTCTCAAAATAAGGATGATGACGAGAGTCTGGTCATTGATCGGGTGGCTTCTCATCGAAATGCTTTCAAAATTTACACATTCTTTCTCGTTCATATTGTTCTTGCTGAGCAGTCTAACACTAGTTCCAACAAAAGTGCCAAAGTATTCTCTCTCTCTCTCTCTCTCTCTATATATATATATATATGTGTGTGTGTGTGCGTGTGTGTAATAAATGTTCAATATGCTAATGCTATTGTTCTTGATGACTTTGGAGTAATTTTTAATCATGGCTTTATGGATTGAAGTGAATGTGTACATATATTCATGTATATGGGTTTTTGTGCATGTATTCAGTATGCTTATTCTATTGCTACGGCTGAATGTTGGAGGATACTGATATTGGGTGTATGGGTTTAGGTGGTGGCGAGTAGGCAGAAAAAACAGCCTGTACATGCTTGGAATTGGGAGCCCCAGAGGGGTCGGATACTAAATTTAATTGCTAATTCACTAGAGATCAACCTCTCATTGCTTTTTGGGTCATCGAACCCAGATGAAAATTACTTGTCTTTCATTGTCAAGTAAGTTGGTTAGCTACATTGATTCTATGAATTGTGATTATAGATGTTTCTACACATAAGTTATATTGTGAGCTGATTTACTGATTTGGTTATTGAATTTTGTGAACTGATTTACCGCTTGGTATTGCAGAAATGCATTCTCTATGTGTGAGGATGTGACACTATTAAAAGATTCGGACACAAAAGATGCTTTGTGTCGTATAATTGGAACATGTGCTACCAAGTACCACTATACAACACAATCATGCGCTTCAATTCTACACCTGATTCACAAATATGATTTTGTGGTTACTCACTTGGCTGATGCAGTTGCTGGGGCTGAGAAGAAGTATGCTGATGGAAGTTTAGCCATCTCCCTCATTAGAGAGATTGGAAGGGCTAATCCCAAAGATTACATGAAGGACACTGTTGGGGCTGAAAATATTGGACGGTTTCTTGTAGAGCTAGCTGATCGATTGCCAAAGTTGATTTCAACCAACATTGGTCTATTGGTCCCTCATTTTGGTGGAGAGTCATATAAGATAAGGAATGCTCTAGTTGGGGTGTTGGGAAAGTTGGTTGCAAAGGCTTTTAATGATGTTGAGGGCGAAGTGAGTTCGAAATCCATTCGTCTTCGAACCAAGCAAGCCATGTTGGAAATCTTGCTAGAACGCTGTCGAGATGTTTCAGCTTATACCAGGAGTCGAGTTCTTCAGGTTTGGGCAGAACTTTGTGAAGAACATTCTGTTTCCATTGGTCTCTGGAATGAGGTTGCAGCAGTAGCTGCTGGGAGGTTGGAGGATAAGAGTGCATTTGTCAGAAAATCTGCACTAAATTTACTTATCATGATGCTGCAGCATAACCCCTTTGGTCCACAACTTCGAATAGCTTCTTTTGAAGCAACCTTAGAACAGTATAATAAGAAGTTAAATGAGCTTGGACCACATACTTCATCTGAGGGTGACATGGATGGGTTATCTACTGATAATGATGCTTGCAATGGAGATGGGGAGGTCGATGATGTAGGAGCTGGAGGGGTCTCCAAGGAACACCATGATAGTTTGAGTGATAGCTGCTTGCCTCATGTAGAAGATGGGATTGGTCAGAAGGATTGTTCAGTGCCAGATGTTGGGAATTTGGAGCAAACTAGGACATTAGTTGCATCTCTTGAGGCAGGTTTGAGATTTTCCAAGTGTGTATCTGCCACGATGCCAAACCTTGTTCAGTTGATGGCTTCATCTTCTGCCACTGACGTTGAGAACACAATTCTATTGCTAATGAGGTGTAGACAGTTCCAAATTGATGGCTCAGAAGCCTGTCTCCGTAAGATGTTGCCACTGGTAATGCTTTATTTTTATCGTGCCTTGGAACTGAAGGCTTAATCTTTGTTGTCATTTGGTTATTTTTTTTTGTAGATGTTGTTCCTATTAAATGTTTGATATGACTAGTGACCCATATGCGCTGTATGTGTAGGTATTTTCCCAGGACAAATCCATCTACGAAGCCGTGGAGAATGCATTTGTCACAATTTATGTAAGGAAAAACCCTGTTGAAACTGCTAAAAATCTCTTGAATCTTGCCATAGATTCAAATATTGGCGATCTTGCAGCTTTGGAGTTCATAGTTGGTGCATTGGTATCCAAGGGTGACATAACTGATAGCATGGTATGACTGTTCTTTCATTCTTTAGCACTATCTTAGACATAGCTGTTGAATACTTCTAGACATGTGAGTTTGGATCAAGTGTCATCTAGAATTTGATGTACGAACTAAGAATACAAAATCATAGTCAACACTTTCACAAACATTATGATTACATCCTAGCACTGAATCAAGTAAGAACTGAATTGTTTAATTGGTTCGTGTGATTATGATAACAATCATCCCATTCAAGTTTTGTGTGTCTTGTGCTATAATTCCTGGGTGCATTTAAGTAGAATGATCTCGACGTCTCGTGATGCCAGGTTAAAGCTTCTAATCTATTTACTGAAATTGAATTTTATTATTTTCTTTTGTAAATGTGGTATTAAATTGTCTTTGGCTGCACATGTAAGTACATTGTTGCAACGTTCTTCACTTATGCAGGCTACCAATGTTGGTTATGTCAAGATTTTGCCTAGATGCCTATATTTTGACAATCAATTGTTCTGATGATGTCATCTTTCATTTAGTGACCACATAGCAATAAGACAGAAGTACATAAATTACATTTTTCTAATTTACAAAAGGTAATGACAGATTTTCTATTCAGGATCCACCAACCTGCAATTTATGCCTCAGAAGTTGCTTAATTGTACTTTTAAGTGTTTAAATATTGATTTCTGCTCCCTCAAATTATCAAATGACTCCAAGATTTCGAGAATTATCGTAGTCTAAGTCATGAATTGTTATGATGAAACTTTAGGAGTGATGATAATAACCAGATGAATGCATAGATGGTTGTGTGAAATGTTTGCTAAAATTCAGTACCCTTCGTCTAGTGCCTAATCCCCATCTTAGTTCTTTTATTTTAAACATAAGACCTACTACTGGCCCAATGATGTAGCACACCTCCAAATCTACCATAAGATTTGTGATAAACGATAGTTACTCTTTACTTTCCATATTCCATCAAGTGAAAGTGTTTCTAGATTCTTATAAGTGAAATTTTAAGCTCAACTTGGTTACGTTTGGTAATGTTTTCGTTTTCATGTTTTCAAAAAAAAATATATATATAGAATTATTTTTTGTCTTTTTCTGTGGTTAAAAGTTGAAACAGAAAACGTGTTTATATACAGTTATTGTTTTAAGAAATCTAAAAACTAAACAGAAAACATGTTTGGTAACCAATTTATTTTGTCATATATTTTAGCTTTATATTAATTCTTGCTAAAACACATCCACATTTTTTTATCAATACAAGTATACAACCATCAATCCATAAAACAGTGCACAATACATCAACACAAAATAATAGTTGTTAAACATTTAAAAGTATCAATATATCAACCCATAGTTAATACTTCATAATTCATAATACACAATTACCAATTCATACTTCATAATTCTCAAATCTCAATTCATACTTTCTAATACATAATTCATAATTCTCAAATCCCAATTCATACTTCCTAATACATAAATCACACTTCATAATTCTCAAGTCCCAATTCATTCTTCATAATTCATAAATTACAATTCATAATTCCTAATACACACACACAGAGATGCACACACATACACGCAGATGCACACAGATACACACAGATGAACACACACATATGTGCACACGCACACACACTGAGATTCATATAGAAGACGAGAGAAAGAAAAATCCTTCGCATAGACACAGACTCAAATGAACACACAAACACACAGACGAAAACACATACACACACTCAAAAACATATACCCATTGAACAAACACACACAAATCTAACCAAATATAACAATATATACATAGATCTAGGCCTATAATTAAAAAGCTGTTGTATTGTTTTGATGCGTTCTATGGCATATAATTATATGTTCATTGCCTATAATATGTTTTGCATTTCTAATGGCAGATATCAGCATTATGGGATTTCTTTTGTTTCAATGTAAGCGGAACTACTGCAGAACAAAGCCGTGGTGCTTTGTCTGTCTTGTGCATGGCTGCAAAATCATATAGTGGGGTTCTCACTTCTCATCTACAGGACATTATTGATATAGGATTCGGTCGTTGGGCGAAAGTGGAACCTTTGCTTGCTAGGACAGCATGTATTGCCCTTCAGCGGTTGTCTGATGATGACAAGAAAAAACTGGTGTCCAGTAATGGCAGCCGAGTATTTGGTATTTTAGAAAGTTTAGTTACTGGCTTTGGGCTTCAAGAAAATATATGGTATGCTGCGGCTGACAGAGCAATTGGCGCTATATACACAATTCATCCAACTCCTGAAACCTTAGCAGCCGAGCTGGTGAAAAGATCTCTTAATTATGTATTTGACCGTTCTGGAGGAGATGAGTTTCAAAATGACATTGACTTTGCTACCTCCAATGCCCTTGACACAGTTCAAGTAACCAAACTTAGTAGATATCTATTTGTTATAAGCCATGTTGCTATGAACCAATTGGTGTATATTGAGTCTTGTGTACGGAAAATCCAAAGAATGAATGCTAAGAAAGAAAAAATGATTGCTGAGGGCCAGAATGGTCATAGTAACAGCACAATGCCTCTTGATGCACAAAAGGTGGGATAAATTTTGCAATAACTTTATTAGTCAACAATGTACCGTTATTAGTAATCATGGGTTAGAAAATTTTCTTCTTGTTTATTACGTTGATTAGTTATCTTGATGTCTTGCAGAACAACGGTATCAATGCAGAGTTGGGTCTTGCTGCCTCTGCGGATGCGATACTTGATACCCTCTCTGAAAGAGCAGAGAAAGAAATTATTTCTGGTGGTTCTACTGGGAAAAACTTAATTGGGCATTGTGCACCTTTCCTTTCCAAACTTTGCCGAAATTTCAGTCTAATGCAGAAGGTGATTGCTTCAGTTACTTATCTATAGTCGCAACAACTTAAAAAGTTTTAGGAAACTCACAGGGAAATGAAATCATTCCACTTTGTTCTCTGATTTAGGATGGGAATGTGCATCCTCATTGTGGAATCTTCAGCATGTAGTGATTGTATATAGACTTTTCTTCTCTTAGACTTGCAAAATCACTGTATAGTTATATCTTTGACTTGATATGATATTTGACTACTGACATAGGCTTTGTAAATGGTACAAAGAATTAGGAGAAGGTCTTTCAATTTTTTGTCAGCAACATTGAATGATTTCTTACCCACCTTCCCCACAAATGTTTATATACCATATTAGTGCTTAAATAGTTTTCCCACCCAAAATTTGTTTGATGAACTGACATGAAGTCTGTGTCTCCTGTAGTATCCTGAACTGCAGGCTTCTGGAATGCTTGCTTTATGTCGGCTTATGATCATTGATGCAGACTACTGGTGAGCTTTTTCTCTCCCTTGGTGTTTATTTCGTGTGTGTATGAAATCAGCAAAATGGCTTATCTTTCATATGTATGGCTTCCCAGTGATGCAAATCTCCAGCTTCTCTTCACTGTTGTGGAGAGTGCACAATCGGAAACTGTTCGTTCCAATTGCACTATCGCTCTGGGGGACCTGGCAGTTCGTTTTCCTAATCTATTAGAACCATGGACAGAGAACATGTATGCACGCTTGAGGGATCTGTCAGTTTCTGTCAGGAAGAATGCTGTCTTAGTTCTCTCTCACCTCATTTTGAATGATATGATGAAGGTTTGAGGGGCTGGTTAATCACTCCATTTTTTGCTATCTAATGGAATTAGCCATCACTCCATATTTTTGTTATCTTATGGAATTAGCCATTTTAAGGCCTGACTTTGATCTTTGGTTGGTTAGGTGAAAGGTTATATAAATGAAATGGCTATGCGATTAGAAGATGAAGATGAGAGGATTTCAAATCTTGCCAAACTTTTTTTTAACGAGTTGTCAAAGAAAGGTAACGTGTCGCCCAGCTGCTAAATTTGTAATGATGACTAGCCCACTTTTAGTACGTGTGTTTGTTTTTGACATGTTGAACCAAGCTGAGATTTATGTATTCTGCCTACAGGGAGCAATCCGATATACAATTTACTGCCGGATATCCTTGGCAAATTATGCAACCAGAACTTGAACAGTGAATGTTTTTGCAACATCATGCAGTTTTTAATTGGTTCCATCAAGAAGGTATAGACTCTAACTTTGTTTAAGGGAAGAATTTTCGTCCAGTGATATGTTTTCATTATTTCTTCTGAATGTTATTTAGGATAAACAAATGGAAGCTCTTGTGGAGAAGCTTTGCAATAGATTTTGTGGAGTAACAGGTATGGCTGATGCCAAATGTTTTTATCCATGTCTCATCTTCCTATTTGCTAGTCTGATTCCTTTTTTATTGTGTAACCTTCTTGGATGATTTTGTGGCCCCAAACAAAATAAAATATCAGCACACTTGGATCCCTTGAATTGTGAGCATACACATGTCTATCACAGATCTTAAACTACAATCACAAAAGGCAATTGGAAAATTATATTGGGATTTTAGAGATAAGTTCCAGTAGTTCCCTGACAGTGTTTAGTAAATGTTTGATTCTGCATTGTTTTGTGAAAATTTTCAAATTTGCCAGCAAATTGCATACACTTATATGTGATCTGTTTTCTGTCATATATAGCCACTTTTCTGCTAACTGTATGTGCCATTCGATCTAGTCAAATTACTGTTTTTGTTAAAGCATCAAACTCAAAACTAATTGGCAATCAGTGAAGAGGCTCATAACGCTCATACATTAGTTTGGAGGTGTTACTAATTGCACCTATCTAATTAGTTTGAACAGAGAAGATCAATGCGAGAGTACTCCAAAAAAGCAGATCTGAAAAAGGGTCTAAAATGCCAAAAGCCTACTGATAATGGAAAGTACGCATCAATGGCATTTAAAAATTCCACAAAAACCACCATACATGGTTCCAGACATTAACTTCATGTACAGATGCTAACATGAGCCGTATGGAAAGCCTTGATTTAGTTCTATGGCAACCGTCAGAGTTCAGATGATTCTCTGCATGTTTTAGGATTTTTTGGAGTTGGATTGTGCTTCCTCATTTGTTCTGATACCTAGCTGAAAGTTGAACTATGAAAGAAAAGAAAAAGGAAAGATGGAAAATAAGGAAAGACATCTAATGCAAAACTGGATTTTAGTCTGAGATTACTCTGCCCTTAATCCCCGTATTTATATTAAACAAAATCCAAGAAAGCATAATAGTACCCCTCATATCCTAGAATAGCGATGTTACAACATACACATAATTAATCTAATTGATGGAGCTTGTGTCCATTGTTCTGAAAACATTAGAATTTTGTGGCCATCTTGTTGTCTTAGTGTTCTGATTTGATTGTTTAAGCTCGACAATTTGCATGGGATATGGGAAGCTGCTTTTTTTTTTTTTCCGTGTTGGGAAGCTGCTTTTAGTTTTTGTCTCGAAACATTATTTTCTGAGAGCCATATTTTTCTCGAGTGATTAGTATAAATAAGTTCATTGTATTGTCAAAAAACCGGTTGGATAGGGAGAAGCCTAAGCATCGTTTCCCATTCTATATTAATGATGGTGCTTTTTGTTCACTGTGGCAAACAAATTTTGGTGCAGACGTTAGGCAATGGGAATATATTTCATATTGCCTCTCTCAGCTAGCATTTACTGAGAAGAGCATGAAGAAGCTGATGGAATCATTTAAGACATATGAACATGTCCTATCTGAGGACTCTGTAATGGATCACTTTAGAAGTATACTCAATAAGGTATTATCTGTTGCTTTTGCATCTCCATATTTCAATAAACTTTTATGGATAATTCGTCTATAGTTATACCTCTGTTGTCTTTGGCCTTGTATCCTCAACTAGGGGAAGAAGTTTGCTAAACCAGAACTAAAAGCATGCATTGAGGAGTTTGAGGAAAAGATTAATAAATTCCACGTAGAAAAGAAGGAGCAGGAACTTACAGCCAAAAATGCGCAAGCACATCAACAAAAAATTGATAGCATGGAAAGTTTTACGGCGACAAAGAAAGATGGAGAAGAAAGTGCTGAGTCTGAAATTGCTGAAGGTAGATGCAATCAAATCCATGCTTGAATAAATGTTCTTCATACTGCTCTATTTCTATACTAGTTGGCGCACACGTGCAATTTTGATTTTTGTTTATATTGCTATTCCATATATCTATCTGTAGAGGATTGAAATTTTTTTTTAGCATCTATCTCCCTATGTGATTTATATTGAGCCGTAAATATTAAACGAAATAAAAAGAGCTAGTAGAAGAGTATACAATACACAAAGTTATGTTTCAACGTCTAAGTTCCCACAAACTAAATTCCACTCTTGACAATCCAATTCCTCACATAAAGTCTTTTTTCGTCCTAAATGACTATATATTATCATACAGTCAAGTACTTCCCCGTGGTACTTTCAAACTCATAGGGCTTGTTTGTTATGGGGGTTTGGAGGGGTTTTGGAACATGGGTTAGGGTATAAACCCCCATAAACCCATGTTTGGCAACAATAAAGTAGGGATAGGATTTGAAACCCGGCCCGGTCTTGGCCCGGTCATGAAACCCACATACATGGGTTTCATGAAACCCAAGGGGGGGGTGGGTTTCATATGGGGGTTAAGGGGGTTTAAAATACAAATGACATTTATACCCTCATATATCCTATATATTTTATATATACAAATTAGTTAAAGGACAAAATAGTCATTTATATACAAATATATTATCACAATAATTTTATACCCCTGCGCATACCAAACGTGGGTATGGACAGCATTGAATGTTGAATCCTATCTTTGAATCCCATCTTTAGGTCAAACCCGGGTTTGGACAAGCCAATCCAAACCCATCCCAAAAAACATACCAAACATGCCCATAAGGGGTCATCATCTTTATGATGATGTAATTTTATATTGCACATGTTTACTACAAGTCAGGCTTTCTTCAATTGCTCCTTAGTAGCTTTTCTCCCAAAGTGTGTGTAAAACATTCATTTACACAGACACAAAGTGGGTACCCTACAATGTGTAAATCTCATTGTACCAAATTGACACAGGAATACATGATTGAATCCTAAATACACGGTTATCCCTGCCATATATGCATAAGATAACTGTTGCATCAAAATACAAACATACATATAGACATTCATAAATGGATACAACCAAAGAAAATTATAGACATAGATTTTTAGTACAATGAGGTTCAGAGAATTTGAAACTAAATACAACCGCACCTCTCGATGAATCTACAACTCGAGTCTTTGAAGTTTCTAAAACAGACAAAGAAACATCGGAGCTTGTGGCTGTATTACCTTTAACCCTTTATCTCATGTTGGTACAATTATAGTTGTTAGTATTGTATGATACCGAGAAAAGCATAAACACGTCAATTCGTTGATGGCAAGGTTACTAAATTTTTATGGTTGGAGTTTGTCTTTGTATACCATTTTGAACATATTTAACAATTAGGTAGGAGATTGGGTCACAAACCCCTCAATCTGCTTCATGGAAAGGGGAGTGAATTTTATGGTTGGAAAAATTAGGTAGGAGGCCTCTTTGGCTTTAGGTGCTAGACATGGATTTGAATTGTTATATACAGTAGGTCCAAGAATGATGTTATACATATCGATGGCAATGCGAGTTGAAGAGATACACTTATTTAACTCTGAACTAGATAGTACATATGGATATGATTATTCACAATTTACCGGAAAATATAAACCATTATGGAGTACAATAGAGAAACAAGATTCATATAACCGACTCCAAATAGCAAGGATAAATCCTTTGTTAAGTTGAGTAGCTACAAGAAGCGTATAAAAAATTCTAGTAATGCTTGTGCATACCAGAATCCAATACTGATTGATTTATCTACATGAAATTATAGAAACTCCAAAAACATTCTGAGAAGGTTTAAATTTTGGTAGGTTGATTGTTTCCATGTGGTAAAATAAGGTGGTATAACTATATTGGCTTCCTTACCATGGCTGTATGTTGTGTCGGTCATTGGGAGTTTCTTGACTGTGCAGGACACCCTATGTTTCTTCTATTTCGTGTTGAACTGCAATAGCAAAATTTTGAGGTTAAAAGATATTAACAAACAAGATATGTTGAATTTGTAAAATGTGCACCAAAAGGTTTTGGTGCAGCAAAAATGCCTCAAACCAGAGAGAGAGAGAGAAATCTACTCCATAAGGGCTTGTTTCAGTTTAGCACACGCTTCTAACAACTATTCTTTAAGCCTAATCTTGTTTTACAGCAGTCAGTCTCCTATGCATATACTAGAAAACCCTCATGATTCACATAAACATTCTAAAATTTGGCACATTCGTTCTGTATACCATGGGTTTCAAATGACACCAAAATAGCCTTAGTACACGTGGGCTGGATTGCAGAATGAGAAAAGAGTCAAAATACAGCTATAAAACTTAAAGTAGATCCCGTAATTTAGAATCTTTAAGCAAAAAAACAACTACAGCAAAACAGATAGCCATTGATCAATTTTCTGGGGGTGGTCGGCTTTATGAATCTTTTTTGCCATTTTGCTTTGTGCAGGACTATGTTTTGTTGGCCCAAAAAATAGCAACTTAGTACGCAGAAAAATTTGAGAATGAAAGTTCAATCAGATAAAACTGTCTAAAGTCCTTGAATGCTAGAACAACTTAATTGGTCTACCTGATGCATTTGATTGCTCTGGACTTTCTATCCTTATTCTTTCTCCTAAATCACTCTAGTATTGATGTAAATCGTAATAGCTCTGATACCAAATTGATGTAGATCGTAATAGAGAAGAATAAGAGATGAGAAGGGAAGAAGAAGGAGATGAGAAAAGAAGAAGAAGGGGATGAGAAAAGAGAGAATTTGAGAAAGAAACAATATCAAGATTCAATATCAATAATAATCAAAAGTCTCTTACAACAAATATGTATTTCCTATATAGGAGTTCACAAATCCTATATATATAAGGAGATCAAAAACCCTAAAATAAATAAATAATCAAAATGACAACTAAACCCTTAAAAGGTAAAAGAAATTACTTAAAAGATAAATACTAAAAGTATCTAAATAACTATCATAATTAATCTATAACATCTATCCAATTCCTACACGATCCCCATCATTCTCCTCCGGTTGAAAAAAACTCTCATCCGGAGAGTCTTCAAAGCAGAAGTACCCTAAGAAAGCAGCATGAAGATGATAGAATGTCTCATCTAGAATGAAAGAACCATCAACATTTTTCCATCGACCAGAATAAATGCAAGAATCTCCATCTATAGCAATGTAAATCTGGTCCCGTAGCACATCATCTCTTTGGCCCGAAGTATGCGATGTAAGTGGAAAGATAAGAACTGAAGCTTGTGCTGAAGAAGAAGCAATTCCACCAGTAGAAACACTAGATAACAAAATAGGAGGTTCTGGAGTACCTCGATTAAGTAGCATGTCCTCCAAATAAAAATCTGGACTAATACTAACATTCAATGGAAAATTAAGCAACTAAGCATTAGATCCAAACTCAAGAATAGCAAAACAATTCCTATTAGATTTGAACAAAAGGCATTCA
Organism: Ilex aquifolium; assembly: GCA_951799425.1. NCBI lineage: Eukaryota > Viridiplantae > Streptophyta > Magnoliopsida > Aquifoliales > Aquifoliaceae > Ilex > Ilex aquifolium. Next base: position 3,882,378 of record OX637405.1, on the reverse strand, counting down.
GTGGGACAAGACATCAATGACAAAGGAGTAACTATAACACCCTGGTATTGAAAATAAGAAAGTACAGACTCAATTGAACACTTGACAGAAGGCAAAGAAACAAAGTTAACACTCTCAAGTGGGGCAGAATCCATAACAATGTCAACAATATCAGGTGGAGAAGAATCCGAAACAAAATCAATAATCTCATATGAAGAAGAATCCACAACAATGCCATCATGATTCAGAAAAGTAGACACAGAATAATCGCCAACAGATTGTAAAATAGGTAGCTCAATATGCTCAACATCTTGCATAGGAACCAACTGAATGGATTTTTCCTCAAGTTCAATGCTTAGTGATAATTCAACTTTTGGCTCTGATGAGGTAGAAAACATGATAGGATCAAAAATAATCTCATCACTAGTATCAATGTTCAAACGATTGAAAATATGTTTTGAAGGATATAAAGCATGAGGGTCCAAGGGAACAGAATTCTGGCTATCATTATGCGGGTGTCCGACATTAGGTGAAATTGGAGACTTGTCCTTATTTTCTTCCATTTGCTGACTTGCAAGAATTTTATTTAAGTGGGAAAGTTGACTTGTTAATTCAGATAATTGGTTTTTCATCCCTCTACATTCTTCACGTAGTTAGCCGAGCGAATGTTTAGTATTGGCAACTCCAATTTCAAAGATCTCAACCTTTTTTTCTAGGGCAGTTTGGGCTTTTGAATGGTCACTAATGACATTGAAGATTGATCCAGATTGACCTTGATGATGACTTTGGGAAGCATGACGTTGATAACTCTTATGTGACCTAAGTGTCCCAGAGTAGTATTCTAGATAATCTTCATAATAAAACTCAGACTTATTATGGACTTTATGATGACTTCGAGAAACTCTAGGAGTGGAATAGGTATAGTGATGACGTTGTGCAGAACTGTGAACTTGAGACATTTTTTATGTTGAATAAGTATATGAATAGGCATCATAATGATCATATGAATTCATGATTGACTTTGAAAGATGAGAATAATATAAGAATGAGTTCAAGAATGCAATTGATAATTTCAAGAAGTGAGAAAACTTAAATAGAAGAAAATATGTTTTGGACCCTTTGTAAATTCTCTAATTTCTCAATGAATAAAAAATATTAGTCTCAAAATCTATAGGAGTATGCATACCATAATAAAGAGAAAATTCTGAAACTTGTTGTGGATGATTCTGTAATTTTTGAAACTTTTGGGGGAGGACTCTGTAATTTCTGAAATTTCTTGGGTAGTTCTGGAATTTCTGCAGACCTCTTGGGAAGTGTCTGCAGTTTTTTTGGAACTTTTGGGTGATGTTTCTGTAATTTTCTGAAATTTTTGGGGATAATTCTGTAATTTTCTAGACTTTCTGGGGATGTTTCTGCAATTCTGAAATTTTTTGGGGTGTTTTTTTCAACTGGACAGCGATGAACAGTAACCCCGATGAACAGTACTCCGTGAACAGTGCCGATGAATAATGTTGATGTATTTTTTTTTTTGGTACGAATCGAAATTGGGCTCTGATACCAAATTAGTGTAAATCGTAATAGCTCTGATACCAAATTGATGTAGATCGTAATAGAGAAGAATAAGAGATGAGAAGGGAAGAAGAAGGAGATGAGAAAAGAAAAGAAGAAGAACGAGATGAGAAAAGTGAGAATTTGAGAAAGAAATAATATCAAGATTCAATATCAATAATAATCAACAGTCTCTTACAACAAATATGTATTCCCTATATATATAGGAGTTCACAAATCCTATATATATAAGGAGATCAAAAATTCTAAAATAAATAAATAATCAAAATGACAACTAAACTCTTAAAAGGTAAAAGAAATTACTTAAAAGATAAATACTGAAAGTATCTAAATAACTATCATAATTAATCTATAATATCTATCCAATTCCTACACGATCCCCATCAAGTATACTAGTGGGTTCTGGGCAACATGGCTGGTATTATATGCCCTAAAAAACATTAGATAGCCATTATGTTATGAAACTCCAGTGATTATTCCATGCTTCAATAGCTGCCAATCACACTTGATGATTTTATAAAAGAAGAGAGGTACTATAGTATCCCTGCTTGCATGTTGTGGCTACTTAAATACCGTTGATACTAGAAACTTCAGTCACTGCTTGAGTTTCAGTGTGTCATAAACATCAAAATAGTGGTTTGATATATTCATATTGTTTTTTTTTTTTCTGCTCCTTCTCCTCCTCTTTTCTCCACTTAATTTTCCTACAAGTCTAGTCTGTCTAGAAGTTAGAATACAATTGTGCATTTAGAACTCAAGCAAGACTTGAAAGAAAATAAATTCTAAACATTAATTTTCTCTACAATAGGATTGTAATTTCATGGTTCTAAGCATTTCAATGATGTCATTTTTGTATATCATTCTTCTTAGCATTGAATCTAAGAAATCAAAATAAAATCTAATACTAGAAGGGACAAGGAATATATAACTAACTTGGCAGTGACATCTCTGAGTGACCGTTTTCAAATTCAGCTTGAAAATGAAGTTTATTAGTTTGAAACTCATAGTGCTGTATATTTGATGGCTTAGAATTCGATGTTAGTAGGACTTTTCTCAAGTAATATAAAGGGCATGTTATTGACAACTTGACAATTAACTGTGGTTTTCTAATTCTCGTCCATGAAAGCATATCCATGAGCAGCAAAAAATGGTGTGACAACAGAAACGTTTTCTTTGGTTGATGCAATAGAAATAGTTTGGAATGCAAATCTTAATATACTATGGGTGGGAGTTTGAGGACTATTCCTTATGTGCAATAAAAGCCGAAGTAAAGTGACTAAAGTCTATACCCGGTCTATTGGTTTTACACGATTTGATGAGCCAACTGCAATTGATGGCCTTTGTTTTTTTGCTAGGATACTGTTAGCCCTTAACAGTTGCATTCACTCGTATACCTTGTTGGTTGGTATAACCAAGCGGGGGGACCAGTATGTGCCTCCAAGGATTTGAATCTGTTTCAGGCTCTGAAACACAGAAGGTGTTTAGGAAGTTCATTCATTTGTGAATTTTACACAACGAAATTAAGCTTAGTTGTTTCAACATCTCTAAGTTCCAACATGAATGGGCTTTCAGTTATTTTTAGAGGGAAACCATCTTCTTAGGGAGTTTCACAAAGTTCAGGAAGTTTATATCCTTATCCAGTCTTTGCTATTATCCTTCATTTAGCATGTGATATAGGTACTTTTGTACAAAATTATTTTGCTGCTAATTGGTTTGTTCCTTGAATTTCTTGGAGATTAAACAGATGGTGAGGTCACTGATCAATCGCCGGAAGAGGTGACTGAATTTTCACATGATTCAAAAGATGCAAAATCTGTTGAAGGGGAAGAATGTTCTCATGCTTCCAGTGAGGTTACAGAGCCGGAACCATGTGATGGCGAAGTTCAATCACATCGTCTGAGGTAGTACAAGCTCTAGGATCTTTTATAGCAATTACTGTATATAATAATCAGCAAAGGTTCCGTAATGTGCTTCTGTTCGCATGTTTTTCTAAAAGCAGAGCCAAGAAAAGCAGCATGAAAGATCAAATAGTTGAGACTCATGCTTCCACTCGAAGAAATTCCAGATTTAAGAAAAGGTAAATGTCTTCTGTTTCCATTTTTTGTGCAATTTATTTAGCTCACTGCAGATTTTATTTAAGAAAAATAATTAAAAAAACAAATGAAGATGTCTTTTGGCCAGCTATATGAAAGAATTTGTAGGATGCCAAATATTTTTCTTGGGCAAAAGATACATGGGATATGGCAACATATATTCATGATAAGAAAACTGTATTGAGCATTACCTACTCTCCTTATTTGGGTGCTTCTGTCTGTTTGGCAGGATTTAAGAAGTGATATTTTACTTGAATGCAGTGAATCTGACTTCCTTAAAGAGAATTAGGCTGTACATTTAATCATATTATTTTTGCAGTTTTATGGCTTATGGTAGGAATTGTGGATTATTTCTTTCCACTAGTTTCTCACAAACTATCTGAATCTGTTGTGCTGGAGAGTTTTGTATCCCCATCAACTATCAGGAAATTTGGGATTTGCATGGGAGTATTAGGCCCTGCACTGAATGAGTTATATTTAGATGATTGTCAAATTGCCTAGATTCACCTGATATCAATGAATCGACAACTGTAATATACAGTTATGCGTGTAGGTGTACCACTTAGATTATTTGTATGGGAGCTGCTGCTCATAGAGGTATGAGTATTTGGATTGAAGAACTTTAGCCTACACAGTGGAAAAGAGAAGATCACATAAATGTTTTACCTAAGAATTGTTACATCCACATGGACAGTGACTGTTACGTTTTCTATGTCCTGCAGGCGTACAAACATCCTAGGCTTCACTTGTGAATACAATTTGTTCTCCTGGATGAAGACATATATAAAAGTGTCTTATATAGCTTAAAAATGGCAATAAATACTTCTGTGGGATAAAATTTAAGAGAAACTTCCACTAAATTGTTCGATAAAATTCTTTGGATTAGCACAAATCATAACAAGAAATGCAAAATGATAGACTTAAGTTTGAACCTGCTGTGAATTAGTCTCAAAATCATAGTATTTTATGCCATCAGCAGCATTTTTGCTCGGAATAGCTTCCACTGCAACAAAACCAAAGATTCCCCTCTTCACATACTAGACTCAGCCGTGAGATTGTAATACGAATTACAGCACTTTCCCATTATTTCAACAGTAATTATATTGAAGCAACTCAGCTCTTGATTGGGCACAAGGGCTCTTTCACAACTTTTTGCCTGTGCAAACATAGTACTTGTCATCCATCTTGAAATTAAACAGATTTTTGTGGTTATGCAGGTCGAAAATGGAGGACTAATTCGTGTTGATTATGAGTTTGCTTATTGCCTGGAGTACTGGAAGGCAGTCACTTGTGTAATCTTTTGCTTTCCTAACCCACTGTGGCTTTGTTCTTTTTCTTTGTAACTTTTTCTTCTTTTTTTGAGAGCAGAATGTAGATGCAATTGGCACAAAGGCTTCTCATGCCCCCACCTTCACCTTGAAAATGGCTCATGTGCATCCAGTTGCACAATAGCGTAATGTTTGATGTAATCTTTTGATTTGCTGACCCAAAGTGGCTTCATTTTTTTTTAATCTTTTTTTTAGAACAGTATATGTATCGACACATGTGCGCACCTTCTCCTCGAAGGTGCCTAATGTGTACCCAAATGTCTGCAGATTAGGCCACACAATACGAACATTTTTTCTTTTGATTTTGTACCTGTATAATTTTCAGCATTCTATGTATGCCTCGAAGCGTGATCATTATGCAGTTTCAATCTTATAGAACACCTTTGTTTGAATGAATAGTGCTCTCTCGAAACCTAATTGTAGTATACACAATCTGATTATTTCTGAGTGTAAATCTCAAGTATGTTGGTCCCAGATTTATGGCAATGTGCAACTAGATGCTCTTGAAGTTGCTACAATATCAATATCACTTACATGACTTGCAGTAAAATCTCAATCAAATGTCATTTTTGGTCATAGACAATGTCACTGTTTTTCAGATTGTTTTTTTTTTTTTTGTGGTAAACATGTTTATTTGCCGTTTCTATTTAAGCAATTATAAAAATTAAAACATAAAACATATTTGGTAATCACTTCAATTAATGTCATATTTAATAACTTTTTATTAATTTCCTACTAAAAAAATTAAAATTTATTGTCTAAATACATCCATCAACTCATTAGAATAAGATACAAATCAAAATATTAGAATCACAAAAGTCTATAAACATATAAATACATCACATTATTGAATAAACTACCAAATACATGCTATATGAAGTCATTATTAATTAACTAAAACCTCAACAATTAGCTCAAATATCAAGATGAGTAATGCATAATACAAGATCAAATTGAAACCGCAACAAGTAAGTGTCAAAATAGTGACGACGAGTACTGAGTAGTGATAATGCTGAAGGATTTGGGGCCTTCTTTTAAAAATAGGCCTAAAACCCAATCTTTTTTTATAATACTGTTAAGCCTGGTTTGCAGTGCTATTAAACACGTGGAGAATAGTTTGTAATAGGGGTGCAACTTGGGTTGGGCAACCTGATTTCAACCCGAGCCCAACCCGAAAAAATTAGGGCTTGAGTTAGGGTTTTTAATATTTGGGTTGGACTTGGGTCAAAAATCTCAACCCGAATTCAATTTGGGTCCGGCTCAGATTCACGGGTTCAACCCGAACCCGACAAATTAAATTTATATATATATAGCATTAGCACTTTTTTTCATTTTTACTCCATCGTCTTCTGTTTCTTGTTACTTGCTACTCTGTTATGCGTGATTAGTTGTGATAGTGTGATGTTTTAAGTTTAATGTTTTTATGAGTCTAATTTCTATGTTTTATGGGATTGTGCTTTGAGATCACTAGCTTTTTGGTGTGAAAGCAGATGATCAATAATCGTGCACTGTTATGAATGAAATATATGCATTGTTTTATGAATTTGTAATTATTCCCCCCCTCTCTCTGTCTCTCTTGCAGTGAACCCGAATTCAACCCAAGCCCGCCCGAATTAAACTCGGGCAGTGCTCGGGTTGAGTTCCTCAACCCGAGGTAGGGTTAGGGTTGAAGATTATATACCTAAGATTGGGCTAGGGTTGACTGTCTAACCCGCCCGAGTTGCACACCTAGTTTGCAATTGCATCCCAAGAGCACCAACATCACCTGAAAATTTTTCTGCAACTTGAGTTGTTAGAGCATAGTTAATTCAATTCAGTTTAATTTTCACAAAGGTATTTATTATGATATTGTATTCTTTTATTTGCAAATATATATTAACATGAATACGTCTACTCAAAAACATGAACCTGAAAATAAATTCTTTTTTTTTTTTATAAAAAAATTGAACACTTCAATTGAAATCACTGATTTTTATAACATATTTAATCATCCTTTTTTATTAAATTCTGAAAATTAATTATACTTTTTTATCTTAAAATATCAAAAAATAATTTTTAAATACACATATTTCAGTATTTTGAATATTTTTTTATAATAGTGTATATTCTTATATTTATTATTAATAGAGCCTCTTCCAAGAATCTTCACGTCGTTTGGCGTTTCTTCAAAAGATACGAAATAACTTTTTGTTTCTCATAGAAACGTTGTCATTTCGAAAATACAGTGAGTTGTGTTTCGGGAGATCGTCATTCCGAAACGTTTCGTATAAAACGTATGTAAGAAATGAATATTTTCTCCACGACCGGACTGGAGAATGGTTTGTTGATGTGTTTAAGTTCATCCGAACGTTACGATCGTAATACGAAAAACAAAAAAACACACGTGTTTACAACGTGGTACAAAGTCACAGTTCCCACAGTTCTTCGTGGAACAAAATCTACCCAAAGCCAGTACAAGAGTTATGTGTTTCTCTCTCTCTGACTAAAGAATAAGGGCTTGATTTCACCAATGCTGATGGCGCCGCACCATTAAACAACTTAAACCTAAGATCTCTCTCCACTAATGGCTACTTCTTTGTCTCTCCAGTCACTCTTTATCTCTCTCCCACTTGACCAACACGACCATGTGAGTGCCTCAAGTCCTCATAGAGATATACATGTTTGTGTTTATGCAAAGTTTGGACTTAATTGTCGAGGCTGATGAGACCCTTTTGGCTTCTTTGGGTATTCAATTTCTCGATTTGTTTGTTTCTTGGGAATCGAAAGCTGTAAGAAAAAGAGGATTTTTGTTTTCTTTCTCTTTCTTGTCAGCCAAACGGGGGGGGGGGGGTTGGGGTCTGACGATTCTTATTTTTGGTGAATGAGGTTTTGGTTCTGATTCTGAATGAGTGAATTGTGTTGATTTTAGGGTTTTGTGTCTGGGAATTACCCAGTGAGTTTCTGGTGCAAAACCTCAGGGATTGGGCGGGGGAGTCACTTATTGTCTACAAAGAAATTCGAACTGAATTGCTCGAGAGACAAAGAGATGGATGTGAGCACATCGGCTTTGGTTGATGGCGCTGCTGAATGCTTGGCTGGTTTGTCTGGTTAAATTGTTAAAGAGTCTGTTAAACTTAGGTTTTTATTGCAATTATGAGTGCTAATATGGTTAGTTGATGGCAGATATGGAGATCAAGCAGCCGGTGGAGCCAAGCATTTCAACAATGTTGATGAATTTTGACAATGAGTTTGATCCTTATGATGCGTTGAGCACGCCTCTCTATCAAACAGCCACCTTCAAGCAGGTAAGTTTAGCAACCACGTTCTAGATTTTGATGATTTTAATGTGTTTAACTATTAGATAAGCTAAAGATATATGATTTTCGGAATGCTCCATTGGCTTACAATTTTGAGATTCAAGTGTGTATGTGTGTGTGTGTGTCTGCAAAAATACAATATGGGCCAAACAGAAATGTTCCCGACCTCTGTAGGTATTGCTTTTATATGCTTTATACAAGTTGATTTGTGCTTGAATTTTTTTTTATTAGAAACAAAACTTTCATTTCATTGAGATGAAAAAGAACATAAAGTGGTAGATAAGAAATCCACCCAAAAAAAAAAAAAAAACCAAAACAAAACAAAAGTAACCAAAAAAGACAATTCAGCAACAATCGGCTTTCCAATTTTGTTGGAAAACCGAAGGAGGGATGTCACTAAACTCATTTGAAACTCTCACCCAAAATGACGCTAAAAACTTCACCCCATCCCTCAACGACTTATTTTCTTCCTCCTTCCCAAAAATTTTGCTATTCCTCTCTATCCATACAACCCAAAATAATAACCAAAAAAACATATCTCCCTAGTGTTGAAGCTTTTTTCCACCCCCAAAACCACCAAACCTTGCCACAAATAAGGATATAGTATCACGAGACATTCCACACTGCACATCCGCCTCCCACACAAGCTTTTGCCACAAAATTTTTTTAATACAACATTGCAGGAATATATGATCAATAGTTTCACCACTATCCTTACACAAAATATACTAATTCGGGGAAAGAAACATGTTAGCCTTTTCTTTTGCGACAAGTCACAAGTATTCACCTTACTATGAGCATTTGCTCAAGCAAACATTTGCACCTTCACCGGCACTCTAGTCTTCTAAATCATCAAGGGAGGTTCAAAGAATGGATATTGAGAATTATCAATTGAATATTAAAAATAGAAAACACAAGAGCAAATTCCAAAAGAATCAAGAGACCAAACCCTTTTATCTTTGATCGACAAATGTCACAAATCCAACGAGACCGTACTAATCAGTGGGAAAAAAGAAGCCAACTCCATAGTTCCCCTATCATTAAGGTCATGGGAAAAATTGAAATTCCACCCCCTAGGAAGAAGGAACCACAAAATAAAAAAACTAGTCACAAAAACGTTATTGAAACCTGACAATCGATAAAGTCGAGGGAATAATAAAGCAAAAGGTGACTCACCAATCTAACAAAGTAGTTGGTGCGTTGCTTAATACAACTTTTGTTGTCAGGTTTTTGCCCCCTCCCCCCCTCTAAAAAAAAAAAAAACACACACACAGAGATATGTATTTATATATTTTCTAGAAATCCAATTGTAGAGGATAAGGGAAAAAGAAATGTTGAGGATACTTACGAAGCAAAGTCATTAATATTCTTGAGAAAGGCCACTGCTTAGCATGAACCTTATGTATAAGATGATATGATGGGTGGATCAAGTATAAGTCTACCTTTGTTCTTATTTGCCAATTGTGGCTACCCTAAGACTTAAATACTTGTTCCCAGTTGACAATTTAAGGTTTTACCATTTACCAAGCATAGGCCCTAAGCATTCTCACCTATAAGTATAGGGTGCTCAAGAACTTAAAAAAGAGAAAATGGGGGAGGTTGTTTAAAAGATTATTTCTGGGGTTATAACTATGAAGTACCGATACTCTAAAAAAGGTGACGTATCCGTGTTGAACACCGACACTCCTCAGACTAGTGTTATCAGAACCGGACCGGACCGGACCGGCCGGTTCGACTGGTTGGACCGTGAACCGGGACCTCAGCCGGTCCGGTTTCTTGAATTGGACCGCCTAAGCAATTAAACTGGAGTAAAACCGTCAAACCGGCCGGTTTTTGACAAAAATCGTGAACCGGATGATTTTGTCAAACCGGCCGGTTCTACTGCCATTTCTATAAAATGCCCAAAATTCCTAATTTTGCCCTAAATCTAGTCGGTCCCCTTCTTCTTCTCCACTCCATTTCTTCCTCTCTTTCTAGAGTCCATTCGATCGCTGCCTCCGGTCCATCCGATCTCAACACTTGGAACCTCTCAAACAGGCTTCTACTGTACAATAAGGTTCCAGTTGCCTTGTTGATAACTGTTGCAGGAAGCTGCTGGGGATCCCCAACAAGAACACAACGTGCTGCACCAAGAGAAAGGGGAGGAAGTATCGCTACTTCGCTGGCTTGACTCTTGAGTTGCTTCATCAATCACAACCATGTCAAAACCATGAGAAAGGCGGGAGAACAACTTACGGCCGCTGCATGAGACAATAGTGAAAACAATCTCAGCTTCATCGGCAAAACTTGCTTCCAAACTAGCACGAGCTTCCTCCAAATTGAAGTTGCTACCAGCACGAAACCTGCTTTCCAAAATGAGAAGAGGAGACATCTCCACCAGAATTTTATCCCTGTTCTCAACAACTGAGGCTGCTAGTTGTGGATTGTTAATATTCTATTAGATTTTATAAATTGTTTAAGAAAAGAAGTGATTTGTGATTTTTTTTGTGTTCTTAATTTCTTATTTGATCCATTATAGCATAAAAATATTTTTTTTGTACCTATTCAAAATTTTTAATATATTCATCATTATTAATAATATTTATTATTTTTTTATTATACAACCGGTTCGATCAGTTAACCCAACAGTTGAACTAGTGAACCATTGACCCGGTCCCTTTGTCGGTTCGATGTCTAGTCCGGTTCTGATAACTATGTCTCGGACACGTGTACAATATTTTTTTATTCATGTTCATAATTAAATGATAAAATTTTAATTTCGGACACGTGTCCCGCACTTTTTTGGTTACGTCTCTAACTCTTGTTTAGACCGCGTTTACTACTAAATAATAAACATTTGATTAACAAAGTTTAAAAATTTGACTATTAAGTATCTTATACTATTAGAGAACATATAATTATCAAGACTAGACATGTTAAAGTTGTACTGAAAATATAATAACAAAAAGAAAAGATAAACAAAAGATTTAGTAGATAATAATTGAGAAAATGAAAGCAATCATTTAAATTATATATGTTTAGTATACGTCTATGAAAAACTTGATTTTAGTTTGAAAATTCACACAAGATAACTAGACATAATATTTAGTTATCATAAAATGCTGAATTTTTTATGAATAATATATATCATTATCACTATATTTGAGATAAAATATATAATTATATATAAAACACAACTATGTGTGGTATATCCCCAACGTCTCCATGTCATAATTTTTTGAGAAATGTTGTGTCCGTATCCGTGCTTCTTAAGTTATAACTCGAATGCTTTATAGCATTCACTTGAGTTCCAGTTACAACTGTCATATTCGTTGTTGTTATCATTATTTCTATCATGTATGTTGGCTTGTAAGGCATCAGATGTAATGCATGTAGGCATTTAACATGACGTTTCACTCATGTGATATCATCATTTTGTATTTTTCACTTGAACTTTGTCTTTTGTACCCTATTCTACAGCCTTCAGCAGCAGAGAATGGTCCTTATGATTATACTAGGAGTGGAAATCCTACACGGGATGCCTTGCAAAGGTCTGAGTTTGCCTTTCGTTATGCATAATGTCGTTGATGTAGTTTTATAAATCTTCATCATTGCTCTATTTTTTCTTGGCAACATTATTCTGTTTGCATACACTCAGTCTCCTGGCAAAGCTTGACAAAGCAGATCGAGCCTTTTGCTTTACAAGTGGGATGGCTGCTTTGGCCGCTGTCACTCATCTTCTTGGGACAGGTGCTTTTTCGCTTTCACATTTTTATGTCTTCTACTGACATGCATACATGTTGTACGGGTGTTCTAAAATACTTAGGCATGAGTAGTACAGACAAGTGCATCGTGTTATTATGATTAAGTTGTTATTCAGTTCTTAACCTCGGCGATGTGTCCTCATTTGTGTGTGCTCTATGATCATATGATCTAGATTGATGTTATGACGTCCTTGCTAAATACTGATTTTATTCTTTCGTACAAATTTAGCAGTGCCATTGGTGTGTAAATGTATCCATGTATAGATATCAAATTTGTCTCTTATATTGATTGATGTTTTCAAACTGCAAGAGACTCTTTCCATGTTTGCATATTAATTGGTAAGGATGTCATCATAGGTGAGGAAATTGTTGCTGGAGATGACATTTATGGTGGTTCTGATCGGTTGTTGTCGCAAGTAATTCCAAAAACTGGAATCGTGGTTAAGTTAGTATATTTTTTTCTTTGTTCTGACCACAAAGGGTGTGATTTTTTTATATTCGTATTGATTTATCTGCAAGTCTTACGATAAATTTTGTTACATTATGTAGACGAGTGAATACAACTGATCTGGATGAAGTTGCATCTGCAATTAACCCCCGGACAAAGCTTGTGTGGCTGGAGAGTCCAACCAACCCTCGGCAACAAATTTCTGATATTCGTGTAAGTTATTTAGTTTTAAAGTTGAAGTTATGATTGCGTACTATTGTTTCTGGTTTGTTGGAGCAATCAGTGTAGTACATACGTTAAAATATCTGTACATGCATCCTCACATTTAAATTTGGGCATTGTAAAGAATAATGCTAAAACCTACATTACTTGTGTGTGAAGTCTTTTCAAGTATTGCTGCTTGAGAATATATTTTGAAACCATGTTGTGATTTGCTGTGATTCTTGCAATAAAATTTGGTACAATGGTGCAGCAACTTAGAAAACTCTGAGATGCCATGTATGATTTTTTCACAAAAAGAAGACCTCATGTACGTCTCTTCTAGCTATGCTGACCGTTGAATTGTGCAACATGCAAGGTTAATTATAGCTAAGAGTCGATGAGTTTGAATGTCATTACGGATTGAATGGGCAGTTGGTCTATCTGGTAGAAAAATATTTCCTTTTGGATTTTTCCTAATAAAAAACGAAAATCTTGGATCTTTTGGAATAAAGGTTTTTTTTTCCAAGGGCTTTTGGGTATTTTTCTTTCTATGGATGTATGGGAATGAAAATATGAAAAAGGGGGATTACTTTTGGATTAAAAAATTTCTTGCTGCTGGGACTTAGTCCTGTTGCTGCATTCTTACACTTCATTTGTTTGACTTGATTGAACTTTGCCTTTGCTGCTGGGACTTCATCCTTTTAATTCCTTTTTTGGGCTTCATCTCTGTGTGATTGAATTTTGCCACTTCTGGTTGTTTCCTCAGCACTTCACTGCCTCTTCTTTTCACTGGCTGGCACTTAGAAGCACAGAGATGCATTTATCACTTGCACTTTTCATACAAGGATAATTACTTGAAACCTCTATTATTTTCTCTATCTCTCTGTTGCTAGCAATAGCGTTGAACCATAAACACCTTGAGATATAAAGGAAAAGAATAGTTTTCTTGATGGTTTTAGAGGCTCAATTTTGTTTGGGCATCATTCCATAGTTCGAAGTACCCAGAAATATATTCCTTCTTACTAAAATTATGACCCTTAAAGAATTGTGGCCTGTTGGTGCTTTCTGATGGCAGAATACCTTTTTTTTGTTGTTAATGTCCATGCAGAAAATAGCAGGGATAGCTCATGCTCGTGGTGCTCTTGTGTTGGTGGATAACAGCATCATGTCCCCTGTATTGTCTCAACCATTGGAACTTGGAGCAGGTATTAAAAACAAGTTATTTTTATTTAAGTTTCAGATATAAGAAATGCAGTCTCTCGTTCAAGATTTGTTGCTTCTGATGGTTCCATTGCTTTTTCCAGACATTGTGATGCATTCAGCTACTAAATTCATAGCTGGACACAGTGATGTAATGGCGGGCGTTCTTGCGGTAAAAGGGGAAAGGTGTACCTTGTGAAAGACTTTTTTCATTTGTTCAATTTAATTCATTGATGCATCATCCGCATTCCTTGCCACACTTCTAATTATGTAGTTCTGTGATGGGAGTTGTTGTAATCGAGACATTTGCCATCATAATCAATGTTAAGGCATGTTGGTAACTAGAATTGGCACTAAATTGGCAGTATAATCCATGCTGGATTCTGGCTCAAATCCATAGGATTGGACTTGCTTATAGAGAGCAGCCGTCGGATTCTATAGTAAATTTGGACAAAATACAATTCTAAGGAGTGTGTGTGTTTGTGCAATAAAGATCTAGAACTGGTTTGTGACTTGGTCCTCTCTCAAATATAGATTTTAGCTTTTGAAAAGATGTAAATCTAGGGTTTTGGTTGTTCATCATTGTCGAGACTAAAATTATTAATGTGACAGTTTCCTCATCCTTCTGATACAAATGATATTCAGTTTTGAATTGAATACCAATCTGAGAATGAATCCTGAACTGATTCAGAGATCTAAATTGGATTTATCGCTGAACAATAGTCACTATCTTGAAACTGCAAATGCAAGGGATGAACAGTTTTAGATGACGATGCTGTTGTATGTTAAACTGAACTGAAGGTTTGAGAAGAGGTTGCAATAGCATTGAACCTTTCTTCTGGCACACTTGTACTCAAATCTATTCTAAAGGTTTTCTGTATTTTGGCAGTCAAGTCACTGAACCAATGGTTTTAAATGGTTAGGATTTTGAACCTTCTGTTCTTTAACGAATATATCAATCAATTCTAAACCTCCCAGGCACCCACTCCAAACCTCCACCCAAACAAAAAGGTAAAAATACACCTTGATGTTTATTGTATGGACGTGTTCTAATTTGCTTTTTCTATTTCCTAATCCTATCTATTTGGACCTTGTTCAACCAAGGATGAAGATTTTGATGTTTATGTATTTAGTGGTATAGTATCACAATTTCATACACCCTTTGCTATTCAACGTGCCAATCCTAGGCTATAATTTTAGATATACATTCATGGACAAACTTGTGCAATTATTTGTACGGTACATACATTCTTGGGTCTCATTTTGGGTTCATCTTTTTTTTACTTAAAATGAATTTTGCACTTCTTTTATGCATCAGATTGGCGAAAGACTTGTATTTCCTACAAAATGCAGAAGGTTCTGGGTTAGCTCCATTTGACTGTTGGATCTGTCTACGGGGCATTAAGACCATGGCCTTACGTGTTGAGAAGCAGCAGGTGCTATTCTAACTGGTTCTATTACATCGTATAAATGTATGTTGAGCATTTAAATCAAATATATTGTGGTGTTTCTTCGCTGTGTTTGCGAGTATTTCTGCAACATTATTATCTACTTCAATTGAAGCTAATGGTGATCTAAGTATATAATGATGGCTATGAAACTTGAGGTCAAAGCAAGTGGTCAGAACAGATAGTTTATGCTCTGCGCCGCTCAACTGCCAATCTGTGTGTCCCATCCCATTCCCACCTATTATACAAGATATGATTTTCTCAGATTAAAACCATACAATTTATATGGTTGAATCAAAGTAAATAATATGGGGATATCAAAGTACATCTCCATTATGTACAAAATTCTTTTATTATTCTTAATGCATTAATCTAAAATAATGTCTCTTGCCATGTTGGTTGGAATTTCCCTGTGGAACTTCCAGAGTGTTTCCAAAAAGAGATTCATAAACATTTTTCATTTTTGAAAGAACAAGCAGTTATAACATGATGACATGTGCTTGGTTGATATCAGTGTAAAACAGAAATTAACATTTTAAGTAGATACTATAAATGCAGTTGTAACAAGACAAGATCCAAATGACACAACAAGTTTAATTTTTGAGATTGGGACAAACTGTCAGATGCAACATAATGCTGTGTTTTATTCGGTGACATTTTGAACTGCAAGCATCTAGTGGTGGCTTTTAATGTAGATTTAAGTTGTGGAGTTCAGGGCGTCTGTGAAAACTTTTACGTGGTGTTTGTGGAAGCCAGTAGCACTATACTAATGCCAGAAGATTACAAACTAGAGTTATGGGCATGTGGCAGTGAGTGTGTTTGGGTGAGAAGTTGATACTCACTCTCTCTCTCTCTCTCCCTCTCCATGCATAAAGTATGTTCTGATGTGTCTATAAGACAACCACTGTCTTTTGTTGTTTATTGCAGCTGCAAATCCCATAATTGTGAAGGTACCTACCTGCATTTGATGGATTGTGTTTGATATTAAAATATAAATTATTTCTGTACTAGTTTTCTCTAAATATGTTTTTCACATCATGATGATAAACCTTCTTGGAAATTGGAATAATTTTTTTGGCATCTTTACAGGAGAACGCACAAAAGATTGCTGAATTCCTTTCCTCCCATCCGCGAGTGAAAAAGGTTAATTATGCTGGTCTTCCTAACCATCCTGGGCGCTCTTTACATTATTCTCAGGTACTGATACTAAATGTAGGTTTTTGAAGAAAACCTATTACCAACTACCCCACCCCACCCCACCCCAACCTTCTCCTTCTTCTCCATCTTTACCTTTTCAATTCTATAGACTCTTATGCTTCACTTATTGAAGGCCAAAGGTGCTGGATCCGTGCTTAGCTTCTTGACGGGCTCGCTGCCACTCTCTAAGCACATAGTTGAGACCACCAAGTACTTCAGTATAACTGTCAGTTTTGGTAATTATTTTCTTCTCACTCAAGTGCCGGAGTTTGCTGAAATTTTCTCCATTACTTCAAAAGTGTGTCTGATCAAACGGTTTTCTTTACAAATAACTATGGTCATGCTTCTGTACAATTGAAATTACTATCTTATCATAGACTGGAATTTCACACTAGAAAGGCCCATGAAACTTTTAAGGTAAATTTTCCATTTGATAGTATATGAAAGGCTTACCATGTCCTGTGTTGATGTTAAGCCTGTATCTTATTATGTATGACAAAATGTGCTTCAGTTTCTGAAATATGCCGACAGAAGACAAATCTAAGTACGAAATATGTGATTTTTTGCTGGAGAAGGTTAGGATTTTTTTCCAAAAATATGAATGGGAGTATACAATATAACCTATTCGAGCACATAGGCTACAAAACATGACCTCCTACACCACAAGAGGATTGTTACAGATGCCAAATAATTCAGAATTTGAGTTTGTAAACATTGGAAATGGCTGTTCGAAACAGCTTTCTCACTGCTTTCTTGATTTGATCTTCCATTGATATTGGAATCATCATTAGATGTTGGGTTCTCATCAATTGCATCATCCTCTGTTCACATATCTAGCAACACTTAGAATCATCACAGGAGCACTCTCCATCATCTTTAACAGCTCATTCAGTTGATTTATAAATCTCTCATCTTATTGATCATCTCTCATTTGATGGTCAACAATTTAATTTTCTCAATACTCTAATGTGAAATTTTATCTAAAGAAAATGTTAAAAAAAGCATGGGATGGGAGGAAAACTTTGACCTTGGGTGGAAGGTTTAGCATGTAAAGAGAGGAAATATTTTGATGTTAAGTGGCAACCACACCCAAAAATGCAAAGAGGTGGTAAAGATATGCTCCCATGTAATGTTTTGTGTTTTATATTTCTTCTGTCTGTTTAAAGATTTTAATTCTTCGCTTAAGATAAGGGAGGTGTGGGAATTCGTGTCTGATGCCATTGATTTTTTGGAGAATGGAGACTTGTTGATTGATGACTTGGATTGAGCAATGAGTTTTCAGAAAGTAAAAAATGGAGGGCTGAGACATTTTTCTGAGTTTGATAAGGACAGGATATTGTAAAAGATGGTGGTCACGTGAATAATCTGCCAGAGTCGATAGTGAAGAGGGGTGGTGTTGAGTTGCAGATTTGTTGATTGGGATTGTTTAGGGGAGGTGGTTTGGTGCAGAAGGTGAAGATGATGGTGGGTTAGTTGATGAGTTGGAAAATTCATGATGAAGAATGTGTGGGTTTAGGCTAAAGGTGGGGTCAAGCTGATGTTTGTCCAGTGGTTGCCTATACTGCTTGCAAAGGTTTGCAGTCTTAACAGTGCAAGAAAGCTAGGTTTGCTGGCTTTTAACTTTGGATAGTTCAGCTAGTAAGAATGCCGACTCCATGGAAGAGTACAAAGCAGGGTATTAAAGATTTACTAGGAAGAATGTTGTTTGAGAATTCCTGTTTGTGGCATCCAACATTATTGAATTACGTGATCTGAGCCACTAGAGGTTCAATGGACAAGACATCTGAAGAGATAGGAAATGTAGAAAATTGACAATTTAGGATTTCACTAGGGATCTTGACGGATCAGGAAAATTTATTCTTTGGAGTTATGATAGATTTCGTCAAAGAAATGATGTGTTAAAGAATGTTGTTGGATTTGGTCTAGGACTGGTTTCACGAGTCTTTAGGGAAATTTTATTGATTTTATTTGTTTACTTTGAAGGTAACCTACTAAATAGGTTACTATTTGACTGCTACTCTTTAAGCTACTTGTGAGGATGTCACTGGGCACTTCTGTAAACCAGTTCTTTTCGTGTTTTTCACCCGGCCTCTCTTTTATGGTCCAACTACTTTTTGGTATTGTCGCTCTTTTTCACTCATCAGGCAAGACACTTGTAAAGTTATCTTATGTTATTATCTCCCTTCATTTTATTATTTTCATGATCAACGATCACCAATAAACCCAAACAAGATCTATGGCTAGAATTCATTTTTCTTTACCGATTTTTCAGTGCATGGCATCATCCCACTTTTATATGTCACATGGTGGTTCTTTTGATACACACTCTGCAGACATGAAGTTTCCTCTGAGGAGAAAACTAGTGCAAGAAGTATACACTAGGACAATCTTCAGTCATGAAGTCGAAAAGGGGTCTGCGAACAGCATTTTCTTCTATATTTCTCATTGTTATATTTATTTGTGGCTTTGACCTCCTTTTTAGTGAGCTTTCCTCACGCTAGATCTTATATTGTGCCATCTAGCACATGCTGCCGGTTCTAAGAATGATATGTTTAATCTCTAATGCTAAACACCTCGGATGCATGTTTGACTGCCATAAAATTGTAGTCAGCTCGATTCTTCCCTAATTTGATTATCTTATAATTTCAGGGAGTGTAAAGTCCCTCATCAGCCTGCCTTGCTTTATGTCCCATGCAAGCATACCTGCTGCAGTGCGCGAGGCCAGAGGTCTAACGGAAGATCTCATCCGTATCTCAGTGGGGATTGAAGACGTGAATGATTTGATCGCTGATTTAGACCATGCACTTCAGACCGGACCTATGTAAGGTGCCTTTATGAAACATTGTTCTGATTCCAGATGACAAAACTTGATGTTTTTGTTCAGATTTATTAGGTATTTACAGAGTGATAACTACAATATTGAGTAGGAAAGGAAGGTTTTTTTTGTAAAGAAAGGAGGACTCGAACTGGAGTGGCACTTTACGATTGAGATAGATCAGTGGTTTCAGGAATGTACGATTTCAGTATTTGCACTTGTAATTTGTCATTAGTGTTCGCTGGTGACTCCCGGGTTTAACAGATACCTGTGATTAGCACAATTATTACTCTCATGTGAAGCTAAATGAGAAGGTGAAGGTGAAAGGTTGCCCAATTCTTTTGCATGAAGTTCGATAAAGACAATGATCTGAGAGTTGTACTGATTGTAATCAACTCAGACATGCCATAGACCCTGTGTTGGATATTAGTGATAGTAGATAGACAAGAATATAAACCTTTATCTCGGCGGATAAGTCCCAACTGAAATCAGAGATAGGTTTGAGGGGATAATCCCCTCCATTACTCTTCTCTACAATTTCTCTCAATAGTCTATCCGATAAGTGACACGTCAAAACAAATTATTTCGATGGCTAAGATTTTTTTATAATAAACCCGAGTGTTTAACCAAAGTTAACTATCATTTTCATGTCAAAACAAATAGAGACAATAACATTCAGATGATCATATTTAGATGATAATCAAATGGTAACAGGGATAAGTTATAAATTTAGACGTCATGAGTTTGAATTTTGACAATCTTTTATGACCAAATCATCAGGAATTTATTTTTTATGAATATCTTAATCTCATCGTGGATAGTTTGTCTTTAACCAAACGAAAAAGAATTAGTTGAAGTACATGTAAATTAATCCGGACGTCTTTTGCCTGTTGAGAAAAAAAAAATTCATATTTAGATGGGTAATCATATGCGGAGACATCTGGTCTAAAAAGAGTGTGGCTGGGAGAACTAACTTTTAACGTATCATTTGGCATAATGTTTTCAACCACTTAGTTTTTTGGAAACTTCCCTTCCAAGATAAGATCCACGCATTCAAACCTAGAACTTAGATACAGCCATGGTAGACATGATATAATTTCTAGGTCAAAAGTTGTCTCCTATTAATGGCCAAGTCATCAACACATGAAGACTTTCCCAAACCTTTGAAAAAACCAAACAAAAACTAAAGACATATAATTGTTCTCCTCATTGACCCTTATAAGGAAGAAAAAGCCTTTTGAATTTCTAGACAAAATTTGTAAATCCAATACAAAATTAATATAAATTAATTTAATTTTAATAGATTTAAGTGATAAATGAATGAACCAGATAGACTTATAACAAATGGGTAGATACAATCCTGACTATACAATGCAAATGCAGATCAATTTTTACAATTTTCTCTTTAAGTCAGCAAAGCAAAATTGGAATTGATTAATTTCATGTAAAAAATGTATACAGCTCTCTCATCACAATGATGGATCTCTCTCTTTCTCTACAAGGGTTATGAGAATATCATTGTTCAAAACCAAAGAAAAAAAGAAAATGAAAGAAAGTATTTTCCATGATCAATTAAAGACCACTGTGAGATCACTATCTGCGTTTTGTTCTATCTGGTGAAAGCCCTTCTTCCATGGCTTTCCTCTTGGTATTATTGGCTTGAAGTTGTAGTGGCTCTGCTGGATGAAGTTGTTGTGGCTGAGCTGGTGGTGGTTGAGGTGACTGTGCTGGTGGTGGTGGTGGTTGAGGTGACTGTGCTGCTGGTGGAGGTGGTGGTGGTGGTGGTTGTTCTCCATGTTTCTCTTGTTTTGATGGCTTCTCAAGATCCTTTAATTTGGTTTTCATCATATGGGGTTTAAGCTTATTTACATCTGATAACCTCACTGGTTTCAGAAAAAATTCTTCTGCTCCTTCTTGTAAACATCTGTAAATAAGATTTAACACACCCATCAATCAAAATTTCCAATATTTCATCAAATTTTCCAGGGAAGGAAAATTCAATCACATATTTCCATGAGTATTCTACATATAGAATTTATTCTTACCTATCGATCCTTGAAGGAACATTTTCGGATGACATAATCACCACAGGTATGTTTCTCAGGGATGAAGATTCCTGCAAAACATAAGAAAATACATAGAAATTATTAAATCATTTTGTTTTCAAGAAAATAGAATGCCAGCAATTTTTTTTTCTGAAGATACTATTGTAATTTCATGGGTAAAGGACAACAGCCTATTAGCCGGGTGACCCATTTGGAGTCAGAAAAAGTTTTTTCATTGCCAGAATTGTTTGTTTGGATATGAAAAACGGGTGGGAAAGATTCTTCAAAGATTCTCAGTGATCTGAAATGAATGGTAAGAAAGAACCCACGAAGGCCACCTTTTTAAAAATATGAATTGAGGATGCTACAGTTTGGTCAAGAAAGTTTTTTTCCTCGCATATTTTCCAGGAAAGGAAAATCTTGTAGTTGAGAAAGATTTGCTATGTAACGGAGAATATAGCAAGCAGAGGAACACACACACACAAAGAATAAAAACCAAAGCATACCTTAATTTTCCTGAGCAGATCATAGCCTGTCATTCCAGGCATACAATAGTCTGTAATAATTAGATTAATCTCCACTTCCTGTAAAATCATGAAACCAAAGAAAATTTTCAGAAAAAGGTTATCCTTGGAAAATCCCAAGAAAGCAAAAAAATAAAATAAAATCAGATATTGAAAAAAATGAAAAAAAAAGGAAAAGAAAAGCTTACCTGGTGATTGTTTGGAGACACAGAAGGTGGTTGTTTTGGATTGCATTGATCATCTTCATGTAAACCCAGAAATTCTAAAGCTTTACTACCAGAATCAACTGTAGTAACTGCCATGAATAATGTACAACACCCAGAAATAAACAGTCAAAGCCAAGCCAATCAAACAATAAAAACAGGAGAATGAAAATTATCTGTCCATATATTTCCTGTTTGGTAGCAAAGAAAGTACCTTGACATGATGAGGTCTTGAGAAGTCTCTCAATAAGTTTTCTGTCTATGACGCTATCATCAACAGCTAATACATGAAACTGTGAATCTGTGGCCATCACCATTGCACCAATTCAAGATTCCAAGATTCAAGATCAATTAGGTAGAAGAAGAGAGAAGGAAGAAGAAGAAAAGGCTTTATTTCTGTTCTTTCTTGGTGGGTTTGGGTTAGGTATCTGTTTTCCTATGGGTTGAGAAGAGAAGATGAACTTTGTATTGAAATAGACCCACCAAAATTCACAACCCACAAAGCAAGATCTGACCAGATTTCATCCAAAAGATCTCCCCAAATTTTCCAAGTTGATTTTGAATTACAAGGCAAGCAATGCAAAGTAAGGGAAATAAAGAATGAACAAATAAAGAATACAAGTCCAGAATATGCGGTTTACTGTAATGTCTTGATTCTTGAGGTTTGGTTTTTTATATATGTGAGGAGAGAGAAATTATATATGAGGGAGGAGAAAGTTTTGGTGCTGAAGGCAAATGGGTTTGGCCAGTGGGGGGTGGGGAGATGGATGTGGGACCTACAAAAATCCTCCCAAAGATACAGGTGATGTCAGCAATACTGCCCTTTTACTGGTGTGAAATCATGTGTGACGACCAAGTTGAAGTTACCACATCTTGGGCAGGTGGGGAAGTGGTCAGTGGTGCAAAGAGAGAGGGCAATTTTCTTTTGATTCACTTTTAAGATTTGCTTCCCATGGCCATTAATGTGTGCCCCATCATTGTTGTGACCTGTTGTTTTACACACATCTCATTCATATCCCATGCAGATATTCATCCAGGCATATAACCCTGTCCCAGCCTAGTTGCCATTGAGCTTCAATAAAAAAAAAAAAAACTAATACCTCAACAAATATTTTTGTATTTGCATTGGAGTTGGCCAAAAGAAATTCCAAACTTTTGTTATTTGGACAATACTCGGGTAGAGATTTTACATCACCAAGACCCAACTCAAACCCAATCCCAATAATTCCCTAATGAGGATTAGACCCAAATTTTTATCATGGAATTGTATAGAAATTCATGTTCAAATTGTGTAATTCGAGTCCAACTGAAGTTGAAAAGAGAAAAAAAAAATTCCTTGGGTTTTGGTAATAGGATGAATGATAGGTTGTTGTCTAAAAGATTCTAAAACTTATGCTTTAATTATCGAAAGATTAAAAATTTTACATTAAACTCTGAATTAATTTAGATTATAGCAATATTCCTCAAGAGTAATGCGTCATTTGTTTTTCTATATTGTATGCAGCTTGTAATGAAACAAACAGCGTATTACTTTTAGGGTACATTGCAACAATTTAAAAAAATTCAAGATGAATATAAGACATTTTGAGGGGTAAAACAAAAATTTTAAATCTTTTAGGGCGTAAGTGTCATTAATCATTAACAAAATGAGAATTTCTTAAAAAATGAAAACCATAAGTACTTTTATGTGGGAGAAAGTAAAATAATGTTGAAAGTAGTGACATTTTACTTTTGATACTTTATAAAACTACTCTCATTGATTCTCAATTTTTTTTTTTCAAAAAATTGGACTGGAGTGAAATTCAATAAGATTTCTTTCCTCGTTGGTCTCCTAAGTCACTACTTTTGATTGTGGTTTGATAGTAAACAAAACCATGAAAATTTCATTAATCCATTCATGTGCGTCACTATTTAGATAATCATACATACGATTCTGTTTATTCTATTTACCATATGACTTTAGCTACATTCCAAGGACTAGTGAAAAAGAGATTGATCATCTAGAATTATATAATCTCGGGTTTTTTTCATAGTATCAAAATAAAATAAAATAAAATTTAATTTTTTGATATTGTATTAAAAGTTTTAAGATGACAAAAGCCATAAAAGCTAGAATTGTTCCAAAAAACTTGAGATCGATTCCAATATTTTCGACTTTACGAAGTCTTAACTAGACATAATTAATCTTAACTACTTGTTCATAGTCTTTCAAAACATTGAACCTGAAGGGAAGAAAAAATTGCAAAGAGTAAGGCAAAGAAAAACAAAGTACATGGCCTACAAAAGATTTGTTAGATTCAGATATAATTAAGATGGTTAGTAAGACCTCAACATCTAGTTTAAGCATCCTTTCTTTACTTAAATGGAGGGGGAAAACTCGAATGATGAAAAACATGGCCACAATTTCAATGTCCACACCAAATCTATTTGACACAATAGACATTTTTTGGTACGATATTTTAAAATCCGATCTACTTTATTACGTAAATTATTGAAAAATAAAAAGAATAGATTAGATTATCTTGGTGGACTAAATAACGTAATTAACAATTTGATGCTTATGTCACTTCAACTAAGAATGTTATATTTCCCTCTCCAATGCTTCCAAGACGAGTTGTTGAAATGCAGTGAATGAATAACTGTCAAGTAAATGTCAGCATTAGTCTCGCCTAGAGCTCAATAAGTGCGTAAAAAAGTTGACAAGTTCCAACAGGAGGAGGGTGACTACCATCATTCCGTTTCAAATGAACAAATTGACAAATTAGTTGAACACTAGTGATCGGGAAGGGAAACACCATTGCATGCTTCACATTTTTCTTATTTTCTTTTATTAAATCTTTTTGTTTTTTTCAAACTTTTGTTGAATTTCTATCTTTCTCAATAATTCCAACAATGAGAAAACCATTCCCAATTCTATTGACTACATTGCTCACTAAGTTAAAGACAAATATTAATGAAAGGAGGGAGAGAGAACAGTGTCTAATTCTTTTTTTTTTTTCCCACAAAAAATAAAAAGAATCCCCAACCTAACCACCCGAAATTCATAGTGCCAGACAACTTTAAGTAGAAGCCTCCACTAACCAGCCTTAAAATATCAAACCACCAAATCATTAGTTCATGTACTAAAATTTGTTGACCACAATTCACTGTGTTAGAGGTGGGAAGTTAGCTTTTCCTTTTATTTGTATTTTTTATAATTTTTTGGTGTTTTTCATGTTCTTTTGGAGACAATGAGATCTTACTAGAACACGTGTTGACTTACAATTACGTTATTTTTCGGAGAAAAAAGAAAGAAAGAAATGCTTCAATGTTTAGGGCTAAAAGAGCTTCTCATGATAGTCTTTTTGTTCGTGTGGTTGTAGAATTGCTTCTAAACTTCATCACAAATAGCATTTCTCTGTTAGGATCTCACTTCCTGCGTGGGGAATACGAGTTTCAAACTACCTTAGAGATGAGTGGAAAAAAAGATAATCGTAACAAAGTCTAAGAGTTCGTGTCCATCCTCACAAGATGCTTAGCGACTCCCAATCACTTATCAACTCTCGTATTTCTTTTCCTTAAGAATAGATTATATACATTGAGGTTTATGAGCTTCTGCATTGCAAGTTCTTGCAAATCTGAGACTGGCCATATGTAGAATAGTATGAAATGCCATTCAAAAATAACATTGGAACATATCATTCAAATAATAAAAACGTTTACTTTGTTAATAAAAATTCATCGAGAAATCAAAAACCAAAGGGGAAAAAAGATAGAAAAATGAGAATTCTCAAAACTTTGCAATGTATTGGTTAATCATATTATTTTCTTTTTTTTTTGTATAACCCAAAAAGAAAAGTAAAAGAAAAAGTAAATAAAATAAGTGCATTGCCACATTGCCTCTACAATGCAACAGATAATCCGGAGCTATTGTTTTTGTTGCTAGCAAGATTCCCCGACAGACCATTATGTCTTGGTATAACCTATTACACTTAATCCACAATACTATGACCACAAAAAGATTCTTTTGCAGGTGCACAAATAAATAGCTCCAAGCCTCCACCATGTTATCCCATAGTAGACAACTGTTGCAGTGCTTCACCACCCATGATATATAATTTGTACAGTAAAATGTATAATTTACGTATTAGATTAACAACTGCGTGTGTAGAAGTTTGAATGATGGGGACCAAGGTTCTTAAACGATCCGAGCAGCTTTAGCTCATTTTGTAAGAGCTGAATCCAGGCAATGACTCAGCTCGAATAGGCTTGGTTTAGATCAAATGGGTTTATAAATACTTATAGTTTATTGCCAACCAATTTCCTATTCAAAAGAAGAACAACACCCATCTAATCCAAAACCACATATACTTCTATTTCATTCTTGTTTTTGATAGATATTTGATAAATTTGACTTTTTAGGGTTTGATTTTATCATTTATTTCCCATAATTGGGGATTTGTTGAGAGACTGATTAATATAGAATTGATTAATAAGTTTTTCGACAATCGAACTCTACCATTCATTATTGAGATAAACCTGAACATACTTTAACTCAGGAAGCTCGACTTGATTAACTCTCCCAACAGAGACAAAAATGTGAGATACAGGCCCTTTAAATGATTCTCGAAAGGGAAGAAAAATAAAAGCGGGAGGAAGAAAGAGGCAAATTGATATGAGCTGTCCAATTAATGAGATGGGGCAAATGATCAACCACAAATCAATGAGTCTGATAAATGTAGTGGTTGAAATTTAATTTCCACTACAACAAAAATCGTTTTTTGCGACGATTTTTTTCGTCGCTAAATTCAAAAAAATCGTCGCAAATTATTTTTCGCGACGTTTTTTTTTCGTCGCGTCTTCGTCGCAATAGCCTCGTCGCAAAAAGTCTTTTACGACGCAAAATTATTTTCCTCGCAAAAAAAAATTTTTTGCGACGAAAAAAAAACGTCGTCAAAAGTTAAAAAAACGTAGCTAAAATATATTCCACAAGCGTAACAAAATAAAAAATAATAATTAAATTAATTTTTTGCGACGTAAAAAAATCGTCGCGAATAATTTTTTACATAAATTAAAATGTAAAAAAAAATAATTTATTTTATTTTTTGCGACGTAAAAAAATCGTCGCGAATAATTTTTTACATAAATAAAAATGTAAAAAAAAATAAATTAATTACTTTTTGCGACGTAACAAAAATCGTCGCGAATAATTTTTTTAAATAAAAAATGTAAAAAAAAATAAATTAATTACTTTTTGCGACGTAAAAAAAATCGTCGCGAATAATTTTTTTATAAATAAAAAATGTAAAAAAAAATTATTTAATTAATTTTTAGCGACGTTAAAAAATCGTCGCAAATAATTTTATACATAAATAAAAATGTATAAAATAATAATTTAATTAATTTTTGGCGACGTAAATAAATCGTCGCAAATAAAAAATATAAAAAATAATTGTTTAATTAATTTTTCGCGACGTAAAAAAAAACGTCGCAAATAATTTTTTCATAAATAAAAATTTTAAAACTAATTGAATAAATACATTTGCGACTTTTAAAAATCGTCGCGAAAAAATTGTTGCTCCAATTTTCGCGACGAATTTATTTTCGTCGCAAAAAATTTCATTTTTTTTTTAAATAATTCATAAAAAATGATATTCTAATAAAAATTTTCACTTGTACACCAATAATACCTGTGTTCAATAAAAAACTAACAAAATTAATACATTTCACATATTTTTCATTCAACATACATTTCACATCTTAAAAAAAAACAATTTTATTTCCAAAAAGAATGAATTACAAGAATCAAAGAACAAGAAGTTGTAAAAATTGAAAAAAATGGTTTTAATCCTTCAAGAAGATTTAAACCATTTGTAATTACATTTAATGTCTCTTAAACTTGAATAGCTCCAGCAGTCCAGCTCCATGCCTTAAAATACCATCTCCAAGCTCAACATATCAGTACCAGCCCAAACTGAAATCAGATCAGAACAATCAGGCCACAGTCCAAGTGCCTGATCCATTCAGCTCCCTAGCACTTTACAGCAGACAGCACCCTCTGAACATCATTCCCGGAACAAAGTGCAAACTTTCTGAAAAGAAAGTTGGAAGCCAAGGTAACAATATATACATAAAAAAAAAAAAAAAAAGTTAATATATCAAAAAATAATAACTTGTAAAGAGAAAAAACCAAAGTCAAAACTGGACTACATGCGTGGACATAATGGTAATGAGAAAATTCCATATTATTCTATCTTCTTAATCTGTAGCATCCTGCAAAAATTTCTCACTTCAGGGTTCAGTTACTCCAAATGCATGGAACTTGTGTACTAAACAAAGCAAAAGAGACGAGAAGGAATCCAAAAGCCAACAAAAAATAGTTTTGTGCGACACTGTAATAATAGGTCTAAAAATGAAAGTAAGTGGGATAAAAGACAGATATACACACCTGTGGTTGGCCAGAACTTGGCAGACCGAAGGCAGGGAAGGCAGCATATTCCCGAGAGTATGGATTTGTCAATGCATCAGCCATAAGCAGCGAAGGTGGATGAGGAGCTCCCTGCAATTACACTTTTTAGTTGATTACTCCATATTGTCCATAAATAAACTACAGTTACAACTTTTGAGGTGCATCTAAATCAACTAATTTCAATTTTATTAAATCAAGTAAGGAACAAAAATTATAACCTGATTTAATGGAAGGTACAAAAAGGCAACTAACTTAGTGTATTGAAGAAAAATACCTCATAAATAAGTAAAGCTGGTGTGTAGGATCAGTTACCAGTCTCCAGACCAATAGCGTTCAAATTTTTTCTTAGCCTAAGTGAAATTCAGGGTGTGTTTGTTTACTGTTTTTGTTTCTTGTTTTCTGTCTTTGTTTTCAGTTTTTGCCAAAAATGAAAACAAAAATTTGTTTGGTTAATGTTTTTGTTTTATATTAGCTGTTTTGGAAACAAAGACAAAAAAATGGGAACAAAAAATTTGTGTTCCAGGAAACAACCAAAACAGAAACAAGCGGTGACCAACTTTAATGAGGTCTCCACTTCAATCCCTGTTAGCAACAAAAACCCATTATTTTTTATGAAACTATAAATATTGGCTCTTTTGATCTTTTTCTCATTCAGTCTCACACCCTTCTCTCTCAACCCAGACGTCTCTCTTCTCTTCTCTTCTCTTCTCTGCTCTCTCTCAACCCAGACGAGTCTTGCAACAAGATTGCGACGACGATCGCAAGTTGCTTGGGATGAAGGTGCCAAGTCTGTGCGCCAGATATTGCATCGAAGGTGCAACATCGTCTTGTGAAATCTTCTCACAGAGTAGGATTCAAGTCTTCTCACAGAGTAGGATTCAAGTATGTATTCCTACCATCAAGTTCATCTGTTGATATCTTCTTGTGTTTGTTTCTGGTTTCTTTTCTTTCTTTTTTTTTTTTTTTCGTATTTTTGCCACAATTTGGGATTATAATTGAGATTAGGGATGGGTTTGATTTGAAGCTAGGGTTTCCAATTGGGGTCGGGATTTGCACCGATCTGGTACACGAACGCACACCCGATTGGGGTCGTCCGACCTAGATCGTGGGTCGTTCACATTTTAGCTATCCAGGTAACACTTGGTGGTGCAATGCAATTGAGATACCTGGTGTTCGTCGTGGCATTAGTAGACTTGGTGGTTGGAGAGGGGAGGCAGTGGTAATGAGTTGTTGATGGAAGTAGTTTGGGGCTGTGATGTGCCTGTGATGGTCACTATAGCACCGATGCTGATCGTCTGTGACTGGGGCTTGCTTTGATTTGTGAATAAATAAAATTTATCTATTTTTGTTATAAAAAAAAAGTGGATGGATGGTTTGGGTTAAAGAATTTTTGGATTTGTATTTTATTGTATGAGATATTATAAAGTATATTTAGTATAAAACTTGAAGTAGTTACCAAACCTGTTTTTTGTTTTTATTCTCATAATTTGATAGACAAAAATGACACCCAAACATGTTTTCTGTTTTCGTGTCTATCACAAAACAGAGACAAAAATTGTCTCTGTTTTTTATTGTTTTGAAGACGCGAAAACGAAAACGTTACCAAACGACCCCTCAGTTTTTCTTTTATAACTGCAGGTTTAATCGAAAGGAAACAAACATAATCCCCAAAACTTCAACAAATAACCGCAATAAAGAACCTAAAACTGAATCAATGCAAAAATACATGCAACAATCTAATATTTAGTTTTACACAAACTTAAACTGAACCCGAAAACACAAACTTAGTTTTAAAAACGTCGCCAAAAATGAATTGAATTGATATTTTTTTTAAATTTTTTATTTAAGTAAAATGTTTATTCGCGACGTTTTTGAAAAACGTCGCCAAAAGTGAATTAAATTGCCAATTTTTTTAAAGTCTTTTTTAAGTAAAATCTGTATTTGCGACGATTTTTAAAAACGTCGCGAAAAGTCAATTCAATTGTTTTTTTTTAAAATTTTTTATTTAAGTAAAATGTTTATTCGCGACGTTTTTTAAAAACGTCGCCAAAAGTGAATTTAATTGATATTTTTTTAAAATTTTTTATTTAAGTAAAATATTTATTCGCGACGTTTTTGAAAAACGTCGTCAAAAGTGAATTAAATTGCCATTTTTTTTAAATTTTTTTTTAAGTAAAATCTGTATTTGCGACGATTTTTAAAAACGTCGCGAAAAGTCAATTCAATTGTTTTTTTTAAAAATTTTTTATTTAAGTAAAATGTTTATTCGCGACGTTTTTTAAAAACGTCGCCAAAAGTGAATTTAATTGATATATTTTTTAAATTGTTTTTTTAAGTAAAATGTGTATTTGCGACGTTTTTGAAAAACGTCGCGAAAAGTCAATTCAATTGATATTTTTTTTAATTTTTTATTTAAATAAAATGTTTATTTGCGACGTTTTTTAAAAACGTCGCTAAAAAATTTGCCAAAACTGAAATTTGCGACGAAATTAGAAAATCGTCGCTAATATTAATTATTTGCGACAAATTTGAAAACGTCGCAAAAAAAACCGTCGCCAAAAATGCTTTTTGTTGTAGTGTTCCATGTATTGGTTCATTTAGTGGCCTAAACAAGTATGAGTTATACCAACTTACCATAAGGGCAATGTATAAACATTGAGCTTTATAGCTAAACTACATGTTTATATATATCTACATAACAAGAATTCAGATCCCATATAGTGCAATTTTTTTCAATTTCTTTTGTTGGCAGATCATGTATAAACGGAATCCACATATCTATAATGATCTTACGTGAATGTATAACAGATCACCTTGCATTATAAAAATTGAAAAAGAATTTATTGTATGAGTTCTAAATCCTTATAAGACACATTGAACCTACCTATTTGTATAAGAAATGGAATTGGAAATAGTACTGAGCTCTGTAGTTAAAACCGCGTGTTGTAGTATAGTTTTGATTATATTGACATTTTCTTATGTGATAATATGTTTGATAACATACTTATGAAGGTTGCTTTTGCATTTATTGGTATAATCAAGTGTTCTAAAAAATCCACTCAGTTAAGATAAGTGTAGTAAGTCTAGCTCTTTGAAGTTCTTTCAACAAGCAGAAAAATCAGACAGTCAAGGCTCCAGTTGGCCTGGTAATTGGTACTAGTAACTGGCTGGGTGGACCTCTCTTGGCCACCATCCTCAAATCTTTTGACAAGGTTATATCAAGCATGCAGCAGTTAGATTCCAGCAGGTTGTGTCCACCCTCAAAGGAACCTCACATGTGGGGTGGTCCGGCCGAACTTCTCATTTGTTGGAGGTTTGAGTTTTGGATTCCACATTGGGACTCGGTGGTTGAATGCTATGCTAGCCTAATTAGGTTCATTCCCGAAAGGAGTAACGATGCGGTCAGGAGCCTCATGATCCCACCAGTGAGGCCTATCGGGGTGGTCTCTCGACACTCTCCTTTGCCCCACCTCTTTTTTCAACTATCAAAAAAAAAAAAGCAACCTCACATGTTTCCCTTCAAAATTTCATGATCACTTTGACCCTACCAATGTTTCAAAGGACATTGGCTTGTTCATGGACCTAATAATCTTTCTCAGGATCTTGTCCCATAGTTCTTATCATTACTGTTTTCAGTTTTCAACTTTTCGATGATAAAGCGGTTAAGTGGTCAATTATATGTAGTGGTTCTATTATGCCCTCGATCGAGTTTCTCTTCACCCCTTCGTACGTAAGTGCTTTCTACTTTGTTATAGATGCACTATTCTTAGTCGTAATAGTTGATAATTCAATGTAATAGTAATAAAAAGGAAGGTAATAGGGAAAAGCTAAATGTAAAATATATGCAGTATACATATGTATAGTGAAATGTGTTTCAGCTGAGAGGAGAGTGCAATAAGGAAGAAGGAAGGTAATCATAACACATGGGCTGTCACAGATTGCAAATTTGGCTTTTTTCATGGTCCCCTACTTGCTGCCTCAAGATCTGCTGGTTTTTTGGCCCCCCTTTCAAAAATTTGATGTGTCAATCCCAAAAATCTGATCATGATTTGTTTTTATTATTATTCATCATTATGTTTATTTAACAAAGAGTAATGCTATAAAATTCAAATGAAATTTAAAAAATTACAACTTAAATGCATATCATCCCTCGGATGAGTGGGTCCCATCAATTTTTTCAGTGGAGTTCACTCATCACACACTCATCTAAGGGATGATATGCATTTACTCTAAAACATTGCTCAACAAATTAAGTCAATAAATTATGTCACAATAGCATTGCTCTTTTCTTTAACAAAATAGCAAATTGGGTAGCCCCTTTAGGTAAGGAGGGGAAGTTCGAGGCCAACATATTGTCCTAACAACTATACCGAAATGTCAATGAGTTAGGTTAGTTTCAAACACAAATAACACAATTTTAACATAACAAGTCCGTTTGGTATTGTAAGAACAGAATGTTTAAATTTTTTTTTTTTTACATTTTCATCTAACATTGTATGACTGAATTAAATAGATTTTTAGTTTATGAGAGAAGTTTGTTAATTTGTTGAAAACAAACTAAACACTACACCACTCAATTGACATTGTGATTATTAAGCAATATTGATACGCCATTATATATAGGGAGAGAAAATAGAAAAAAAAATTCTTATGAAAGTGAATCTGAAAGAAAATTCTTCTTTTTAACCAGCTAAATGAATAATTTTTGAAAGTCGATATTTTGTCGTGGAATATCGCAAAAGTCAGCCATTTATTTATTGCTTCTTTTTTTTTTTTAATCTTTGGACTTTGTTGTGGGGAATTATTCAAAAATTAAATATTATGTATTTTTCTTATTATTTGACTCATAACAAGATGTTATTAGGTCAATGTCAACAAAATAATGATCAAAATTCCTTACGTAAGAATTAGATATGGTCGGGTCGGAATTCATTAGTTGTCAAATACTTGAAAATTTGCATTATTTGTGAGCTAATACCAAACCCATATATTTAATAAACACAGTTTACCAAAAACATATTTTACAAAGCATATTGTTTCTAAAAGCAATACATGCACATACCCACAAAAGTTAGTCGGGCCCCCTCAACGATGAAACTCGATAGGGGTTTCAAATTTAGACATTGACATAAACCCGATACAAACTCAAAACTTACACAACCATTTAACACTAATAATGAATAGATTGAGTTAATATTAGACACAAATAACCCATTAAACTTGTATTGTAAGAAGAAAAAAAATGATTTCTTTTGTTATTTTTCTTTCTTGGTTATTACTGTTTGAATTATTACTTAACGCAAACATGATGCAAACGTAAAGTTATATGATTCAAATGTGATACAGTTCGAACATAATGTGATATGACTCAATTGACATTCTAGATCTACGAGAATGGACTAGGGTGATTGACTCTCATGAAAGATGCATATATATTATTCCCTAAAATTTTCTAGATATGTTGGTGGACTTTTTATAAGATAATTTTAAATAATAAGCATCAAGATTATATAATAATCACGTGAATGACAGAAGAGAAACCAAGGAAGGACAACACGAAAAACAAAAGTTTGGACCTAACAATTTAATAAACAGGTCTAACCGATTACAATAAGATTTGATTTAATTATCTTATAAGTGCTGATACATTGTATCCTCCACCATAACTGTTAGTTTTAGGAGATATGATTGTACTTAAGAGATTTGCTTTGGGATTTACCATTATATAAAAGGTTTATTCTTGTATTTCTATATATAAATAAGTTGTGGGTGGTACCGTGGACAAGTCATTCTAGCCTAATAAATTATTGTAAAAACAAAATTAAGTTAAGTTAGCTTGGATGATAGGGTTTTACCTTCAACTCACTCTACTCAACAAAGTCTTGTCCTAATATATTTGGAATCGCCTACATTAATTTTGTTTCGTCATTATACTCTATCAAGGGTTATGTTTTCTACTAAATCATAAGTTAGCATATCTTTCTTTACAATTTTATTTAAAGTTAATTTTGACATTCTTCTATTCGTATACTTACCGTCAATAGTTATCATATCACTCTTTCTCACCGAGACCACCATAAACAGTCTACAATATGTCCAAATACCGGTTAAAATCTTGATATGTTCAAATTCACGTAAATAAAAAATATGTCCAAATACCGGTTAAAATCTTGATATCCGAAAATGAAATTTTACAAGAGTTGATGCTATTTGACCTGATGTTTGTTATTTATCGGTGATTATGTACATCTCAAACTTACATAAGCGAACATGAGATTAAAAATGCATGGTTGGAATAATCCTCGATTAACAAAAAGTAAATGAATGATTCAATAAAAAAGGATTGTTTCCAAGCAAAGTCTAGAAGAGCCCGTTGTTAGACGGCAGAGAAACCAGTAGCATTAGTCGAGAAAAGATCTTAAACCAAATCGTATCAAAACTGATGGTAACAGCTTTGTCAAACGCATGTCACCTTTATACTACTAGTTCTATATACCAACCATTACACAGGCTGGAGACTTTGAATACATTTATGTCTTCATTTGAAAATTTCAAATGGGAAAGACTACAATAAATAAACAACAACAGAGATGGAGACGATAGACGAAGAATTTGGGCAAAAAAATTGAAAATAGAAGGATGTGATAGTGTAATAACAACAAAAACATTAACAATAGTTGTAATCACTTGTCAGGGTGATCGAATAAGAATACTTCGGAGTTTACTACTCTCGCATACATGCATGCATATAATTTCTGGGTAATTACGTAAATAGTAAAAATAGTGCAGTAGTAACAAGAATTAACCTGGGGCGTCCTCTTCCGATTGCAAATGACTATAATTAATCTCATTTTTTTTTTTGCAAAGGATTTTAATTAATCTCTGTCTTGTTATTTTTTATTTGTACATACAGTCTATACCATCTTTGTGCCTTTTTGTGTTTAACCAAAAATAAATGGGCCATCTTACTTTTATTGATTGGATTAAAAATAAATAAAACTTGTTAAAGTACACAAACAAAAATAATTTTCTAACTCTACACAATATTTTTTTCTGTATAAGAAACACAAAAAAAAAAAAACTTTATGTTGCATAAGCACTTATGACTCGTTTAAATGGGATGGTCCCAATGTTGAATGTCCCATTCCGAGGAAGGATTCTTCCTTGTTTGGCAGCTTTCAAAATCATGATTCTTGCCGGGTATTATGGGTTAGATATGATTTATTTAAAAATCATTTTAGTGTAATTCTATGATGCCGGGAAAAAAAAAATTGGTACGATACGAACAAGTTATTATATTTTAATGTCAAGTTACATATTTTTAAGGTTAAGTTACTATTGTTTAAGGTAATTCATAATCGAAATAACCCTAATCAGTTGTAACTTGTAACTTCTATGATTAATCATTATATTTTAGGATTAATCATGTATTTTGTAATTGTAACTTATACTAAAAAAAATTATAAATTTTCATACAATATCAACTTCGATAGTCTTCATTTAATGCACATGGGAAGGTCTTATGGGATTTGGCTGTCCATGTCTTGTGGCAAACAGACCCCAATGTTGATACGCATACATCTCTCCTAAAGTGTTGGGTGTTTGAATACTATCACTCATCTCAATACTAAATTGACACAAAATTATGAATTTAGTATTAAGGAATTGGGGTCATAACCGGATTGACTCATGAAATTCGTTTGATGAATAGGTCGATTAGAATTTACTTATGCACGATGAAAAATCGACACACGATATAAACTACATAAACCCAACACAACTTGAAATTAACTATACATAATTATAAATTAACCATGTATGGATTGAATTTGAACCACTTTTTACTTGATAGGACTTAAACACGGTATACATCCGACACGACAAGACTCGTTATCAACCACAACATCTATTCGTCATCTATGTAATTTCGAATTGATGGTAATAACATTTTCTTGGTTAAATCCAACTCAACCTAATTTAACACCCCCAATGATTCATTTTCCGGTGATGTAACAAGTTAATAATCGCAAACTTGTAATGTTGAATATGATTAGAGTTATTTTGTACAAATAATATGGAGGGACTTGTATCTAATCCGTCGCTTCTATCACCCTCCATTAATGGAGATAAAACTAGATGTTTACCCTTTAGTCCTAAAATATATTTTCTTGCTTTTGGGGCCAAGACAAAAATCTTTTTGCCAGCTTTGTTCCTTGGGATTCTATGCATATTCTTGTGCATTTTTATTGCATTACTTTAGGATTTCCAGGTCACTTGAAAATTTTATAGCATCTCACCTAATGCCCCATGTAATGTTTTTTTTTTTTTCAAGCGCACCTCGACTAATCTCCTACTCGATCTAGTCAAAGGCAGACCATCCACGCCAGAACTAAGGTATTCATGATAGATAAATCTCTCATGACCTGAGTCTAAAGAATTACTAAGATTCGAATTTAGGAAATCTGAATTTTCAGAATTTTAATTTTTAATATCACAAAATATCCACCATACTAATTGTAATGATTTCATTTAGGAGAAGACCCTGTATAATATTAAAACAAGAGACAAGTTTGTAAGTGCCAAGCCACTCCAATTCAAAAATACATGTCCTTATAAGAAGACCTTTGTGTAAGTGTCCCCAAGAAGCTTCATGGAGGCACTACATTTCACAAGAAAATCTTATCTTTGCTTTGGAGTCACATGTATGAATTATTGGATGAGAATAGTAGTTATAAAAGCATTAAAAAACAATCTTACAATATTCATAAAGACATCAGCAATTACTCAAAAATTAGATGGCTATAAAATGTTTTTTTCTTTTAATTTGAGTTGTACTTTCAAATAATAAAAATGCAATAGTAGAAATGGTTGCATTATAACCGAACCAAAGTGAAATGGTCGAGGTTGTACCAATAGAAGATTTACTAAGATACAATCTAACAAAAATGGTTTTGACGTGGTCGTAGAAGATCTATGAATGCATCACCGGTGAAGAATAGTGTAATACTTTTTAATGACAATACAATATCATATGAATTTCTAGTAGAACCAAGTGACTAACGTTTTTATAGTTTTCAAGAATGTAGATCGAAATAGAATGTGGATCCTTAAAAAATTTATTTGGAACTTTAAAAATGAAATTTGACGTAATTGAACTTGAGTGCATAGAAGTAATTTAGTTGCGTAAAAATAAAATTGGACCTAATTGAATATTAATCTAAAAATTTTATTTGGGACATTAACAAAAAGATTGAACCTAATTAAGCATGGGTCAAAAAAATTTATTTTGGGATTTTAAGAGCAGAATTCGGATGAATTGAACCTAGACCTAAAAATTCTATTGTTAGATTGTAAAATAATTAGGGTTAGGGAAGAGAATAGAGGAATAAGAAGATGAGAGAAGACATTAAGAGAAGAGAGTAGTGTGTTAGAGTTACACAATTACATCCCATTTTATATATAACCACAAAGTTTGGAAAAATACCCTTATTCAAGAAATGCACCTTAACATATCATAACATTACATAAGCCTTTGTATATAAAATCAAGGGTTAATAGCATTTTTGATGGAATAATCACGTATTGAGCATGTGATACTGTATAAAAAAATAACACGTGATCACTTCCGTAAAAAAACTTAACGAATTGTCTGATTAAGGATCAAAGTGACACAGAATGAATACTTTAAAGACTAAATTGGCAAAATTAATACAATGAATATTAAACTGACAAAAAATACATACTTTAGAGACCAAAAGTTTTATTAACCCTAAAATAAAATTTAAAATTCATTGGCCTGAAAATGAATATAGAGACTTAATTGAATATAAACCTTAAAATTTTATAAATTTAGGCGACCATTTCAAAAAACTCAACCGTTGGGCTGATCCTGAAAACTAATTACATTTTACGTTCAACTTGACCGACTCCATTACTTTTACAATTTACAAGTCATTTTAAAAAGATGGGACTCAGTCAGTCAAGCTCAGCAAGATTTTCTATCCACATTGGTCTGCCAAGCAAAATCTTCTGACTGTGATTTCATTGAAATTATATTAATCCCTTCACACACGTTACTAATCAGAGAATGAGACAAAGTAATAGTTGTTGGTCACCATTGGCATTACTGTACATTTACTTGCACAAAAGTAATTCCATAACTATGAGATGACCACTCTGTTCATGCTACCAAATGACTTTATTTACAATTCAAGGACATCATAATTCATTAGGAAGGAGACATTGACTACCTAGAAATATATTAATAGATATTTTTACAAGATTCAAAAAAATAAAAAAAATATTTCGGTATCGTATCAGAAGTCGTGATTGAATGTAATCAACTTACAACTCAAACAAGCTATATAATAAATCAATTAATAGGATTAAGTTAGAATCGATTCAAAAAAAAATTGGAATCAACCTTAATTTTTTGGACTTCTTCAAGTTATAATTATGTCAAAATTTTCGGGTACAATAGGACATTGGTGAGGTTGATTTTTCCTTAAAATCATGGCATTTAGGACATGATCCGATGAAAGAATATCATTATGACTAAAATCATGGCATTTAGGACATGATCCGATGAAAGAATATCATTATGACTTCTTGTTCATAGTCTTTCAACTTGATTTCTTGGGATGACAGAGAAATAACAAAAGATAGTGCTAGAGGAAGAAAAATTTGCACATACGAAGACTAAAGCAAGCAAATACACACAAGTTAGAGGGCCTACAAAAGATTTGCTAGATTCATATATAAGAGGACTAGTAAGACCTTTTTTTTTTTTTGTTCAACGGTAAAGGGTGTCTAGATTTACTTACACGCACATCGACTAATCATTTTTCCGGTCCAGTCAAAGGCAAACCATCCACGTCGAGACTAGGGTATTCATGAGGGATAAATCCCTCATAGTCTGACCTCAAGGGATTGCCAAGATTCAAATTCAGGACGTCTACGTTTACAGCTCATTTCTATTACCGCTTGAACTACCCCTGGAGCAGGGCGGCCTAACCCTTAGGCAACTAAGTTGCTTGCCTAGGGCCCCAAATTTTAGAGGGCCCCCACATATTTGTCCCTTTAGTATAGTAGGTCTAATTTTTTATATTTTATTTTATATTTTAGATATGATTAAAAATTTTAGGGCCCAAATTTTATTAATTCAAATTAGTATCTAATTTTATTAGGTCCAAAATTACTCTCTACTTGGTTAAGTCCAAATTTTAGAGGCCTCCATAAAATTTACCACTTTAGTATAATAGTCCTTTCTATTTTTATTTTTTGTATTTTAGATATGATTCAAATTTTTAGGGCTCAAATTTTAATAGTTCAAATCAATATCTAATTTTTTTGGGTCCAAAATTACTCCTTCGTCTGAGCTTTGATTTAAAATTTTCTAAATATTTTGGGTGTGTTCATAGTTGTATTTCACTCACTCACATAAAAAATTTATATTCATTATTTCTTGTGGTGAAAATCTATAAAATTGGTTCTTTTTTTGTCTTAATATAAATTTTCAATCCAAATAATTTATACTTAAATTGTCTATGTTATTAAAGGTTTGTACTTTTTTTTTTTGATCAAAAAAGTTTTGTACTTCATGCGTGCACATTACTCATGGGTAAAGAATGATTCTTTGTTATCTTAAAATTATTATTTGCTCACATATTCTATTATTAAATTACTCGTTGAAAACTTACATTGATGAAATTTTATTTACAATCAACTAAGAGTGAATGAATTAATAATATTATCTATTAAAAAAACTTATTGTCAAAATTTGAGTATAAAAACTTGATCAATATTTTAAATTTTTTTAAAAAAATAAAAAATAATTTTTTAAAACATAAAAAAATTATAATAATTAAAAATAAAATATAGCAATAGACAAAATATTAATAAGGTCTCATATGAAAATTTTGCCTAGAGCCCCACTTGACCTTGGGTCGCCCCTGCCCTGGAGTTAACTAATAGGGTCATTGGGAGGCCGGTACCTCCCAAAAAACTTAATAGGATAAAAGTACACTTTTTAAAATAATTGGGATAGAAGTACATGTGCTTAAAAAAAGTCATAAAAGCCCTTTTACCCCTACCATAAATAGTGCATACATAATTGAATGTGAGACTTTCAAGATTAGAATGTGAGACTTTCAAGATTCCTTTTGATATTTGTGTATCATTTGAATTTTGAAATTTCATATAAATTTCAAAATTTCGAAAAAGAGAGACACGATATAAATCGTCATGCAAACAGTGTCACCAAAGAGAGACACGATATAATGACAATGGGGGTCCAATGACATTCCATTGTCATTATATCGTGTCTCTCTTTGATGACACTGTTTGCATGACGATTTATATCGTGTCTCTCTTTGGTGACACTGTTTGCATGACGATTTATATCGTGTCTCTCTTTTTCGACTCCCTATATATATATATATGAAATTTCAAAATTCAAATGATACACAAATATCAAAAGGAATCTTGAAAGTCTCACATTCAATTAAGTATGCACTATTTATGATAGGGGTAATTATGGAATACAATTTAGAAAGAATTTGAAAATGTTTTAAAATGTGTACTTATTGACAACTATTTAATGAAAAAGAGGACTTAAAGGAGGATAAGTTTGGAGGTGGTACTTAAAGTCAACTAAGTTTTGAAAAAGGTACCCCTATCCCATTATCTCTAACTAATAAGACCCCTACCACTATTTTTCTCAACAATTACAGACCACATTGCCCACTATATAAGTTAGTGACAAAAATTAATGAAAGGAGGGGGGAGGGAACAATGCTCAGTTCTATTTCTTTTACGTTTTCGTTGTTTTTTTCCCCTTGTTTGGAGGCAATATGATCCTCACCAGAACAAGTGCTGATTTTCCAAGGGAAAAGAAAAGGAAAGGAAACAATGCTTCATTTTTTAGAAGCAAAAGAGTTTCTCATGAAAATCATTTTGTTCTTATGGCCGTAGAATTCCTTCTAATTTCATCACCAATTGCATTTTTCTGGTAACCATCATGGGTTAGCTCGGATGTTTTTAGGATCTCACCTCCAAATTGGGCTATACGAGGTTGGAACCACCCGAGAGATGAGATGGGTATGTAGTGGGAAAAAAATTAGATTTTACTAAGTTTAAGACTTGAATTCGATCCTCACAAAACGCTTAGTGACTCGCGTATATCTTTTTCTTAAGAATAGGCTGCAATATTATGAGCTTCTGCATGACAACTTCTTGCTAATCTGAGACAAAACATACATGTAGAATAGTATGTGTAAAAATTCAAATATTTGGAGAATTGCTGCCTTGCCTTAAATGCAAGTATAGGCGTGTATTTATAATGATGTAAAATATATTATGTTACAACCAAATCATGGAAAAATAAAACAAAGGAATACATTTGAATTTAAACTGATTACATATCTAAACAAACATATCAAGAATCCTGAGAAATATTTGAACTGATCTTCGTGTAACTGTTTTGTGAAGAGCCGCTGGTTGTTGCTGTGGATAAGTCTCTAACACGCCCCCTCAAGCTTAACTGTGTAGAGGCAATGTTCAGCTTGTCACGAAGGAGAGAAAATCGAGAGGTGGATAGTGGCTTGGTGAAGATGTCAGCTACCTGATCTTTGGTAGAAATGAAGCGGATGTCCAATATACCACGAGCAACCACATCTCGAACAAAATGAAAATCTATCTCAACATGTTTGGTTCGAGTATGAAAAATTGGATTTGAGGATAAATACGTTGCACCAATATTGTCACACTAAAGAATGGGAGTTGTAGAGGGAAGAGACTCCAGTTCAGTCAGAAGAAAGCATAACCATGTGATCTCAGCAACGGTATTTGCTAAGGCTTTATATTCAGCTTCGGTGCTAGACGGACTACAGTAGCTTGCTTCTTACAACTCCAAGAAATTAGATTGCCACCAAGAAAGACACAATAGCCACCTGTGGAGCGTCTATCATCAGTACTACCAGCCCAATCCACATCGGAGTAGGCTTGTAGTGAAAGGGAGTATGACTTGTGAAATTGGAGGCCAAAATCCATGGTTTGCTTGAGGTAGCGCAACAAGCGCTTGGTTGACTGCTAATGGAGTGTTGTTGGCTTGTGAAGAAACTGGGATAGCTTGTTAACTGTGAATGCTATATCTGGTTTGGTGATGCAAAGATATTGAAGAACACCAATAGTACTTCTGTAAAGTGTTGGGCCCGAAAATTCTTCACCTTCATAGGCCGAAAGTTTTGTGGATGTGGCCATAGAAGAATGAGCCAGTTTTGCTTCTAGCATATTGGTGTGTTTCAATATATCCATGATGTATCGATGTTGAGACAAAATGAAGCCCTGAGAATTTTGAATCATTTCAACACCAAGAAAAAAATGTAGAGGACCCAGATTTTTAACATAAATGTAGAGGACCCAGATTTTTAACAGCAAATTCATTGTGTAAAGCTGATAGCAAATCATCAATAGCCGACCGTTTATTGCTTGTGATGAGAATATCGTCCACATATATAAGCATAAATATTTTGACTGTGGAAGAGGTATAAACAAACAAGGAAGTGTCGGACCGAGTACCTTTAAATCCAAGAGCTAGAAGCTTGTTGCTAAGTCTAGCAAACCAAGCCCCTGGGGCTTGTTTAAGACCATACAAAGCTTTTTGTAATTTACATACATGGTTTGGGTACTAGGGATGAAGAAAACCAGGAGGTTGAGACATATACACTTCCTCTGATAAATTCCCATGTAAGAAAGCATTTTGAATATCGATTTGATGAATTGCCCAACTAGCCGAGATGGCTAAGGAAAGAACAGTACGTACTGTTGTAGGCTTGACAACAGGGCTAAATGTTTCACCATAATCAATACATGGTTGTTGATGATAGTCTTTGGCAACAAGACGCGTTTTACAGCGTTCAATAGTACCATCTGCATGTCGTTTGATGTGAAACACCCATTTCGAGCCAATGATGTTATAAGCTGAATTAGGAGGAACTAGTGTCCATGTTTGATTTTTTAGCAATGCATCAAATTCAACGTTCATTGCTTGATGCCATAGTGGATCTTTGATGATTGTGGTATAGCAGGTAGGCTCAGTAGGCTGTTGGGAGGCTTCAGTTAGGAGAGCTTGTGGTATTGGATATCGGATCATGCCTTCAGGAAGGTGTTTGGGTTTTTGGATATTGTTTTTGGACCGGGTAATCATTGGGTGCACTGATGTTATTTGGGTATCAGTATTGAAAGGAGAAGAATTTTCTGAGTGCAGAGAAGGTTGTGGGGCCGAAGTAGAAGAGATTGGGTTGGGAAGGGAAGGCTCAATAGGGTCGGTTGCATGTGTTGAGGTTAAGGAGAGATCTGGATGAGGTGTATGAGTTCCGCTTATGGGTTGGCTGTGGGGAGGAGTGTCTATATGTTCCATTGAGGGAGGACTTTGAGGAGCTGATGCTGTCGAGACCCTTGTATCCGATAGACTCAGAAGATGACCATGATGGAATTGAGATGGAGTAGAGTGACACACTGTGATGTTTTTAAAAGGAAATGCAAATTCATCAAATTGCACATCGCGGGAGATATAAACACGGCGAGAGAGAACATGGAGACACTTATATCCTTTGTGTGAAGGGCTATATCTGATAAAGACACACGGGAGATAACGAGGTTGAAATTTGTTGGCATTGTACGGTCGGAGGTTAGGCCAACAAGTGCAACCGAATATTTTGAGAAAAGTGTAGTCGGGTGGAGATTTGAAAAGGACCTCATATGGAGTACGATTTTGAAGTGTGTGAGTAGGCATACGACTAATTAAGTAGCAGGCCGTGAGGAAAGCATCGTCCCAAAATTGTTGAGGAACGTTTGCTTGGGATAATA
Source organism: Ilex aquifolium (assembly GCA_951799425.1). Classification (NCBI taxonomy): domain Eukaryota; kingdom Viridiplantae; phylum Streptophyta; class Magnoliopsida; order Aquifoliales; family Aquifoliaceae; genus Ilex; species Ilex aquifolium. Next base: position 3,837,974 of record OX637405.1, on the reverse strand, counting down.
AGGCAAGGCCTGTCTCCACTATGTGGCGATGTTTACGCTCAATAGCACCATTTTGTTGGTGCGTATGAGGGCAAGAAATAAGATGAACGATACCTTGATCTTGAAAAAATTTATGAAGCGAGCGATATTCACCACCCCAATCAGATTGCACGGCTTTGATTTTGGTATTAAAATACCGTTCAACACGGGATTGAAATTTGAGAAAAATATGACTAACATCACTTTTGAGAGAAATGGGATAAAGCCATGAATATTTGCTAAATGCATCCAAAAAAGAAACATAATATTTATTTCCAATGTTTGAACAAATAGGAGCAGGGCCCCATACATCAGTATAGATTCATGCTAAAGGTTCTGTAACTTGAGTTAAAGAAGTGGAAAAAGGTAATTGCCGACTCTTTGAACTCAAGCAAGCAGAGCATTTTTTAGAGATGGAGTGTCGATGTACTGGGACTTGCAGTTGACGAAGGATGCAATGAACAATTTGAAATGAAGGATGACCCATGCGAGCATGCCATAAGGAGAGAGTGGAGTGTTCACTTGAGAAAGCGGACGGAACACATTTATTTTGAGTGGCTGAAATTTGATAGAGTCCATGGTTACTCGGGCCTTGGAGTAGCAACTTCCCAATACCGCGATCCTTCAAAAGAAAATAAGATGGGTGGAATTCAAAAAATGTATTAGTATCTTTTGTGAAGCGCTGGACCGAAAGCAAATTTTTGCAAATATGGGGAACCTGTAACACATTATTGAGTTGAAGTTTGAGTGAAGGAGTAGTAATTTGGGTGGTTCCAATATGATGAATAGGAAGACCATTACCATTGCCTACACGAATTGTGTCAGATCCAAAGTATTCTTCAGCTTTAACATTCAGATTGGCAAGTTCGGAAGTGAGGTGGTGTGTAGCACTTGAGTCCGGGTACCAGTTTGCATCAGTTGAATTTTGGGGAGCTGATAAATATGCTTGGCCTTGAGTGGAGTGCCGCAAGTAAGAATCATCATACCTGTAATAACAATCCAGCACCACATGACCCATTTTGTTGCAAATTTGGCAAACGGGACAGGAGTTATTGAAGGATTAGGAAGAACTTCGACCACGCCCCCTGCCTCGGTTGTTTCGAGATGGTGAGTTCTGATAATTTCCTCGTCCGTTTTGGCTTGGAGAGTCGCAACGATTTCCACAGCCACCACGATTTGTGGTGTTGCGGGATGTGAAATTAGCATTGGCGACAGATAGATCAACTGCAGCTTGATGCTGCTCCAATCGCTTTTCATGAGCAAGGAGATGATTGTAAAGGTCTTCAATTGATAGAGGTTCAACTCTAGTGGTAACAGATATGACAAATGAGTCATAATCTGGTCCAAGGCCTGCAAGAAGAAAAGAAACAAGCTCATAATTATTTAAGGGTTGATCAACGGCAGCGAGGGTATCTGAGGTTGGTGAATTGCTGGAAGTAATCAGCAATGGAAAGGTTGGCTTTTTTGAGAGTCGCTAGCTGGAAGTGTATATGGGTGATCTGGGCATGAGAGGTGGAGGAAAACACGCGTTCTAGTGCAAGCCACATTTCGCGCAAGGTGGTGCACTTAGCGACATGAGATAGAATTTTTTCCGTGAGGGAGGAGGTAAGGGCACTCAAGATGAGTTGATCTTGAAGGTGCCAAGAGTGGAAGGCAGGATTTGAAATGGTATGTGTTTGGTGGTCACTCTCAGGGTCGAAAATATGAGTAGGTGATGCTGAAAGTGAGCCATCAACATAGCCGAATAAATGAGTGCCTTTGAGGTAAGGAACAATTTGGGCACGCCAGAGCAAGTAATTGTCACGACTTAGCTTGATGGTGATAAAGGGGTGGGGAGTAAGAGAGGTGGGTGATGATGGGACGAGAGTAGAGGAAGTGGGAACTGAGGAGGCCATTAGGATCAGGCGTTGGTCACTTAGGCTCTGATACCTTGTAAAAATTCAAATTTGGAGAATTACTGTCTTGCCTTAAACGCAGGTATAGCCGTATAGACGTGTATTTATAATGATGTAAAATATATTCTATTACAACCAAATCATGGAAAGATAAAACAGAGGAATACATTTGAACTGATCTTCGTGTAACTGTTTTGTGAGTAGCCGCTGGTTGTTGTTGTGGATAAGTCTCTAACAGTATGAAATGCCACTGAAAAATAATATAGGGAACCTATCAAGGTTGTCATGTTCGTCGTGGATTTTGTAAAATTAAATGCTTTTCGGACCCAACAAAATGTACATTGACACAAACTTTGGCACATAAGAGATCAACTACAGACCAGAAAGTGATGAAGGGACAACAAGATCTTTCTTTTATAGCTAATTTCGAGAAGTCAAAATTTAAACGACAACTTTTAGGTGAAAAAAAGTAGAATAATTAGCCAAATTCCAGCACATTTTATTTAAAGTTTGGCTCGGCAATTGCAATAATTTTCTCTTGAATGATTTCTGGAAGAAAAAAAAATTATCCAAAAAATTTACCAATTTTTTTGTAGAAAATGCGTTTATATGACGAAACATGAAAAAGCTCATCCAATAATAAAAGCAGTTATTTTTTTTAACAAAAATCAAAGGGGAAAAGGATAGAAAAATGAGAATTCTCAACACTTATTGATTAACCATACTTTTTATTTCTCTCTCTCTCTCTTGTTGTCTAACACAAAAAGAAAAGTAAAAAAGAAAGCAAATAAAATAAGTGCATTACTTCATTGTCTATACAATATGTCACCAAGGGTGGCTCAGGGTATTTTGAAGCCTAAAACGAAATCATTAAATGATGCTTTTTTTATTTTTTAATATTATTTTTTAAAAAAATTAATTTATTTTTAATTTTTTAGGAAAGAGAGACTGAAGAAATATGTGTTAGTGTCGCCTAAAAAGATGTTTCAATTTTTGTTTATGTTTTTTATCGAAGAGAGAGTATTTAATTTCAACATTTATTTTATTTTTTATTTTTTTACTGGAGAGAGAGAGAGAGAGAGAGAATGGGGTGAGGGTAAATGTGAATTGACTTTTGAGGATTTTTTATTTTTTTAACTTCTGATTTTTAGGTTTTTAATGTTATGAATTGGATCATGGGTCTAAATTATTGCAACAAAAAATTTAATTGGACTTAATTTTTTAGGGCATAAAATTTTTTAGATTTATATTTTTTTGTGGGCTAGTAATGTTTCTAAATTTATGAAGCCTTCTAAAAATTTGGAGCCTAAAGTCCATACTTGATTTTTTAGGAAACTTCGGAAGCTGATACACTTTATAGGATTTATAAGAGTAAAAGTGCATTAAAAATTTTTTTTGGATAAAAGTCAACTTTGAATAAAAATGGTTGTAATACCCTCTAACAACACTCACTGCAGAATCAAAACCAGTTATGAAAATCCAAAAGACGTCTTCTGGAATCATGTCAATTGTTCTCCATTACCCTCAAACACGGAATTCATTTCAATCTTTAAATGGAAAGCCATTGATTTCACCTATTCTAAATTTCTGAATCAAAACAAAATTTTCGGTTCCATTGTTTTTGAAATCATGATTTTCAAGATTTGATGTTGTTAAATTTTGTGATCTTTAAATAAAAATTTTGAGTAACTTGTTACATTTTTTTTAATTTGTTGTCACATTATTTTTGAGTAACTTCTCACATTATTTTTTATATAGTTACATTATTTTTTAGTAACTTGTCACATTATTTAATATGTAGTTACATTATTTTTGAGTACCCTGTCACATTTTTTTAATATGTTGTCACATTATTTTTGAGTAACTTGTCACATTGTTTAATATGATGTTACGTTATTTCTGAGTAACTTGTTACATTGATTTTAATGTTGTTACTTTGTTTTCAAAAAGAATTCGATTAATAAAAAAAGATGAAAAAGAAAAGGTAAAACCACCGCGTCCAGTTGAGTAATTTTCGTCGGGCTAGAAGTGAAAACGAAACTTTGAAATGGTGAAGAAAAAGCCAAAATCTTGCTACACCACAAAAAAAAAAAAATTTACTGCATGTTATGCAAAACGAAAAGCTTCTTCAAAAAAAATTGAAATGTTGAAGAAGAAAAAATTTTTGTTCAAAAGGATAATGCCACATGACTTAATATAAGTTTTTTAAAATTCAAACGGTTGTATATGTCACAATAAGAATCTTTTTAAATATTTACATATTAGTTATGCATGAATCAAAGTATGGATAATTAGTTAATATTAAAAAAAACTAAAAAATGTATTTACTTACAATTTTTTATACTTATTTTTTACTTAAATGCTTACATGTTAAAACTAGAAACTTATATCCAAATAAGAAATAAAAATATACTCACACCCAATTTACCCTATTTTTTTCTTATAGTGTTGGGCCGGACCCGTATATCACAGATAATGAGGAGCTATTGTTTTTGTTGGTAGCAAAGATTCCCCCCCCCCGACACACCATTATATTATATCTGGTACAACCTGTCACACTTAACCCACACTATTGCCTATACAACATAAAAAGATTCTTTTACAGGAAGCACAAATAAATAGCACCAAGCCTCCATCATCTTATCTCACAAGTAGATAACTGGTGGTGCAGTGGTCCACTACCCATAATAATATATATATATATATATATATATATATATATATATATATATATATATATATATATATATATATATCTATATAATAAAGTAGCTTACAATTCAAATCTCAAAAGATAAACAAAATGACTTTTGTTTTTCGCGGTTGAGATCACTTTAAATTTTACTTTAAAGTTAATCTAACGGCTAATATTAACACCCTAAATTTAATATGAAAAATAAGTCCTTAAGGGTGTGTTTAGAGTGACTTTTTAAAAGTACTTTCAGAAATTATTTTTCATAAATACTTTTAAAAAAAAATAGTGTTTGAAACCGTCCCACCACTACCTCTACCACCACCACCGTCACCACCGCGTCGCCGCCGCCGCCACCACCGCCGTCGTCGCCATTACCGCAACCACTACCACCACCGCGTCGCCGCCGCCGCCACCACCACCGCCGTCGTCGCCATCACCGCAACCACTACCGCCGCCGCCGCCACCACCACCATTGTCGCCGCCACCACCACCTCCACCACCGCCACAGCCATTGCCGTCACCACCACCATCGCCACCACCACCATTGTCGTCACCGCCGCCACAACCACCACCTCCACCGCCGCCGCTGTCGCTGCCACCGCCACCACCACCGCCATTGTCATTGCCATCACCACCACCATCGCCACCACCACCTCTCACCCCCACTACAACTGATGCTTAAATTCATTTATCTCTACTCTATGTTGGTGATTTTATTTTGGATATGAATAAAAATATGTTTATTGTTTACCAATTTTTATTACTCTGTACCTTCAGGCACATGCAATAACTAGTATATATATATAGTAGGTTTCGGATTAACAATATCAACTATATACATTCGAACAACGGCAATTAGAGCTGTTAAATGACCCTAGCAACAGCTCGTGTAGGTTCTTCTTTTTGGCAACTGGGCTTACCCTTGAGATTGTTGAGTTCGGTTTTTTTTTTTCTTTTTTTTTTTTGAAGTGGAGATTGTTGAGTTCAGAACATATCAACTCGGTATTACATTGTAGAAAATTCTTGTAATAATGAGAATTTGTTTGGCTATGTTTCAAATAATCATACTAATACTATATATTGTAGTTGGCATTTAATATTGACCATTATACAACAGATCTCTTATACAACATTTTTCTTCAATTTTTTTTATTGGTAGATCACATACCGTATATTACCGGGACCCATATATCTATATTAGGCACATTGCAGGATTCACATAATAGAAATATTTTGTTCATTCTAAAGCAAGCTTTTTTGGCAATATTTTTGAGAAAATTTTGAAATTTTTTTTTTTAAAATAATTATTATTTGATATAGCAGGGTTAATTTTTTAGACAATTAGATTTTATGTTGAATCGTGTCTTCAGGTACAGGTAGTAACTAATTCTCTGATAATTAAGCAATATTGATATACCAATATATACCTAGAGGTAAGAGAAATCTTTGATTTTGATATTATCTCTAGAAGACGTTAGTCAAAAAGCAAATCCACAAGGAATATCTCCTAAAAATTAGCCATTTTTCTTTTTAACCTTTTGAATAAATAATTTATGAAAGTCAATATCGTTCCTAGATCAATAAGAAATGGTCAAGGTCGATTGACTCTCCCCAAAATGTAAATATTTTACTCCCCAAAACTTTCTACATCTGTTGGTGGACTTTTTATAATAGAGTTTTAAATAGTAAGCATCAAGATTAAATAATAACCACGTGAATGACAGAAGAGAAACAAAGAAGAACAACAACAAAAATAAAAGTAACAATTTAATAAACAGGTCTAACCGATTACAATAAGATTTGATTTAATTATCTTCGATCTAAGTGCTAATGCATTGTATCCGCCACCACATCTATTAGTTTTAGGAGATATGATTGTACTTATAAGATTTGCTTTGGGATTACAATTACATAAAAAGCCTAGTTTTAGTATTAATAAAGCTATACATAAATAAGCTGTGGGTGGATACCATGGACAAGTCATCCTACCCTAATAAATTATAGTTTTATAACAGCGGAATCGCCTATGCCCCCACTTGTCTTAGGGTCCAGTCTTTTATGTCTCATAAAGTAAAAATTCTTATGTATTTAGGGTCGTGACTTCTTCGTAGTTTTAACTATTGTACTAAATTTTTCTTAACTTAAAAATAAAGTTTCACTGTGGATGTTTGTTATAGAATTTGTAAAAATATACTAAAATACTCACATTTAGCAACTTAATTTTTATTTCAATACCCTTCGTCTGTCTGAAACCCTTCTTTATCTATACATTTCCCTCTCTCGCCCACCCAAAACTCGCACACACTAGCATCTTGTCATCCTTCTCTGAACCCCCCGAAACCATCCATCTTCATAACCCAGAGAATTTTGAATCATCCTCATAAACCCACTTCTTAAATTACCTTCACACAAACTTAATCCAATCTTTACAAACTCACCAACACCACTATTAATCTTCTCATACACCTCCATCGAATCACCAAAAGATCAACAAAATATAATTCAATCACAGAGAGAAAGAGGAGGAACTTCAAAAAAATTGGTCATAATTCACAAAGGAAATTCAAAAATCTTACTACAATAAAATCGTACGGGAACTTCACCATTGTAGTCATAAATAGAGAGAGAGAGAGAGAAACGCTAATGGTGATGGACTGTGATGTAGCAACTATTTGCCAGTAATGAGGGGAAAAAGAGAGAAACATACGAAAAGGGGAAGAGAAGAGAGATAAGAATATTTTTGGAATTTTGGATAAAAATTTGACAAATCTGGCCACCCAGTCACTGTTTTGGGCCCGTATATGGTGTGCGCCGGTAAACAAGCAACATCCTTTTTTTTTTTTTGCACAAAAAATTGTAATTTAAGAAGGTTTAGTGTAACAGTTTAAACTCCTCAAGTACAACGGGGTTTTTTGCATTTAACCCAAAATGTTATAAAAAGTAGTTGAAGTTGTTAAACAAAATTATATTATCAAATTATACACATATATATGCCCTCTGTCAAATTTAACATTTAATAAAGGATGACAGTTGTGTCGATGCGTTACTCTAAAATTTGTTGTTATCGATGGAGGAAATTCGATCGACAAACAAATTTCAAGCGATTGCTTGTGATGGATTCAATTGATTTGTTTCAAGACTTCCTTGGATGAATTTTAAAGGGATAATTGCATAGTACAGTGAACTAATAAAAGAGATTTATTTTATTAATCCAATCGAAGAAATTTTAGTTATAGAAAAGACTTAATTAACAACCTTGATTACAACAATAATTATTTTCTAAAACTAATTTAAAACTACTCCAAAAAATACCTAGATCGTGGGTCTTGCGGGGCTTTAAATGTATCCTTTAACTTCTCTATTATCAATCTTTTATAGCCACTAACTTCGATTGTTCTGCCTCTATCGATAGTCATCTTACTGGTAACTCCCAGACAATTATTTTCTCTTTTGAAACAAGGTTATGGATGATCTTTTCCCACCTTTCTTCAAATTTTGTCACGTGACAGTTCCTTAATGTCTTCAAATTTATTAGGTGTCGATGCATCAAACATTTCTATGATTTTATATTTTAGGTTCAAACACGATGCTACTATATAGTATAAAAATATTTCCTTACATTCCTTGCGGTTATGGACCCATATTGTGTATGATTACATAAATTTCATATACCATTTTTTTTTCTAGCTTTCTTAATTTCCTTCTCAGTCCAAAGTAAAATTTAAATGTTTATATGATTTTCAGCAACTTCAAAGTGTAAATCACACCTTATTCTTTTAGAAAAATTAAGAGGCTCTACTTGCTCTCATTTTATATCTGTTTTAGTGACTTTGGCTTAATTACCTAGTTTTATTTTCTTATCCTCTATATTTTAATTAATTTTAATCTTAATATAATCATTTCTATGGGGTATTTTTTTGTAAGTTTTTTTTCACTTTAAGTATAGGTACTACGAAATTTGAATTTTGATATAAAAAATTTAAAAATAAAAAAATTAAATTTTAAAAAGTGTTTTAGGACCTCATATAAATTTTTCGCCTTAGGAGTCATAAATTGTCAGGCCAGCCCTGTGATATGATTTTACATTCAACTCAACAAAATCTTATTGTTGGGGTCTATTACGAATCTTATTTCGTCATTGTGTTCTATCAAAGGTTATCATTTCTATTAAACATGAGTTATTATTGATGATGCACAAAATCGTTTTTGGCAAGATCAATAGTCAAGTATGAATTTTGGTGTAATTAATGAATGATAAACAATCAATCAATGGCAATCAATGGAATTTAAGGCAGTAAATAGGGAATCAACACAGGGATTTATAGTGGTTCGGTCTCGGATGACCTACGTCCACTCTTCGAATGGCGACGGTGGCCTGAGGTGTTTTATTGATGAACGGTGGTACTCCGGAGAGTTTACAATGCTTTTTGAGAGAGAGAGAGTAGTCAGAGACTCGTCAGTGTCCTGCCCTTTATACAGTGAGGGCTTACATTATATAGGCTCACCAAGGCGGTGAGGCGGTGACGTGAGGAAGAAGTCTCCCGTGAATTTGGTAAGTACAAATATGGTAGGAGTGGACTTCTTTGGTAAGTAGAGTTATGGTAAGAGTAGGTTTCTATATCCCGCCTTTCTCTCCCTCGTGTTCCTATTCAGTCGGAGGAGATTCTTGACTTGGATTGGACTTTAGGCTTCGACCTTGAGTTGGAATAGGAGTAGGAGTACTGGAGTACCAAGGGAGCACCATGGGAGTCGGCGCCCCATGGTCGGCGCCCAATGGTCGGCGCCCCATTGGTGTCTCCTTGCTTTGATCTTCCAGTGCACTCTTTCTTGGGATATCACGGTACGAGGAGAGGGCAAGTGAGGAGTTGAGATGATTAGTGGGGAGCTCAAGCAAAGGAGTCGGCGCCCATGAGGCGTCCTTGGTTGGCGCCCATAGTCGGCGCCCATGAGGCCTCCTTGGTTGGCGCCCATAGGGCTTCGACTGTCCTCAATTCTTTTGCCTCTTCCTTAATCTTCTTAGACGGGTGACCCGGCTTGATGGATTTTGGAAACTTGGATTAATCCCAGGGCCCATTTGTACTCGGGCCTTTCTCGACTTATCTTCATTGGGCTTAGCCCAGTTGAATTTGGACTCGTCAATTATATCTTTTATTACTGTTTCATTTAAAGTTAATTGTGGTTTTCTTCTACCCCAACGATTACGGTAAATAGTTGTCATATGACTCTTTCTAACTCACTGAAATTAGGGGTGTTAACTCTGATCCGTTGATACGAACCCGACATGACACGATTATAAAATTGACACGATTATTAAATATACATAATAAATGGTCTAGACTAATATTTGATACTCATAACACACTAAATATATTTTTTTTGTGGATCTTGACACAAGCACGATACGAATAACAATGACATGACACGAAAATATGTGACACGCGGGTCACACGACACGACACAAATTGACACTTCTAACTAATACCATAGTAAGCCGTCTATAAATATGTTTAAGCCACTTAAATCGAAAATATGTCCAAATCACTGTTTAAAATATTGATATTCAAAAATCGAAAATTACAAGAGAAAAGATCTTAAATCAAAGCGTATCTAAACTGATGCTAACAGCTTTGTCCAACGCCATGTCACCTTAATACTAGTAGTTGTATATACCAGCACAGCACTTCATCTGGCTGGACGATTTAAAAGTTCCCCCATAGCGTTGGAGACTTTGAATACCTCTATGTCTTTACTTGAATATTTATAAAAAGAAAAATTATGATAAATAAAATAAGGGTTAATTACAAAATATCCCTTTGAACTATAGGTCTTATTTTAATCCACTCCCGTCGATTTGAATTTTCACAATTTACCCCCTTGAAGTTAAAAAAAATTAACTTGGCTTTTACCATTAGTTGCTCACCATCAAATGTAATGGAAATTAGTAACAATAATCTCACATGATTTGAAATTCAAGCAAAAATATAATATTACCCTCCTTTTTTTCTTTTCTTTTTTTTAATACAATAATCTCTTTATCAATTTTGTTTAAAAAAAAATTTCAAAAAGAGCAATGCTATGTATCCCAAATCTCTAACCCAAATTTTCATCCCAAATCAAGGAAGACCATTGGATCAATGGGTCCCATTTAAAAAAATTGATGGAACCCACTCATCCAATGGTCTCTCTTTATTTGAGATGAAGATTTGGGTTAGAAATTTGGGATACATAGTAAAACCCCTCCCTTAAAACAACCCGGCAAAACCCATCCACTTCCTCCCTCCTCCGGTGAACCGCCAACAATAGCTTCGGGAACTGAATTCCCTCCATAGTCAAGTGAAACCCACCTGTCCAAATGCCACGAACCGCCACCACAATCTTCACCAAACAAATGCTACGCCCACCCATATATTTCTTGACTACTTTGATGAAACTTTCCTTATTGGGTAGCAGTATTTCTAAGCGGTGAAAGTCAAGCTCCAATGCTCTATGAAATCCTGTCTTTCGGACTAGACTAGTTATGGCTATCTTTCCTGTTCAAATAAAGCAAGTAAATCGTAGTAAAAGTGTCGCAGAGAGCGGGTGGTTATCGAAGTTGGTAAAGTCTAAAACTTGAGCATGTTGAATGCACCCAAACCCAGTTAACCAAAAGTCGAGGAAGAGCCCGAAGCAACACAATGGGGAAGGAGCGGGCATAGGGCCCTTGTTGATACAAGAGCAACCCACAACTTCATATCCGAGGGGAAAGCCAAGGGCTTGGGATTTTTCAGATGAGATATGTATGCCTTCTTCAAGTACCAGTTTGATATGTCTTCGACAATTACCACCAATGATAGAACAACGACGGTGTAATGGTAGCAGTAATAAATCAAAAGATGCTTAAATATCTTACTAACAACCATATGCAGAGGAACAGAAATATGCAAGAAACAGAGATGATAATCTAAGGTCACGGGTTCGAGTCTCTGAAATAATCTAAGGTTGCGTACATTTAACCCTCATCAGACTCCGCAATAGCGGGAGTCTCATGAACTGGATATGCCCCTATGCCAAGTGTGACACTAACCATAGAAAGACTTGCAAGGCATTAACACCATGAACAATTAGGTATCGTCATCACGATATTGTGCAAATTTCCACCTCATAGAAGATGTATGCCTGCTTTAAATTTTTCACACCAGCAATTCGGAACTCCCCCAACAGCACGGGTCTTCAAGTACGAGGATGGCACCATACTGAGACTATCTGTGGACTGCCCAGCAGAAGGACCTAAATCACGGAAAGATGAAGAAACAATCAATTCATCATCGTTTCTCAAAGCACACCATAGGCAAAAGCCACTCAGTAACGTAAAAGACAAAACACACAAAACAAAACAAAACAAATATAGTCCTATTTTTCAGCGAGAATTTAAAGAAATGAATTCGGGAGGATTTCATACAAAGTCACGTAGCATTCATCTACAGATCTAGTCAAGCTTATTATAAGATAAAGAATGAAGATGTGGCAATTAGAGGAGCTAATAGAATGAAGCATCATATGAACTTTTTGGAGCACAATATAGTCAGTAATTGGCGTTTGTAAGTAATTGTAGTGTAAAATTAGTGAAGAAATCAATTATGCCTGCCAAGTGCCAAGAAGCTATATGTGGTCAATCTAAATATTCCAAGCTGAATGGTACATATACCACGCAATTACCATCTAGGCTAAAACTTGATTCAATCTTCAGATCTAATTGCGCTTGTTCAAAGTTCAATCACACAAATAACCCAATATTCGCCTTAGCTTAACTTGGTGCACCATGACATAACCTATATTACTCTCCCCAACCACGAATAAGGTAGATGTGCATCAAAGAATTCATGGTCAAATGCCACAATTAATATCAAAAGTATCACCCACTAAGCATATTTATATTTTTAGCTTCTTTTTCTTCTCCCCTTGGTTGTTTTAGATTCTATTTGCAACTCAAGCTTCCAGACTTTTTCTTCTCCCTTTCTTGGGAAGACAAGTATTTAGGCATGTTGGCACACAATCAATCCTCCCAGTCGTGCAATCCCCCCCCCCCCCCCCCCCCCCCCCACCAGGCATGAGACAATCGTCAGAAGGAATTCATACGGGGTGTCCCCAATGTAGAGGTATTGAATTCAATGAGGCAGTGTCTTGGTTATCTACATGTGGAATCTTTCTAGAACGCTCATTAATCAGGGTAGATTAATTCAGCTGGCTGATAAATGCGCTTCGGGTCTGTAAATGCTTAAAAGAAAAGAATAATTACATGAAAAATACAGTCTTGAAAAAATAAAAGTGGACCTAGTGAAGAATATTTTTAAATGCCTTACAATAGTTGTGCACATTCGAACAGAGTGGTGACATGGCATCACAAGTCCAATTAGAATCTGAATGATATATGCCTTGTACTACAATAGAACCAATTAACATCTTTCAATTCACAACTTCAAAAAAAGAAGAAATTAAATATTTTTATTTCTAGGATACTTAATTTTGATGCAAACCATTTGTATATGTATATCAAGTACTAAGCTTGTAATAAGCAAGAAGTAATAATTACTCATATGAAATGAGATAAAATAATATTAATTAAGCTTGTAGTAAGAGAAAATATAATAGATATTAATATATTATTGTACTTACAGAAATACCTATAGGGGAGATAATACACTTTGGATAAAACTTTAATGGTCGTATAGGACAAGATCAGAGAGGATATGATATGATTCATAGTAGACATAGGTATGAAGATAGGAAGGATGATGGGGAGTCTTTTTAGGTTCTACAGCAGCAAGACTTCATGAATTTAGGGCTGGCAATCGTGCAGGTCTAAGGGGGTTCGTGTTAAAAATAACTCAACCCATACTAGACTCATAGCTCAGATATTGTTTCAAGTCTTAATAATTGACTCATTGCTCGATTGGTCTTGCCAAAAGTTTCATTGTATACTTCATTGATTTAATCCCTTTGATAATTTGTACAACTCTAAGTTTTCCACTCATTAAATATTTTCCAGCTTACTATAATCTTAATACGAAAACTTTATTAAACAACTCACTCTGACATGCAGCAAACACTTTCAAGCCCCAAATACAATCACGTCCTAAAGTTTTTCAAGATTTCACATTCTTTACTACGAACATTCTTATTCAATGAAAAAACGTGTTTTCTCTAATCTCCTAATAATCACTATATTCTTCAACACCTAAGCTTGTTATATGATTTTTAGTTAAAAAATGGTAAATATAACTTTTTCTAATTACCTCATTTTGTATTAAGACTCTTGAATCCTCGTTTTCAATGCATTTCATATTAATATTAATATACTTAATATGATTAAAATTCCTAATGTTTATTACTCTTAACTTAGAAATCTATATTTATTCATTTCTTTGTTCTTTGCTATTCACTCGATACTTAACGTTTCCTACTGTTTTTAATATTCTCTTGTGAATGTATATTTTTTGAAAGTTTTCTACTACGATTTGACTCTCATAATAACAATACCGAGTTTCTTTAATAGGAGATAATCTTTTTAGTTTCCAAGCATATCTTTTGATATTCCCTTAACATAATCCATGATTGTATTCTACATTATGTTAGCTTTATCTTGAAAATTTCATGTTATTCCTAAGTAATCCTATTTTCTCTTCTCTTTAATTTCATCATCTAGTTTTTTGATTCTTAATCTATTTTCTTATTCTTGAATATCTTTTTTTAATCTCTCTCCCAGAATAACCATTCGGTCTATATATTGTTTTCCACATTTTTAGCTAAGAAGAAATATATTTGACTTATATTTGATCAAACTAAAGGTTATTAAATGTTCTTTTCTCTTTTCAAAATATGTATTTTTTTATCGTGAGACCATGCCAACTAATAAATCTAATGTAAGCTCCCCCCGCATTATTCCTATCTGCAAACTCATATGCACATACACCATGTCATACCCTCCCCAATTATTTCTTGTACGGATAAAAAATCTACTCGTATGTGGATTATCTCTCCAAGTATTCCATGATTTTCTAATAACAATCACAATTAAATCTTACACCTCTGAGATTCCTTCCCCATGAAATTAGAAAAGCTTTAAAACTATTTAGAAGTGAGTTCAACATAACAAAAAGAGTTAACTACCTATTTAACCCCTAAACTATATCATTTGTTCTATCAAGCCTCTAATCTATGCAATCTGACTCAATATGACATTTCCTTCTAAATTCGCTGTTAACTTTAACGAAAATATTCACGTACACATCACGTGGCCCTTGAACTATATCCTACTCCCTCACGTGAAGATTTTCGTCAAAGTTAACAGCGAATTTGGATAGAAGGGTCACATTAAGTCAGATTGTATAGTTCACAGGCTAAATTGATACAAAACATAATTGATATAAATGGTATAGTTCATGGGTCAATTAGGTGGTTAACTCTCAGAAAAAGGTCGCATAAATAAGATTATTTTTATCTCAATGTGTGTTTACATCTTTGCAAGCACGCGTGTGACCATGACGAAAGGGAGGGAGGCCGCTGCAGATGGTTGATTATATTCACCATCTATTCCTAATATAAAGTTGTAGTCCACTGTTTCTGTCTTAAATTCCAAATATACCCTTGTAAATTAGCTGGTGTGTTTAGACAGTGAGGAGATGGACCCAGTATATATAATTGCCAGCAAAGTCATGACAGCCTTTATCTAGTAGATGGATTTTTACAAGTGAACAAATGAGAATGATGTATAAAGAAGTTGTACACTGGTAAAGTATTCACCTTTCGGTTGTACTCCTTAAGCACAAAACTAAAGCAAATAAAGTCAATGAAAATGCAAACCATCTGTTAAAAAAAATACTGTCCAAAGATGTGAGATCCTGTCTCTCACACAATATCATCAATTCAAAGCTATATAAAATGATAACCGTCCAAATACATACAAAAACAATGCTATACATATTATAAAAGTAAGATAATAAATAATAACATGCTCAGGAAAGTCAAAACGTATAAACCCAAGTAATATTGCACTAAATAGGTGTTGTTATCAGACTTTTAGAAATGCATAATATTTGCTACATGTTTGAACTTGTAAATATAGTGTAACATCTTAAGAAAGAATATGGGCATACCTGCCATGGATGAGCATGTTCTGGAACTCCTTTTCTTCCCTCCATTGACAGGAACTAGGCTCTCAACATAATTAAGGACTCTAAAGAAGTCCATCGCCCCATGAGATGGGAAATAATCAATTTCTTGGCTGCTAGAATCATACACGAACAGCTGGTAAGTACAATGGTGCAGATATTGAAAGATAATCTCGTCTTTTCTCCAAATTCCAACTGGCCACACTACTGTTGAAAAAGGTCCAACAGTGAATTTAGTCCAAGACTCTTGCACACCATATTCCGTCATTACCCACACCTCGAAGGATCTATCTACCAAATCTCTCCAAGAATAAACAATTACAGCAAGGGATCCCTTTAGAACCACAATTTCCCTCTTGGTATTGCAGTCAAAACCACAATAACCGGGCACTGCTATCTGTTGGAATACCTCATTACTCAAGTCGAATGAAATGATAAACTCCATCTCGGTATGTTTGTATGTCATCCAATGCAAAAACCCATTGAAAGAAGTAGCCCCAATTCTAAAACTCATATCCGGGACAGCAGCTTGTATTACTCTCCAAGAATCTGAACTCGAAGTGTAAATCGAAACTGGGATGGGACCTCCACCAGAATCCTGTCTGCGTAATGGATACGGAATTTTCACAACCTTGTAATCATTCTCATCCGGTAAAAAACCAAAACCTATTATGTCAAGCTCCTCATTCAACCAACCATCGACATGGGGAACCATGGTAGGCCTAAATTGTCTTATTGCGGGGTTCCATAAGACAATGGTTGACCTTCCATCAAGACTGACGCAAACCAAGCCATTACATGAGCCCTCAACAATCACAGTCACTTCATCACTAAGAGTATAAGGGAATGGTAAAGGTATTTGTACAGGCACTTGATCAAAAGAATACAAGAAAATATCAGGTATAGGATCATCAAAGTCGATACTCACACCGAGGAGTTTAGGTGTATAAACACTGGAATAATGAAATTGCATCAAGATAAAATCTGGGTCTGTGAGTAAATCGTACCAGGACGTACAGACGGACCTGAATTGCAGCAAAGACTTGACGGGAAGTCTTAAGAGTATATTAACAATGATATCTCCAGGAAGATTGCAGCTCAGAAACGGCTCTATATCAATTTGATGGCTCATGGAGTATGTAATTGGGTGAAGAAAATAGACAGATTAGAAAGAAATTTGAAGATCTGAGTAAATTAAGGAGGTGAAGCACTGCTTTTTTACGCTGCGCTTCCGATTGAGGAGGCAGTGGCGCTGGTGTAGGGGCGTGAACTGTCGTAGTGGAACACAATCAGAGAGGAGGCCTTTGACTGTCAATATTGTGGATAAGGCGTTACCGTGACGAATTAAACGGTTACGTGTCGTATCAAATTTTGACATGCTTAATTGTGGACTCCACACATTACCCCCATGTGGGGGCGGTTGAACAAGTAATTTGAAATAATAATTAAGCCTCGTATCAGTTGAAGTGTATTTATGTCAAATTCTATTAATTAAAAAATATTTCATCTATATTAGATTTGATTATTAATTTAAATTTATCAACTTTGGTCTTATTGGTGTAATATATATAATTAATATATAAATGAATTGTATTATTTATTTTTTTGATTGATTTTATTCATATCTATTTTTATTAATCATATCGTTTCAAATCCATTTGTTTATATGTGACTTAAGAAAGACCTTAATACTATGTTGACCAAGATTTTTCATCAAATTTTTCATCTCATGTGATGTGACACAATTTTCACCATTAAATAAGTAAATTCCATTAAAATTTAGTGATGATTGTGTCACATTACTTAGAATAAAAAACTTAATAAGTCTTAATGGGCCGGCCGAACCACGTACGACTATTATTTGATTAGGCAAGGCCCATGAGTCGTCAATTGAATTATGCATGAACTCAGTGTTGAAACCTTGGGGCCCTGGATGAATTCCTAAAAGCCGTAAATCTGGAATTTTCTTATTTACAATGATTTGCATTACTCAAACACTAAAAAAATGAGACATGAATAGAGGGTTAACAAACCAAAATTCGGGGATTCAATCATTGCCCCTTTGTAGTAGCAAGCTGCTTCTTAAGGTTCAGGACCTCAACACCGTAAGAAGCCAACTGATCCTTCAGTTTTGCTGAAGCCGCCGCATATTTCATGTTCATGAATTCCAACTCATCCACTGCCTCCATGTATCTAACACGAAACACATCCAATTTGGTTTGTGCCCCTCGAAGCATCATTCTGAGCTTTGCCTTTTCCTTATTGTTGTTAACCTCGTCCTGTTTATCCACATAAGATGTGTTAGATGGGATACCTTTTTTTTTCTCCTCTTGTAAAATGTTGTACACCTATTAACAGCAATGCAAAACAAACTGACACCCGAACTCAATTATATCCACACTAAGGAAGGCATTTCGTGTGGTTAATACATGGTCTGAAATCATTTGAGTATCATTATTTTTACAATTCCATTCTCCCCCTCAAAAGCAGGTAAATGATCCTTCATGTGGTGGATTATGTCTCCCTGCACAATTATCGTCTGTCTGGTTGAGCTATTAGACAAACCACACTTGGGAATGAGCAGTAAATGCAAGTTGTATACAAAAAGTTAATGACACTGAGTCAATCCTTCATTCCCCACCCCTCCAACCAAAAAAAGAAAAAGTGATAGGCACTAGCAATAGTGCATCAACCGATCAAAATAACAAATGTGAGCAATTGAGAGAGGACAGGGCAATGTGCACATATATTGCTTGCAAGTTCAAGGCACAATCAATTTACTGGCATACCAACTGAGGCAATGAGCTTCATGGTATATAAATAGATCACTCGTGAATATGGCCGCAGGAGGATATTTTTCTTCCCCGAAAGATTATTTAGAAAGGAATTTTTCAACTTGTCTAAGAGGTTTTCAATACGAAATGTAGCTCTAACTTTGGGATAATGTGCTGCTAAGAGAATGGAAACTGTGGATCATATGGACCATCTCAATGTGATTCAAACAGTTCTGAAACCACTTAAATGAAGATAAGGTTCATAAGAGTACAGGTTACTGATATCTTAGAAGCCAACCCTTAAATGTAGGCCAATAGATATGGAAACTAAACTCTAAACGTATGTTCAAATACTTCCAGTGGACTTTGTATGTGGACTTTGTAACTCAGTCTCCAATTATAAAAACCATTTTAGGTAGGGGTGCAACTCGGGCGGGTTGGGCGGGTTGAGAGGTCAATTTTAGCCCAACCCTTGGTATATAATCTTCAACCCTAACCCTAATCCTAACCCTACCCTACCTCAACCCGAGGTACTCTGCCCGAGTTTAATTCGGAAGGGCTCGGGTTAAATTCGGGTTACTTAATTCGGGCTAATTTCGGGTGAAAAATCGAGTTGGGCTCGAGTTACTTAATTCGGATTGATAAAAAAGGGAGGAGTGACGAGTGAGAGAGGTCGGCTGAGAGTCTGAGACGACTCAAACGAGTGACAATTGAGTGAGGGAGGAGTGACAATTGAGAGAGGGAGGAGTGACGAGTGAGAGAAGGAGGCTGAGAGTCTGAGACCAGATGAGAGATGAGTAACGAGTGAGAGAGGGATCTGAGAATGATGGAGGCGTAGGAGTGAAGACTTTAAGTGAAGTGACAGTATGGACTCTGAATACTAAAGATAAATACTAATCCTAGTTAAATATATTTATATATTTATGTATATTCGGATTCAACCCGATTTAATAATCGGGTTCAACCCGATTTTAATATTCGGGTTCAACCCGATAACCCGAGGTCTCAACCCAAGACTTGTCCGAATTCAATTCAGGTTAGGATTTTTTTGCCCAGGCCTAACCCAAGAATTAAAATTTTTAACCCAATTCTTATTTTTTCGGGTTGGACTCGGGTTGAATTCAGGTTGGCCCGCCCAAGTTGCACCCCTAATTTTAGAGTTCAACATGTTGCACATGTTGCATTCCCAACCACAGATCTTTTCACATTGGGGGCTAGAAGGATGACTCAGGGGGTTTACTGCAAAAAAGCTTCAATATCAATAATAAAACCATTTTTAGAAACTAAACCAAAATTTTGAAGATGTATAGCCTATTCTATAGTGGGAGATGCAAACCCATAGCTGTAGGGGAAAAAAATCAACTAAATGGAGGCTTACATTGTGCATCTTGACTTCCAAGCTGGATATCCTCCCAGTCAGCTCTTCCACTTCAGCATTTAACTTTGCTAACTGAAAGGAAAGAATGACCAAAATACCCGGTTACCCTCAAGTAAGGAGCCAAATGTGCAAAGAAACTTCCAATCAACTTAATGCCAGAACAAATTTAGCGCACTCAATCTCCTAGCTAATCAAATTAAAAGTTAAATCCTCAAATGCACCTAGAAAGTTTTTATGTAGTTCTTTCTTTGGGAAAAAAAGTGTCATGTTATGCATTATTTCTAGATTAAGGGTAGTTTAGTACTTTGAACTTTGTGACTATATAAATGTTGGGTGTAGTGGTGTAACCTAATACACTTTTGCCTTTTTCTTAATCCTCTTTTACTCTTATTCTCTCTTCTTCTCCAAAACCTTAACGTCGTAATAATCTAACTTAATATCAGAGCATCGATCAAATACGTCTCAAAGTTGTCAAAAACTCATCGGAAATTCGTTGTTGCAAAGGTGCAACTAGGGTTATACTTGAATGTCCATAGCCCTCTATTGTTTTTTGGTTGGATTTGAGAAGGATTTGTGCTTCTTGGGTGTATCGGCACAACTATTTTGTGTACCAAGACTGGTTCTTGGTCTTTTGCTATGCTGGAGGTGTTTTTGGGTGTTGATTTGGGTCTTTCTGTTATACAAGGGCTCTATAGCTATTGTTCAAGTCGTTTTCTTGGTTTGATCTAACCGTTTAGGTATCCTAACAAATAATCCCTCCCTCCAGATGAGTCCAAAGAAGCTAAACAAGAAAATTATTTGGCTTGGTGACGGGCTTGTTTACTATGCGTCCAAGCAATCTCCTTGGATGGGTATTTGGATGTAGAGACCAACAAGCCTAGTGAGTCTGTTCCCCTTTGAATTAGTGGACATCTGAAAATGCCTTAATTATGTCCAGGTTGTTTAATTCAATACAACCCTCTATCAGTCGAGATTTTTTGTTGCTTGATACAACATATAAAATTTGGATTGTTGTGGCTCACACATATTCTCAAAGGGCAATGATGCTAAGACATACGATCTACGAAAAAAAGTCTGGGAGACTAATCTGAAGGATAAAACCCTTTCAATGTTTGACAATTTTATGGCAAGAACTTGACTACTATTAGAGTTTTTAGGCCGATTGTACTAATGAGGATGTCAAATTTTAGCAGCTAGTGGAAAAGGAACGAGCGTATAACTTTATTACTAGACTTAATATGAAGTATGATCAGATTTAGGTTCAAATTTTAGGTCATACTCCATTTCCCATTTTACGAGAAGCTTATGCCTAAGGCTATGTTCAGTAAGAGAAAAGCCAAAAGATTGCTATGGTCTATGCTCCTCCTCGAGAACAATCTACATTAGCTATTTTCCCTCGACGTGAATTGGGTATAGTCTTGCCCAAGTCTATTGAGACGAGTAGCACTGTTGCAAAGGATACCTTAAAATGTGATTATTGTGAGAAGACCAAACATACTAGGAAGTTTTGTTGGAAGCTAACTAGATGTCCTACACATGGCTGAGGTGGTAATATGTGATCTCATACACACATGACTAAATCTTCAGAGACTTCATCTCAGCCTAGTCCCTCTAATTTCTCTCAATATGAGATGTAGATTCTTAGGTGTCTGATGGTTCAGCTTGATGTTTTCTCAGCTACAACTTCTATTCTTGTATCTTCTTCCAACTTTGCTCATACAGGTATATCTGCTAGTGCATTTACTACGTCATCCTCATACATTCCTTAGATAATAGATTCTAGAGTCACAGATCACATGACAGGTTTTTCTATTCTTCTCTCTTCATATTCTACATGTTCTGGTAGGGATAAAGTCAAGGTGGCAGATGAATCTTTATCCTCTATTCTTGGGAAAGGTTCAATTAATTGCTCACTCTCTTCTATTCTTCATGTTCTCAATTTCTCCAGTAATTTATTGTCTGCTATTATTACAAAATCTTTGAATCATTTAGTGACTTTCTTCCCTACTCATTTTAACTTTCAAGAACTGGATGCAGGGAAAACGATTGGGAATGGTAAAGCACACTAGAGCACCTTTTTCTTTGTATAGTGAAGAAGTGTAGTAGACAATTTTCGTTTATTATGCTTGTCAATTTGTCAAACATAAACATTCATCTTATCCTAATACTAATAATAGAAGCACTGCCCCTTTTATTGTTATTTATTCTAATGTGCGGGGCCCTTCTTGTGTTGTACCTATTTTTTGTTATCACTTATCGTTGGTTTGTTACCTTTATTGATTGTTATTCTCGTCTTACTTAGGTTTACCTACTATACAGTAAAGGTGAAGTTTTCTCATGCTTTAGATCTTTTCATAAAATGGTGAATACCAAACTTCATGCCATAGTCAAAATTCTTCATAATGATAATGAAATTAAGTATATTGATGAGAAATTTTGTTCTTACCTCAATGAGAATGACATTCTATATGAAACCACTAGTCAGAGTACTCCTAAACAAAATAGTGTTTATGAGCGAAAAAATTACCACCTTGAGATTGCTCTTTAATTTCTATTTACTGTGAATGTTCCTCAATTTTCTAGTGAGGGGGTGTTATTCTTATTGCTGCTTATCTTATTAATTGTCTACCCTTGAGTATTCTTCAATTTAAGTCCCCGATTGAGTATTTATCTGAGTCTTCTTCTATTCCTCCATTTCTTCCATTCCTCCTAAAGTCTTTGGGTATAGTTGTTTTGTACATGATTACGGGACAAACCCTCTAGGGAAAACTTAATCCCAGGGCTCCGTGATGTGTCTTTGTTGGTTACTCTACCACCCAAAGGGGATATAAATACTATCATCCACAGTCACAGACTCTCAAATAATGTATGTCAGTATAGATGTCACATTTCGTGAATTTGAGCCCTTATTTCCTACTACCTAGACATCTCTAAAGGGGTAGAATGTCACAATAGATGAAGAGATGTTTTGTCGGGAGCCTGTTCTTCAACTACCTATTCAATAGAATGTTAGTGAGGGGGAACAAGAAGACTTCTACTCGACATCAAAAGGTACAATTTACCCATGCCGCCAAAGCAATTGAAATCCCCAACTCCGGTTCCATCCAGTACCGATTTATCAAGTAATGAATTTCCAAGTGTTAGTTCTGTTATGGATAATCTAGTTGTTAATGACTCTCAGCTTCCCATTGCAGTAAAAAGGTGCTCGAGCTTGTACTCAGTATCCTATACCTAATTTTGTTTCTTATGATTCTTTGTCTCCATCCTATCATAAATTTGTTTCTTATTTACCTTCTGTATCTATTCCTCATGGATGAAAAGAGGCTCTCACTAATCCTAAGTAGAGTGAAACTATGGTAAAGAAAATGAAAGCCTTGAAAAAGAATGACACATGCGAGCTTATTTCTATTCCTTCAAGAGTCCAAACAATAGGGTGTAGATGAGTGTTTACTGTCAAACAATAAATTGATGGGATTGTCGAGAGGGATTTACGTAACATAAGGTATTAATTTTCAAGAGACTTTTGCTCCTGTTGGAAAAGATGAACTCCATACGTGCGTTTATCTACTGTGCAACTAATTTGAGGGTGAAATTTACAGCAGTTCAATGTGAAGAATGTCTTCCTTTACTGAGATTAGAAAGAGGATGTGTACATAGAGATTCCTCCGAGTTTTTATCTCAGATAATTAAAAGGAAGGTATGTAAATTGAAGAAGTTTCTATGGATTGACGTAATCCCCCAGAGCTTGGTTTTGATAGATTCTTAAAGCTATGCTAAAATTTGAATATAAATAGAGTCAAACTAAAATCACACTATGTTCATTAGATAGATTGATGACACGATCACAATCTTCATTGTATATGTGGATGACATAGTGATAATTGGGAATGATGAGAATGAAGTCACCAAATTGAAGGTTTAGTTAGCTAAAGAGTTTGAAATCAAATACTTGGGTCTATTAAGATATTTCCATGGGATTGAGGTTGTCAAGTTGGATAAAGGCATTTTTATCTCCTAGAGAGAGTATGTTCTTGACCTTCTTGAAGCGACAGAGACGTTGAAATGTAGACCTACAAATTCTCCTATTAAATTCAACCATCGACTGCATGGTCATATTGGTGAGGTAGTAAAAAAAGAGAGAAACCAAAAATTGGTGGGGCAATTAATACCTCTCATATACCCAACCAGATATTACTTTATGAAGTGGGTGCTTCTAGTGTATTCATGCATGATCCTTGAGCTCCTTATCTTGAAACTTTTTATTGCATTTTGAGATATCTTAAGTTAGCTCCAAGAAAAGGGATTTTGTTCTTCAATAATTGTCACTTGAAACAAGAAGCATTTAGTGATGCAGACTGGACAAGATAAGTGGATGATAGAAGATCAACTTCGGGCTATTGTACCTTGACTAGAGATAATTAGTCACATAGTAAAGTAAGAAACAAGTAGTGGTGGCTAGGTCTAGTGCGGAGGCTGAATACAGAGCAATGGCCCATGGAGTTTGAAGCTTATATGGCTCCAAACATTACTAGGTAGGAGAGCAAGGAATTTATGATGACGAACCTACGAGACCATACTGCGACAACAAGATTGCTATCAACATTGCCCATAATCCAATTCAATATGATAGAACTAAACATGTTGAAATTGACCAACACTTTATGAAGGAGAAATTAAATAAGGATTTGATTTGTATGCCTTTTCGTGAATCAGAAAACGAGCGGGCCGACATCTTCACTAAGGGGCTTAATAGCACGATTTTTCGCCCAATTATTTGCAAGTTGGGCATGAAAGATATCTATGAAACAACTTGAGGGAGAGTATTATGTCATGCATTATTTCTAGATTAAAGATAGTTTAGTACTTTGTGCTATGTGACTATATATATTTTAGGTGTAGTTGTGTACCCTAATACACTATTCTCTTTTTCCTAATTCTCTTTCTCTCATCTTCTCCAAATCCCTAACGCTGCAATAATGTAACTAAAAGTTAGCAACATGAAACCTGAAAGTCATTTCTAAGAACTGATTCTGCATCCAACCGTTCAACCCTATCCACCAAATTTTCATTTTCTTTACTGAGCAAACTCAACTCTATCCGAAGCTTATCCACTTCTTCACATGCACGACAATGCTCTAAAGAAAGCATCTCCAGTTTTGACTTCAAGATCTGCAGGACAAAATTAGTTAGCTTTGCATACCAGAACAAGAAGTGAAAGTGCGATATAACTGACCTCTTGCGAGCTTTTACTTTGATCGTCGGCCATTCTTAGTTCATTCCGTAGTTGTTCATTCTCCGATGATTTCTCCATCCTGTAGAAGGATTATGATAAGAGATATATATTTTAATCGTTTCTGTCCAGAAAAATGTCTCTTTCATAAAGTTTTGTAGGACCCCTCGCCCAGCCAACCCAAACACACCTATCAAACAAAACCAACCAAAGCCAGCCCAAATGGCAAAAAAACGAGTGTGTGGATCTTTTTTTTTGGGAGGTGGGGGAGAGGATGGAGAAGTTGCAGAACAAAATAGATTACAAGAGAAAGAGGGGGAGAAGAAAAAAATACTACAATCTAGGATAAAATATTTAATACCTGTGAAAATACAGCTCAACATACCTATGCAACAGAAATGGGAACACATAACAACCAGAACAATAGGAAAAACTGCTGAGCCAACTACCATTAGGTTGCAGCATAATCACAAAAGAACTAAGTATTCCTCAGCATCTTTCACCTCTACCAAGAAAAGTTACATCTTTTAATGTAAATAAGAACATAGAAGGAGTGAAAGAAGATCCAATTTCCATTTTCATATTTGCACATAGACGACCAAATTATAAGATCAAAAATTAAAGGAATTCTCCACAGTATTCTTAAGAACTTCCCAAGAATGCAGGGGTTATAGGAAACTAAATAAAATCCATGGCTGAGTATCATTGCTGGAAACCAAAATGGTCAGACAAACCTGGACTTTATCTCCAACTTTGCAGTTTCCTCTGAAATTTTCAATTTTTCCCCAAGGACCTTGCATTCTTCTCTACAGGACTCCAGTTCATTTCTCACCTTACAATTTAACATATTAACTATCAAGATATGAAGGTATCATTTTATAAATAATAGAGCAACTAACAGATTGGACTTCAAACATGATAGAATAAATATTGGTTGCACAAAACCTTTAACGTCAAAATAATAAACAATTTTGTACGGGCCTGACAATTTAAAAAATATTATGCATCCAAAAAGAAGCAAAAAAAATGTGTGAAAAATATTAATTCAAACAACTGAGTCATTAGCATATCCATACCATGTTTTAAGTAGTATCCTTTTGAAGTTCATACATACAAGGGTTATTCTTCATATAAGGGTTATGATCATTTATACCCTATATGCATGCCATTCCGTCGAGCCCATCTACGCTCACATGTTTTTAGTGGTCCATAGAAATATAAGTACTTCACATCTCATAAACATGCATGTTAGATATGTTAAAACCAACTAGCAATGAATGGAGGGAGCCACAAGGCTCATTTACAAGTTTAGGAGCCACTGTTACACTGATATAGGACAAGCTCTAACACCTCCTTGCATGTGTCCCCCACTCGCACATGAAGAAATAGACAAAAAGACCAAAAGACTTAACAAGAGACACAATGTTGTGCACATCAAGCACAAACATACTGGGAACCCAATACAAAATCAATGACACTGAAACAGGAGTAATTCCAAAAACCTCCTGAAACCTAAATCTAATACCATGTTAAAGCATCTGCCTAAAAACCAATTGACAATGGATGGAAAGCTCCAGAAGGCTGATATTATAGTTTCAGAAGTGTCATTATACCATTGTGGGACGAGTTTAACAATATCTATAGAGAAGGCATAGAAAAATTGCATAGCAATTCCCATATTTTTAAGTGGACAGCCACCGATTTTTTCCCATTTTGTTTAACCAGAATGATTAGCGGGTACCTAGAAACTTCGTCAACAACATGCTACTGAGGATTTGGAATTTTTTCATGGGTTTAAGTCTCAAAAGAATATTAGAAACCTTAACTATAATTCCAATCGAATGAACTGAGGGAGTTCAAATATGATCCGTAGACGTGAATTATGAACTTTTAAGCAGAATTGCTCACAATATCATACAGGATCCATATGTATCAATAGAGTGAGTAAATGAAGTATTGGAGTAGAATTATTGTAGGAGAGCACATGTAAAGTCCAAGAAATTCCACTTTCTGAGAGCACTTTCTCACCTTTGTGGTGTAAAGATTTTGATAACTGGATACTTTCCACATAACAATTAATCCAATACACACACATAGGAGATGAATCCCATCCCCCCTCTTTTCACTAATTATGTTATTTATTGGTTGTGCCAAGCACTTAGCCTCTTGGTATGGCAGGAAAATAAGTGGGCAAGCAAGATGTGTGCTGAGCGCATCCAACATGGCCATCCTAGTTCCTTGAGGAAGCTGGTGGTCTGGATCAGACAAGTGGAAAACACAACGGTGCACTATTCAGATTGGGAACAACAAACAGCTACATGGTTTCACAGGGTGTCACTTCTGGAGATACTCTATACAAGCAGTTCTCAAATAACAACTGATGCATTTGGCAGCAGGTGGCATTGAATTCTAAAAATAACTCCAGGGCAGTTGCATCCTTAGTCAAGACATGTGGAACAGAAAACTTTAGAACTGTGCCTGATTGTTATAAATGTGCAGTCTTAATCTTTGCAGAGAAGCAACATCAACTAGTTCTCCATGTTCTAACTTGGTAGAGAATAAGAAGGATAAGCCATTTTAGCCAGAATCTCCCTGCAGCTTTGATTTTTTTTGTTTAATCTTTCCCCTTCCCACATTCCTTTTTTAAAAAATAAAAAATAAATAAAATTATGTGGCCTACCTTCCTTAACTGATTGAAATCAACTCAGAGTAAATGATGGTAGACTCCTTGAAGTAATGATTGGTTTCAAGCATAACATCATCTTTTGGAAAACAATAAGGTCTGATTAATGTCCATAAAATCAGAGAAAATAGTAAAACCTTTCCAAAAAAATATGCGGATCAACTTCAACAACTACTATGAGGATGGATTTGCCAGTTACCTCCGACATTCCATTTGATAAAAAGGCAGTCTCAGCATTATATAATTTTGTGCTATCTTCAATGGCTTCAATGGAAGCTTTCTCCTTAGCAGACCATATCGCCTTTTCCTCCTCCATTGCCAAAAGGGCATCAGTAAGTTGCTGCAGAACAAAAAAATTGATTCAACAACCAACACTACACTTGGGAATGCAAAATAAAGAACAAATGCTTTTGTTACAACATGTTCCAACAGTGAGTTACCAATGCCAGATCTTCCTTTTCTTCTGCCAACACCTTAATAGAGGTCTCCAACTTCAGATTGTAGGATACAGATTCTTCTAAACTGGATCTCTGAAATGATGAAAGAGGAATGTATATATATATATACATGGATGTTGCTTCACAATGAAACCATGCTAATCTTATCAAATTCAACTGGGACATTTAATTAGAAATGAATAGTTTGGAAAACAGAAAATGTCAGGTGAACTCAAAAAAGCTTACAAGGCGTAACACTTCTTCCTGCCACTTATTCAATTCTGAGTTTGTAATAATCAACTTGTCAGACAAGGTCTGCAACTCTGAAGCCAAACTCTCAGTTCTAGATATAGCTTCTTCCTTTTCCCCATGTGTAGCTGCTAGTTCTTCTTCCAAAGAAGCAATAGTTGTCTCCATCTCAAATGCAAGCACTTCCAGCTTCTTGTAATCTTCCTGAACAACAAAAAAAAAAAAGCAAAACAAAAATTTACAACTGAAGCCTTCCATTTGTTCAGAACAAAAGTCACAAAGCAGTCAAGAGGAAATAGAGCAGCCAAACTGCTAACAAAGGAAACTTTTAATTGAAAAGAAAACTCTTCTACTCGTCAAACAGAATACAATCTGAAGATAACATGGCAAAAATAGAGTGGCAAAACCAGACATGACTCATGAGAGAAACAAAATACGAATAAGGAGCAAAAGGAATAAATATCTAACGAACACAAGTACATTTAAGGTTATTACATGTCCCAATGTGCCATTAAAGATATTACTGTTAGACATGCTTTAACAACTGGTAGCAAACTATTAATGTACTGATGGCTGACATGGTTGAATAATCAAATTTAAGTGTCAAGCTAGTTTACATCTGTGGCAATGAACGTACAATCCAGCCAAAGGCAATTGTTTATGAATTCAATATGTAGTTGCAAGTATCAGTATTGGGTAAAATGGTGCATACAAGAAACATGGTTGGAAAACAAACAGAAGTAGACAAATGAAGTAGATCTGTGTTATATGGAAAATATCTCGGCATAATTAGTAAGTGAACTTTTTTAACTAACCCAAAACTGTAAAATTAAATATGTTGCTTGTATGTGAAAACCCCAAATCAAAGTTACATGGACTATCCAACATCTGGCATACGGAAAGGGAATGCGCTAGGGGTCTACTTCTATAAAATTCGTAATTAGACAGTATGGAGCTCCATTATATGCAACAGCATTTTTTTGCTGCAGTAGATGATTAATGAAAAATTTGTACTGAAAGAATCTACAAGTTTATATTTATCAAGAAAATTTGTTACATTGGACATAAATTATAAAAAATGTCTCAAAAGCTAGGCAGTGTACCATGTTCTAAAACATGCATTCCAAAAAACAATTTACTGGATAGTAGTATTGGGAATAAATATGTTTCAAACATAACTCATCTTTAGGTTTGTGTCTTGCTGACTCCAAGGAGCTGAACTTATGAGTAAATGCTATTCAAAAATTGGTAATAAAAACTCTTAACGTATTCAAACACTTCCTATATTTGGGGGTTAATTATCCATAGAACAAGGAGATTGGAGGTTAAACATAGAATTAAAGTAGGATGGGCTAGACGGAGGATTGCATCTATCATAGTATGTGAACGACAAATACTTCTTTTAAGTTAAAAAGTAAGTTTCACAAGGCAATCATTGGACTAAGATGCTGTATGGTATGAAATACTGAGCAATTGTGAAATGACAAGGTCAAAATTAGTGGCAGAAGCAAGGATGTCAAGACGGATGCGTGACATAATTGGAAAGGATAGAATTAGGACTGTATATTTGTGAAACGGTACAAGTAACAATAATTGGAGATAAATTTAGAAAGAATCGGCTTAGGGTGGTCCGGAGATGTATATAGAAGAACCATAACTGCACCAATGAGAATTATGTGACACCTATGGAAGGCAATGAGAGGGATAGAGGAGGGCCATTCAATGGGTAGATATTGACAGAAATTAACTTTGAATGAAATAGTACAAAAGGGTATGATAGCTTGGGATATCACAGAAAATATGACACTTGATAAAGCACCATAGGAATAAGATTGATACAGCCGATCCCAAATAAATGGAACAAGGCTTAGTTGGGTTGTTGAGTTGAATAAAAGTACTAGAATTTCATCCCAGGCTGTTCAAACTCCCTGAGTCTAATAGATAGTTTCGTATTTTAGTTTCTTTGATGCTTGAAAAGGTAAATTTGAGTCATTTGACTACTATAAATGTTCAAGATAAGACCCTTAATGAACATTATTTAGATCTTAAAAATCAAATAACCAAGTTATATCCATCAAAATAGAAAAATGATATTATAAAATTTTCAAAATTTATATTGGCTACCCACACCCAGTCTTCATGATCATTATTAATTAAAACAATGCATGAGAACAAATTACAATATAATTGGCAATACAACCCTCAAATAGGAATCTATGTGAAATGTCATTCTCAAGAGAAAGCACCATCCTACGCTAGTTTTGATTTCTGAGAGCTTTCCCTTGAAGCCACACAAAAGTGCCTTTCTGCATAAGGGGAGTATATGAGGACCCACCACAAATGTTGCCACATTTCAGCAGTAAATCTCTCATGGTCTTCTCGCTTTAGTTAACTGGGTCCATCCCACTACCCCAGGTATCCAGGCTGATGCTAATTATCTAACTCTACAAGTTTAGCATTTGGACCCAGAAGGGGCTAACTGGAGTCTTCCTCCCTCGCCTATCAGTCTTGTATAAAATAACAATGCAGGAAGAAATTTACAAAGCCTTTTAAGTGTTTTATCTAAACCTATTGATCATCACCTGCATTGTCTGCTCAATGGATGTATTAAGACCCTTTGCTTTTTTTGAATCGAATATATTAGAACCCCTTTCAAAAACTGAATCCCGCCTTTTCCCGGCAATTGAGTCGCGTTTACTGATATCACGTTCAAGAATAACCTTCTGGCCATGCAACTGCTTTAGTTCTCTCTCAGCACATGCTTTTTCACCCTGCATCAGTGGAAGTATGTGAGGGATACATGTTACGTTAATTGCAAACGCAAGAAAAAAAAAAACATAAAACCTCTAGTTTTGTCTTCTCCTGAATGGCATTCCTAAGCTTGAACTCTGTCTCTCTCAACTTTGTTTTTGTTTTCTCGAGATCTTTTCTCATATTTTCCTTCTCTCTAGCCGAGGAACTGGATGATAAACATGATATTTCTTTTTCGAGAGCCTGAATTTGAATAAGGAATTCTGATTTTTCCAGTTCATGCTGTTGGTGAAGTTCCTGCAAGAAAATTGGCCATGTCAAAAGGGCATATATAAAAACATACAATATGGATAAGAGAAAAGTTAACATACAGTCAGTTCCTTCGTCGAATTTTGAACATTCAGACTTAATTCTTGTATCTGACTCTGAAGATCAATGGATTGATTGTACAGAAGAAGCTACATTTCAATAGTCAGACAATGGTACAGGGTCAGAAGTGGTTTTAGAATGATCAAAATCACTCATACTAGCGGTGGTGTCAAAACCACACCTTCTCATTCTCAAGGAGATTTACTTTGTGCCTCGTGCCAGACTGTAACTTCTCATGGTCATGAAGTATCGATTTTGTTTGCACAGAATTTTGGAAAGCCAAAGACTTAAGATCCTGTACTAGAACAGAGAATCAATAAATTTTAGGAGGTCAAGCGGTGATAAAAAAGACTAGCCATCTCACAAACATTAGAGTAATATGCTTACCTATACACTGAAATACATACATATATATATATTCCCAAACTAAAGAGTAAAACTTTATAGTAGGTACTCAAAAATGCTAAAAAGAACTCACAGCAAACAGGTCTAATGTGGTAGAGAAACTATGGAAAAGTTCGTCCACAAATGAAGAGATTCTTGAATTTTCAGTTTCCAACATAATGTCATGGACTTCCGCTAATAGCTTGGTCAAGGATTCAAAATTCTCCTAGAGAAATTTAGCAAACCATGAGTTTAACAGGAAGCTTGGATAAAGAAACAGTGCATAAAACTTGCTACAATTACTAAAAAGCTCATAATTACCACCAGATAGTTTAAGAATAAGCAGAAAATACATACATCAGCCAATTTGAGAGATTCCACAGGTGTGAGTTGTTCACGAGCCATCTTGG
Source organism: Ilex aquifolium (assembly GCA_951799425.1). Lineage (NCBI taxonomy): Eukaryota > Viridiplantae > Streptophyta > Magnoliopsida > Aquifoliales > Aquifoliaceae > Ilex > Ilex aquifolium. The sequence continues at coordinate 3,805,554 of OX637405.1, read as the reverse complement.
CCTCCTCCCGTGCATTCAATAGCTCTTCATAGAGCTAAGACAAATAAATGATACACTTGTTAAAGTACCACAAAAAGAACTGATATGAAATAGCAATAACATGCCGTTTCGGGTTGTGTGATCCAAAACAAAGATAGGAGAGGTTTCAATTGTTTTCCTTCTGTGTTTAGCCTACATACAGGACAGGATTCTGAGAAATCAAAAGATCAAAGAGAATAAATATTAAAACCAAACAACACTACACAAGGAGGTGACATAATTCCGATTTTCTTTCTGATTTGGTCCACAGCAGATGATAAAGATTGCCAAACCCAGTTTCGCCCTGTTTAACCAAGGGAGCATGGAGAGATGGAGTAGGTACACATCTAAACATTGACATCATTTTGCATAAACTAACTGTCTCATAATTAAACTCACAACCTTGAAGATGAAATAATTAAAACAACAATTAAAGTGATGAATGGAGAAACTTTGGGTATCCAATTCCAAGAGGTAGATGAATTGCATTGATTTAAAAGAAGGAGAAGAAGAAAGGAAAAAGAAGATGTAGAGCTGCAGTGTTCAACTTCCCTAATGACTAGCCCTGTTCATCTGATTTTGGTTCATAATTGATAAAGCACTCCATGAATTAATATGCATCTATATGCTGGAATGGCACAGGAAACTAGAGCTTCGATGAGTCAAACCATGATTACCTCTTCATACTTCTCCATGGCACATATATTCTGCTCGGTCGCTAACTCAACAACACAATCCAAATTTTGTTGGCTTGAAGATTTCTCCATCTCCAACATTGTTATCTGGAAAACATAGAATCGACAAATTTGAAGTATTGCAATAACGAGAGTCAGAAATTCATGAAAGAAGAAATAATTAAATGATTATCCAATTCAACCCCTCCCCACTAGAAAAATTAACAAAAAGGAAGATGAACAAGCAAGAAATTAATAGAAAGAAAGCATGATGCATGAATGAAGAGGAAAACCTTTTCTTGAAGTTGCTTAATCACAAGAATAGCCTCCGACTCCCTTAGACTTTTGTTTGTGTTCTGTTGAATGATAATTTTGTCAACTTGACATAGTGAATTGTCTTCATATTTCACATCCGGACAAAAATCAACCTCTGCAAGCTTTCTTGTTAAGTAGTCAATTTGTATCTCACTCATGGTTCTCTGTAACTCAAAAAAGATAACTATTAGAGAGTGGACCAAGTGGCATACAAGTTTCATACAGAAAAAAGGGCAATATAGGAACTATAACCTCAGTTTCATATTTCAATAGCAAATCCTCAAATTCTGCTCGCATTTCTGCCAATTCATTGTTCTCCTGCCAAAGAAACAATGACTACATTTCCAAAACTTTATAAACAGATGAAAAGAAAAAGAGCATAGTACAACCACTGGTATGCTTTTCTTCCTGGATGACACTTTTCTCCTACTAGTAACATGCAGCAAGGCACTTGGATTGGGAAGAGCACAGTCTTCAAATGTATTGTTTTTACAATCTTCCTGTTGCTTGCAAGAGTCATCGATGCTAGCTTCATATTCTAGTTCTTCAAAAGGAAGAAGTGGTCCTATATGGCGCTCAGCTCGCATGGGTTTCACAGCAGAAACGTTTTCTTGCACAGTGGAATACAACTATAGCAACAAGGAAGAACATTTATTTGTTATATTGACATCAAATACTGCATATTCTAAAATGTGCATAGAAATGCATGTTAGAAGACTATTGTCTGTACTCAAAATCATCTATAGAATTTGCTATATGTTATTTCTTGCATAGATAAGGCAACAAAGCCAGCACAAAGAAATACACAAACCTTGTAGAAATCAGGGTTTCAAATTTGTTAAAATAGAATACAATATTAAATTTAACAGTCTGCTTACAGAAATTTCTACAATAATGCTCCACTTCTAACAATATTTTTTGTAAATTTTCAATGACAGTTTAGTTGAACTCAACAAAGCTTTAAATCCCACGAACTTAAGGCAGATGCATAAATCCTATTCCACCATTCAACTCTTCAATTACAATCATATACTCATTATATACTATAAGCCAACTGCCAACATATCTTTTTTTTAATGTATTGAATCACATTGGTTTATCCATTCCTGAGTCCTTGTGACACTCTTAACTCGAATCAAATGAATCTGAATGGCCCTTTGGACATAAGAAAGAAAAATGATGGTCGAACTGGTAGTGGATCAATAAGACGAACTTTAATCAGGTCAATTTTTAGAGGATCTGGGATAGCTAGTCTAGACCAAACCCCTTTGTTAAATGACAAAGCACTATACTGTTGTTTCAAAGGGCTACCTTGGTCAATCGCATTTCTTCTATGCATCTATAAAGTAACTAAAAGTGGATTCATCTACAAACTTTCAAGGAGGCGGCAAGGCAAACAAATGGAGACCAAAGGTTCACAGTGGGAATCAAGCATTCAGGTCATCAGCAAGACTAGAATATTTCTACTATATTTGACGGATAAAAAAAAAGACACCAAAAACTACCATAGATAAATGGGAAAAGTCAACAATGTGAAAGGTAGATATCCTGTGATATCAAAAAAGAAGAGCAGAAGATTGACAGCTACCTCCAAAACAGATTGAAAAAAAAAAACCCTACATCTGAGAGGAATAGATGCCTCCAGTCTACCCCACTTCCCGCTAGTACTCAAGGAGGGAATAACTGGCCCATATGATAAGCTCCCAACTTAGCCAAAGGATCTGGTTGATTGCTGCAGGAAGCCTTCTTTTTGTCGGCAGTGCTGTGAGCGTCTCGAAAATGCCTCCACTTGTGAAGTTTCCCAAATTCCCGAGGGAGCCAACATAAAAGCCGAATTTAATTTTCCCCCTTCGGTGAAGACATCCAAACAGCAAAGTTAAAAGTACTTAAAGTGCAATGAAACATAGCAAACCAATAGCACAAACTTATGCTCAAAGGCACTCTCAAAAATATGCTGAATTGCGTGGTCACAAAGACAAGTAAAAGAAACCTCCCCAAAAGATCTCCTCCAGAGAAAACAACTCTTCAACATCCTGCTATTCCTTCCTCCACAAGCAACCAAGATTACAGCAATCATGGAATCGACAAAGAGTCTTTACTTTCCACCTGTCCCAAAACTTCCAAACAAGTTGCTTCCCCGTTATAATTTTAACCTTGCAAGAATCAACTCTTCTCCCTGGAGCTTGTCCATATAAGCTCAAACAATCCCCATTTTCAAACTTAAGCTACAACTATAAGCTATTCCAAAGCTTCTTCCCTCGCTTGTTCCTTATAAGTGCTTCCAAGTTAATATCACTAATCAATTCCTTAGTAAACCTGAATACCATGGATGCAACAATTGGAGAACAATATGTATCTTGCCAGCATTCTGCTCAATGAACCTTACACTTTTTGGACGAGAAGATTTCACTATGATTACCAAAAGATGTGTGCCTGCTTGTATGCATCAGTAAGTGATCTACAATTTTGTGCAGTATGAATGGTGAATCGATACCCATGTAAAAATTAAATCTTACCTCCCTCAAAGTTTCCTTGGAAAGATTGCCAGGGCACCATGTATCACGCCTCTTCTCCTACAGTACATAAAAAAGAAAATCCAAGTCAAACACAAGATAAAGGGCAAAAGAGAGAGAGAGAGAGGACAAAGAAGGGTCTAAGAAAAAAGCATGGATCATATGATAGTAATGCCACGAACTTTCAGAAAGCATTATTTGTCATGTCTCAACACTGAAGTATAAGTAAAAACAATCAATGCAACAAACAAGGGGGAAAAAAGATCTCTTCAACAAGCATACAGAAGCTTGGGTTGGTCATACTAACCCTTGAAATATGCAAAATTTCTCATATGCTAGAAGAATTGGTCCAATATATAAGCGAAAAACAACTTAGGCATGTATCATAAAGATCACTCATCTTCACAAGAATTTGACATGATGTGATATCTCTGAAAGATCACATTTATACTAACATTGACACGTTTTCGGTCGTGCCCCCATGTTGATTTTCGAAAAGATGCACAGGAATACAGTTTGACCTAAAGCAAATGTTCATCATGTAGCCAGGGCATTTATTTTATTGGGTATTCTCCTCCTCTTCGAATTCCAAATACCAAATTCAAACCAGCAAGCACAGGATCAAACAATTCTTTCTTTTTAACAATCCATTGGAACTTTTTTGTCTTATAAGCCTTCCCTACCGATATAGATTCTAAAGATCATTACAAAACAAGGTTCGATAATAATACCAATGTGAATTTAACCACCGATTTGAACCCCAAAAACCCTATGTTACAAGCTTAGTTCTTTCTTCCTTAGAAGATTCAATCTAACAAACCTCAAACTCCAAAAGATTCAAATTAGTGTTCATTGATACTACTCATAGCACCAGGAACAGCCTCAACTTCTTTTCTCTCAATCCATCAAAGAAAAAAAAGAAATTTCTGTTGTCTTTGCTTCTGCAGTATGCTCCATATCTTTCCAGCTTTTGATATTCTTTTGGCATTAGTTCTTCAAGGCAAATAAGCATACCCCTGCTCAGGCACATAATGGCACAGTGACCTTCACAACCACATTAACACAGCAGTCCAACAAAATCAACTTAGTTCTATCAATGACCATAGCCAAAGAACCTTTCATTTGTTATTTTAACAGGAACATAAACAGCCTGAAAATTGCTACCCTTGCATAATGGTTTGATTCTGGAGAAAACACCTTAGTATGCAAGCTTTCCTCATCCTTCATAAGAAGAAAGCATTCTTTCATCTTCAACTTTATCCCTGCCCATATGTATGATAATGTTTGGTTGATCTGACAGAGTTAGTGCAAACGTTGAAGCAATCAACAAAGGTAGTCCCGATTCGATTTTGCATTAAGAATCCTTTAATAATCATTCTCGATTCCTTAATTTTCATAGGTGTGCCTCAGCACGGTGAAAATCATGTGCATGCATCCTCTTCATTTGTAACACTAACACTTTGAAGAATATTGTCACACTTTAATATTTCTAGAAGTTCATGATTTTGAAATTAGTATCCATGCCTACTTTCTTACTACGAATGCCAATTGGCCATTGACTTTGAAAAGTTCTCTGACTCGTTTTTAGGTTTTTATAGAGGCTATAAGTAAGCCTTATACATATAAACAGGACTAGAGAATACATAAATTTCGTTATTTTTTTGGCAGCGGTAAGGTTTCTCCATTGTTACACGGGCGTCAAGGGTTTAAGTCACCAAAACAACCACTTCGCATGTGGAGTTAAGACTAAATCCATCTTGTTAAGAGAGCTTCTATCCCACATCGAATAATTAGCACTACCAGGGTTGGTTTATATACTTGAGGGCCACTCGACCCATTGCCAATTGGTCGTGGGTTGGATGCTCTAACATGGAATTAGAGTTGGGCCTCAGGTTGTCAATAGGCCAATTCTCTTACCTTTTTGAATTTCCCGATATGCATAGTTATTTTGTTTGTTTGTTAAGCTCGCATGGGAGCCTAGGTCCCACAAGAGGGAGGATGCTAGGAAAGCTTGTATCCCGCATTGAATAATTTTAGGACCACCAAGGTTGGTTTATATACTTGAGAGACCACTCAACCCTTTACCAATTGGTCACGAGTTGTATGCTCAAGCACTAGGCCGTCCACTACTACCAACAATTACTATTTCTATCCAGTTGTGACAGGGTGACAGCCAATAATGGTTACACTCTCTCTCTCTCTCTCTCTCTCTCTCTCTCTCTCTCTCTCTCTCTCTCTCTCTCCCTCCTTATTCTTCTTTCTAAATTATTAATATTGAAGCTTTTATCACAATAATCTTTGCATTTTTCTTACTTTAGACCAGATATATTTAAAGAACATGTAAATACATACGCATGGACATTAAGCTTCTTTCACAAACAAACCCGATCATCATAAAGGTTACAAAAAAGAAATCTAATGCTCTTACGGTTTTCTATTTCTTTTTTCTTTCTCAAATAGATAGCCAGACTCTAGCTAACTATTTTTGCATTTGGCTCCTTGTTAACTTCACTGAAATACACAGATATTGACTGTAAAAACACAGAGCAAGCTTATGCTCCATCTTTACACAAAAATAAGCATCTCCAATTTGTATTAAGCAAAGATTAAAAAAGGACGAGATTACAAGAGAAAGTAGAGATCTATAAGTAAAACATAATTATAAGTGCTTGAAAATCAAATTTATAAGAAAAAACAGATATCCATTGAAAAGAATGGCTTTCATAGTTAATACCTTCTTGTGATGATTGCGACTCTCGTCCCTATTTGAACACAATACCATTGAACTTAAGTTCTCAATTTTCTTAGCTTGCTCTTGTAATCTCTTTTCCCATTCAGCTTGGGCTTTCTTTTCTTCCTCCAACTCCAAAGCCATTCGTTCCCTCTCCAGTTCAGTCTGCACAGGAAGTGTTAAAACCTCTAAAATCCAGATAGCTGGTTCTTCATATAGTAATTCACAAATCACGTGATTGTCAGACCTGTAATAATGTATTCCGGAGATTGAGAATCTCCTCTCCCAGATGTTCTGAATGGGAACCCTTTACCAGAAACAAGATACAATTAAAAATGGTGATACTTCAAAGACTGTCATTCCGAGTTAAGACCACCAACATAAATAAATATATAGGCCCACCTGCAATTTGGCCCGAAGCTCCTCAATCTCTTTCTTCTGACGCTTTAGCAAAGCTGCATCTGTCAAAATCTGTCATGACAATGTCAACTAGATCAAATTTCAAGAGAGAATATTACAAATGCAATTAGGCAGTAGAAAGGATTGCTGAAAATAATTGAGAAAATATGCAAAAGTACAATTACGTAGGAAATGTAAATTGGTATAGAGCAAAACCTCATTAACATGAACACAATTGGTGACACGTAGCGCTCTGCTTGCAAATTGAAGACTACTCTTAGTCTCATCGGCATGAATCTAGATCAAATAAGAAATGCATAAGCAAGTAAAAGAGAAAATACTTCTATAAATGAGCACAGTTTGAAGATATCGAGTGGCAAGGCATTGAATTCATGCCACTGTGGTCGTCACAAATCGATTTTGGGTTTCCACAAACCACAGATCTCTAGCATGTCCTCGGGGTCCTTGTAAGAATTGTTAAACCATACTAAAGAATCATAACAATGGTTATTTTAGAAAATAAGGAGTGTTGAACACCCACCATAGGTTGATATCATACAATGGGCCAAAAACGACAAGATATCAATACTGGGATCTCATACTGACACTATGTATGCACTAGTGTCCCGCAATTCTAACAGGCAATTCTAGCATAGACTAGCTTGAGAAATTCAGTCATAAAAAAATTTCAATTCTATTAGTTGGCTTTTCTACCCAGTGCAATCCACAACAAGAAGAAACTAGGGTTTACCCCTGGTCTTGTCACATTACATATAGTACCACTGCTTAAAGTAACATGACGGTTTCAACCTTGGCCAGATTCCACAATAAGAACTAAAACATAGCATAGAAAAAGGGAATGGATAATCAGTTCATTTCCAGATGTTTAAATGACACTTGGTTTTTAGCAAAATTATATTTAGAAGAAAAATGACCAATGGTTGCAGAGAGCAAAATAATAAACACCATTTCACAAACAAGTTATTAAGGAAGACACAAATGTATAACCTTGAGAAATCTGTAGCACCATGGCCAGTTTTTTAATAGTCATTGAGCAGGCACAAATACTTGGCAGCATACCTTGTTCATTATTTTAGTTAACTTTTCAAAGTTGTGCAACTACCTTGGAATACTTACATAACCTGAAAACATTTGAGGTTATCATACAATGATGCTATCAAGCTTGTTAATATATTAACCAAACCAAAAAAGATGAAAACTTTCTAAAGTTTCTCCGTTTCCTGCTTTTGCCTTTTTGTGTCCACTTACAAACAGAATAGGTCTGATAATTATACATCTTCAATAAACAGTATCATGAAATTATCATGGGAAACCACACGAAAGCCTACGATATATGGCTCATTGCTAAAGCAAAATGTAGGTTGTTGCCATTCAGAATTATTCCACTAATACTTGGAAAACAATAGTGGAAAAAAAGTATTCAGTTATCGCTACTGATTCTATATGACCTTTTTTCACTTAACATAGACTTGCAGGGTTTCCAGGCAAATCCCAAAGATCTTTATGTAAAACTTTACAACCTGCCCATCACTAAGCCAACTAGTTATTAAAACTCACATGACAAAGCCAAGCCTAATTGTTCATTAGGTGATGGATCAATAGACCAAAAGAAACCTTCAAGCAACAAACCATGTGTTTATAACTACACCGAAGTATAATCCATCAGCCTCCATTTTTGGACCCTCTTTGAGGATGCGGAAGGCTAAAATGCCTATAAAGATGCAGGTTTTTTCATGGACAATTGCTCAAGGAAGGATTACAACATGTGATTGATTCGAAGGAGAAGTTCATATGCTTATTTGTCTCCCCAATGTTAGATTATGTGTAGCCGTGTAGGAGATATAGCGACTAGCGAGAACATTGATCATGGTTTACTATATTGCCTATTGTTCTAAAGTTGTGGTATATTTTATTTAGGGAAGTGACAATGGGTTGGCTGAGTCACATGGGAGGGTGAGTCTTCCTTTTCTAGTCTTTTTCCTCGTCTCTATCGAATTTTCAGGTTTCATGAACATAATGTAGCTTCCTTAATTCGATCCTAATCTTCCAATATCTCATGGAATTTTGGGTTCCGTAGAAGCTTCAATGATAGGGAATGGTCGGAGTTGAAGGGCCTTCTTTCTTTACTTGATAGGGTTTTTATAACTCATGAAAATCCTTTCTTGAGTCTTTAATTGATGCGTCCTCTCTTCTGTTTTCTCTCCTTTGACGATGATTTGAAAAGCTAGAGGACTGTAAAAGTGCAAATCTTTGCATGGATAATTGCTCACAGAAAGATAAACACTTATGCAGTGCTTCTTTGAAGGAGACCATGGGCATGTCTTCTACCGCAATGGTGTATTTGGTGCAAACATGATAGCAAGAGCATCGATCATTTATTCTTACATTGTTCTATCGCATTCTCACTATGGAATAGACTACTTTGCATTATGGATATGTGTTGGGTGGCACCGAGATATGTGTATTCCATTTTATGCTTGGATGATATTAGAGGAAGAGTAAATCGACGTTGGAGAACAATTTGGTGCTCTGCGTGTTTTGCTGCTATTTGGGTTATTTGGTTGGAAAGGAATGTGAGGATTTTCCATGACAAGTGTGAGGAGGTTAAAGTCTTTGGGAAATGATTTATTTCTTGGCATCCTTTTGGGCATCGGTCACTAAAGATTTTGAGAATATACCCCTTTTCTACATTATCTCGAGTTGGTAAGCTTCATGTGATATGTGGTTTCAATTTTTTCCAAGTTGTATTTTTATGCTTTTTTTTGTTGATGCCTATTTGGTTTGGACAACTTCTCCACCTTTGCTTCGTCCCCTTTGTACTTTCTTTGAGCTTTTATGATTAATAAAATTATCATTTCATATCGAAAAAAAGGATTATGTGGCTTTGGAAATAGTAAAATGGCATCTATGTTTTGTGATTTTGTGGTTATGGTTATTCTATAGGTTGTATGATGGAAAAAAATGACAGAATCTTCTAAGAGAATTTTGAACATAGGGAATCTCTAAGAGGAAAGACTTAAATTCTTGGATTCTCTTTAAACATCAGTTACCAAAAAGTTCCAAGAGCTCCCTAATGCAATATATAAGATGCTTAAGAAAACACAAATTCAAAGACGTAAAACATAATGGAATTGGCTTGCCATGAAGACAAAGACCCTTATAGAACCTTGCATAATTATTTGAGTCTTATTTTTTAATTAATTTAAGTTAGTTTGCTGGCAATGTTAATTTATGTGCTTTTTATATTTTTTGAGTCATGGGGGATTTTGGTAATTTTCACATTTGTTAGTACGAGCCTTTTGGGTGGAATTTTAGGACCAGATATTTCTAGATATAGATTCCTTCTTCTAATCTGTGTTAGTTTCCTAATCTATATATAGTTTGAAGTCCTTGGAGTCTTTGGATGCCTAGTGTTTTCAGGATTAGGAAATACTTAGACCTCTATACATAGCTATGTGATGTTTTCAATAAGAAAAGAGAGATATTTTTCACAAATTTTTTGCAACTCTATGCTTTTGGATTGTGTGATGCAATTCAAACCCTAGGTGCGACACCTAAAAATCCCTAAGAGTGCTTCCTGGTCAAAATTACTGTTCAAGGCACTGCTCACAACTTCTAAGCAGTGCTGGTTTTTTCGAATCACTGTTGTCCTCCATCACTCCCTCTTTTCTCAATTCATCAACATTGAACTGCCTCGCTTGTGGCCAAAGTTGGTTTTAAGGCCCAGTTTTTTTTCTTCTCCTTCTTGTGAAAAGTTGGCTTCCTAGTCTATCAATTTTGTACTATTTTTATTGTTTTCTTCTAGAAGTAAAACATCATTTAATGTCCTAAAGAAAAACTACCCTGAAGTATGAAGTGAAATCATTCATATAACAAATAAAGGTTGTCAAACACCAACTTTGTTTTAAAGCAGTATCATATTTTGGTGAAGAGGAAGTAGCAAGGTTTCTAAACTAAATTAGAGCCATTTCGTTTCAAAAGATATTTGAGGGGAAAAACTTAGAATAATGAATAAGTTTCAGGCACAATGAAACCACACTTCATTAAACTAAATAAGACGTATGATAAATTGTCTCTGAGCTTCAAGCTTTAATATCAATGAGTGCAAGAACACAGATCGTTATGGTTCAATAGACTGGAATAGAAACATTGAATGACACATGCAGTCAACTCTAGAAGAACTAAAAATCATGGATGAAAAGAAACAATAAAGTATACATCTATTAACTATTTAACTCTCTTTGATTGCACTAATCCAAAAAAACATTTTAACATCCTACATGACTAAAAGAAGAAAAGACACATCCACAAAAAAATATTTCCATAGACAACTTTTGTGTTTCTCAACTAACTCCACTCTTAGTGAAAAAGAAAAATCTAAAATCTTACGCAACTAATTCTACATATTTGATTACTTAAAATCTATGTTACCCATGGTATGACATATGTAACACCATATATAAACTCTTTAAAATATGTTCTCACTCTTTTACATAGGATTCCACTCTAGTTACCAAGCATTGAAGATCCACCATGGAATTAAGTTGGTTCCTCAAAATCTTGTCAATTCTTATACTACTTATCCACAACTACCAATAGAGGGACTATCTAAAAATGGCACAACAAGCTTTAAAGATGACAGACTATGTCTGATAATCAGAATGGTTGAATTGTAATGGAGGTTGTTAAGTTTGGAGGATTAACATAATATGAGAGACAATATTAAGAGGGAAAACAGAGAGAGGTTAAAATCTTAACCTAGCTCTCATACATCACTTGTATTTATAGTTAACTCACAATAATAAGAATTACACATACATCCTCTTACTATTAACAATTTACACGTACTACCCTAATATTCTTAACACTCCCCCTCAAGTTGGACTATATATATCATATAATCCAAGCTTGGAACAAATCCCTGTAAGACATGTACGACTCAATGCTTTGGTAAACATATCTGCAAGCTGATCTTCAGATTTCACAAATGGAGTTGTAATTTCCCCAGCTATTATCTTGTCCCGAATAAAGTGACAATCAACCTCAATATGTTTGGTTCTCTCGTGAAACACCGGATTGGCAGCAATATGGATAGCTGTCTGGTTGTCACAGAACAACTGTAAAGGAAGTTGAACTGGAAACCCAATTTCCTGGAGAAAGTGTAGTAGCCAAGTCAACTCACTCGTCGTGTGCGCCATTGTCCTATACTCAGCCTCAGCACTGGATCTTGCTACCACAGTTTGTTTCTTACTTTTCCATGAGACAACGTTACCTCCTAAGAAGGTACAATATCCAGTGGTTGATCTCCGATCAGAAGGAGAGTCAGCCCAATCAGCATCTGAGAAACCTTTCACTCTAAGATGTCCATTGGCTCGATATAACAATCCAAGTCCTGGAGCACGTTTGAGATATCGCAGAATACGAGTAACTGCCTCCCAATGTGGTACTCTAGGACACCCCATGAACTGACTTACTATACTGACTGCATAAGAAATATCCGGTCGAGTAATAGTGAGATAATTAAGCTTCCCAACCAATCTGCGATACCGACCCGGATTCTCAAACAGTGCACCATCATCCATCAATAGTTTCTGATTCGGATCCATAGGAACATCAATAGGTCTGCCACCCAGCAAACCTGCTTCCTCTAACATGTCAAGCACATATTTCCTCTGGGATAAACAAATACCTTGTTTAGATCGAGCCACTTCAATACCCAAGAAATACCTGAGTTTTCCCAAATCCTTAGTGTGAAATCGATCCTGCAAGAATACTTTTAACTTGGCAATCCCCTCAGAATCATTTCCAGTAATCACAATATCATCTACATAGACTACCAATAGCACATATCCAGCATCTGTCTGTCTATGAAACACAGAATGATCTGTCTGACATCGAAGAAGACCAAACTCCAAAACTGCATCTGAAAACTTACCAAACCATGCCCTCGGTGACTGCTTCAAACCATACAAAGATTTCTTTAACCGACATACATTCTTACTATACTCCCCCTGAGCAGTAAACCCAGGTGGCTGCTCCATGTATACCTCTTCAACCAAGTCACCATGTAAGAAGGCATTCTTGACGTCTAACTGAAACAAGGGCCAATCAAGATTAGCAGCCAAAGAAATCAAGATACGAACAGAGGAAATTTTAGCAACAGGAGAGAAAGTCTCCTCATAATCAACACCATAAGTCTGAGTAAAGCCTTTTGCAACAAGCCGGGATTTGAGACGCTCCACAGAACCATCCGGATGAAACTTAACAGTATACACCCAACGACAACCAACAGTTCGTTTACCAGGAGGTAAAGGAACGAGATCCCACGTCCCATTATGATGTAAGGCATCCATCTCATCCTCCATAGCTGTCCTCCAACCCGGATCAGATAATGCATCCTGTAAACGCTTAGGAATAGATATAGTAGATAATTGAGAGGTAAAACAAGAGAAGACAGGAGATAAGGCATCATATGAAACAAAATGAGCAATGGGATGATTTGTAACACACGAACGAGTACCTTTTCGAAGAGCAATAGGTAGAGAGTCTAAATTACCTGATGGACCAGGATCAGCAGACGGCAAGGAAGACGGTACGGGCACCTCAGTCGATGGGCGAGGACGGCGAGAGTAAACACGGAGAGGTAAAGTAGATGGCAACACAGTGGGCAGCGGAATATCTGAAGTACATGGTGGTACAGGAGATGACCCAAAGTCCAGATCCAAAGGCTGAGAAGGTGCTGAAAAATATGGAACAGATTCCTCAAACGTGACATCGGCACTAGTAAAGTATCGTCGCAGAGAAGGACTGTAGCAACGATACCCCTTCTGTGTGCGGGAATAACCAAGAAATACACATTTGGTAGCTCGAGGGTCAAGTTTATCAAACCCAGGACTCAAATTGTGAACATAAAAAACACAGCCAAAAACCTTAGGTGGTAAGGAAAATAAAGGCTTATTAGGAAAAAGGACAGAATATGGACTTTGCCCATTTAACACAGAGGATGGCATACGGTTAATAAGATGACAAGCAGTAAGAACAGCATCACTCCAAAAATACCGGGGAATATTCATCTGGAATAACAAGGCACGGGTGACTTCCAACAAATGACGGTTTTTGCGTTCAGCAACACCGTTCTGTGGAGATGTGTAAGCACAAGAAGTCTGATGAATAATACCAGCTTTACTAAGATAAGCTGAAAAAGGATCAGATTCATATTCCCGAGCATTATCAGAACGTAAAATACGTATACGACAACCATACTGAGTTTTGATTTCCTTACGAAATGTTTCAAATATAGAGAATAATTCAGACCGAGCTTTCATAAAAAACAACCAAGTCACACGAGAATAATCATCCACAAATGACACAAAATAAGGATATTTATTAGATGAAATATTCTTTATTGGACCCCATACATCAGAATGGACCAACTCAAATGGACTAGACACACGATTATTGACTCTAGACTGAAATGACACACGGTGATGCTTACTAAGTTGACAAGCTTCACAAGACAAAGACGACACACAACGAAGACCAGGAACTTGACGCTTCAGATTCTGGAGAGAGGGATGTCCAAGACGACAATGCCACTGAAAGGGGGACAACGAGGTCTGTAGAGCCCGAGTAGGTGAGTCAAAATCAAAGTAATATAAGCCACCAGCTTCATGCCCCGTACCAATCTTCCTCTTCGTCTTGAGATCCTGAAAGACACAATAGGAAGGATAAAAGGTTACAGAACAATTAAGAGACCGAGTAATCTTGCTAATGGAAAGTAAACTAAACGGAAATTGAGGGACAAATAAGACAGAAGATAGGGACATATCAGTACTCAAGTGAGTAGTCCCCGAACCTGAAACTTTAGAACAAGTACCATTAGCAAGAGTAACACTACGAGTGGAAGTAGCAGACTGATAAGTAGAAAAAACATCAGACGCACCAGTCATGTGGTCAGAAGCGCCAGAATCTATGATCCAGGGACTGCGAGTGGAGGACAATAAACAAGTGAGAGCAATACCTGACTGGGCAAAAGTAGCAGTGGAGGGAGATGGAACAGCCTGTTGCTGGGATAAAAACTGGGCATACTCCTCTCGACCCAGTGTAATAGTAACCGACCCAGTATCTGGTGGAGCTGACCGAGCTATAGAAGCAACAACTGAGGTGTCATCCTGATAGGAAGCCTGATGAGCAGCACCAGAAGGTTTTCCATGTAAATCCCAACAAAAATCAACAGTGTGCCCTCCACGGCCACAATGAGTACAGGAACGAGGTCCACTACGGCCCCCACGACCACCCGTACGACCTCCTGTACGTCCTCGACTACCACGACCACCACGACCACCTCGATGACCATCACTGTGGCTACTAGGAACAACAAGAGCTGAGCGATCAGTGGGGGTACCATGATGGTTGCCTGAAGCAGACAACGTAGCACGCTGTACACGAGAGAACACCTCAAGTAGTGATGGAAGGCCAGAGCCACCCAAAATCTGAGAACGAATAGCCTCATATTCGGGTTTCAACCCTACTAGAAACCTAACAACACTCATGTCCTCATGTTGCTTCTTCCAAACTGCTGCATCAGTAGTAAACGGATGATAGGTCTTCATCTCCTCACAGACTCCCCGAATCTGAGAGTAATAATCCTCAACACTTAGAGTACTTTGTTCCAGCCGGAAGTACTCCTGACACACCTCATAAACTCGGGTAAAATTACCCGTACCAGAATACATAGTAGCCAAGTGATCCCATACCTCATTGGCAGTGTCAAGATAGAGCAAAGTAGAACAAATACTAGGCTCAATACTATTCAATAGTAAAGAAATGATTTGCGCGTCCTCTTGTTCCCACTGATCATACCCATGAGTATCTTCCTTGGGTTTTGGGTCCACCAGATACTTCTTAAATCCTTTGCCTCGAAGAAAGACTTGAGCGGATCGAGACCATAAAGTATAATTGGTCCCATTGAGTTTAACAGAGGTCAAAGGACCATTAATAATAGTCGGAGTAGAAGTAGGTGGCACAAATGGAGTAAGGGACCCACTATCTTGCTTAGGATCCATTATAGTTCAACAAATAGCAACTAAAAAACTGCTGGACCGCTGAACCGGGGGAAAGGGAGCTGCTGGACCGCTGAACCGGGCTGGAAAACCGGGCTGAAAGACTGAACCGGACCGGCTGGGGCTTCTGGACCACTGAACCGGACCTCTGAAGCACTGAACCGGACCTCTGAAGCTGCTGGACCGCTGAACCGGTCTGGAAAACAGGGCTGGAACACTGAACCGGTCTGGAAAACAGGGCTGGAACACTGAACCGGACCGGCTAGGGCTTCAGGATCACTGAACCGGACCGATGAACCTTCTGGACCGCTGAACCGGTCTGGAAAACCGGATTAGAACACTAAACCGGACCGGCTGGAGGTCCTGAACCGGACCACTGAACTGAACCGAAAATAGTTTAAGGTTCGGGCTTAACCCGATCTGACCCAGACCCGATCCAAACAGTCTTCGTCTTCTTCGATTAGGGTTCCAGGGGAGCCCTCTGGTCTCAACGGCGCTACACCACCACAGCACAGCCACACCACCACAGCACACCACCACCACACGCGATCAACCACAGTCGATCGTGACTGCACCTCGACAACCACACCACCACAGCACACCACCACAGTCGATCGTGACTGGAACCCCAGTCTCCGACTACGCGTCGACCACCACAACAGCGCGACACCACAACGACCACACCACCACAGCCACAACGGCTGTATCACCACCACCACTGTAGCACAGATACGCGAACAAGGACTGTATCACCACCACCACTGTAGCACAGATGTGAACAAGGACCGTATCACCACCACCACTGTAGCACAGATACGAACAACACCACCTCCAATTGAATTAATTTATTCAAAAAATATATTTAGGATTTTAAGTGCTCTGATACCATGTTAAGTTTGGAGGATTAACATAATATGAGAGACAATATTAAGAGGGAAAACAGAGAGAGGTTAAAATCTTAACCTAGCTCTCATACATCACTTGTATTTATAGTTAACTCACAATAATAAGAATTACACATACATCCTCTTACTATTAACAATTTACACGTACTACCCTAATATTCTTAACAGAGGTGAATAAGGAGGATTAGCTTGCTGAGTGCAAAAAAAAGTCGAATATCAAATCTTCAAAACAGAACTCAGATTATCCAGTTGATGAGCTCTCAATTTGCAACAAGTCCTCTCCAAGTACTCTTGTTTCAACAAGAAATCTAGGAGAAGAGACAAAACAGGAATTTCTCAATAACTAGTTTTGGAACAAAATGGGTTCCATGTCTTTGAACACATAGTACAAAGCACATATCACTTGGTAATAGTATGGCAATGACATTCAAGAGAAATGGAACTTTGAAATGTATTTCTTACCCCGGAAATGTGTTCTTCTATAATAAATGAAGCCTTAGTGAAAAAGAAATAAAATATAAGAGACCTTCAAATTCATTAATTGTATGTAGACGTTGACAACTGATAAACACAATAAGGTTAGTGCAGTTAACAATGTCATCTATTCCAAGATAACAGAAGGAAATATTTCAATCAAGTGTAAGATTTCCAAGAGTATAAAGTGTTACCTGTGCAAGCGTAATATTGCATATAATCGCTGTATTTGCATTTCCTCCGAGTGCAGGTTGCAATATACGTGTCAGTTTACTGTCCCGATAAGGAACATGACTCCTGCATCAGAAATTAAGTGATGCATATCAAATATAAAACTAAAATCTCATCAAACGTGTTTCCCAAAATAACTGTTAACCTACCCTTGGCTCTCAGCACCTTCACTTAATTTCTTTATCACGGTTCCAAGTGTCATCAGGCTTTTATTAATGTGGGAACCCTCTTTTAGACGAACACCTTCCGCGCCAGTCTTGGCAGCCCGCTCTGAACCAGCAAGGTCCACCAAATTCTGGAAATAGACAAATGTAACCAAACATGCAGGAATAAGAAACAAAAATGAGTTTACTATGCCTGCAGCAGATTTTACAATAGCAACAAATTAATCAGAAAAAGGACCATATTAAAAATCAAAGGGATAGCATACCAGAACAGATACACGAACAGCATCACATGAACTATTTCCATCTTCATCTTCAGTTTTGTCCCTACTCTCAATTATCTTTATAGCCAGATAAAGTTAGGCAGATGAACTCGCATATTCTAAAATTGTAGAAGATTTATATTGAATAGCAACCTACCATGCGAAAAATTGTATGCGACCTACTACTGTACAGATTCATATTTGTCTCTCCAATATGCCGATGAGCTGTGAATAAATTGTAAACAAATATCAAAAAATTACCTTTGGATGAGAGAGAGCAATGCTTGCTTGAAAACAAGAAGTAATGGAAATGTGATGACTTCAATACTTCATTGAGAAATTGGAAACATAAAACACCTGTGACAGCTAAAAATTTGGAATTGAACCTTAAAATGAGCAGTCCAAAAAAAAAAAACTTAAAATGAGGTGATGCATATGTTCAACAACAGTTGACATGTCAAAAAAAGCACAAGGGTAAAGCAGTGTGCGCCATAGACCATTGCACGTCTGAAGAAAAAGAAAAAGAAAATTTGGACCATTGCACTGTATTTCAAAAAAGGGAAGCATGGGAGGGGGTTATAGAATTGTTCAGCAACTTACATTCTCCAAACTCCATGAGTTCAAGGACTTGCTCAGGGGAGGCAACAATTTCTTCTCTTAAACCAGCTACAAATATTCCTCGCTTCACATATAAAGGAAATCAAAATGTAAGGACAATGACTATTCATCAACAAACCAATATAGGTTAAATAGGTGCTACCAGGTGATGATACAGTACCTCAAGGCTTTCATGGATCTGCAGCTTTCGGTGCTCTGGAACCAACAAATCATTTATCTCCTCATTATAGATCTCCATATAGGACATCCGTAGAAGGAACTCCCGATTCATTTCCTAAAATATTAAAAACTGATTAAACACTGCATCCCAACAATAATTGCCGAGAGAATACAGTACATAGACATTAGATAATCAGTATGTCCAGAACTCAATAATGTTGTTTGCAAAGATAGCTTAGTGAAATATTGGCTCTCAAAACCCAGAGATCAATGACTAATTTATAGTGATCAGACCAAAACTAGGATATTCACTTTGTTCTGTCCAGACCAGAAATCTCACACTAACCTAGAGAGTCCTGTAAATCATAAGCCAAAACTAATTCTAGGTCTTGCTCCTATGTCTAACTTAGTTACAAATCTCATTCCCGGTCTTCTTGTGATCCACGTTACCCACATTGTGGAACTCTTCTCTCCCTCTATTTCAGTAGTAGCCATATTTTCTAAGTACTGCTATATTTTGACCAAACAAACTAGCTTATTAAACGGCTATAACAATGACATTGTGAGGGACATAGGAAAAATGTTAATTAACCACAAAGTGCCAAAATGGAAATAATTACCTCTTGTATAATTCCAAACAAATCATGCACAGCCAGAGGGATGACTCCTGGTTCAGTAGAAGATCCTCGCATTGTAAATGTTTTTCCGCTATTAGTTTGTCCATAAGCAAAGACAGTACCTAAAGAGATCAAGTGTTGAGAGGCAAAGAGAGAGATAATGGTAAAATGCAGAACAAAAAAGTCAACAAGATTACACTGTTCAAGTATATTATATCTACATTTCCTATCAAAAAAAAGTAGCACACCCTCTTTAACAGCTTAATATTTTAAATAAGCCGATGGTTTAACATGCAATCAGAGAAGGAGACCTTGTGTTCAAATCCTGTCAGCACCATGTCTTGGCCCAAATTTTGACCCACACATGAGGAGGCGTGTTGAAGTATATGTTTTTTTGCGTTCCACCCTTTTTAACAGTTTGAGTTTTTAGATGAGTTGGTGATTTAATATATACATATAAAACTAAGCTAGTACAGATTACATTCCCAAAGTCGAACAGAAGTTCCCATTCTCGAATAATCATAGGATTCACATATAACACCACAGTCCTAAACAACAACAGAGAAAAACAAGTTCATGTGATTATGGCCAAATGTTCTTCAAGAAGATAAATAGCAACACCTTTTATAGAGAAAAACTTATTGGAAGGATATAGTATAACTGCAACTAGTCCAAAAAGACACATATAATGGTAATAAATGCAAATCATAAGGTCTTATGTATGAAACAAGAGTATTCCACATTTCACTTGCCCTTTGAGTAGATAACAAAGTGTGATGCAACAAAAGATTAAACAATTCGCAACAATTAAGGCAATCATCCCTTTACAAAGTAATGGTTTCCCCATAAGAAAATCATCCGTAGATAAACTTATCTAGTATGCTTGATGTGGTGCATTTAAAGGGAAAGAATAGAAGGGCTTTAATGGTGTGGGCCTTCCAGTTGTAAACTAGTTTTTTGTTGTTCCCCTTGTTCTTATTTTGGTTAATGGATGGGTTCAAATACAGATAGATGGTTCATATTGAGTACTTCATATGTTACTTGATTTCGCCCACACCCTTTGCTTCATCTTACTTATTAAAAATGTAAATTTATAATCATCATATATATATTGCCTGCAGAGACAGAATTTCGCTAGATTTCCTTGTTTGCATCTATTCTAATATCTACCAAAACTTCCTCTAATATCCAATTTTAAAAGACCCATATTGCCTAGGATTCATGAGAATCATAAGCTTACTGCCAAATTCAGCATTTTGTCACGACAATCATCTGCCACATCTTGAAAGGGGAAAATCAGTCAAGACACGAGAATAATAATGCTTTTACTCTGAGCAACACACCTCAACATTATAGAAAATCTGCTTTTAAGTTTTGGGACCTTTTATCAAAAAAAAAGAACTCCGGATCCCAAGAAAAGTTGAAGATGGTGCAAGATCGAATTACGCTACTTAACAAAACAAACATAGAGCCAATGAAGGAAGTCATATGGCTAAAAGATTTGGTTGGTGATCTGAATCTGGAATAGAAGTTAACCACTGTGTATTGTGACAACCAGAGTATCACACTGTCATACATCCAACTAAAAATCAAATGTTCCATGAAAGTACTAAACATATCGATGTCAGGAAGTCATTCATCCGAGATGTTATTTCTTAGGGCGTAGGAAATACGGATACGGAATATGGATACAACACGATACAAATACGATGATACGACTGGATTTCAAAAAATAGAATATAGTTATGACTAGGATATGTTGATATATATATATACACACACTAGTCATAACCCGTGTCTGAAGGCACGATGGAACATAAAATTCGATCCTACTATATTCAATTTTTTCAACATGTGTATATTATTGTATATGAATAATATTTAAAATAAAAATTATGTTAAATTAAATTAATCAAATATTAAATGATTGCACATGTGATAGAATTGAGTGATGTGATATTTTTGGGGGGGGGGGGGGGGGAGAAATATATAGAAGATAAAAATTCAAGTTGCAATGTGTTTTATTATATAGATAGATATATATAATATAAAACAGGGCGGCTTCAACAAATAAATCTTACGATCTCAAATCAATTCATCCAACGGCCACCAATATCTCATTCATTTCCCCCCAAATTCATCATTTTTCACCCACAATTTTTTTCAAAAATCTGACCTCTCTCACTCACCTCACCTGTCAAATATGCCGCCTCCCCTCCATCTCTTTTTTTTTCCTCCCTTCTGTCAGACAAGCCATTCCTTCTGTTTCTTCTTTTTGTTTTTCCACCCTCTATTACTCCTTACCCCCTCTCTCTCTTTATCTCTCTCTCTGTTACGCCCCAGCGACACCACCAGTAACACCACCACCGCCACTTATTACTAGATTGATTGATTTATGTGACAAAAAAAAAAATTTACTAGATTGATTTAACTTTATTTAATTAAATGAAATGAAGAATAACCTACATCAAATTAACCAGACTTGTGTGGGTTACAAAATGCCTACAGGCACTGGTTGTCTGTCTTAATTTTCTCTTTGCGTGTCTGTTGTATTTGTCCCAAGTTTAATAAAGTGAACCAATCACACGTGGTGATTAGTTTATTTTGATTGAAATTGATGGTTGTTTGGTAATTGGGTTCGGAATGGTGATTTTTTAGAGAATTTTAATTGTGAACTATGATTATTGTTATGTAAATTGTGTACTGTGAATTTTAGGTTTGATTATATTGTGCATTCAAAAAACTCTTAGTTTTGTAGACAAGTTGTGATTTTTCTAGGGTCCTATTTTTAGAGCAAACTCTTCCGAAATAGTCCAGAAAAAATATTTAGGGACTATATTGATTTCAATTTCTTTAATTAAAGCAAATTAAAGTAAAAAAAAATTTCAAATTAATCTGTTGGTTTATATTGCACTGTTCCTTCAAACTCGGGTTACCACTAGTATATAGATAAAGCACGTCCTAAAATAAAACAACATAGAAACTGTTTAATGGTGTTGTCAATCCAATATTTTATGTAATTCTAAAGTTGAGTATGTGTCACCCTTCAAAATTCTTCAACTTTACTTAACATTTAATTGCAATAGATTCCATCGACTTTGACATGAATCATAACAAATCATTATTCAAGCCAAGAAAATTGTAAAATATTGACAAATCATGTGAGTATAAGGTGAATATATTCATTGTGGAGATACGTGAATCCGAAGTGTATTCGACAAGTATCTAACAATGATTAATATTTTATTAATCGTTCGACACGTGCAAAAATTATCTGATACGTATCCGCAAGTATCCGACCAGTATTGATATCTGATATGTATTGAATACGAATACGTCAACCCGACGGAAATATCCAAGCTTGGGGCACTATTGCAGTGAATAAAATTGCTACAGTAAAGAATCCAGCAAATATGATGACAAAACACATTACAACAATTAAGTTCAAGCATTGCTTGGATTGGATCAATCTTTCACATTAGATATTGGTGATCCTAGTCGTGGGGATAAGAATATAGATCTAGTGGTGCTAGAGCCTTATTTGAATGATGTCAACAAAATCAGGCCAAGGTGGAGAATTGTTGGAAAAGGTGGCCTAGGTTATCTTGGATGGCCTGCCTTTCATTAACTCTTTTTGTGCAGAAGTTGTAATACCCATGTGCCCTTGTACATATATTATCAATTTCTTTCCCACACCGTGGACGTGGGCAGGGTTTTTTGTTGAACCATGTAAATCTCTTGTGACATCTGTGTATACGTTGTTTATTTCTTATCACTTTATTGTCTACCTCAGTACTCAATTGGTGAGCCCGTCACAACATCTAAGTTCAAGAAAGCCTAAGAAATTGATAGATAAATTAACGAATTCAGCATACCATTGAATCCCCGAACAGCCGCAGCAACAATATCTTCGGTGCGAGCTCTGTAAACCTCTTCCGTCTTTGAATCCTCTCTGAAAATTCGGTCTAAAAACCAAATAATACGATGTCAAAAAAAAAAAAAACTAAACCCAGGATGAGTACATGGAATGAAAAGCATATACACAGAGAGGTGTACCAAATTCGAACTTGGAAGGCTGGTTGGGGATGAAAATGGATTTGCCGGAGATTCTCCAAGGGCTGGTCGTGGTGTCCTCCGGAGAGAGAGGCCTCGTTCTCACTGACACGTGAATTCTCTCCATTGTTATCGTATCGTCTTCAGGGAGCTAGAGGAAGGTTAAGAGTGAGGGTACAAACGTACAGTGCGTGGCGAGGGCATTTTTGGATGCTATTTTTCCCGCCTTGAATACTCGGAATGAATGAGTTTACCAAAATAGTCTTCCTCGTGCATCCTCTTTGGGAAAAAATATCGGGCCGTGTAAGTATTACTCCAGGGCAGCAATGTCATTTGGTATAATTATCTAATAATAAATAAACAAGTTTATAATTGAGCTCATAAAGATTTATATCCACTCAAATGATAAAAAATAGATCCGATTTTATCTATTTTGTTTTTTTTATTTGATGGTTACACCATATCAGAATTGTTAATGTAATGTAACCGTTACACTTAATATTTTACTCCCTTTTTTTTTTTTGATAAGCAAAAAGGGGGTGGGGCAATTGAGAGCACCCATAATCACTCCTACAGGTTTTCACTGGCATGATCATGAGTCATTTGACCACACTTATTACTCCTCTTGGGAACAAACCTATATAGGCTAACATAACGGTCAACCATCGAGCTCGATGTGAACTCTAAGAGTTGAACCTCCAATCTCAAGGTAAGAAATTCGACACGGTATTTCACTGGACCACCCCACCCAGTGGCATTTTACACCCTTTTAGGCATAGGTGGATTTGGATCCTGACACGAATAATATCTGATGATGCACAAAATAGTCTCGTGCAAGATGAACAATCGAGTGTGTGATAAGATGTAATTAATTGACAATTAATAGAGTAATCAATGACAATAATGTAAATATCAGGTCAACACACAGATATATAGTGGTTCGGTCCGGGTAACTTACTTCACTCCAAAAAACGGCAACGGTGGGCGAAGGACCTTTATTGATAAAGTAAGATGAACGGAAGAGAGAACAATGGTTAGTTCCGAGAGCGGTACAATAGTTATGAGAGATAAAAATTATGTGTGTGTAGAGAGGTGTAGAAGTAGAACTCAATATATCCTCTCATGTAGAGATAATTTACAATTTATAGGCATAGAGCATTGATTAAGGTGGTGACGTGAGGGTAAATGTACTAATTATCTAGGTGGCGACAAAAGACAAGTGCCATAAAAAGTTGTCTTGATTTTCGAGAGTGAGTATCCCGATAATTACTCCTAATGTGCTTTAATTATTCTTAGACTCCTTGAATATTGAATTGGGTCGAATTCTCGAGTTGAACTTGACCAGTCATTTTAGCTAATATGGGTTCATCTAATTTATTGGCCTTGACCCGGTTAAATTTGGGCTCATCAATCTCTTTTATTCCAAATTTTTATTTTTATTTTCTTTCTGTTTTTGGGTAAGTTACCTATCCTCAATTTCATGGACTAAATTAAAATACATTATGATGATATCGAGAGGAAATATTCGGCTCCAACGAATCAGCAATTCAATGGATGGATTGATTGATTAACCTGATTAAAGCTTGGTCGACCTGACCTATCAAATTTTTGAGCCATCAAGACACCAGTCAGTTCAATAGTCACCAAAGCAATCCCATAATTATTAAAGTAGCTTATCGATTACTAGAAAAATGACAAAATATGAATTACATTACAAAATTCTATCTTGAATAAGAAGGCACTATCTCTAAAATGTCACGTCATACTTAAGAAAGAGAGTATCTAACGCACAAATCTTTTTTTCAAATATTCTAACAGACTAGAGGACCATATCATCATTGTTCGAGGACCACACTACCCTAATATATAAAAATGCGAGCTTTTGCCTTGCCAAACGATATGTGCAATTACATTCTCAAAATGTAATTGTTTCTTCTCCAAGTAATACAAATTAGAAAAGTAAGAATTTTCATTACAGCATACTACACTAGCTTTTCATCTTGATGAGCTACTTATTTCATTGTGTTATAATTTACTATTACTCTGTTCAAAGTTCACCCATCTCATACAAAGCTCACGTATCTGTCACAATTCATACTTTTCGATTTTATACACCCACACATTGTAATCAAGTGACCAAAGAAAATACATTGCAATGAAGTAACCTACGTAAGTACTTGCTCTATAAATAATTTTTTTTATGGAGTGTGAAAGTAGCTTCAATATTTTACTGTACAAGTGCATGATCCTATACAAACGTTCGAGTCGTAAAGAGCATATTTAGTTTGCATACCCCTCAAAAGTCAAAAGCTCTACTGTTTCCACTTTAGTCCCTTGGTTATAAGGGTACAGCTTGGGGGACTAATCCGAACCTAGGTCAAGACTTTCAATACTTGAGTTAGGCTTCAACAAAAAAAATCTAACCCAAGTTAAATTTGGATAATATTCAGATTAAAACTTTGGCTTGATAGGTTGAACTTGAATCCAATTTGAATTTAAGAAATTGAAATCAACCCGAATTCAACTCGAAAATTTGGAAAAAAAACTACACATACACGTATATTTAACAGATGTTAGGGCATTTATGTCACACCCCTCAATCACTTATGTTTTTATTTGAATCTTATTAGTTATGATTAATGACAAATTTATAGAATTTTAGTTTCAATTTTTGGGCTGAATAAAAAAATGAACCCCATTCTTTGATCAATTTGATTTTGGTTAATGAAAAAATTGATTTTAAACTGAGGTAACCCGAGTTCAAAAACTTAATCACGGTTTGAACTCGGGTTAAGTTTTGATTAAAAGTTTCATATGTTTGGTTGAGCTTGGGTTGACTCTCAACCCACCAAGTTGCAACCCTACTTGGTTAATTGATAGCTCGGTGTCCCAGGCATTAACTAGGTAGATGAGACGTTCTTTGATATTCCTACTTAGTAAGTATAGCATTGCTCGTCAAATTATCCCCATTTTTTATGATGCCACATGTCACTCAAGGATGGATACACGTGCCAGGACTCAATGGGCTGCTACAACCCCATTGAATGAAAATCTAGGGGTCTCAGCCAGCAGCCCCACACCATGGTTATATGTGATTAAAGCTGCTGAGAATGAAAGATTTGTCAATCATCCAGTTTTATTTTTTCCTTCCACATATTGTTGCCATTTTGGAGTGAACCCACCAATCAAATGAGTAAAAATCATTAAAAGCAGGTAAGATTTGGCAAAAGGAAAACTCATTGAGCCTGCTAATAAGATCCTCATACTGCTGCCTCTTAGTCTAACTTGAATCCTCACAACTCTGCTCTCTCTCTCTCTCTCTCTCTCTCTCACACACACACACACACACAATTTACAAAAGTGCAGAATATATACAACCCAAGATGAGGAGGTACAGCATGGAAAGCATTCATACAATGAAAAGCATCCTTCCACTTGTTGCACAGGATTCTTTTATTCAAACCTGGATTCCTATCCTTTGAGCAACCTGCATCCACAAAAGGCAACAAGTTGGTTATTGACCACATCAAAGCAGTGCATATCCTTTCGATGGTCTAAAGGTTAGACATGAACTCAGTCGAGTGTCCAAAGTTTTGCAATTAGCATACGCAGTTAAGCCATGAGTGAAACATGACTCGCAGAATGATAATTGTGTCCGATGTCTGTACAAGTAGATGAACCCTGGGGAAAAAAACTCAGTTGCTCCACATTGTGCTTCACAACAAATACCCTATAGATTCACTACCAGTTTCAACAAACATCGTTGGGGAAACATATTGGGCTGCCATGATTCTTGCATTAGTAAATCATACTCGGAGTGTTTATTCACAAAACGCATTCCTAAGAAGAGTTTTCACCATGGCTTAAATCCTGCCTTTTGTATCGCTTATGTTTATCGTAAAGCTAATGGAAACATGATACAGACAAACACCCTACAGATATTTCCAGCATTCCTTGAAACTGCTGTGATTTCCCATTGAATCATTAGTCAGTCACTGTATCAAATTATTTTTGCACCATAATTCTATTCTTCAAATTTCACGTGTCAGTGTCATCCAGGGATACTCCAGGACTACACAAACAAAGTAAATCCATGAGAAGTTTTGACAGGTTGTTTCCCCACAAATGGAGCATGAAAAACCCGACTTTGAAACTGCAGTCAGACAAAAAGTTCTATAATCTATAGCAGCCATCATAGATTCATAGTCCCTATTTACAAAGTCTTAAATCATGACTATGAAAATGCAGTTTATGTTCAATAGTATGCATGGTAAGTAAATACCTCCTTGAAGGACTGAACATCACTTCCCCAAAGCCAAGCATCACAACCTGCATCTCGGGCTCCCCATATATCATTTCTCCGGTCATCTCCTACATGAACAGCATCCTCAGGTTTTACTCCCAGTAACTCACAAGCTTTTATAAATATTGTGGGATTCGGCTTCTCTGCAGCAACCTGTTCGATGGACAGAGAAAAAAATAAGATATTAAAATCACAATAAATGTCTGAAACAGTAAAAGAAGAAAAGGAAACCATTTACTTACTTCAGCTGACACTGCCACAGCATCAAACCAGTGATCACAATTCAGAGCCCGTAGAAGAGGTCTCAAACGAGTGTCGAAGTTTGACACAACAGCCAACTTTACACCTTCATTTCTTAGAGCCTTGAATACCTTCTCAGCATCCGGATCACAGAGGTGCCAAGCCTTTGGATACAAGCAATTTACAAATAAAATAAATAAAACTGCACTCAATATATTCAACAAAATATAGGAATATAAGATACTATTTGGCTAACATTTTGTAAGGATCTATCTTGCTTTTCATACCAAAAGAGAAACCAGTTTTACTTCAGTACTAAGAAATTTACTTTAAATATGCCAAGAGATTAATTCATTAAACAAGCCCAACCTTTTCGGTGGTGTAATAGTTATATAGCTCCTCAAAGTACTGAGAGTCTGAACATCCAGTTGAAGAACTGACTATGTATTGCCAGAATGGTCTCCCATCATTAACATATCTGCAATTTAATTCAACTTATCTTCAGAAAAGGCCTATATTGCCAATCAGGAGGAAATGAACTTTTGCAGAATATATAGAAATGGAAAATACATTACCATCAAAACGAGAGGAATGAGAAAAGACGGCATTTTAAGATATTAAAAGATTACAGAGATGCACAAACTCCATTTTTGGACAGGTCAGAAATAAGAAGAGACAGAGGACAAATATAAAGATTCTGGATCCCAGATCCTATACGCATGTAAGAAGTTATCAATTTAACATGCAAGCCTGATGAAAATAAATGAAGCAATTAATTCACTCGTCGCTTATTAGCGATTAGATACCACAAGGAGATGAAATCCAATTTCAGTATGCTGTGTATATATGCAAGTTCCTTCTGTAAGATGGAAGTCAAGTCATCAACCATAACTACCAAAACAAACTGGAAATGGTGGTGATAATTCAATGATATGAAAGACTGTTCAAATGAAGATGATCAATAAAAAAGTATGTAAAACACACAAATATTATTTGCATGAAAGTTTAATCATTTAAATGCAAAAGGGAATATATTTCTGTAAGCTATGCAGGTAAGGCTACCACACACAAAACAATGAAGTTTTTTTTTTTTTGGGCACTGGCAATAAGTAGACCGAAATGGAACTGCTTCTTGATATTTTCATAAGAACCAAAGTATAGTATGAGGCCATGAACAAAATCGGTGGCACTTTGGAAGTACTTAATTATTATTTAACTCATAATTACTGTAATAAAAATAATTTCCTGTATTATTTACTGTATGGATCAAAAACTCATAATTATGGTATAGAACCCAAATAAGGAAATAAAATTTACTTTACTGGTTCAGAAAGAACAGGAATGCATATGTATGATCAACAGGGAAAGAAGAAAAGTCACCTGAGTCGAGATCTACCCCAAGGCTGCTCATAAGCCCTTCTGTATCTGATTAGTATCTCATCCTCAGAGTAATCCACCCCATACTTCTCACCAATCTGCCTGTAAATCTGCACCACCAAAACAACATCCCAAAAATGATGACACCACAAGCAGGATAAGAAACTTAAATACCAACAAACAATAACAAGTCCAAAGAACAACACCCATTTCTTCAATAAGTAAACAACCACACACACACACAGAGAATGGGTATTGAGTATTACACAGAAGATGGAAAAAGAAATTGGAAGGGCTCTCAAAGAAACACTCAAATTATACACAGAGAAGGAGATCAAATAACAAAAGAGAAAGAGAGACGATGGAAATTTGGGTATTGCCTCCAAAAGAACCTCCATTTTTTTTTTTTTTTGGGGGGGTGGTTGACAAGCCAACCAACCTGAGCCATGGGCTGAGAAGGAACAACAAGGGTTCCAACAGCATCAACCAACAAAGCCTTATGAGTCAATCCACCATAAAGAGCCCTCCTATAGTCCTCATAGTCCTTCAAACCAAACAATCTCGAACCCAATGCCTCCGACTCCAAAGGAGCTGCGGAGGCAGAGGACGAGAAACACCCGAAACTTCCACACTGGTCCATCCGAATCCTAGGTACAACCCCATTAGAGCATGAACCAGAACTCAAAATCTGTGTTTTGTTACTTTTGTAGTTGAGAGAACTCAGAACCCGAGTGATCTTTGTTCTTGTTGCCATTAGAGACATCTTTGAGCTTCATTTCCCATTCTCATACCCAAATTTAAATGGCATTATATAATCGAATAATAATGTTATTGGACATAATTTAGTGACATAATTCACTATAATCTGATTGTGACGTTGATATAATAATTCTACTAAAATCACATTATTATATTAAAATTTTAAATCCAGAATGTGTGCGTGTACCGTAATAATATTACTCATGTATGAATGTGTGCGTGTTTTGGTTTTTTGTACTGAGTTGGAATATATGCGTGGGGCACTAGAAGAGGGGAAGCCAAGTATAAGATGAAATCTGGAAGAGGACTGTTGTTTGAAATTGCCCCAAGAAGTTTAATTTATCACGATCATACCATGAATTGCATTTGTAATTTTTTGGATAAGTATCCTATATATACCCTTTTGAGCAAATTACACTTTATACCTTAATTTTTTTTAAGATTCTTATTTTACACCTTTAAAAATTAATTTTTTATATTAGATTCTCAATGTATTAAAAGTGTTGCATTGTGGCTCATCTGTTAATTTTTTCGTCAGTGCCAAAAAATTGACTTTTAACGAAAAAAATAACGAAAATTAACAAAAGAATTATGTTATAACACATTTGAAATTGAAAATAACCAAATTTATAATTCGCCTCATGCGAGTTTGATACATTATCGTGTTTGATATTTAAACTCAAAGTTATTAAAAAAATTGATGGTATCACTCAATCTAGTAAAATTACATTTGAATTTGGATTTGGGATTAGGATCTATACCAAATGATCCTATTTTATCCTAATTTTACCAAATTAAATCTTATTATTATCTTTCGTTTGTGATATATTAACCAAATTTAGTACCCTAATCTCTCCCAAAACAAGGAAATTGCAAATAAGAGGGGGGTGATTGTAATAAAGCACAAAGCTTTGTCTATTACGTTGGAGTAAAAGATGTGAACGAGACTCGTAGAATAGCCGTGAATGAAGCAGACGAAAGTATTGACGTGGCAGTTGGAAAAGGTCGTCAGAATCCGTGTCAGCAAAATCCATTCAGCCTCAGCCTCAGCCTCATGTATGTCCATGCAAAATACCCACGTCATCAGGTGGGACCCATAATTTGTGGGCCCATTTTTAGCCTTCTGATTCAGTACCTAGTCCTGAGCCACTAGTCTCTCCCTCTTACACTGGCTTCTAGTGGTTCTTCGGTTAGGGAAATAATATGGTATTACAAAAAATTTCGGTATCGATATTATTAGTTATTATTTTATATAATAAAAATATAATTTTGAAGTAAAAAATTATAATTATTTAAAGGAGATTATAATCGATCACAAATATACATGATCAATAATAAAAAATACTGTATCGATCTTAACATTTTATGATTGATTATATCCTTTAAAATTATAATTTATACCTCAAAAAATTATAATTTTTTATACCAATACTCCAATCGTACGGTAGAAATTCCCCATCGGTGAAGCCAATGGACAACTATGGCCTCATATGATTGAGCCTCCATACATATAAATAATAATTTAGGCTAAATCTCATAAAATGCCCCACGAAAGTATGACTTTTGTTTTAAATTACCCATGAACTTTTCTATAATTTACTTCAATCCATTGTGTTAACACTAACTTTGAAATGAGATAAATTTTGTTAAAATTGACTGTTAATTTACTTAAATCAAGAGTCGTGTTAACTAAATATTCTTAGGATCTATCTTATTTAATGTTTAAATCTTAATGGAAAAGGTAAGGTTATCGAGAGCCTGTCGAGATAATTTAATGTTCGACTTGTTTAGAAAGCGAATTGTAAACGAGCCGAGTCTGAATGACCTCAAAACAAGTTAAATCCAAGTCAAGCCCGATTATTTACATATAAACGAATTGAGTTTTTCGAATTCGAGCTAAGCCTGAATGAGCTCCAAACGAATACAGCTTAAGTAACTTGATTCGACTATCAACCCTCAAAAGAGATCAATTGAAATAAATTACAAAATTTAAGGATCAAATTAGAATAATTAAAAATTCATTGGAAATTTAAAATAAAAGTCATGGTTCAAGGGTATTTGTAAGATTTTCCCACTAACTTATTTTAAAGAGAGAAATATTTTTTTTAATACTGAATTAAGAGTTGTTGTCATACTAGTACTAGGACAAAAAGGTTGGAGCATAAGACTAGGAAAAGTTAATGGAATTCAGAGTATTTTATAATAAAGTTCAGAATTTTTTACTATAAAATTGTGTAGATCTAGGTGTATTATTTTTCTGCCGAGTCAAGAAATTTCTTTGCTGGACGCATTTGGACTCACCGAGACAATTGACAGAGAGAGATTGTTTTTATTTTAATCAATCACTATAAAATTATGCATAATGACTTGTACCTCCATGAATAACAAAGTTATTCACCATATGATCCAAGCCCATCTCTATCCAACGTTGTAGTATCTATACATAGTACACTAATTTATATTTGAACTATTCTCTAATCACCTTGTAACATTTTAAGTATGAAACGAGATCCAATTGAAATTTTAACTGAAAATTATGCTTAAAAAAAAATTTCAAACAACACCAGCCAATCAAATGAGCTCGACCCAACCATCATTATCTGTATCTTCTTCTCATATTTCTTTTTACCACCAATAATGCCGCCACCACCACCACCATATCCACAACATACCGAAGAGTGGTCCAACTATCACATTTTGCAAATCCTTGGAAGCATAGTTTAGAAATGGTCTTTATTTTTTTTTTTTCTCTCGTAACTATAGTTTATCAACAGTTCCAAATACTAAGGGTATAGAAAATAAAAAACAAATTGGTTTAAAAAAAATTAAATTACCTTTGTATTTTCTTGATATTTATCAGAATTAATGGAAAGGAAATATTTTAATTTCAAGTTGAAAAGAAAAAAGAAAATTGTTAATGTGTAACCCTCGTTAAAATGATGAATGAGTCAAAGAATTAGAGCCACATGATTAATATGAGGCTTACAACAATTGGGGGTACATAACAATAACATATCATGAGATTCTGAAACTTCAGTTGGTGGCTCATAGTATCCCTATCTTGTGGAGGAAGTGTCGTGTTGGCCCATTTGGTGCAATTGTGGGCCTGGATTGGGATTGGAAGTAAGGACCACGAGGTCACAAGGTCTTGCGGGGGCCCACGTTCTTGACACTTATGCCGTTTGGATATGGTGATAAGCGGGGCCCACTAGTAAAGCTTGAAGCCAGGCATGTTGACGTCATCCGCTTTTCTTTATTTTATGGACATTGATGCCACTTTCTCGGAGGTGGGTAGCGTACGAGATACCAACAACGAACTGTAAATTTAAACATTTTAAATTTAAATATTGATAATTTATTTAAGTCAGGTTATGAAAAATTTATTCTTCATAAATATTTTAATCTTGTAGTGGATGGTTTACGTTTGACTAAGATTAATTGAGATATGCGTAAGTTAATCCAAACACCCTTAATTATTAAAAAATAAATAAAAAAGAAAAAGAAGGCTGCACTTTGCATCGGGACAAAAATCAGGTTCCAACCAAACAGGGGATGGAATTGAGTCGGGCCACATTAGAGCATCTCCAACAATAATAGTTATTTTAACTACCCAAAAAATAACTTTTTCTATTTTAGCTACTCACTTTTTCAATACACACTCCAACAGATTCTCTATATTTTTAACTACTCATTTTAAATATTATTTATCATTCCTTTTGTATTATATTTTTTGGGAATCGTGAAAGGGAGAAAGAGAGAGAATGGAAGAAATGAAAGGAAGAGAGAGAAAATAATATATATTATGTTTACATATTGCTACAGTGATGCTCTATATTTAGAGCATCACTGTAGCAAAAATCTATTTTACAGCATATGAACATAATCTGTTGGAGTGCTGTTTTTGGCTTTGGTTAGCTAAAATTTGCCTATTTTGGGCATTTGAAGCATCTGTTGGAGATGCTCTTAGCAAGTAAATATTAGTATAATGGTTAAACCATGTTAGCATTGTTACGTAGTTTAATTATCTCATGATAAATAAACAAACGAACAAAATGAATCCTTTTTATTTTACATAGAATAGTTCTACAACATTTTTCTTTATTTCGCTAAATTTAGGTATATATGTACAAAAGAAAAAATAAATTAATTCAATTCTCAAAACCACTCTTTGTCAATGGGGGAGTAGAAGATGAAATTTGAAAGCATTATATGCAAATTTATAATCACCGTTGTTAAAATTTTATTTTTGGTCCTCGAATTTGAGTTAAATTTAAGATGCAATTTATTAAAAATACGTTCTAATTATATTAATTGGGTCAGATCGAATTTTTGGATAGGTTTTCGATTGTTAACAACTATGGATGTTTTACTGTAAAAAATAAATTTATTGGCTAATTGGATTAGAGTTTCAAATTGATTCAAATTTAAATTATGGTCAAGTGTTGAAGTATAAATATTTAAATTACACCCTCTCCAACAATTTAAATTTTTTGAGTAGATGACTGTTTAACATAGTATCAAA
This sequence comes from Ilex aquifolium, assembly GCA_951799425.1. Taxonomy (NCBI): domain Eukaryota; kingdom Viridiplantae; phylum Streptophyta; class Magnoliopsida; order Aquifoliales; family Aquifoliaceae; genus Ilex; species Ilex aquifolium. The sequence continues at coordinate 3,771,136 of OX637405.1, read as the reverse complement.
GAAAGATGTATTGTATTCAAATTTCGCTGCCACCCTCTTTATTAAAAGATTTTCACATGCTAAGAGTATAAATATATTTACGTTACACTTTCTCCAATAAGTTAAACTTATTGGAATAGATGACTTTTTAACAAAAGGGTCCACAAAGGAAATTAGGTGTTCTATTAAAATAAAAGAAGTTTCTCTTTTTCTTTCTATCTTTTCTCTTGAGTGGCCTTTTTTTGAATGCCTGCAAAAGGCATTTTTACTGACCCAATCCATAAATTTCCATTTCTCTCTTCTACTTCACTAATGAACTTCCATTTCTTCCCCCTTTTATCCTCCAACATTTCTATTACAGCACCTTCCTGGCTCAACCTCATTGCCAACCCAGACCCTGTAAACTTAACTAAATATGTGTATAATTTGGAAATATCAATAGGAAGCTTATTCAAACCCTTCCCAATCCATGGATATGAAAGAATCCAATTCAAAACTATTCCTCTTCTTGAATGAATTCCCACCCAAAACTCACCCTCATTGTTCCTCTTAATGTTGTCTGGAAATCCCGGGATTCGGGCGAAAACTTCGACATTCCCAGCTCTTGATGTTTCTAGCCAGAGCTTCAAAATTCTGCAGTTGGTGGTCTCTGCAACAAGAATGAAGTGGCCATCTTTGCTCAATGATACTCCATTTGGATATGACAGATTGCCAAGAAGAACTGTTACTTCCTTGCTAATAGGGTCATATTTCATTAGCCTTCCAGTACTGTCACCACTGAGTACCAGAGGAATGTGGTTCCTGCCAAAATACCATTTAGCATTTCTCATTAAATTTGCATACAGAAAAAAATTTGCATATGAAATGCAGGAGGGCTATTATCAACTAACTTGTTTTTCACATTCCTTAGTAGATTTCTATTATAATGATCAATCAACTATTACAATTTTAAATTGTGCATCTCTAGCAGAGGAAAAAACATCGACAAATGATTAAAGAGAATATTGAAAAATGGGTGCAATAGAATTCGCAAAAAAAGAGGACATGTGAAATCAATCCCCTTGATCGAGAGAGAAAATCAACAGTGTCCAACACGTGTTACCCGATCCGACTTATTAAACAAATCACATAGGTTGTGTTTTGATATATTTACTAGAAGTTTAAAATATCTATACTTTTACGCGATATGAAATTAGCATACCATTACCACCCATAAATACCAAGTGTCAGAAATCATGGGCACATTCACCCACAAATACTAAAGTTGGTGTCAATGGGGTTGAAACAATCCTTTAAGTTACCTTTTAGATCAACCAAACTTATCATTTTCATTTTTTTGGATATATGTAGATAAACTTAACCATAAAAGCATATGGATAAAGCTTGATGTCATCTATCTCAATGGCCAAAGAAGGTGATCCTCATCATGTGAGCCCTCGGGCTTCTTCTCAATTTGTCTTCCCAAGACTTTGGTTCTTATCCTTCAAATGCTATATTCTTATCTCAAGTGGTCACCCATTGAAACTAACTCATGATGCTCTTCATGTGAAGGCTTTGTCTAAAGGGAAAAGATGCTCACTCCATACAAGGATGGTGTAGGGAGGGACCACTATTTCTTGAGTGATATCGCTTTCGAATTGTGTCGTTTTATATTCGTATTGAGCATTAATCAAATTCTAATCTAATTCATTTAATTAATTGTCACGTATATTTTAATGCTAATATATTCCATCTATTAATCATATTTGTTTTCAATCGATACACATAATATTTGAACTCTTATTCTAAGATTAAGACACTCTAAATCTTATTCAACAGTGGTACGTCTCTGACCAAATTCAGTGGCATTCAATAAATAATGACACCCAATTATATCTCATAGGTTCGGTGAGTTTTCCATATCATTCGAGCTATAAATTTAGTTCCAAAATTTATCGCACTGATATTTGTGAATCATATTCAAATCATCATATTTAGATCGAATCCGTTAACGTGTCTACATTTTCTTGTGTAATCAATTTAATATTTCCTATTACCCATTTCCCCATTTTTGCCCTAATACCATGAGAGACATAGAGTAAGTTGATAATAAGTTTATAGGAAAGAAAATTTCAGCATACCTCCGATCGTAACGTGAGCTGCTATCGGTGAAGTACACTACTCCACTACGCTGGTCGATGTCCAAAGCATTGCTAAATCCAAAAGGAATGTCTTGGGCCTGGGTTGCAGCCACCGAGGCCTGGCCGCCACCAGGGCCTACAACAAGAAGGCCCATATATGCATCGGCGATGTAGAGATCACCAGACTCTTTGTTGAACTGTAGGCCCAATGGGCGCCCACAAATGTGCTCAGTTAGATCGTGATCATGTGACCCCCCACAGCCATCTCTGCTAATGCTAACAAACGTTTTCAAAAATTATATACGCATCCTTTGAATTTTCATAAAATAACACGGTAACCCCTTGATATTTAATAAGATAAATGTTTTGTCCTTCTTTGTTTGAGTTAAAAAAACAAAAACAATCAGAATAGCACCGTAAATACGAATTTAGGAATAAATTATTTTATTAAAGTTTTGATCAGTTAATAACATGATAATTGCTCTTGCTAGTATCGAAAGTGATAGTAAAAGCGGGAATGTTGTCACTAGAACAGACCACACAAATAAGGGTGATCTATGCCTAGTCATTCCAGGTCAACACATGTTAGAGATAGTTGTTATAAAAGGGTCCACATTTTGCAACTACCAATTCCATAAATTTAAGGAGAGGAAAGTCTCCGTACCCAAAATAAAAAAATCCTCATTCCGTACCGAAAGTTACTATTTTAATGGTAAGATTACAAATTTGAAAGGTAAAGTTACAATTATTTGAGAGAAGTTTATGATCAATCATAAATACTATAATCGATTATGAGATTTCTTTAAGTACTTGTAAATTCTCTTTTACAAGTTGTAACTTGTATGATCGATCGTAATTTTTTAGGATCGATCATGCCCTTTGCAAGTTGTAACTTATACATTAAAATTTTGTATATTAATCTTAAAAAGTTATGATTTTTAATACAATACCGATGACGATATCATAGTCTTTACATAAAATTATAAGCCTGAATAGTAGCTCAAGGATGCAAAGAACATGGCTGCATTTATCATTAATTAGCATTCGACCTTGTTTGATCATAACTCACTTGAAATTTGTTCAGTAATCAGACTCATAATCATACTAATAATGTGCATAGTTTGATCATTACAATCTCAAGTCTGTTATGCTCATCACACACACACACACACACACACTATATGAAAGCCCTTCATGCAAAAGCTCTCTCTCTCTCTCTCTCATCAACCCTACAATAACAATTTATCATCTACTTTTCGATATAGGAATATATTCATGTCTAGAGTGTGAATGTATAAAGGTTTCAGGACGCACCTCTCCGGAGAAGTTACTGCAAAATCGACCCACCGGCATTCATTTTCGAGCCATTTGATTATCCTACCGTCCGATACACCGGTATAGGGACCTCCACCGTTAGGGTCGAATGCAAAGCTCTCCGGACCAAGTGCACCCACAATTGGGATCACTTGTGATTGCTGAGACTCATCATTCAATGGCTTCTCCACATTGATTAACTGACAGAAAAACCTAAAAGGATGAAGCGAGATCAAGGTTGATATGCAGAGTACTATTGATGCAAGTAGAAAGAGTTTTGACCTCATAGCTTTAGAGAGAGATAGCGAGAAGAGAATATCAATGGCAGTTGTGGTAGATAGTCTACCGTTTAAATAGATAATAAATTGGTGAGGCCACCACATTTGTTTTTTCTTTTGTTTGAAATCCCTCTCAAGTGAACATAATTGTAGCATGATTTAGACACTTTTTCATGCAAACAATCCATCTATATATGTATATGTATATATGTAGAGAGAGAGAGAGAGAGAGAGAGAGAGAGAGAGATGTGGCAGATAGCAAGTTGGTGAGGAAGACACACTTTGTCATGCAAATAAGCCACATTTGTGTTGGATCCAGGTGTGGAATATCACAAAATGAAGTGTCCTTATCACCAACAATCTCACATAATCTCATGATCGATTAAGCATGAAAAGTTGGGTAGTGTATTAAAAATATGATATGATTTACATAGTGATTATCATAAATAATGATGAATCATATCTCAATTGTAGATAATGATGAATCTAATCATATCTCTAATAGTATGGAATCTGACAAGTATCGATGTCCAATTAAGGTGTGTCATAATCGATGTTCAGCTAAGATGTGTCATACATTTAATTCTTGTAGTTTTTAGATGTTTGGTAGATGTTGCTCTCAGGGCGGCTCAATAGTGTTATCAAAAAAGTTTGGGCTTTAGGCCCCGTTTTTAAAGAAGACCCTAAATTTTTAAATATCATAAATAGTCCATGTAAAAAAATTAAATCTATAAATATTTTAAGTCCTACAAAAAAGCCTTATAAAGATACAAGTCCAGTCAAAAAAAAATTTAAGATCTCACTTCAAGAAAGACTCATAATTTATAGGTGTACAGTAGTCCAAACAAAAAATTTAAATTCATGCATAAACAAAATATTTTAACTTAAATAGATTGTGCCTATTAATTCAGCCGTAAAATTAGAAGACCCTAAAATTTATTTTTTAAAATAAATAAAAAAAAACTAAATGTAAAACTAAAACTACTAAAAAATCTAGTTTTAACCCTAAAAAAAGTCAAGTTTAAACTTACCATTTTTTCAATCATTCTTTCTCTCTCTCTCTTACCATTAAGTTCAAATATGATAAAAAAAAATTGAATATAAAAATTTAATTAATATTTTTGTATTTAAAAAATTAAAATTAAAATTATTATTAATATTAAAAATAAAATGCCTCATTTATCGTTTTCGCTTTAAGCCCCAAAATGTCTCGGACCACCCCTAGTTGCTCTAGTAATTTTTTCTTGTTTTGTAATGCTTCATGCTATAACCACGGGCGGACTAATTTTTGTTGTTGTCTCGGTATTTTGATCCTTTAATTTCATTGTGTATTTGGTATTTTTCCATAGTTTTTTTTTTTCATCTTTGGGAGTTTTATATTGATGATGGTGCTCGAAATCAATTGATCCAATTGTAGAACAATCTGGGGTGTGGCTCCGAGGAAATAAAAATGAGCTTAGGAGACAGAAAGCGTGTCGTGTGTAGCACATGAGTCAAATACAACAATATGAGTGGTTTATCTCAGTCAAAAGACTAAAGTTACGTCTACTGTGAGAGAGTCTCTTATTTCTTGAAAATTGTATTGGTTAAGAGAGAGGGTTGTAGTTACAAGGTATTTGGTTGGAAGCCTTTTACAAAGTATTTTATAGGTTACTGCTGGGTGATCTTTTCTCATCTCAGTGGCATCATTTGCTATTTATACATCCTATCACTAGGGTTTCGCGGTGGTTCCTTTCCTGGTTTATTATGTGGCCCCCCTCCTTATTTGTCTTGTAGCTGATCTTGCCATCCTTGACGTTTTTTTGCGCCCACTACGCTTTGAACTGAATATGTGAGTCATCTCCACTGCCGACAGATATTCGTTCATTAGGATTGTCAGGTATGATCCCCTTGTCTTCTGTCCACGTGTCACGGTATGACCATTTGTGAACTGCTTGGTGTCGAGCTCCCAACTCTCGAGTGGGTGTTAGTATCAAGTTTGTTGATGTCGAGCTGACATCTATTCTGAGCTGAATTATTCTGAGCTTCTATGCAGTTGCCTAGTGAATGTTGCCTTGATGAGACGCTTGTGTCGTATTGTGTGAGCCCAAAGAGATTTTTGGACTTCGAAAGAGGCTCAGACTTAAATCCATCATCATCACATATAAATCAGTGTTAAGAGTGTGTGAATGTGGGGTTCTTTTCTCTTGTTTCTTTTTCCATTATGTTTGTATCACAAATAGAATTCTAGGCTATGAGAGCTTATTCCTATCAAACTAGGGATGGACCATAGAATTTTAGCTATCAAGGAGGACCTTTAGATTTTTTGGATAAATTTAAGAGAAGGGAGTCTATATAATTTGAGAAGAGTCATAGCTAATAATACTGTAAAAACAAAGATTTTCGAAATCGTTGGACACGATGAATCTCACCATCCCGTAGATCCATCATCGCAATTAACCATTTCATACTTAAAAAGTAAACTTTGGGATGCTATGATCCACATCTACTTGGTACATCATAATTGGTCTCATATTCAATTCAAATGGCCTCTCCACCATTGTTTTATTGTGTTTGGTTGTATCCTTTTGGTGGAGAAAAACTCTTGATGTGAGGATAAGAATTTTAGTGTGTTTTGGTCACCCCAAATCATCTAGTGACATTGTGGCTAGTGTGCCAAAATTGATGAGTTGGTGGTTAGGGACCACTCTTTATAAAGGGTTGCTTGTATTGATTAGATGAAGTAATTGACTCACATGTTCATTGAGTATAGGTCCTGGGTTACCAAAAATTTGGTGAAATTTGAAGTTTGTTTTGATTGTTAGCGATGAATTTTAGACCTTTTTAATGTTTTTATTTGTGGGGTGAAACTTGATCAAATTTAACGGAATCAGAAGTTCACCCAAAACTAACCTAAATTATGAAATCCTTAAGACAAAGTTTAACTCAAAATCAATTTCAATCCAAACCCTTCAACTTGAGTATTGCCTATACTTCAATTTTTGAAATTGGGTTGAATTGAGGCTATTAGAATTTGGCTGAATCTCAGGGTCATTAATTCCAGTTAAATTGGGTTTGATTAGGACTATACAATCCGAGTAGAAATTTGACTTGGACGAGGTTCCTCCGCGTCAAATATTACATTAAATTCAAGTTTTATGTATCGCTGGACAATAACTGCAAGAGAACTATTTGCTTTTGGTATGAAGATGCCCATAACACAACAAAGTCAAACTAGAGATGAATGGGTGGCGATAGATCAGTTGGAATATGGCTGAGACAGTTTGGACTGAAAAATGAGAAGAAAAACAATCCATTATTTCATGGGAGGGTGAGGTAGATGTAGGGGTGCAATTTGGGCGGTCAACCCGAATTTAACTCGAACCCATTTCGAAAAAAACATGGCTTGGGTTAGAATTTGTAATACTTGAGTTGTGCCTGGGCCAAAAAACTCCAACTTGAATTGAATTTGAACAAGCCTCGGGTTGTCGGGTTCAACCCGAATATTAAAATCGGGTTGAGCCTGAATATACATAAATATATAAATATATTTAACTATGATTAGTATTTATCTTCACTCTTTAAAGTTCAGACATTTACTTTACTTCAAGTCTGCACCCCTACTCATCCTTCACTCTCAGATCCTTCTCTCACTCGTCACTCCTCCCTCTCTCAGCCTCCCTCTCTCAATCGTCACTCGTCTAAGTCGTCTCAAACTCTTGACCTCCCTCTCCCTCTTTCACTCCCTCTCTCTTTATCTGCGTTTCACCCTTCATCTCAGATCACTTGAAAAAATTAGATTTATACTTAAAAAAATCAAATCTACACTTGAAAAAATCAACCCGAATTAAATAACTCAAATTCAACTCGATTTTTAACCTGAAATCAGCCCGAATTAAGTAACCTGAATTCAACCGGAGCCTGACCGAATTAAACTCGGACAGTACTTGAGTTGAGTATCTCGGGTTGAGTTAGGGTTAGAGTTGAAGATTATATACTTAGGGTTGGGTTAGGGTTGACCTCTCAACCCGCCCGAATTGCTCCCCTAGGTAGATGTGAACATCATGCGATATGTTTTTGAGTAGTATTACATAAACTTAAAAATTAGACTTGATAATTACAACCATTGAATAAATAGTGGATCTCAATAAATACTAGGATCTATAGTGAAATCAATAGTTATAATTACAAGTCTAATTTTTAAATCCATGTAGCATTGCTCTATGTTTTTTTCACTTGAAAAGAAACGCATTATTCTTTCATCACATGGAGTGGGAGGCGAGGCAGCCAACGTAAACCGGGATTCTAGACGAAAATGTTATATAAGATTCTATTAATATCTCGTGTATTAATATATGTATTATTTTTAATTATTATAATTTAATTTTTTTATTTAAAAATTATTTTTCTTACTTTTGAGATTCAAAAATATTGATCAAGTTCTTATATTTTTATTTATTGCATGATTTGGTTGTTCACTAATTAAATCATCACTTCCACTTCTACTTATGTTTTTTTTCAAATCACTTAGCCCCTTTTTTAGGTTGAATGAATTCTTCTTCTTCTCTGGTTTTTTTTTTTTTACGTTTTTCATACCCAAAGTCATATTTTCGAGTAGACATATTAATGATTAAACGTTAATTTTCAAGTAAAACAACACAATTTTGTAATTGCTAGATTTAAATAAAATAAAAAATTAAGGTTATGAGCACTTCTAAAACTTGGGACCTTGGGCAGCCACTAAGGTGGCCTATGCCTAGGGTCAGCGTTGGCAGAGATTCTCGTTGTTCTATGAAACTAGCCTACACGAAGCCCTTTGGAGCCAAGCAACCCTTAGCTTTCGCCGGAGCTATGTAGCTTAGCTCTGTGTCACATAATTCGTGTAAAAACCCCCACGCTCCAAAGCTCTGCGCGTCAATTTGCGCTTTGGAGCGAGTTCGTTATAAATTCACGAACTTATTTTCACAAATTCGTGAATCCATTTTAATAAATCGCGAATTCTTAAAAACAACAAAAAATGAATAAATTATTTTAACAAATTTTTACACTCCATTTATTTGCTTCTAGTTGTACTTACATCAATTAGAGGAGTTCCAGCTAGCCGCCCATGTGAAAGCCACACCACAATGATTAGTTAAAATGAGGAGGTCCACTACCTTTTGTAGTAGGTAACAAAAGCTTCTTCTCTCCTCTCATCTGTCGATGTGGGAATCAAAGAAAAGGTATTTCAATGCTCCAAAGCTTCTCTTTCATATTTGTTTTGAACTGATTTCCTTACCTTTTTTTTTTTTGGAAATGTTTTCTTTACTTTTTTTTCTTTATTCATTTATGATATATATATACTAGTTGGTGTACACGTGCGTCGCACGTGGATGGTTTTGAGTGTGCTATGCAAGATTTCATGTCCTAATTGAAACTTATGACCATTCACAACATCAATATATGCATGCGAGAATAAACTGGCTATCGAATTATTTATATTGGTAAATATGTAGAACAATTTGCAATCTCTCCCTCTATATATATACACGTGTGTGTGATGTTAATTCTTCAAAGTAATACCCGGACCATATATGTGAACCACACACACATGGATCATTTTGAGTAAAAAATACTGTACATTAAAATTGTGGACCATTTTGCCAACATCAGCATACTTAGCAAACATTGACGATCATTCATCCAAAATAATGCTCTATAAGAAAATCCCAACTAATAGAATATTTGATGCAAAAAGATGGTTCCTTATGTCACCCTTGCTATCCAATTCAACTTCCCTAACAATAGATATTAGAAGTTTTGTACATCCTCTCACAAAGAAATATTGCAGCAATTAAAAAAATGTTAATCAATGGTGAAATAAAGTACCCCGAGAATTTTTTTTCCCTCCTATTCTCCTCGAGAACATCTTATGAAACAATTTTTGGTACAGAGCCTGGTATTCATATTATTACCAACCTACCAGGGTTTGACCATCTTCACAAAGAATCATGGAGACACTATTCCGTTTTGGTTTTAAGTTGTTATGTCCTTTAATTGCCTATTTTGTACTTAGTGGCACAATGTGATTGGTGTTTGAATTGGAACTTCAATCTTCACTCATTGTTTCTACAAATTTGTTGTCTTTTAGCACATAGCAATTTGAGTATGAGTTCTTCAATGTTTGTGTGTATGTATATCATGTTAATTCTTCAAATCATGATGCCATTAACAAGAACTGAATACTAAAAGTATCATACCAGTTGCCTCCGGGAATGTGCATAAGTTAACATTTTAGGTGGTACTGAAACAACATACTTAAGGAATGATAGCTGGCCTTCAACATTCTTCCAAACATAACCAGAAATGGCATAGATTGGGAATGTATCCTACAATTTCAGTTACAATGATTCAGTACTAAGGCAATGAGTTTCAATATTGTTAATCTTAATCGCCAGAAGATAAGATAAAATATGTCTGGCATATGTAATTTGAGACTTATAAAGACATAGCTAGCATGCATATCTATAAACACGCATGAAAATGGAAAATGCAGCCTCGTTAGGTACATAGAATCCCTCATGGTCCAGATTCTCAATTACATTTATCCAGTCAATCCCAGTAGCCTATACTTCAGCATAGGTCACCAATCTTGGAAAAAACACTTTACCAAGTTGTAATTGCCATAATCAAGAAAAAATGTAGACAAAGAAAAAGATGGTGCAGAGAACTCACAAACTTGCTTAATTGAATCTATGAGGACCTCAATATTCCAGGAGCTCAACAAGGGCATATCAAACACATTGCTGCTACCAAGAGCAGAATAGAATGTCAAGAATGAATTGTGATTATCCTCAAGACCTACATGGGTGTGGGAAATTGTGCCAAGGGTTCGAGCAACTGTGACTTCAGTCAAGGGTGAGAAAAGAGATAACATCTCTTTGCACTATGAGACATTCGTCTTGGATCCACAACAACTCTTGCATTATGTCAACCATACTCATTTCCTTCTCCATGTTACCTAGGAGAGGATCAAAATCATCTTTGCTGGCCTCAGTGAGCATATCCAAATTCCTACAGCAAGGAAGGCCACCAAAAGTGAAATCTGATTAGATCACCACCATTAAATGAAATTACACTCAAGACAATGCCAGAAGAAACATAAGAACTTTATGAATTTGCTTAGCAGAATCCATAGCCAACTGGTTAGTGAATTTCTCCCCAATCTGAGCCATGCAGAACTTATTTCCTACAAACCAGCCAAAATGCAAGTGTCATACAGAAGGAAGCAAGCAAAACATGCAAGTTATACACATAGTATTTAGCAGGGCATAATTCTAAGGAAGCATGCATATTAAAAAGCAAGACCAATTCCAATTTTCTCTGATGCCGACAAGTATAATGCATTAGATAAATTCTCCATAAAATCTTGAGTGATAGCTGCACTTTTTAGCGATCCACAAAACACCATACTGAAGTTTGGTTTATCCAATACGTCTTTAACAATAGAAGGAAAAATGGACAGAATTACAATTCCAACAGCCAATGTATCTTTCAAAATAATAAATTACTGTTGAAATAACAACCCACCTTTCTAATTTAGGTGCCTCAAAACAAGACAAATGTACAGTTACATGGCCTATCAAAAAAGATAAGAAAACTTTAGATGAAAAATCATCCTAGTAGGATTTATCTAGAATTTCATACAGGATCAATTCCTCTAAGTTTACTCTCACCTTTAATTATCACTCAAATAACGGACCTTCACAATATGTCCAACAAATAGAGATCAAATAAGAACACATAGTTGTAGTTGATTTACAGTACATCCAAAGTTAAATATGTGTGTGCCTAGCACTACGGGGTTTGCTATTACACGGTACCACAATAAGAATACATATTCCCAAATAATTGCATTCTTTAGCCATAGTCTCTGCTAAACTTCTTGATATGTAACACCCATTTTGATCTCCCCCCTCCCAAAAAAAAATTCTGATTTACACAACAGAAAATGCAACTCAACTTTCAGGTGCATCTCACATTGCTCATTCCAAACCAATTCTCAGGCTCAAACTATCAATCACAAACCAGTCACATCCATAACACACCGGAAGTTACATACTTAAACCATCCTAGGAAACAACATTGCCAAAAATTGGATTAAATCCTAACTAAATCGTGCATCAATACTGAGGATTGGGAACATCATAAGAGTATTATTTAAAACCGCGTAGTCATATATGAAATAAGACAATGAAATGAGTTTTTTTTAGCTTTACTGTTCTAATAGTGTTGGTGGGATTGTGATATGGAGTGAGTAATAGATTGAAGTCAAAATAGTTTTGTTCAAATTCATTTTTATTTCTTTCGAAATTACTTGAGTTATCATTGGCTACTATGCATACATTTCATGTAATGACTATGAAAAGAAAATTGTAATATTATTTCAGCAGCAATGAGTAAATTCTCCTAACTTTTTTACTATCATAGAGTTATAAGAAACATTCTGCATATACGTCACCTTGTGCAGTACCCACCAAATACATCAGATTCGATCATATGCCATTGGGAGTGCATTGTAACAACTCTTCATGATTAGCTAACATGAATCGCATGTAGATGATGGAAACAACCATGAAACAAAGGAAAACCAACTTTCCTAGTAGAAACTTATTTGTGATTTATGGGAATTTAAGATTTCAAGCTATTATTTTTGTCTAACTGTTTATTAGGTTCTTGGAATGTTACAATGTAACCGCTAAGTCGACATTTGGAAGTTGAATGCTTTTGTGTTACAACGTAATAATATTATAAGAATTGAAACCCATATCTAACACATCTGTATTTGGGATACCTAACAGCCCTTTAAAATACAAAAGGTTATAGAGGGTTATGATGCTTTCTACATTACTTGTTTGAAACTTAATATTAGAGTATTGAAGTGGGTTGTTTGGATTGTTACCAGTTTAATCATAAATATTTTTGAATTACAAAGTTCAAATACTAATGATATACTTTTTGATGCATTATTACAAAGTGTACTTCCACAAAAACAAAATACACGATTAATAAACAATTCAGTGGCACGTCCAACATGACTGAGAGAGCAAACAAAATGATGAAGATTCACTGATCAAGTAGCTACCTAGTAGCCACACAATTGATAATTAACTTTTCAAGTGGTATCACTGCTGGGCTAACTACACAATACAAAGTCCAAAAGAAATCATTTTTGTAACCCTAAGTTTATGTAGGCATGCATAAACTTACTCAACAAAAACTTGAATTATTTTTGTCACAGGAACCTCAAGGAAAAACTGTGATAAAACGTATAAGTTAGGAAATTAGGCATGCCAAAGAGCCAATTAATATCATGAACAATAAGATGATCAATTAATCATAGGAAACCAAAGCAAAGCACAAATAATAAGCCAACGAAAAACAGGCAGTGGAAGCCACCGTCCTCCGCTGATGGACCTTAAGGTGGCGAGTTTGAACCTCACGGTCTCCCTCACTGTGATAGTGCCTCGCCAACAAAAAAAAATCCTAAAATAATGTATCAGGCTATCAGCCCAATTATTGTTTTCCTTTTGGCTAAAAGATTCGAGCATTTTATCATATTAAAATACAAAACGAAAATGAAAACGAAACAGGAATATAGAAATGTTATGTACACATTTTTAATATATTTTCATGTAGTATTTGAGGTAGTTATTAGGGTGTTATTTTAGTAAGTGGGTTAATGATAGAGTATTTTGTGGGTAGTTTCCTAAGTAGTTACTAAGATAGTGGGAGTCATGGGTTAGGTTAGTTATTAAGATAGTTTTATTATATTGTATTTAAAGGTCTTCCTATCAATGTAATGAAGAGGATGAATATTATATTGAACTTTCTTGTGAAGTTTTGGAGACAGGTTCTTCTCGAATTGAACCATTGGAGGTTTTCACCCCCCCTCGAAACGGGTCTTCTTCCTCAATTCTATTTTTTCTTTGTTTTACAAATCACCCAAAATCGTGCACGTAACAATTGGTATCAGAGCCAACGATCCTATTAATGGCTACCTCATCGACAATTTTGAAGTTAATGCGTGATGAATTTCAAGAAGGGTGCAAGAGATTGCTTGAGCAAAATCAACGCATGCAAGAGAGCTTCAACAAAGTTCTACAAATCCTCCATGAAGGTGTGTCCACTCAAATGAAGGAGCAGATGATGAACCAAACTGGGATCAACAAGCATGTGATAGTTGAGCACAACAAAACAAGAGGACAAGATGCATATTCTAGTGGGATTCAAGCCTCCTCAAGCACAAGAACAAAAAGGCAGCCATTTGGGATGCATTTATCTTCATTTTTGCCTAGACTTAGCATCAAACCATCTATTGGTCAAGTGATTGAAATTGTTGATCACATAGATTTTCTTCAAGAGGAAAATTTAATTGCTGATCGACATCATCACTCATTTAGCCATGAAGAAAAATTCATTTTCAATGAGAAGGAATCAAAAGTTGCATCAAGTAAGGATATGATTTTATTAGTGGCTGTTAGAGAATCAAGGTTGAAGAATCACAATGACACCCGTCTTGGAAAGATTTTAGTGGAAGTTGCTCCTAAGGAGTCACATGCTGGAATTGACGTAATTCTCTTCCAATTGTTGAACCCAAAATGTGGGCTTTGTTTCCTTGAAGTTGCTTGCCAAGAAATACCTACTTACTATCTTAGTAGTGAAAACATGGATCAGATTGGTCGTTACAAGGACGATGAAGTGGGTTGGCCGCCTCCTTTTATGTATAATAAATCAAACTTTGAGGACAAAGTTTATTTTAAAGAGGGATGGAATGTTATGTACACATTTTTAATATATTTTCATGTAGTATTTGAGGTAGTTATTAGGGTGTTATTTTAGTAAGTGGGTTAATGATAGAGTATTTTGTGGGTAGTTTCCTAAGTAGTTACTAAGATAGTGGGAGTCATGGGTTAGGTTAGTTATTAAGATAGTTTTATTATATTGTATTTAAAGGTCTTCCTATCAATGTAATGAAGAGGATGAATATTATATTGAACTTTCTTGTGAAGTTTTGGAGACAGGTTCTTCTCGAATTGAACCATTGGAGGTTTTCACCCCCCCTCGAAACGGGTCTTCTTCCTCAATTCTATTTTTTCTTTGTTTTACAAATCACCCAAAATCGTGCACGTAACAAAATAGTTCACCATAATTCTGAACCGTTAAACCAATGGAATAAAATAAAAATAGAAACAAAACTGTTGAACCATCAGTAAGATCCTAACTTCTCTCATCAACTTTTCTTTGTCAATTGACATGGCGCACCCACAAACTGAGCATTGAAAAAAGGGAACATGGGTAATTATCAACAAAAGAGTTTGTAATTGCAATGAAAGAAAGCTACTGATGCAAAGAGATGTAGCTGAAATTTGGAAACAAAATCTTGTAATTGAACAAATTTAGGGAGAGGATGATGATTTAAGGACTATCAGAAGCCTGTAAAAATGTAGAGCCACCAAGAAGATACAATTTTGCAACTAAATTCCCGTAATTAAATAATTTTGGAGAAGAAGGGAATGGCGAACGCTGTAGAGAGAAGCCCGGAAGTCTTTAGAGCCAATTAAAAAGCATAAAATAGAGAGTGAGGGAAAGAGGTGGGTGTGGTTTTTCTTTGCAGAGTAGTAAATGCGCAGGGAAGAGAGGGAGAGAAAGAGAAAGAGAAAGAGAAAGAGAGAGATGGGGACTGAATGTTTGAGTTTTTTCTCGAGTAGTGAATGCACATGTGCGTGTGTGTGTGAGAGAGAGAGAGGGGGGTTGTTGTTAACGGCAGTAGTAGGGAGAATGAATGAGTAAGTTTAGAGTAGGGGTGATAAATTAGGTTTAACATGTATTTAATTTTGAAGGATAAAAATGTCATATTTGTAGGGGTGCAACTTGGGTTGGGCAACCCGATTTCAACCCGAGCCCAACTCGAAAAAATTAGGGCTTCGGCTAGGGTTTTTAATACTTGGGTTGAGCTTGGGTTAAAAAACCTCAACCCGAATTCAATTTGGGCCGGGCTCGGGTTGAGGCATCGGCAACCCGATTTCAACCCGAACCCGACAAATTAAAAATAATTATATATATATATATATATATAAAACATTAGCACTTTTTTTCATTTTTACTCCATCGTCCTCTGTTTCTTGTTGTTTGCTACTCTGTTATGCGTGATTAGTGGTGATAGTGTGATGTTTTAAGTTTAATATTTTTATGGGTCTAATTTCTATGTTTTCTGGGATTGTGCTTTGAAATCACTAGTTTTTTGGTGTGAAAGCAGATGATCAATAATCGTGCACTGTTATGAATGAAATATATGGATTGTTTTATGAATTTGTAATTATTCCCCCCTCTCTCTGTCTCTCTTTCAGTGAACCCGAATTCAACCCGAGCCCGCCCGAATTAAACTCGGGCAGTGCTCGGGTTGAGTTCCTCAACCCGATGTAGAGTTAGGGTTAGGGTTGAATATTATATACCTAGGGTTGGGCTAGGGTTGACTGTCTAACCCGCCCGAGTTGCACCCCTACATATTTGTACTATTTGAGGGTAAAGACGGGAAAAAAATGTTTTCAAGGTATTCTGACATTTTATAGTAGTATGATATGATATGATATATGTATGTATGTATGTATGTATAAACGCTCTCAAAATGCTCCCGCTTTCAGATTTTTTTGAATTTCTTCGCTCACCCACTCCCGCTCCCGTCCTCGTTCCCACATCGTGTGATCTAGGCTCAGCTCTTCGCTTGGATCGGATGGGCCAACAATTGCAACACCGAATCCTACCTTGTTAGCATGGTCTTAAATTTTTTCTTGTTTTGTTCGAAACCTACGAAACATTTATATATTTGATAAATAAGAAACGAAATATAAGGAGAGTTACTATGAAACTTGAAACGTTTCTTTATTTTCTTTTGAAATGCTCCATACACAGTTTCTTTTATTCAGTTTTGTGAAATTTGAAAAAAGAAAATACAAAACATTAACGTAGACTTAACTCAAACTCCTCTATACAATAGGTTACTCCCCATTGGAACCAAAAAGAGGTTTATAGAAAATATTTTCTTTACATTAATATTGTTACACTATGACTTGAATGAATGATCTAAGGTACATTAAAATGCCTGGAGCCGTTTTATAACCAAAGAGCTTGATAGGAGCCTGAGACAACCCTGCTAGAACACATTGTAATTAGCTAATTTCGTGGAGTTCATTGTAAATCTCAACCTATTGCATTGTCATGATGTATAAAAATTGAAGATCAAAAAACGTCATTGAAGGGAGGAGATCAAGCATCAAAACTACATCATTCACACTCCGAATGTACCTTCAAACTTAGGACAAATGTAATGACTTAGATATTTAAGATGATCAATTGGTAGTTAACTTAGGAGGATTGTGGATAAATGGAATCGAAACTAATCCATTTATAGCTCCTAGGTGTTTCTAAACGAAAAGATTTTGTAAAACCATTTTGTGTTTTTAAAAACATAATTTGAGCCATTATCGCACCCCTATTGATCGACACCCTTTAGTGCTCAAGAAAACAGATTTTTACTTAGTTTTAGGCTTAAAAAAATAGTAGAAACATCTCTATGCTCGCTAGCCTTCATTAGAGTGGTTTCTTTATAAATTATGTAAGAAAAAGAGGGAAAAACAAAATAGCGAACAAAAAATAAAAATTCAAAATTCAAAAAAGTGAAAAATACTTAAAAGCTGAAAAAGTAAAATATACTTCAAAAGACGTTATCAAATGGCATATATAAGTTTTTATATTTATTATAAACTACAAAAATAGCCTAAACTATGTCGTGTGTGTCAACCAAGTTATTGAATTATTTTTTATACCTACTTAATCACTCAATTGTACAATCTAACTCAATATCCCTTTCTGTTCAAATTCGATATTAACTTTAAACTCACATGCACATATTAAATATCCCTAATTGTGCATGGTCTTAAATACCCTTAATCCCTGTGATTTGCACTTGAAATATTCCCTTAAAATTGACAAAAATTTAGACGGAAGGGGGACAATAAGTCAGATTATATAATTGAAGGGTTTTGACATAATTAGAGGCTTAATTGACGAAGACATAGTTTAGGGATTCTAGATAATTTTATTCTTTACTAGTAGATGCCCACTTGCGTTGCACGTAAAATATTTTAGTTTGTAATACTAATTTATATTTTATTTTTTTGGGCACATTAGAGAGACAAATCATAATGGTTATTCACAAAATAGTAAAGGTTACAATGATCATAATTCTAGTAAAAACCTGAAGCCTTTTGAAGTATCCCACTTTAAAGTGTTGAAGCAAACAATTCAAAAAAAACTTAAATTGTAATTGAACAATAGTCAAAAAGAAAAAGGGGTGATGACCAAGGGTTTTGTAAACATCTCAGGTAACTTCAACTTTGACAAGTTGCAATTTTGTTTTTTTCTTATAACCATTGCTCCAACAAAGTAACAGTTTACCTAAAAATGTTAAGTTATTGAAAATAATTTGTACAACATCTTTATCGTCACAATACATCTTCATGACTAAGTCTTCAGGCATTCGATCACTTAGAAAGAGGATTTTACCCAAATTATTACATAAATTATTTGTTATACAGTTGCATACTCAAAATTTGGCACCATTTGAAGCAAAGAAATAAGCACATATGGAATGCAGTCACATAAACTTCTCCAGCTAAGTATGAAGGTTTTCAATGTCACTTAACTGATATCCATCAGGCTCACCAAATGCTCCCTCAGGCCACCACAAAATATGGCAGATGACTTAACCTCTAAATAAAACAAATAAAGGTTCTACACAATCTCTACCTTGCAAATTTTATGATTTTATTCAAATCTCATTGCCAATATTTCAAAGCAATATTGCATTGGACATGATAAGTGTACACATCGCATCAAACTAATGTTACTTGAAATGCAAATTGCTCCAACATGTGGAATAGCAATGGGTGCAATAGGAATGATGACCACTACTAAATAGTGATAAGATGATATGAACACAGGAGAGTGAACCACTTGGTGAGGATTACTTTGGGGAAGCTTTGTTGTCCATATTTTAGAGAAGTAGAGGAGGTACTGGTTATACAACACGACGCATGTCCTTCTAGTGGCAATGGGAACCACGTCCTGCCAAACAAGAACTACTTGATATGGTGTTCTGTTTGAAGCCACACAAAGAAAAAAGATAAGACAGCTAAATAACCAAATGAAATGCTTATACAGGATTCAGGTCATCCTAATTCATTTTTTGTAGTCTCTCTAAATCAATAGCAGAGAAAGAAAATGGAACATTGTGTTTTGTTTCCAAATTATGTGTAGGTGTCTGCAAATGACCATCTTGATGAGGTCTTTGTGAATTTGCATCACAACGAAATTTGAAGACATGTTCTTAATCAGTTAAGAAACTCAAGAGGCCTATAAAACCAAAACTTATAAAAATAAATTTAAGGCGCACTTTACTTTCCAAAAATAATTTAAGGGCACTAACTTTTGGGTTGCTATATTTAAAATAAATAAGTAATTCAAGTAGACTTTGTAAATAATTTACTATCACTTAATGAGAAGGCCAAAAGACTCTCAAAGTTCAAGGTTACAATTGAATTTACATTAAAAATTAGGGTTAAAATAGAAAAATAAAAGGTTTACATGTTAAGTGACATTTTATATTAGTATAGATATAGATATAGATATAAATAGATTACATATAATTTAATAATGCTATTAACTCCAAAAAGATATAATAGAGAATAACTATTTTATTGTGGTTATTTTAGTGAAACAAAAGTTTTTCACCTTAAGGTGCTTTTAGAAGTAGTATAGATATAGATAGTGTAAATATAGATAGTGTAGATATAGATATAGATATAAATAGGTTACATATAATTTAATAATTCTATTAACTCCAAAAAGATATAATAGAGAATAACTATTTTATTGAGGTTATTTTAGTGAAACAAAAGTTTTTCACCTTAAGGTGCTTTTAGAAGTAGTATAGATTATAAGTTAAATTTTAGAGAAAATTTCAATCACATTTTCTATAATTAGGTCAACATTTAATGACATCCTCTCTTAATTCTAAAATTTCACTACATTCTCGTCTAATTTATACTGTCAATTCAGAATTGGAAGAGAATATCATTGAATTTACACGGGTATGTTTTTATCAATCTCACTAGTCTAGTAATTTGCCCCAACAACGGCAATTCCTCTGGCTCTGCCTTCTGAAAGCACAGAACGAGAGAAACGGTGGAGCTGTTGGCCGTGGTAGTGGCTGCAGTTGGGCTTGGCGGGTGGGTGGGAGGAAGAAACGAAACCAGTTTTGGGAAAAAGGATTTAAGGATAGAAAAATATACATACCGAACAGAGTAGGCCGTCGGATCTGAATATTTTTCGGGTTAGTACGACTCGGTAGTTTTTAGGATCTGAATATAGCCCGACCCATAGACCTTATATCTAACGATTTTTTTTTTAACAGTTATATCTAACGATTCAAACCCTACAACTTGAAGCCAAGGCGGCGTTAAGTGGTGCCACCGATTTCTCATACAGTGCTCTCTCTCTCTCTCCGGCGGAACTGAGTGTTGGTAACTCGGTTCAATCATGGCGTACCAAGGAGGAAACTTGAAGTCGACCTCCATAAACGGGGTGAAGATGTACTCAGTATCAGGCCAACACCGTTCGGTAGCCACATGGCTCCCTCCCAAGAAGCTCAGAGCTCTTCGCAAAAACAAAGGTCTTTACACTCTTCTTTTGTTTTTTGGGTTTTTTTTTTAACGTTGTTCCTTACTCTTCATATTATGATCGAAGTGGTGGTAATCTCTGTGCAAATACCCGTTAAACGTGGAGAACATTGGGTGATGACCCTTTGTCTTAAACCCTCTGTTAAACCCCAGTATGAAGCCCTTTTTCCAATAGCAGATGAGCCCTATAGTTATATGAGTGTGTGAATATTTGTAGGCGTTGTTTTATGCTGAGGTGGAGGTTTATGTGACACTTTAGGATCTTAAATCATTGTGGGTCTCTACCTATTTTTTTTTATTGTCAACTCTTGACACAAATTGTGGATTTTTAACGTCAATTCGCAATTGGAGGCAATAAAATTTTTATAGGCAGACATATTAGAGAGAGCAGGAATTGATTATATTAGCGACATGAGACAGAGAGTATGTTCTATATGTAATGACCTTATACAAGTGTTTTTTTTTTCGAAATTATGATTTTGTGTGAAATCACTTGAATCACAAAAAAGGGCCACCCTAATTTGATTTCTACGTTGTTGTTATTATTGCCATTAATGATTTTGTTGCTGCCTTGTTTATTATAGACTATATGCAAAGGGTGGATTTGATTCAAGATTTGAGGTTTGAAACTGCTACAAGTAGAATTAAGGCAACTCCAGATGGAGAGTATCTTATTGCGTCAGGTGAATGCTGAACCCATTTTTTAAACCTCTGTTTGATGTAATTTCCTCAGGAGATGCATAATCTGTATCGGCCATGTGGATCTTTTATTGAATCTCAGGTATTTATCCACCACAAATCAAGGTATACGAGTTGAGGGAACTGTCACTGAAGTTTGAAAGACATTTGGTCTCAGAGATCATTAACTTTCAGGTGCTTGTTTTCCTCTAGTGTTAAAGGCTGTTTTCTATCTGGTGTTCAAAATGTGGCTGGCTTCAATGATCCTACATATTTTTCCACCAAAATTCTATAGTTGTATCAATGAAGCACGTTTATGTGATACTTTGCCCATTGATCTACTCCCAGTGTCTTCCATATACAAATTCCTACAAATTGCTTGGGGTTTTGAGGTGTTCCCTATGTAATAAATTTCTAAAAACTTGACGTTGCACCATATTGTGATTCGTGTTTGATCACACGTGGTACGTTGAAGGGAACACATGATCATTTTGTAAATTGCTATATCTTGATTCAATGAGATTCGTTTCAATTGTCATACGTCTTGTTGTATACAAGTCACTTAATATAATAAGCAAGCAACTTTTAGTATAACTTTATTAGAAAAAAGTTGAATATACCCAAGAAGTGGAAGAGAGAAACATCAAGCATATATACTGCAACATATCGATGTTTGACCAAATTATCACTATGACTTAAATGAACAATGAAGAATTCAGATCTCAACGTCAACAACATTTAGGATGCTTTGGATTTATCAACTAATAATAGCATTTTTTTTGAACAATTTATGACATCAAATCTCCCTGGGGTGGGGCTAGGAATATAATTTCAAAGATGTATATCTTTTTTCAAAGTTAAAAAACTACTCAACGTGACGGATGCTTATCATGACTAAAACTGGCTCTTCCTTCTTTGCTAATGTATAGGTCCCTAAAGAGGGGAGGTTGATGTCTAAAGATAGCAATACATCAGTGATTTCTTAAACAAAATGCACATGACCTCATGCCCTCAATCTTTATTCACCCTTTGAGAGTTTAAGAGTTACCCTTATGCACCAATACCCCAGCCAAGCCTCCTGAAGGTTAAATGAAAGATCCAGAATTTCACTTTGGCGGGTAAATCTACTGGCCTGCTTGGAATAAAAATGGGTTTGGTTCGAATAAAAATGGTTGCTATATCCATGTTTTTACTCCCCAGAATTTGCATTGTTTTTGCAATTATATTATTGTATTCACCTTATCCCCTGATTGTTGTTGATAAAAAAAACTTATAACCTGATTATGTGGCCACCCCCCTTTTTCAGTGGTGATTTAGTCTCATTTTTGTATTTGAATTACAAAATACCGCGCGATCATATGAAGAAATAAATTGTTTGTTTCTTGATGTTTAATAATCAAGGTTTTTGCGAGCATTGGTGATTGTTTGTTTTGTTGCTGCATTAGGTGTTGGGTGATGACTATTCAAAGATTGCGTTTCTTTGTGCTGATCGTTCTGTTTGTCTACATGCAAAATATGGAAGTCACTACAGTTTGCGGATTCCAAGGTTTTTCCCCCTGCTCTCATTGAATGCCTTCATTTATATTCTGCTCATTTTTAGATTTTATTACCATTCCACCACATATTCTCTTAATTTGGTGATCCAAAAAAGGGAACAAGGCTTTGTGAGTTGAGTTTAGACATATACTCTTTATTCTTTGTTCGACCACATATTAAAGAGTTCAACAACTCACTTGGGAATGTGTTCTTTCATGCATGCCAGGAATCTGGTTATTTCTTTGTGTTGTTTTGTCATAAACAGCTGAGTAGAAGTCATTCTTTATATCTGATATGATGCTTCTGTGACATGCTAATGTCATATGTTAGTGATGTCAACACGGCATCTTCTTCTTGCTAGAAGATGAGTCATGCTATGGAAGGAGGAAATTTAAAATTTTGGGGATCATCAATCATGTAACAAGGGTATATACATTCTCGCATCTCTGTTAAATGAGAGCATGTCCCTAATACATTGCACTACTTAAATGTTTAAAGTTGGAGTCGAGGTCCCAAAAATAATTAAAATGTTGTCTTCATGGCCATTCTCTCTAGATTTTAATCAGTCATGACTTACAAATATGTGAAATATCATTCTTTGTAAATCTCAATGGCGAGATAAGTTAGGTTAAATGTAGCTTATAAGCACTGCTGGGGAATAAAGGGTGGCTTACGTTAGATTTTTAATAGGAAAATAAGCAGAAGACATGTCAAACATGAAAAAAAATGGTTCACATATTCTATGATGTTTTGTTTCCGGCGAGTTTCAATTGGGCATATTGGAAATGGCATGATGATGACGTGAAATTTTGAAGAAATAGTGCTTCCTGAGTTTGATGTAAGGAGGGATAATTTGACGTGTATCTTATGAGCGTTAATTGGTCTTCATGAGAGGACTTTGATGGGACTAAAATCATGGTTATCAAGATTCTCTTTTAGAATCTGAGTCTCTTTTAGAATCTCAAATTCATAGAATCTTTGGGTCTTATAGCATCATAGAATCCCAATCTGAATTGCGATTTTACTGATCTAAGTTGTTGAGCTTGTTTTTTAGGCCCATTTAGTTATTGAGCAACTCAAGCCATATTTTTCAATCTTAATAGTTAAAGACTCGATCTAAAATATAAATGTTTTATATATTTATGAGTCTACCGGGGAATTTCAACAGATGAGAACAGTTATAGAAAGTTGGTTTCGTTTACAAAAACGTCTCTTTATTCGTCCGTCACTCTCGCTGAAAAATTAAAAGCAACTGTTTGATTTGATATTCTCCACAAGTGATAATAGCCCGATAATTTGTCATTTTTATTCTTTTCTTCTTTTTGTTGTTTGAATGTCGAATAGTCAATGTTATTATTCATCAGCCTTTCAACTTTCCAGTCTCTCTTCTGTATTTCTCTCTACGAAAGTTAAGATCAAAATACTTCGATTCTTCTATTTCGCTTTGCAAAATCTTACAAGATTTATAGTCCACCTTGATTTTAAACCATTTTCAATGCTTAAATTATAGTTTATCAAATTTCAAGCACATCTTAAGTTCTATGTTTGTCATAACATTTTTTTTTGCATGTATACTAGGTTGTTTAATTCTTGTTTTTGAGAATTTTATATTGCTACATATATTTTTCATCTCATTTTTTCAGTCAATCCGACCCTACGATCCAATAGCCTCCCCATCGATCTAAGATAGGATCCCAATTTTAGAAACCTATACTAAAATGCAATATGCTGTTATCTGGAAGCTGGGATTTATGCATTTTGCTTTTTCTGTACGTATTGGCTTTTATTTTTTCTATTTTCTTATGGCACTGAGTTTAATATGTGGTTCTATGTACCACTGTTGACAGGATGGGGAGGGATGTCGCATATGATTGCTGGTCTTGTGACTTACTTTGTGCTGCCTCTTCTCCAGATTTATATAGAATTAATCTAGAACAGGTTTTTGCTGACCTTTCTTTTCATTGTAGTACTCTATTATGTTTTTGTAGTTTGATTGTACGATGTATGTTTGGAGTATTCTGCAATTGTTGATGTAATATTATAACTTTTCCCAGCCTCTTTCGGTGGTTTCATTATATTCTGTATGGGCGAGAAACGGATTAGTATTATTTTCCTCTATTTCTTGGCTGTTGTGGAAAAACAACTTTGCAGTGAAGCTTGATTTGTTGCAAAGAATTGCACGTGGAACTTCTCAGCTTCCACTACTAGCCACTATCCAAAATTGTTCTTGCTGGACAACCAATGTTGGAATTTTTTTATGTATAGTTTAAACTTTGTGGAGCTTTGAGTTTGCTTTTATTTTTTTTTGAGTTGGGATCCTAGTCTAGCATTTCCCCTCTTATTTATTTTTTGTGCAATCCCATGGATTCCAACAACTAAGCATAGTGTGACATCATAGAATTCAACTTCTTTGGGGTCATTGTGTTGGGTACTAATGTGGATGTCATGTATCCTCCACTAATTTATACGCTAGCTAAAGAAAAAGTATAAATGCGTAGTAATGGCCCCAGCCCTTTTTTACTGTTATTAGTCCCTTCTATCTTCTGATAACCAATAGAGCGGGATGTTATAGCATTATTATTTATTATTTTTTTTAAAAAGCTTAGGGATGTATACACTGAATGAGAGCAAGGCAAGAAACAAGAAAATGTATACTAGATACCGAAGGTTGAAGGCCTGAAAAACATATTTACAAAAGCATACATTCCCAGAAAAGCTGCATACAATCAAACCCCCTTCTCTGTATCATAGTATGCATTATATTCTTTTGCTTGTGAATTACTTAATAAGAAAAAAATGAAGGGTTTTTTGTTGGTGGTCACTTTTTATTATCTGGGTAATGTGAAGGATGATGACTGTTCAATCGATTCTTGCGTTGTGCTCTGTTAGATGGTTGGAGGATGCAAATGCTAGGAGTTCTTTTATTTTTTTTTGGTGACATAGTAGGATGTTGTTATGTAAATTGATGTGAATTGACAAAAGTGGTGAAAGTGGTTGGTCACTTTCTAATTTGATTAAGCAGATTGTTTTAATTCAAAAAAAAAAAAAAAAGCGTATTGTTGGGCTGAGTTAGTTGATTCTATGATCGACCAACTCAGGTGCAGGCTCTTCGATTAGAAGGGCAGTTGTATCTCTCTGGGGATTATCAAAATATCGTTTCTTTGTAGTTGTTCCCATTGCTATTTTTGGTTTGCCATTAATATTGTGGTCTGTATTGCTGCCTTGTGAATTTTGTCATCTTTTGGTGTTTATTTTAGTTTTCTAGTATTATTTATTTTTTCTTTTCGTTATCCCCCTTTAGAAAACAAAAAAGATGGAGAGGGAGCCACTTCCCCGTCTGTCCCTTCAAACTGTAAACTACGTTTGACTCTGGCATGTTCAACTTTAAAAAATATGATCATCGTATATGGCATGTTCATCCTCGCTCTATTGTATGTCTAAGTCTCAAAATTTTATTTAGTTGCTCTATATTATATGTGCTTACTGTTCCAGGTATTAAAGAATTTGATATTTGTCTTTGCAGGGGCGTTTCCTATCCTCACTCAACACACAGTCTCCAGCATTAAATGTAGTCTCTCGAAGGTTGTATTCATGTTGTATTGCCACTTCTTTTTTGTTAGTTGTACAATATTTTTGGCCATGGCTTATTTAGTTATATGAGGCAGCCATTTTTTTCCCAATTCAGCAAAGTTCATGGATTAGTTGCTTGTGGTGGTGAGGATGGTGCTGTGGAATGCTTTGACGCAAGAGCCAGATCTTCAGTTGGTAGGATAAATGCTGTTGCACCATCTGGTGACCCTGACCAGGTACCTCATCTACTTCTTGATTCACTGATCCAGATTCCAATTTTATGAATGTTAATGTTCTGGAAGATATGTTGGCATCTGAAAGTTCATGGAGATAGAAGGCCTGATAACAAACTTCATGAAGCTGAATGCATATATTTTGAAATGCTATTGTCGGGGATCAGATGCAGAGATTTTATATACCTGTCCGTGCAGCGCAAGTTGGTTTGATAGTCTTCTCTATATCTGCATTTGTTTAGGATTATTGGGTGATTGTGGTATATCTTCGTCTCTGTTTTCTTTCTCCATTGGTTTTAAATAATAAACGATGAAAGATAAGAAGCTATAGTTCCTGTTGCTTTTGCTTCAATATGTTATGACAGGAAGACGGTAGCCATTTAATTTAGGTGCTCTCATGTGATGTCAATAAGTGCTAGTTTTTTTCACATGAGAATGCTTTATAATGATATGCATAAAATTGTAGGAGGTTACTGCAATAGAGTTTGATGGAGACTCAGGTTACCTCATGGCTGTTGGAAGTAGTGCTGGAAAGGTATGCTAAAAATATCATGTCTGCAGTACATTCTAGTCATGTCTTATTTTCTAAATACTCATAATCTTGCCCTCGTATAGGGCAACAGTGATCAAATTTAAACGAGGAATTAAACACATCCTAGTTCACTTTCACTCAGGATGCATGATGGATGACATGTCTGTTGGCATAGGCTGGTTTGTTTTTGTGTTTTCTTCACCAGCTGAAAGAAAAGAGCTGTAAGTGGTTAGGTCAAGTGAGGTTGTGGGACGTCAAAAAATTCAATAATAATTTGTATGAATACATCAATAGATCGTTGGAATCATTTGCTGTTACAGAATCGTGGCATGTAAAGTTAAGCTAATACAGGTGTAATCCCACTATTCAAAAGATGGATCATGAGGGGATGGTAATGTAACAAAAAAAAAAAAAATCAGTATTCTATCTGGAGTTCAGTATAGAGATGCAGAAAAATGAAATTTAGATTAAATAATTAGTATGCCTCTTTGACATCATTGTTCGAGAGCAAAAATTTGGAATCATCATGTGAATCCAGAGAATCAAATATTCACCAGAGAATGCCATTGTGTTTGATTAAAGATCATTCAGCACAAGTTTGTGAACTGTGAAGAGTGTTGATAAATGACTGCACTTTTTCGTTGGACTTTATCTTTCTAGAATTTTGCTTAATTTTCTAACTTTTTCTTTCAATTTTTGTTTTTTCTTTGTTTGTTGTATGTTTCAGAGGACTCCTTGTTCTCACTTGTATTTCTTGCCTTTGGCATTTTGTTATTTATAATACAATTCGTTTATTGTCAAAAAGAATACTAGAGGTTATATGTGACTTAAAAAAGTATTTTGATTACGTGTTATGGAGAGATTAAAGTTCATAAAGAATGGATATGAGAATGTTGTACTGGTTAGTCGTCGTTATATTATCACTAGCTTTGCCAGTACTGTGACTTCTTTCAGTATTGAAGAAGTTACAAATACATCAATACGGGGAGGAAGATGACCTCTTGTACAGTCTTGTCAGGCATTCCAACTAAGCGACTTCATCGTGATTGGAATCATGTCGATTATACCAAATTGTTCTTTCAGCGAAGTTGTTTAATTTTGGCCTTATTCTTTGTTCTGTTTCAATCAAGTATTTCGAGAAGCAAACTAGTCCACAGTTATATTTTTAATGTAGACTAATGTGTACAGTAAATTGTATATCACTACTTGGAGGCTAAAACACATTTTGAATTACTGGACAGTTTTTAAGTGTTAAACATCAACTGTCAGTATGTGCAGTACCTTCAGTCAAACCAAAGTATGTGCAGTACCTCTATTAGGACATGACACACCATTGGTTTTGTGTATATGGAATATATCGCCAAAAAAATTGTTAGTTTGTGCTTAGTTCTATCAAATGCGTATAAGTTTCAAAAGGAGTGTGCTCTAGTCTAAGGGGCCATTTTGCTGAGAAACATCAGCTTAACTCGAGGTAATCTTCAATCATTACTGGGTTTTGTGGATAATTTTGGTTACTTTCTGACATTCAGGGATACGACAAATTCTAGACATGCCTGTAACGACACATGTGGGACCCGTGTCCAGGACAATAGAGTATATACGAATGCATGCACGTCTCTATGCACTCTCACGCGAACACATACGCACCCCAATCTATGACATAATGTGATTCAGGAGCATAATTTTCTTTGGATGGTAATAGTACCAAAGCTGGTTCCTTTACTTTCAAACAAGTGAAAGGACCTACTGGATTGGTTAGTGCACCTGTAATTTGTAGAAGCTACAAGTAGCATGGTGATCATATATCTCTTTCCTTGAAATGTTATCTAGAAAAATAGATTTTCTGATGACATAGGAAGATATTAAGTGTCAAAATGATAAGCTTTATGATTTATGTTTTAAATTGGTACAATTGAGGACAAGAGGGGAACCTAGGTTACCAGTTACGACAAATGTTATTAGAAAAGAAGCAAAACGTGTGTTATGCTAATTTTTTCTCTCTAGATGAGGACTCGCAAGACTTAGATGGGTACAGTCTCTAGAACAGCAAGCTCTGACTTAAGGTGGTACTGGGAGTTGGTTGTTTTAAAAGTCAAAGGGATTGAGAGCATTAGTATCAGCGGAATTTGGTTATGTATTGATTGCTGCTTCTAAAGATAACCCTCCAGTTGGAAGTTAAAGGTGGAATTGAATCTGCATAACCAAAGCCTGAAATATGGAATTAATTAAATAAATTTCATTTGAGAATTTTTTTTCTTATTTTTGTTTAATTAAATGTAACCTAAACATTTCATGAACTTGAAATCTTCACCACCAGTGATTTGATGCTGAAACTTTGTGGTATCTAGTTCTCAGCAGGGTCATGATCTTTCTTTCTCCTTTATAGAAAGCGTTTGGTACCCTTATTCACAGCATGCACAATGTATCCTTTCTATTGCATGCAGGTTCTATAACCTTATTCTTTTATAACCTCCTCCTCCAATCATCTCTATTACCGAAATGCAGACTCATTATTGACATTGATTGTGCAGGTCCTGATATATGATTTGCGTTCTTCATATCCTATGCGAGTAAAGGATCACATGTGAGTTGTCTGCTAGCTGACTTTTGTGTGTAGAGTTTCCTATAGAATGCACTGTCAGCATTTTTTATGTGCTTGAGTTGTTGGTAATAGCCACTCGTCAATGTCTTGTAGGTATGGCAGTCCAATATTGGATATTAAGTGGCATCGAACTCTTAACTCTGAGCGGCCAAAGCTACTTACTACTGATAACCATATTGTCAGGATTTGGGACCCTGAGACAGTAAGGATTCTTTCATCTTCTTTCGAATGTGAAACCTTTTTCTCTTAGTTTACAAACCCTTTGCTCTTAGTGCCACCATTTGTTTCTACTTTGTGGAAAATTGTGTGTTTTCTCTTCAAAATGTTTTTAAGTTGAGGGGATGACTAGGCTATTAATATGGAAGACAACCTTAGACTTCTGATGATTGTAATGATTCTTGTTCTTTTTTCAACGTCCTTAAATATATTTAGTAATCAGCGTAGTTGTGTTTATGTGCACATGTGCCTGTGCTCACACTAATATGAAGTTATACAGGTTTAAAATCTGGTGTTCTTATTATTTGCCTGGTCTATCACAATATTCCTAAAGAATGACTTTGCTTAATTGTATGAGTTTGTTTGAATGACGTAATTAATCAGCTATTTGCTGGCTCATTAGCACACTTTCCACTACCATGTGTGGACTTGCTACTGTAGTGTTCTTACAAATGCTGTATTTATAACTGAATTTCAAGGCAAAATTGAACGATAGGATCTTAATATGGACCAACAGGCCTTTGGTTCAATGGTACACTTTGCCTTGTGAAAGCTTTGCCTTCTTAAGGTCGGTTCAAGTCCCCTTCACCCTCCCCCCTCAAAAAAAAAAAAAAAAAAAAAAGGATCTTAATATGGTTCAACAAAAGATAAATTAAAAGAGAATTGAGTTAGGTGGTTAGACATAGCTAGAGATAGATTGGGCCAAAATTATTTTTGAATAAGATAGTAGAAAATATATGGTAGCTTAGCTTGTAGTTTAATAATAGATATGGCTCTTGATAGAGCATCATTAGAAGAATGAGATTCCTGTAGCTGACCCCAAATAGTCGAGATAAGGCTTGGTTGAGTTGGTTGTTGAATCTTAAAAAAGTTATCCGTATAGGCTACTGTTTCTGTTAAAATCTCTATGAACTATCACCCCAAGTTTCTTCTTGTAAGAAATAATTTAGGAGAAGTCTAAGGGTTTTGTCACAATTCTTGATAGCTTGTAAACTTGTACTTTTAATTAAAGATTTTAATATAGGTGACAAACACCTCATGTTCTTGAGTGTAGAACTCATTATAAATTTATTCCCTAATGTTGTAAATTGGTATGTTATTGATGATGTTACTTTAACATATTTCAATAATATTATGATGCCGTTGGGGACATGATGTTATGACTTATGAGATCATGTTCTCATTGATTACATACCCAAAGTTAATGCAAAATCTCATTAACCATCAAGAATTGCTACAATACTGCCACATCTTGAAATCTTAAATGTTTGAAAAAAGGAGATTATAACCTTTATAATATTATAATGTTATACACTAAACAACTTTAATTTGGTTGTATGTAATAGCTCAAGCAATAATGAAGCAAAAAGACAGAGTGGCTGCTCAAATGGTTTGGAGGTTCCCTAAGGAGCAAAAACTATCTTTTGGGGTCAGTCGTTAAGAGTATGTGCGGTCTAGGATCTAAATTGCCTTTTGTAGAGACATATTGTTGACCTTGGAAAGCCATTCGTCTTATTATCCTGGATTTTTACCTTATATCAAATCCATCTTGGGAGATGGATTTGGAATCCAATCTTGGAAGGACCTATGGTGGGGAAGCTTGCTTTCAAAACTCCATTTCCCCCTTTATTTAGAATGTCTCTCTCTGGAGATCTAGTTATTTGATCTCCAAAGCTACGAAATGAAAATCATATAGGGAGCTTAGAAATTGAGGGATATAGAAATAGTTGGGAGACCATGGATAACAAATTTTTTGATAGGACTAGGGTGTCTGAAGTAAAGGACACATTAAATAAAATGAAGACCAAGAAAGCCTTAGGACTTGATGGTATACCTATTGAGGTTTGAAATTGTTTAGAGGACGTTAGGATATCATGGCTAACTAAATTACTCAATAAAATTATAATGACTAAGTAAATGTCTTATGAGTGGAAGAAGAGTATTTTAGTATCTATATAAGAAATAAAAGAGATATACAGGTTGCACAAACTATAAGGGCATTAAACTAATGAGTCATACAATAAAACTTTGGGAGAGAGTGGATAAGCAAAGGTTAAGGTTTGAAGCAACGGTATTGGAAATTAATTTGGGTTTGGGTTTGGGTTTATGCTTGGCAAATCAAATAGTAAAAGCTATATACTTACTTCGAAGACTAATAGAAAGGTATAGAGTGAATAATAAGAATATGTGTTTAATTTTTATAGATTTAGAGAAGGTATGTGATAAAGTCTCTTCAGATATATTATAGTGGGTTCTAGACAAGAAATAAGTCAGTATTAGGTATGTTGAGATGATTAAGGGTATGTACTTAAGTGAGAACAACAACAGGAGAGATTAATGGATTCTCAAGCACTGTAGGCTTTACATAAGGGTTTGACTTTGAGTCCATATCTTTTTGCCTTGATTATAGATGAATTGACTAGACACATTTAGGATGAGATCCTATGGAGTATGTTACTTATTGATGATATAATATTGATTTATGAACGTAAAGGAGGAATTAATCATAAACTAAAATTTGGAAAGAGACTTTAGAATTTAAAGGATTTAAGATTAGTAGGAGTAAAACTATACAAAAATGTAGCTTTTGTAAAAGGAGAAATCCAAATTGGGAAATAGTAAAGATTAAGGATCAAGATGAAGAGTGAATATTTTAGATATTTGGGATCAATCATTCATAAGGATTGTGATATTGGTGGTAATGTTGCTCATAAAATTAAGGTGGGATGGATTAAATGGAGGAATGCTTTTGGTATATTTGTGTGATAGGTTAAACCCCTTAGGCTAAAGGTAAAATTCTATAAAACAAGTATAAGATCAACTATGCTTTATGGTACTGGGTGTTGGGTGGCTAAATAATAACATTTTCAAAAATTCAGTGGCGGAAATGAGAATGTTAAGATTGATGTGTAGTAAAACTAGTAAAGATAGAATCAGGAATGAGACCATCCGTGAAAAAGTAGAGATAGCATACATAAGAGATAAAATAAGGGAGAATCGACATAGATGGTTTGGATATATTTATAGATGGCTTACTATTGCATCGGTGTGAAAGAGTGATGCAATAGTTATTGATTGTAACTAAAAGAGTAGAGGAAGACTAAAATTAACTTAAAGTAAGGTGTAGGAATTTTTTTATCTAGTGTGTTGTGGTTAAGACATAGCTGAATCTATTGAATATTAGTTGGTGAAAATCGTTGTCTTCATTTATAATTCAGTGTTAATTTCAGGGTCTAATTGAGATTTCTGATGCTTTCAGGGAGAAGGCATGACCAGCATTGAGCCGACCGCTGGAACAATAAATGATTTGTGTGTGTTCAGTGAAAGTGGGTTGATATTATTGGCTCTTGACAGCAGCCAGATACCCTCTTATTTCATACCTGCCCTTGGACCGGCTCCCAAATGGTGTTCTTACCTAGAAAATTTAACGGTGTGATCATTGGATTTCTCTTGTTTAGTTTCTTGAATTTATATGCCCTTAAATTTGTTCCATTTGGATCTTAAATATTGGTGGTAGAATCACTTATTTGTGTTTCCTTTTACAGGAAGAGCTGGAGGAGGGTGCACAAACAACTATTTATGATGATTTCAAATTTTTAACGAAAGACGACCTTGACAGGTTGAATTTATCGAATTTGATCGGCACCAATCTTCTTAGAGCCTACATGCATGGTTTCTTTATTGATTACCGGTTGTATAAAAAGGTGATGGTTCCTTCTTTTATGATCTCTGTGTGTGTGTGTTCATAGAATGACACAATACCCAATTATAGTTCCCAACTCCGCTCATCTGGAGACCGTTTTACTGACACTTATAATTTATAGGGAGAACTTTGGTTCTTTTTCAATAATTTATTATTTTCAAAGTTACCTTCGAGTGGTTTAGAAATATTTTGAGGGAATATTTATGGGCCGCAAAACATGTGATTGGAAATTTGGAAAGGTGTTGAAATGTGTTTGTAATGAGTGTGATTCACTGAGCACCGGTACAACATTGCACATTCTTGAAACTATATAAAGAACTCGCTATTGGTATTTATATTGTTCTGTGTGTTTTTCAGGCGCAAGCAATGGCTGATCCATTTGCATATGATGCTTATATAGAGCGGCGGAAGCAGGAGAAAGTGGAGGCCGAACGTGCCTCTCGAATTACGGTTAGCACTTTGCACCATTTAAAATTGTTAGGTGTTTGAGTTTATTGAACCACTTCACATTTGATCGACCACGAACTAGGGTATATAGACACTCTTGTCCAAGGTAGACTGCAATTGTGCTTATTGTTTAGTTTTGCAACTGTCTTCATATGGTGGTGGTGAATATTGGTTTGGGTATAACTTGACTGGATTATGAATTGGTATTGATGAGAGGATCTCATATTGCCCCAAACATAGTTAAATGGGAATGAACACAGAGTATTACAGAAAATATGCAGACCACAGATTTATGGTCTTTTTTTGATAATGGATTTACGGTTCTATGTAATGAAATAAGTTATATCGACATGTTCTATGCATAATGGTCTCCATAAGTGGCCTTAGGGCCCGTCTGGTTGCCCTATTGTAAAAGAAAGGATTGTATTAGGTAATTTAGATTAATTTCGTATAAGTGGATAAAATACAAGATTAAATATTAGCCATTATAATCTCGCATTTGGTAAGACACTGGATTAAGAGTGGGATGATAGTTATTTAGTCTAAACTTATTTGGTTAGTTCACTTCTCCTATAGTACTAAATATATATTGACCAAAAATTCATTAATCCAGTCTAGTTTCCCGGTGATTGTCTGTTTGGTGGGTAAACCAGTAAATTTGTAACCTAATACAGTTGAGCTAGATTATAATACCACATTTTCAATTGTTATTAAAATTAGCTCAACAATACGGATAAAGAATATTATTTGTAAACGTATTTTATACGTATATGAAATAAGCCTATCCATAATAAGTAGTATTTTTTACAACTAAATGTAGTGTAAGGTTGAATTAGAGAATTTTAATCTATTATTAACTCCTTAATCCACACCTATGCACCCAAACGACCCTTTAATGCACAGTGGTGTTGGTCTAGCACAACGCCATATCCTTCTATTAAAGACTAAAGTGGTGTTTGATAAAACTGAAAGTTGAACATAAAAATTAAATGCTGAATTTTTTAATTCGCAGTTTGTTTGGTATCCGCCGAAATTTAAGTATTGAATTAAATTGAACTGTTTGACAAATATAAGGAGCTGAAGTTTGAAAATTATTATTATTTTACTTTTGTCCTTCTTTTTAACCATCTCTTTGCAACTACCTTATTTCTATTACCACCATCACAATGGTGGTGGCGGTGGCGGAGACACAATAATGGTGGCGGTGGTGTTGATACAATGGTGGTAGTGATGGTGGTGGTGACAGTGGCGGTGATGGTGGTGGTGGTGCCGGTGGCACAATAGTAGTGGTGGCAGTGACACAATGATAGTGGTGGTGGTAGCGGCGGCAACACAATGGTGGTGGTGGAGGGTGGGTATTGAAAAGTTGAGAGTGTAAAATGCATTGATGGTATATTTGTTCATTATGAGGAATTGATAAAATCTTTACAGACTAATATTTTCAGCATTAAATGATAAATAGGTGACTTGTTATTTAAAATTTTAGCTTATTTTTAAGAAGTGTTTAAAATATTAAGTGGTATGAATTTTAGGTTATCAAACGAGTTTAATTCATTAAGTGTTTAAAGTATTCAGTTTTAAGTTGTGTTATTAAACACCCCCTAATACATTATCTGAATGTTATATCTCCAAACTCAAAAAATTTGTACAATGTCTTCTCATTTAGCTTTGTTTTTTTTTTTTTGGGGGTACGAACTAAAATTCTGATACACCAAAGTGACTTGTCTCCTCTGCAATGTTTGTGCATGTGGAGGACATTGCTTCTGCAAAAGATAGGGGATTCCCTTGGTGGTACATAATTATCCATAAAAATTACGATAAGAGTTGAACTTACCAAAACTTTGAGAATCTGGCAATTCAAAGTGGTTTTTTGTTTGCACTTGGACTCGACCTTTTTTTAGTTATTTCACTATTATCTGGATGTTTAATTTGTATAATTGAAGCAGGTTCCTTCTGCCTTTCTGCTTACCATGAGTTGTGGA
Organism: Ilex aquifolium; assembly: GCA_951799425.1. Classification (NCBI taxonomy): domain Eukaryota; kingdom Viridiplantae; phylum Streptophyta; class Magnoliopsida; order Aquifoliales; family Aquifoliaceae; genus Ilex; species Ilex aquifolium. The sequence goes on along the minus strand of OX637405.1, from coordinate 3,735,189 downwards.
TGTCAAAAATTTAATCAGATGAAACTTGCTTTTCTAGCTTTAAGTTTCATGGTTTCTGTTTTAATTATTTTTACCTTAATTTCATCTTATTCTGTTTAAAGTGACAAATGAGTCAACTCTGTAGTAGTATGTCATATGCTGTACATGCTCATCTTAGATTTGTACTTTTTTCATCGCTCTAACAAGAGGAATCTTTCTGTTTGAGGACGTGTTACGAAGTTTCTGTTGGTGCTGCTGTCAATTTGTTGGCATCTTGAAGAATGGTCAAACTGCCCCAAAAAAAAAAAAAAACTAAAGAGTTTTCCTCCTATCTATGGCCACAAAAGACAAATTGTCCTTATGCATTTGCATTTGCATTTGCAGTTACAATTTCTTTTTCCTCTGTGGTCCTTTGCTTGTCTTCAGGTCAAAAGAAAGCAAATCAAAATTATAATTTACGAGCTTGCCATTCAAATAGTGTTTTACGACTCCGTTTTATTTTAATTCCTTATTTCTTAGAAATTACATGCAGGACTGAAGTTATATTCCTTAATATATCCTTATCGAATATGATACATTTCCACTATGAACAATTAGATGATGAATTTACTGGATCTATTGTGCAACTCTAAACAAATGAGGACCGAGGGACAGATTCCTAGTGGACATCAAGTATAACTTTCATTTTAATAGTGTGTCGAAGTCGAAATATTCAAATTTTGGCTACCCATGGAACTTCAATTCTCGTATTCCTTGTTAATCTGGGTACTTCAATTCTCGTATTCCTTGTTTTTCTTGCAGATTAAGAGGAAACTGCCAAAAGTTAACCGGGTTCTTGCAGCTCGTATTCTTGAAGATGAAGAAGCTGAAAATGAGAAGAAGGATGATGATAGTGTTGATACTAAGAAAGCATCCAAGAAAAAGAAAGGACTCACCAGTGAGGTTCTGAAAGATGAACGATTTGCATCAATGTTTGAAAATAAGGTATCACAAATTGTTCTGTTGGGCCACAACACCCCTTTCAAATGGCTAATAAATTTGATGATTTCCACTTAGTTATAATTGTAAAAACAGTTAAAGGATCACAAAAATGGGAAGTCGAAATGGCCAATAATCTGTAAATGAGTGATAATCCCCAAGTTTTTGGATCATAATGAATTCATTGATTGGTATGGTAAACATAAGATTTTATCAATATGCTTTCTGATGCTTGTTACCGCGCAGGATTTTGAAATTGATGAATTTTCACAAGAGTATCTATCTTTGCACCCTATGGCGTCCATGAAGCAACCATCTTTGGTGGAGGAACATTTTGAGCCTATCATGGAAGATGAGGATCAGAGTTTAAGTGATTCTGATGCATCTGTAGCCTCTCAATCATCAGAAGATGGGCGTGTGGACAATAGTAAATCTCAAAAGAAAGCACGAGTTCCAAGGTGAGATCTCCATAGCCTGTTTTTAGTGAATTAAGGTACTGTGATTGGATGATCATACATATGATGCATGCACTTGAATAAATATAGGCTATGTTACAAGTTACAACTTCTTGTTGGGACTTGATATATGATGTGGAAATATCCGGAGATAGTTCAAGGGGGTATAATTTAAGCAGCTTTATCTGTTTGTAGCATATTAATTTTGGCGGAGATCTAATGATGGTTTGATCATTAGATTTTAGTGTCCTAAATGGAAGTGAAAATTTACGCAAGTTCTAGTTGGATAATTCCAATGATAAAGAAAACAGATATATTTACCCTCATTTGTCTAAATAATGTTTGTTTTCTTAAATTAAAACCTGTAGATTGTATGAAGTGAAGGATGAGCGGCACGCAGAAGCATTCTGGAACCGTGCATCACTTGCAAAGGAGGACTCTCTTCCATTGGGAGAGAGGGTGGCAGCTATGACAAATGACCAGCGGGGTTCACGTACTTTTAAGGATGTTAAGGTGGGACCAGGAGGGTCGCGAGAGATTTCCTTCGTTTCTAGAAGCTCGGCAAGGTACAAAGAGGATGAGGAGGACAAGGAAACACGACAAGAAAAGAGAAGGGGAGTCCAATCATTAAGGCTGAAGCCCGATAGATCAGGATTTCGCGGCCGTGGGAGAGGAGGGAGTGGGAGAGGAGGGAGTCGTGGGAGAAGCAGAGGAAGAGGCCGGCGGTGAACTTACATGTGAAAGTAACATTTGTTGTTCATTTTAGCTTGTGATCTTACCGGAGCCAGTTCTTGGTAATGCAACTGCCAACAGATCTACCTAGAGGAGAGCTGTGTGGCGACATTTCTCAAAACTTGTGATCCAACTTTCCCCAATGGTATATTATGAGATGTACTCGAGCTGTACAAGGAGGACACACCCAAGGAAATTTTGGGCTTCTGAAAAAGGGTTTGTCCTTATTATTCCTATTTACTAGTTTTAGGAGAAGATGGAGGGTTAGTTGTGCATTTATTACGCTTGAAATGGTTTGTCATTGATACAGTTCATCCCTTTGTGAAACTTGAGGCACAAGTCCAATTGTATACTCCTACACAAGCAGAAAGAAACTGTAAATTGCAGATCTAAAGAGAGACTTTAGTTTATTATTTATTTTTTTGGCCGAGTGGAATGCATAATATGATTTATTTTTGCCAGATAATGGAGAATACATCTTATCTTACTGTCTTAAATGAAAACAGTGGTATTCTGTATTATTTGGTTTTGGCAGTTTAGTATTTTCAGGGAAGGCCTCGGTTAATTTAACTGATTTTCCAGATGGATTTTAGGAGCTCAACGCTCGGGTAGCACGAGCATGATACTACGGAATCAAAAATTACATGATCAAGTAACAAGAAAATTAAATGGATTGTGTTATTATTGGATAAAAATCACTTGTTTAGTCTGTATTTCAAGAAAAAAAAAAGTAAAGTTATTTTATTCCTAAATTTATTATTGGATAAAAAAGTAATGATAATATCAATCAAATTAGTTCAAAGAGTCATTAATTATCTTAGACAAGTATAGCTATCATTGCCACGCACGACGACAACATCATTACCACCATCAACCGGTTAAGAGAATGATGTAGGCCTAAAGGATTCTACTTCAACAGAATCATATAAAAAGGCCTAAAAAGGTCTAATGCTATCCCGTGAACCCACCATATACATCAAAGACTAACCCCATGAGCCAATGAGCAACAATAGAATACCACAATCAAGGGAAAAACCATACAGAAATCAGATGAATATGAACACTGCATGGCCAAATCTTATAGAAACTGCTCAAAAGTGGATACAATTCGAAAATTTCAAATCACCCCCTCCAAAAAAAAAATACCCACACACAACTCCCACATCCACAACTAGAGAGCTTGGAACTTGGAACTTGTGAACGTACAAAAGATGATGCTGGGATGCCACAGTCATAAGACTATCCTAATGAGGCTAGAGAAATAACTTCACTCTGTTATATTAAAACAGAGCTTAGCCTCGTCCCATGGACCATTTATCTCAAACTTGTATTCTTGAATCCTTATCAGCCAATAAGGACACAGCAAATTAACAAAAACCAAAACAGCCAACAAGAACACAAAAAGCAATCTGTGCAACCTATAGACACAAACCAATGTCACAGCCATCAATGCAAATGAGAAGCACAGGTGCAACCGGAAAGAATATTTCTTGATACAATAAGTTACCAGCGGCGCGAAAAGAAAAACTTGTAAGGAGAATAACACAATAGCAAAAACATGAAGCCTTGATGGAAGGCGAGAAGCAATCAAAAGTGAAGCCACAACAGAAGCATTTAAAGAGATATTGCTTGCAAAGGTTGGATTTTCAACAGCCCCAGGAAATTTTACAGTGAATCCCGAGTAGTTATGCAGGAAGAGATGGAGTACAACAAGTGAAGCTGTTAGTGCCCATATGGAATCTGAGCTTATGGACCTGGTGAGTGTGTGGTAGATAGGAGACAATACATATAAACCAGTTATGAAAAAAGAGATTTTAAGAACATAACTGAGAAGAAGATTGAAGGAAAGCCTTTCTATAGTTAGAAGAAGAATAAAGAAACCTGACCCAAGAAGGCTTACATCAAGAAGTAAGAGAGATTTGTCACTAAATGTAGATCTAAGAGTGTATGTCCAAACCAAGACCACAAGAGCAACAATGCATAAATACTCAGAGATGGAAACTGAATCCAGCATCACCTTTAGCATATCGCGTCTAACAACATTAGCATTCATAACCATTGCTTCAAGAAAAGACTCATCAGTGTGATTGTCATCAAACCCAGGTTGCATCCCTCCATAGGCAATTTTTTTCCATTTGCGAAGAGCCGGAGAAGAGATTTCACTAACGGTGGCCTGCATTTGAAGTACACAACCTCACAACACCTGTACACTGTTACCTTCAAGACTGTCAGCAACAATGCAAGTTTATAATCCCTTATGTACTTCCAGTTCCAATAGCATTCTTCCAATGTGTATGCAGTTCATAGACAACATATCTCTGATAGAAGAATGTCTCATCCAGTTGGGATCACCTCGGAGTTGTGGAATCCTATTCCAAGTGAACTGCTATTAGGGTCCATATCCTTCAAGAACTTAAATGAAATCCAACTTTTTATTTGAAGAGATATTTGAAAGAACAAACAAAATAAGAGTACTCCATATTGCGTGAAATTGTTGGAAATTCAAAAACAAGACACAATAAAGTCAAGCAGCTTATCACTTGATGAACATAAACAAATCAACAGATCTTGAAAACAATGAATTCCTCAAAACCTAATTCTGTGACACAGACTAATCTAAGGTAACCCTGACTACCAGATTCAAATAAGCACCTATTGAAGTACTAGTAAAAGAATAGTCAACAAACCTCATTGCAACATGTAAATAAGAATATAAACAACCAAATGCACCACAACATCAAAAATGTTCCCAAATACAAAGAAAGGCACACACAAGAGGATCTATGTGTGACAATGAATCAGAATTACTGAAATCTGATTGGTGACAAAATGAAACAAATAACTCCAACCAAACAAGGCACACTTACCAAACTTAAATATGACCAACAACAGCCATATGGTTTCAGGTAGGCCTGTCAAAATTCGACACGACACGATTAACCGACACGAATCGATATGAATTAAGCGGGTTTGGGTGAGACCTTAACGGGTTCGGGTGGTAAACGGGTTAACCCGTTAAACACGTTTAATAAACGGGTCGTGTTCGGGTGAGACCTGTCAACCCGTTTATCACCCGTTTACCCGTTTAAAAAATTAATAATTATTTTAAAAATTTTAGTCAGCATTTCTTGGTTCTCTCTCTCTTTCTCTAGCATTTCTTGCTTCTTTGTTCTCTCTTTCTGACTTTTGCAGATGAGATGGAGTACTGTAGGGGTTTGTAACCACAATCATTGAAAGCCCAAGTTCTGGCAACATTCATCCCATACTTGGAAGTTTGTTGGAATGTAGTTGTTACCTTCACCCTCGTAGACGAGTCAGATGCCACGTACATCAACCAATAAGCATTGAAGCCATTCAGGAATAGCGGCTTCCCATTCATCAAGAAATGGGTCTCGCTTGTATGAACAAAACTGGGGCCGAGATAGGCTCTAGCTTCAATGCTGAGATTGGCTTGAATCCCACATCGACATTTTTAAAGGAAGGAGACCTCTGATGCCTATATAAAATGCTACAGTCCCTATCTTTAGTCATTTAACTTTCTCACTTGTTTTTGCAAGTGGTTCCCAACTGAAAATCTTTTAATTAAGAGAGTTTAGTGGGTAGTTAATGGAGTTTAAAATTTTAATAAAATAATTTTTTGGTGTAGGTTAAAATTTTAATAAAATTAAACGTGTTAAACGAGTCGTGTCGTGTTACCCGTTTATTAAACGGTTCGTGTTCGTGTTTAAATTTTTTACCCGTTTATTAAACGTGTCGTATACGGGTTTATATGTTTTATACCCGTCACCCGTTTAACCCGACACGTTTGACACCTCTAGTTTCAGGTATCCAAATCTTGAAAAGGGATTCGGCTCTAGAAACAGCTGTGCTCTGAAAATCATAGCTCATGGCCATTCTATCTGTAACATTACAGAATGAAATTTGACCAAATCACCCACTTATGGACTTGAACAGTGTTTTAAAACTTTCAAATACCAGAAAAGAACCAAGTGCCTTTATTTCAAAACCTAAGAATATTCAGATTTTTTGTTGAAAAAAAGATGGATCTACATACTTCATCTTTGCACAGATACTAAGCAATTAAGGCATTGTTTTAATATATTGGAAGACATCTTTTCTATTCCTACATTTCAATTTTGTCTTCTAGCCTACTTTTATTTTCCAGTGTTGGACCCCTGTTCAAAGTCATCTCTCCACACGGGGAAGTAAGTCTAAGGGCAGTAGTCCCAGGGGGGTGTACACACTGGTGGGATATGTAAAGTTTTAAACCCCTAACCTACATCTTGTTAAGGTCCTTATCAAGTAGCTGAGTTACCACTAAACTAACCCAATGGGGTTTTGGCTTTTTTTCCCAGCTTAGCATAAAGTACTTTACTCGAATGCGTACATCGTGACAAGGGAATCATTGGAGTGGAAATCTTACGAGCAACCTGAATAATTTATGAGGTTAAGAAACTAAACTGAGCTTCAATGGTGTATATAAACACATATCTTAAATGTTGACATTTTTTTATCATCAAAACAAAAATATAGACAATTTAGGAGAAGCTGACAACATGGCCGGCTCAACAGTATATTCAAAAAAGCATGGTGCCCCAAATTTTAGAGTTCAATAATGAGATATAAATCAATGATTAAAACTCATTATAATTTAGCTTAACAAAAAAACTCCTGAAACTCTAATCATATGATTTCAATTTCAGAAAAACAAAAGGAATTAAGACTCACACAGAGACTGCCATACAGAGAGAGAGAGAGAGAGAGAGAGAGAGAGAACCTGGGATACGTGTGGCTTGTGGCTTCGAAGAGAAGGCGGCGAGAGAGGCGACAGTCTCTGAGACTCGAAGAGGAGGAGGCGCTAGGGATCAATCGACTGAGAAGAAGAAGAAGAAAGAGGCGAGAGTCTCCGAGACTCGAAGAGGAGGATGGGCTAGGAGTTTTAGGATTTTTGTGCACACATTAACATGTATATATTTTTTTAAAAAGTTATACACGTGAGTTGACTCAGCTGAGATAAGAATGTAAAAATTTTATGGGTACTTCGTATTTTTACTCGAAAAATTAAAAATCCTTTCATTAGCCGGCCGATTTTTACCAAAGCTGATCAATTAGGTTGGGTAGGGTCGAAATTGGTCGGGTATAGGAAAATTTGAACACTCCTACTTAAAAGATTAAGCCTACAAAATAAAATTTAGATCCAAAAGTGTAGTCCACCTCATACATACAAATTATCTCTCTTCTATAATTAAAAATAAATCAAACATATTTTCTATTTTTCTCAAACTTGATTTTGTTCCCATTTAAACATAAAAACACCAACTAATTAAATTATTTATTTCATAAAAGATCCACAATAAAAATAATTAATATCAAAAAAAATTCAATAAAATTATTATCGGGAAAAATAAAATACAATAAAATAGTAAGTGTACATTACATACATAAACAAGTTAAAGATCATAAAATAAATAGTAAAATAATTCAATAATAAGGAATTACAAATGTATATTGATAGTTGATCATGTAATACTACAATTTTTATGAACAACATACAAAACAAATAAAAAGAACATAAAAACAGTAATGAAACAATAGATTGTATCCCAAAAAGTGCGGGTCAAGTAAGAGATAAGAAAGATAAACAGATGTGCAAATTTGTTTGCTAAAAAATATGTACTTAATCATGATGATATATATATATATTGCTAACCCAAGTACTTTCCTTCAGATTGCCCAACAAGGCCCAATTAGCTCATCTAGCCCATATATGGCCCAATCCCTATCTGTAGTTAAACCTGACCAGTTAGTCAACCCATATTCAAACTACCGTTCACAACCTGCTCCCAAAGGTTCAAAAACAGAATACATCAAGAAGGTACCAGCCCATAATGTATTCGTTATTGAACCTACTCATGCTCACCTAAGCAACCCAATTGACCTTGTCAATGCCTACCTTGAACTCGGATCCTAAGAAAACCTTTACTTTTTATCAGGATATATTATTCTTTACTCAATCCATTTTTATCAAATATATATATATACACACACACAATTCCTATGAATTATACTATTTAACAGTTATACGCCGATAGCATGTGTATTAAATAACACATATGTAATGTTTAATATATCTTAGATGCCTAAATTATTAAAAAAAAAATTATGTGACACCACGTTGTAACATTGAACATCTTTATTATGACAGTACCTTATAACGGTCTACACATAATTTGACAAATTAAAAAAATGCATAAAATATAGAATAATACATATATTACAATTAATTCTTACGTGTCATTCAGTAATCAATTTGTCTTACTTAATCGGATTCATGGATAAAGACTCGACAGTGAGGAATGAGTAGAGACTACAATTGCTGCGAGATGCTCAAACACTACAAACCTTTGAATGGAAAGAGCCACAACAGGGCCGGCCCTAGGGCCCAACCATTAAATATAGGGGGAAATTGTAAGGAAGTATACGAAATTAGAGTTATTAATCAAAAAGTACATAACTTTTAATGTTAAGTCATTAAGTCCTTATTTTTAGAACTTAATTGTGTTCAAGTACACAATTTGACTTTTTATGATTTTCCTTTGACATATTTGTCCTCCCTTAAATCATGCATATTTTTTTGGCTCTTAAGTTGATATTTAATTTTGTTTTATTGTATTAAAGATTTCCTAATATAATGAAAAAATTATATTATCACAAAATTTACATCTAACGTTGATTGTGTATATCTTAGTCATTTTGAATTTTAAATTTTTTTGTTATTATCTTTGCTATTAAATATATATATATATATATATATATATATAGAGAGAGAGAGAGAGAGAGAGAGAGAAAGAGAAAGAGAAAGAGTAGCACGATCATGGAAGCTCTGCACTGTAGCCTCTAGTGAGTACTTTTTATATAGACCGTTGAATCACGATCTAACGATCACTAAACAAAGATGCTCAAAATTAATTATCAAAACTTACCAAATTTAGTTCTTAACTAAATAGAAAATATCGATGCCATATTAATTGTGATCTATTCCTATTAGAAAAGTCTATTTAGTTTTATGAAACTTAATATTTTAACATTAATAAATAAATCTTTTAACATTAATAAATATTTTAACATTAACATTAATAAATAAACTTAATCAAATGCCCAATCCATTACTACACATTCAATTCACCTCATTAAAACTAACTCAACCCTGTTTATCGAAATATATACTTGTTTTTTGCACACCCACACATACGTTTTATGAAGAATGTGTCAGACAATAAGATTGCGAACCCATGGTCAAAATCAAATTCCCAATCCATCACTGCACTTAAACCTGACGATTCACCTCATTCAAACCTGTTCATCAATTCAACCCACTTTATTAAAGTACTAGTTATTACTTGTACCTGAAAGCACAGAATAATAAAAAATAGTAAACAATAAACATATTTTTATTCATATCCAAAATCAAATCACAAATATAGAGAAGAGATAAATGAATTTAAGTATCGGTTTGTAGTGGAGGTGAGAGGTGGTGGGCGACAGTGGTGGTGGTAGGAGACGGTGATGATTGTGGTGGGTGGCAATGACCGTGTTGGTGGTGGTGGCGGTAGTGGAGGCGTGGTGGAGGCGGTGGGGGTGGGGGTGGCAGCGACTGCGGTGGTGGTGGTGGTGGCGGCGGTGGCGGCGGTGGCGATGACGACGATGGTGATGGTGGCGATGGTAGTGGCGGCGGCGACGACGGTGGCGATGGCGGTGGTGGTGGTGGTGGTGACAACGACGACGATGGTGGCGGTGGCGGTAATAGTGGTTGTGGCGACAGTGGCGGTGGTGGCGGCGATGGTAGTGGTGGCGGTGGTAGTGGTAGAGATAGTGATGGGGCGGTTTCAAACACTATTTTTTTTTTAAAGTATTTATGAAAAATAATTTCTAAAAGTACTTTTAAAAAATTACTCCAAACACACCTTTAGAGGCCTATTTTTCCTATTAAATTTAGGGTGTTAATATTAACCGTTAGATTAACTTTAAAGTAAAATTTAAAGCGATCTCAACTGCGAATAGCAAAAGTCATTTTGTTTATCTTTTGAGATTTGAATTGTAAGCTACTTTATTATATAGATATATTTATAAACATTACACATACACATATCCCACCCGGGACGTCCAAGAGAGCGTGGTGGGTTCTGGGGAGGGGCATTTTTCAGGGGAGTAGTCTTAGACAAGGGGAAGATAGGAGAGTTCTTGGAGGGGAGGGGTCTTGAGAACTACAAAAGCCCTGACAGTATGGGATCGTCTGAAGCATAGTCAAAAGTCACACCACTCAGCAAGTGCTCTTTGGCCTCCATCGTGGCCTTGGTCATCGCAATCTTTTCTTCAAGCACTCCTAGCTTAGCCTGAAGCACCGCAATCTCTTGCCTAAGTTTTTCTGCCTCAAGCTCTCCATTTTCCATCTCAACCTTGGCAAGGTACCTCACCCTGAGGCCAAGCAACAAAGCAAAACGTTCCACAATCCAAGGGAGCTCAATACGAGCTTTCTTTAAGTCTTCTATGTAAGAAAGGAATCTTTCATGAAGAGCATTGCTCCATGCTCGAACAGGGATGGTATCAGCAGTGTAGAGGAGAAGGGCCAGAGTCCCCAAATGCCCAGCTTGCACCAGGGGGCTTCGTGAGCTAAAGTGAGCAAGGCTGTCAGGGTACCGCTCCACTAGCTTGTTCAAGTATGCAACACATCTCCGCTGCACCGTGAAGCTGAGCCATTGTACCAAGTCTGACCCATGCCCAGGACCATCATAGGGTACCTCATCTGGAATTTGAACCTCAGGAATCCCTTGGATCGAAAAGGACATAGTCTCAACCGCTTTAGCTTTCCCAATGGCAGCCTCAACATTTGCAGCTGCCTCACCATCTTTCTTGGCCCGGGGAACCTTCGCACTCCCAGCCACCTGCTTGTCCTTTGATTGTTGCGGTTGGCTTGCCTCAGTGCCAATGACTGGTTGCTCAGGGACATAAACAGTCTCCTTGAAGATCTTACGTACAAGTACACTAACATCAGCTTCAAGGATTTCAGCTTCAATAATAACTATATCATTCAACATAAATCCTTTACAGGAATCATGAAGATCACCACGTGTCATGAACTGTAGAAAGCCCCGATTCCTGTCAGTTGCATGGAATTGGTGTCGTGCCTCTGCAAAATTCGGATGAAATGATTAAAACCAAAACCAAGTCTAAAACATAATTGATACGTGATCCAAATATGCTTTTTTTTTTTTCTTTTGTTGGGGGTTGGGTGGTAGGGGGGAGGGAGGGAGATGGATGAAAAGAAGCTTATTCACGTGGACAGATCTTCACCATTCAAAAAGAAATTGGAAAATCCTCCAATTATTTTGAAGTTGGAGGAGCTGTATACTTCTGTGTTGTATTTCCCAGAAATTCATTCCACTTTTGCATGCTAGCTCACCATTATAAATAACCCGAAACTTAGTACTTCTATACACTGTCAGCAGCATTACAAGCCCTAATTAATTTTCTTTTTCTCCATTGGTCACTTGAGATCCACCTATGTAAAGGATATAGATTAAAGACTTATCTTCTAACCTACACTCTCATTCAACAGCATCTTCAATCCCAAGACAACAAATATTCAACAGCATCTTCTTGCTAGTCTTTCCCTCACTATTTCTCTCGTTCCCTATCGCCCAAATGATTGCTTTCGTTTCTTTGATATCACAAACTAGAAAAGGCATTATCTCAATCTTGAGAATTTTCTAAACCATATTCAATTTTCTGGTTTTTATGGATTAGTTTATTTTTGAGAACTAAATAGTCTTATAGAAATTTTACAAACAGAATATAACATTGCAATTGAAGTATGAACTATATAAAATGATTTGAATTCCTATTCATGAATTGCTCATAGAATATAATCGAGGATGCCAGTAACAGTTGCTAAGTTTTCAGAATTAAAACCAATAAAATCCTTCTCTGGATAAATTGTCACAACGAAAGTTAATTGGATCAGTTATATTATCCATTAAAAAGGACATATTTGTAAAATTTGAATATAAAAACTTTGTATCTGAAAAAGCGAGAAGAAGAATTTTTAGATAGATTGCACTGATATCACTTATATGCTGATTAAAAAGGCTCTAATAAACCTTTCACCTAGAGCCTCAATTTCTATCAAGCTGGCCCTGAATTCAATAACCACAATCCAACCACATCATCACATTCTCAAGCAGTAAGCTTCTCATACAAAGGGGCATTGCTTCGTGCAAAACAAGACTCTGCTAGAGAGCACGCGAGAATGGCTTGATTCTGAAAGCATCCACTTTAAGCAAATAATGTCAAAGGATCTAAAATGCATTGATAATGGTCCATTTTTTGAAGCTGCACACAACCTCCATCTTTTGCACCTAATAACTCCTTGCACCCGCAATAGAATCACTGGGTAACTGCCTATTTCCCATAAGCATCATGGATCAGACTATAAGAATTAATATTAGGATATGATCAATATTTCTATTACTTTCTAACGCCACTTATCATTATTAGATTAGGAATTTGATCTCAATATGAGACCCAGATAAGTTCTTTTGGTTTGAAATTCAAATATGGGAACACACGATGCGTGTGCAAATAATAAAAAAGAGTAGATACATTAATTTGTCTCTTCTATGCGTGTGTGTATTTTACTTCAGTATAAACAAAAAAGCACTCAAATAACGCCTCTCTTTAAGTAAAAGAGCCCTTTTCCTATTTACCCAAAAACAATGGGAGAGGAGAAAAGCTTTAGTGAGTTAAGAAAAAGTTAAAAAGTTCCTCTTTCACATAAAGAGAGACATGTGATGCAGCAAGCTTAGACAAAGGAGTCTATGCAGGAACAGTATGCAATCAGATTTGAGCTAGAACTGCCCTGCATCCTATCAGAAAAAAAGTTAGAACTGTTCTATTACTATTAAGTTTACGTTCTATAATGCCTAAGGAAAAGAGTGAATTTCTTGCAAATTACTTCCCTTAAACATTAATTTTTCAGTGGAGGAACAATGTTACATGCTTCTCTACCAACTTGCAACTTGCAAGAGATGCAGCTGTGCCATGCACAAAACACAAGTAACCCATACATATGCCCTTAATAATTCAAAAAACTATAATCACTTCTTTTCCCTTTTTCTCTTCAATTTTTTTGTTTCAAAGAAGATATCAATCAGAAATTGGAACAGTAAGAACTAGAAGATACGAAAGTTTTTGTCCTCTGTTCCCCTATATTACATTATGTCGATCAAGCATTTATGGTGCCATGTGAAATCTTTCCACTTTTAAAAATTAATTTAATAAAAAAATGTTATCTGGAAAGCATATTGTTAACCTATGGGGAATTGGAAATGGGAATGCCATACACCAAATACCCCACGATACACTTCAGAGGGGTAGCCTAACTAAGATCATGGATTTAAAGATTGTTATGGAATTTCTATGAAAAACTGATTCAGGAAAAATAATATATTGTCCGCACAAACAGCTCCGCTTAATACTTTTTAATTCGATAAATAGCTTGAACTTATTACTCATTATTTCACTGGATTACTCCTTTAAAAACAAAACCGAAGTTAATAAATGGAAGTTGAATGCTTGATGCACTGTGCATCTTTCTTCAGTTCTTCTGCCTATAATAAAAACCATGGTGCATCATTCTTCTATGTTTCATTAATTTACCTCTTTGCCCACATTCTATTTTTATCTTCCATTATATGCCTAAAGGTATTGATTCATTCCTATTTATCTTGTTTTTCTTTTTCAGTCATATCCATAAATGTTTTCTTCCTGATATATATACACACATATATATAATATCTTGAGGCATTGATTTCACTTTTCAGGTGAAATCCACTTTCAATTAGCATATTCAATACACTAAAATAGGTTTCAATTAGCAAATTCAGTACACTAACAACCCATTTGCAGCCACTTAAATTCTTAGTGATTGTTTTGTTGATTTCATCAAGTTCGACTTACAATCGGCCACAGCCGGTCAACACAATTCGAACTAGTCTTCCATAGGTTCCATCCTAATTTAAATTATTTGTGGTTATTCAACTTTAATCTCATGCTTTGTCGCAAGTTACATCAAAGTTATTGCAGCATTTGCGACGTCAAAGTGATCTTCTAGTTGGCCAAAAAGCCATTATCGCCTTCGTACAACATTTTTTATGTGACCACATATGCATGCATATATAGGTGTGCACAGACACAGATATATGTGTATATATGCGTACAGACTATTAATGCCTTGTTCAATCTCTGCTATCTGTTAATATGATTTCTCTTCTCAATGGTCTTCCACTAATGCTGCAGCCAGCAAGAATTTTAGATGTAGGTGTATTTGTTTACTGAAACACCATATTGGATTTAATTCTTTTAATCGAATTGAATGTATTTGCTTGTGTATTTATTATGAGATTCAGAATCCACGGTTGAAATAATAGAAGGGCCTATTTCTCTGTCAATTTATAATATCATTGTGGTACTTATACTTTCGATCAAAAAAATTATGGTAGTTATACTACTCCAAGAATTTTGGTACATAATTGGATGCTACTTTTCTTTGCTTGTCAAAAGGAAGTTACTTTGCTTATCTTGCTTTTGTCTATAAAATCAGTTTTCATTTATTTCCTTTAATGTTTTATTTTCTCTTAATACATCCATTTCAATCCCAAAATTCTTTAAACCACATCCGAAGCACCTGGTTCCACTCGATTCATTTCCCCTGGAATCATCCCACAATCAACCACTTGGGCCTCCTTCTTTGCAGCAATTTGACAAGGGCTGAAATCTATTCCTGAATGGCTTGTCACTACACCATCTAATGAAACTTTAACCTCTGATCACCCCCCATATTCAAGGAGATATGCCTGGAGAACTCATTCCAACCATAGGAAATAAACTTCCACACCCCATGCTAGGTGGAGCCACTAACTTTTTAGTACACCATCAGTATGGATCAAAGCCAAACCTCCCATCCAGAATGCTCCTCCACAAGCTCCCCTACTCTCTAGCATACAGCCACAAACATTTCCCCCGTAAAACTTGATTGAAACGACCAAGCTTCTTAATTGTAAGGCCCAGGAGCACACCTTATCCTACTAAACCAAGTGACATTTAAACTCATCCTATAAGAAAAATTATTCTAAATCCATCTGTCCCCATTATTTTAAAACCCGCACATTGTGCTGTGGGGGAGGAGGCATTGAATAGTATTTTTAAAAAAAAAGTCTATCTAACAAGTAATTGAATTGCAATTGGTGATCAATTCATTATTTGTTCTAAGATAAAAACAAAACTGAGAGTTTTCAGGTCAGAAAATTTAGCATAATGAACGTAAGTGTACCATGTTTAAGGAAGCTTGTTCTAATAAAAATAAATCCAAAGGGTGTCAATATCTTCTTGTAACTTTGATATACATTCAGAAAAGTTCTTTTGCACATCTCACTTAAGCAATGATATTTGCTTTCCAATGAAAGCATGCATTTTGTCGCAGAGGAGCAATCGTCACAAACATTAATACCACCTTGCATTCCATAGACCGATGTGACTTCAGTAGCAACCAAATGTACAAAGTAAATTGGAAAAAAAGGGCAAAAATGAAATTAGCAAAGAAGCCTTTTTTTGGTATCCCATATATATGCAGTCTTTACATATTGAAACAACTGCCATTGTATGTACCAAACCAATATAGATTCATACAATCTAAATCTTCTAATCGATGATTATGCCAAAGGAAGAACTTTGATTGAATTAATTCATTATTCTCTAAAGCAAGAATGCTTACATTCATCCAAAAAATTGATTCCAACTTCTTACATTGTCGTTACAAAATATCAGATTATGCACTCCATTCTTATTCATTAAATCGAAACAAGTTAAATTTCTCAATTCTCTACAGATAGTGAAATCCTAAAAGGTTATTGCCAACAAAGGAAGAACTCAAAATGCATTATCCATAGTTTTGTAAGAGAATACATTAATCACTTCAAAAATAAAAACAACAACAGTCCTCAGCAATAAATAACTAACGCCGCAAAGATAGTAACAAGATCTAACTACATAAGCAGGAGTTGTGCAGAACATACCCTTTCGTATTGTCAACTTGCTTTGCATTTGATTAACAACAGCCAAGCTAAACCTCGCGTATCTACTCCACCCATACGGAAACTTTCTCGAATCCACCATTTCTATGAATATCGCAAAATGGTCCCCACCTGGATAAATAATTACCTTCCTGCCCAAATCAATGCTAGAGAAAAATCAATCAGAGTTATTAACAAAGCACACCTAAGACTTTTGCAACTCAAACCAATTGGATAGCACTCAATTACCATTCATAACCACCGGCAACGAATACACTGGAATAAAACCTCTCACCAAGCAACCTAGAAAACCTCTCCACCGTCCATGTGAAGCTATGCCCTTGGACCTCATCAAGTGCTTGGTTTTTCACTGTAATATTAGTTTTTCCTTGCACTACTAATACATCAAATACACA
Source organism: Ilex aquifolium (assembly GCA_951799425.1). NCBI lineage: Eukaryota > Viridiplantae > Streptophyta > Magnoliopsida > Aquifoliales > Aquifoliaceae > Ilex > Ilex aquifolium. Next base: position 3,718,503 of record OX637405.1, on the reverse strand, counting down.
GAAGATTCAAAACCCCTTCATTGCACCCATTCTTTCCAACGTTATAATAGATATATGTTGAAACTTAATTTAAAGTAGGTTACTTCAGTGTAAGAACAAACCTTGCATAGTCTGACAAGCTTCCAAAGGCTGCGGATATCGAAGAATTTCTAGTGCGCTTCTTGCTGGTACACACGTAATTTCACAGTGAGAAACAATGTGATCTTTAGGGGGTTTGATTTGGTACATGATGTGATACTTTCTTGCATGCTGGGATGGACTTAGTTAGTTCGCTGTTATGGGTAGCGATACATTTTGGAACTCGTATTTGAATCGCTTTTACTAATGGAATTATATATTATTGTCCACCAATACAATTGTAGTCAATTAATATTTATTTTATATCAATGGTAATAGTTCTAAAACAAGCAAACTAACGCACCCAAGGTTGTCAACATGTATATCGTAATGCGTGTCATTTTCTTAAAATAGTGTATCGTGTATTGTAACGTCCCATGTGACGTAAGATACACTTATTTTTTTAGACATATATACATATATACATGGTTTTAGAACGATATAAATAATATTTCAGCTTAAACTCCATACAAGAATAAAAAGGACTCCAAGTTTCAAAATAAAATGTATCCATTCAACCTTACAACATAATTCATCAATGTTAATATTTAATGATTAGCAAAATCCAAAACAATCCATTTTTATAGTCCTATGAATCACATTTCATCTTGATCTTTGATTTCAACGGCATCAATATCTTCATCATCGAATGCCAACAAGCCTTTACCTCCGTTATCATTTTCAACCTTTTGTATGTCTTCATTATCTTTATTATTTTTTTCATTACTTGATTTAATTTAGTTTTCTTATTTGACAAAAAACAAACAAATTAGGTGGGAGAGGTCTTGGGAGACCTTCCCTCTCTATTCTCTCAATCCTTAGAATTTTGATTTATTTTAATGCATTCAATCCAATTCCATTTCACCAGGGGCATAACCACCCCTCCACTAACTAATAACTCATTTAAATATTTTAAAAAAAAAAATACTTTCTATCACTCCTAATTTTTTATAATTATTTGTCTAACTTCTTTACTCCTTAAATAGTGCGGGCGGGAGAGAGGAGAAGATAGTGAAACGCGTAATGAAAGGTGTATCTCTTACATTTTTGTTCATCGCATGGGGTTGTCGCTAGTTTAAAAATATATAAAGAGTTATATAGGACATTTACCTTTCTTTCTTTTTTTGTTACTTTCTTCTTTTTAAAGCTATACGACGTGTATTGTAATGCATCGTCTATCAAATATTATCATATGATACGTATCATGTATCGTATAGTAAAACAATATACTTATACAAAACGTATTGTTTTACTCCTACACCAAAATTTATCGCATAGTGTATCGTAAAATACTAACAACCATGAAAGTCCTGGTTAATAATTGCAAATAATAGAAGATAATGGTTGCACATTTGTATTACGAAAAAATATTTCAATCACATCAACAAAATATAAGTTTAAAAATAACCAATAGCGTACAGGTTATAGTTACAATTTGGGATGTTACATAAGTGTTATGATTGGTGATCGACAATTTGGATGATCTAAGTTGCGAACCCACCCAAGTGAGGATCATGCAGTCCCGAGCTGTGGAACACATTGTGTACCTACGACCCTAATATCTTTGATGAGAAACCTCAGATCCAGAAATCTTTTTCCTTTAATGAAAAATCTAACGTTCCTTACCAGCTCAATTAGATTCCATAATACATTCAAATTCAAATGCTCCCTACACAACTTTAACCAAAACATGAAACGGCTCAAAAGGCACTTCAGTGCACGAGGCCTTCGACAATGGCGGCCCAATGAAAACTAGGGACCTAGGCGAAAATCTTACACGGGACCCTACTAATATTTAGTTTAGTCATATGTATATATGTAATATTTTAATTATCATAATTTAAATTTTATTTATTTAAAATATTTTTTTTTTGCCTTTTTGAGATGCGAAAATGCTATAAATTTTAATATTCAAGTTTTGTCAATAAATCTTTCTCAATAAATGAAATAGCTAATCCATTCCATCTTCACAATGGAATAATCTGGCTACTGAAATAATAGATAATATACAGTTTTCTATACAATGAACAAAAATAAATATTCTATACTTAGATACACATGCACAAGATAGGTCATTTATTGGGCTTAACTAAACTCAAGATTGAGAGTACATTTGGGCCTAACAAAGCTAGGGTATAAAATTGATTTGGGGCTCTCTCTAAAACTCAAAAATGAAAAACAAACGTTGGCCTAATATATTAAGGGTTGAAATTTTTGGGGCCCTAGGCAGCCACCGTAGTGGCCTATGCCTAGGTCCGACCTTGGCATCCGGGGTCTTGAGAGTGTTAATAAATGTACGCAACCTTACCCCTTGTATGTAGAGAAGTTGTTCCCGCCACGCACATATACCAATAGTAAAGCCAGTGAAGCAATTGCTTTAGGCCTTACTCACAAAAAAGGCCCCATATCTATAGGCTGATAAAATTAACCGGACCAAAAATTTAAACCCATAAAAAGCCCAATGAAAGTTTAACTAAAAAAATTTAAATTGATCGGGGCCCAAAAGTCCACTCATAAGTCTCACATAATCATATTTAATAATATAACAAGTTCCGAACAATCACATCAAATACAAAAGGCTACTAAACTCTCTTTCTCTCTCGGGCCAAAAGACAACATTAATCACCTAATAAGTTTGTTACAAGGAACAAACAATAGATACGAGTTTAGGTGCAAGTTCATTAAATAAACAAGTAGTGGATCCTAAAGAATTGGAAGTCTCATACCAGTGTTACATAGATCGTGGATTGATTTGGTACGTGTACTTCTTCCAATAAGTGGTATGATGGGGGTAAACTTAGTTGGTACGCTATTTTGGAGCATGGTTCGTTTTGTAACTTCCAAATAGACTAATAGATGTATATACAATAATACAAATAGTTAATAAATATTTATTTTATATTTCTAATAAATGTTGTCAAAATATGAGTTTAAAAAACACCAAAATAAAGAAATAACAAGTTAGAATTATGATTTAAGGTTGGGGTATGATATGAGATTACTTAGATAATGAATTAATCTGCAGTTTGAGTTAGAAGTTGGGGTCGCAACTTTGAGCGATCTGGATCACAAACCCACATCATTTCAGGTGGTGTGACCCCGGTTCGTGGAACACCAAGGGTATCTACAATCCTGGTATTTATGTCTTCATACATCTAATTAAGTGTATCATATATATAGTAATATATATAGTAGACCAAGCTATTTCTTCAATAAAAAATACGTTTGAAAATTTTCAAAAATTATTTTTGATTTTCTATTTAATTCAAAAAAAAATAGAATATTGTCTTGATCTCGAATGTTTCCTAAAACATATTTCATCGGGTAAGAAAAACTACAGAAGATTCTCTTCATTGCAGAAAGCTCTCTTCATTTGTTTATCTCTCAATTTAAAAAGTTGAAACAACGGTAAAATTTGATCTCCTCGATCATAGCTAGATATTCTTTTATTTTTAGTATCTTCTAAAAAGTTGCTTATTCAACAGTCTCTCAACTTTGTAATCTCTCGTCTATATCCGTCTTTGTCCGACCCACAAGATGAACATTCTACCTTTGATTTTCAACCCTGTGCAATGCTCAGATTGTAGTTTTTGAAATTTTAGCTATACCTTTTGAGTTTTATGTTTATCATAACATTTCTATTTGCATATACTATGATCGTTTAATTATTGTTTTCAAGCATTTTGTATTGTTATATGTTTTTTGTCTCATTTTTTTAGTTTGTAAGATCGTATAATTCTCAATTCGATCGTAAAAATCTTGGTATAAAGATTAGATTATTTTTCAAATGTATGCATTGCTTTTAGCTCATTGTTGCCATCACCTATTATAGTTATTTCCACAAAAAGATTTTCAAAACGAAAATCAATAAAATTCTACTTGATATCGACTATATCATAAGAAAGATTAAGCGGATTAGTCACACTATCAAGTGGAGAAAAATTTATTTGCAAATCCTACATACAAAAATTTCATCAGTAATTTTATATCTCAAAAAGTGAAGAGAATAAAAGTTGAATAAAAATTAACATTATAATTAAAATACAAAGGGTAAAAATCATAGTTGGTCCTGAACTTTGCCTTTGGTTTTAATTTGGTCCATCAACTTTCAATTTCATATTAATTAAGTCTTTCCATCAATTTTTTTTGTTAGATCGACTAGAGATTAGCCCAATTTGATCCATTGCATGGTTGATCTAATGAGAGAAATGGACGGAAGGACTTAATTGAGATAAAATTGATAGTTGATGGATTAAATTGGCACAACTCAAAGTTTAGGACCAAATTAAAACCGTAGGCAAAGTTCATGAATCAACTATAATTTTTACCCAAAAAAAAAAGACATCACTCGAATTTATTACTTTAGGCTTCAAATTGTCTAATCAGGAGAAAGGACTTGGAAATCATTCTCTCCACATTTTCGCATATTTTATAATTTTGGCTTGTTTAATCACAAAACATGATTTCATCCAGTCAAATTCGCCTAAATTATCCATGTAACCACCAATCAAGTTCCTCTAAATTATTTATCAAAAAAAAAAAAAAAAGTTCCTCTAAATTATCTATGTAACTACTCCCATCATGATGCGAAAATATGCAAAATCTAAAAAATTATTATTGGCAATGTACCTACTATTTTAAATCTAAAAAATTATTAGTTGAATTCACTAATGGTAATTTTCCACAATGTCAAATCAGATAGAGTAGGATAGGAATTTAAATCGCACGTTCCATAATATCACTCATGGATAAGGTGGGATGGGGATGGATTTCATGCACACGAATATTAGCATGCATGTATGTGTGTATGCAGATAGATAGGTACATAGAGAGCGTGTGAAATTGAGTGTGTTTTGGTGAGATAGAGAATGGGGTACTTACATCTAACGACAAGGAGTCATCGTGGTCATAGTTGGAGATAGATTGACCTTCTGATTTAAGAATCTGGAGAAAGAATCGGTGTAGATATTGGAACAAGGAGAAAGTAATGAATGGACTCTGCGCAGGAAAGAGGTGAAGCCACTCCTGAAAAACTGGTCGGAAAGCGAAGACTCTCTCTCTTGGGATCCAATGGGCGTTGGGGAATATAGTTGGATTTGGAAGTCAACTGAAGGAAGAGGGCAAACTGAGGAAATAAAATGATACATGAATACGACTCTGTGTGAGCAGATTCTATTCTTGTGTATTGTGTAGACATGCAGGGGTGTCTGAAAAAATGAGAAGGGTAAAAAGAAGTGGGACAAAAGATAATGTCCAAAAATCACCCCCAATAACTTTTCATTGGTGGATCAAGAACTAGATCGAGCCCGTTATCCTTCTTGAGAATGAACTTAACTAAGCTAGCATAACAGGTCAACCACTGAAGCCCAATGTGAACTCCAATATTCGAACCTCCAACCTGAAGACTCAAACCTTCAACCTCTAAGTGAAAAGTTCGACCAGTACTTTACCGAACCACCACACTCGGTGGTAAATGGGACAATCGTTAACACGACACAAATGTCATACAAAACTAGAAGATTTAATTTTTTTTTAGTCACTCGTTTTGTAAATGAATAAATATAATATAATATAATTAATAAATAAATTAAATATTGGTGAAATCAATAAAAAAAATACAAATATAACTCATTTGTATAATAATTATACACGATAATCTCAAGGTGTTACAATCACAATAAAAAACTTGATATACGAAATTATTACTTTTTGATGTGATTCATTCATGTATACGTTATTCACAGTGAGCTCTTAATCTTAAGAGAATAGTAGACTCAAGTTACTGATAATGATGACTTCTCATTAACCATGGATCAACAGCCGGAACCTTGGGAAGTAAATGTTAAAGCTGTGGGGGCTGTGCCCCCTCTTCCCCTCGATCTTCTTTCGCCTAATATGAACCTTATGGAAAATTGGATATTGTCTGCAAAGTAATTCATATAGCTAATTATTGAAATAATCACCATAGAATGGCTAAATAGACTAACATGCCTAAATTGAATTGCCAGAGTAAGAGTAACCAGTACAATCAAAGGATGTGTGAAAACTGAAGACCCCAAGGTGGATGCTATAAAACCATAGGGCTCACTTGAGTGCAGCATAGAACACTCACCTTCCAAAGCACGTAATTTATAAAATTTTCAGAATTTAATTTTTATAAACCAAAATGATGTGGATGTCCCCTGTTCACTACAATAACTGAATCCTACATCTAATCCAAGTTCTTTCGGGCATCTTCAATTCTCAGTCAATGTTGAAAAGGCAAAAGGGTTGTCTCCTACTGATAATGCATGCTCCTTCAACATATCCTTGCTTAGACATTTCCACATCAGTCCTCCACGCCATTTCTGCCATCTTCTTCAGCCAATTCCTTTTCTTTTTCTTGTTCCTCTGTACCAGACACAAATTCATACAAGTCAAGGAATTTCCAATACGTTTGGATCAACATGATGTGCAGACACACAGACAGTAACAAAAGCTATTACATCATAACATCCTATCAAGTAAATTGCCTCCCAGGGCTAGTTGAAAAGATAAACACCATACTAGCTGTGGAAGAACAAAAATACGAATTACGGGTAGGGCAACAAAAATTTGTGGTAGTTTCACAGGCAGGTGTAAGCAATAAATAGTGTAAGGGATGGTTAACACATCCAATGGACAATGCAAAGCTGCATCCAAACATGTGAATTCAAAATCAACACTAGCCCAAGTTCTGCCACAGCAGCAATTGCTATACAACTAGTTAAAGCAGCATTCTTTACAGAGACGTAGAGACTCATAGTTTTGGAACTCTAGCCTATATCACTATTCATATCATTTAACTAGATTTTGAAGGTATTAGAGTTTTATGTGCATGCCCTTATTATTTATGACCAGAATTATGGCTGTGAATTTACTGCACTGAGAATCCAAGAATAACTATAAATACCAGTTGGACCACATTCCGTTAAGAGTTGAGATCCTCTGGTTACTGTTTTAGTAAGCTTGGTGTTCATAATCCCATGTTCACAAAGGGGACTTGAGAATCATATGTGTTTTTCACTGGGATTTTGTCATTAAAGTTTCATAGAAAGCCAAATGCAATCCCATATGAGCTAGGATTTGGTAGCTCAATGCCAACTGACAGAGGCCAGTCTAAAACAAGCGTTTCAAGTAAGGAAGTTGGCAACAAAATGCTTATGGAATTGGCAAAATCTGTATGAAATTAAGAGCAGCCAGGTAGGACAGCAAGAAAGTTGAAATACATGTCATAGTTCTAGGTTTAAGAAAGAAAAGAAAGAGAAGGAAAGAATAGAGAGATTCTGAAAGGAGAGGAAAATTAGTCTCTCCTTCCTATCCTCCTCTCTATTTATATTTGTAAGGTTATTAGGAAAAATTACAAAAATACCCATTATTCAAATTTGTAGGTATTCCAACACTTCCCCTCAAGCAGGTGCATAAATATTACACATGCCTAACTTGCCTAACATGCTATTAAACACCTTACTCAACACCCCTTTAGTCAAGACATCACGCAGTTGTCCTCCGGTCTTCACAAAAGCTGTGCAAATAAGACCAGAACTTAGCATTTCTTTAATGAAATGCCTATCAACTTCAACATGCTTGGTTAGATTGTATTGAACTGGGTAATGTGCAATATTGATGGCAACTTTTTTGTCACAATAAAGTCTCATGGTGTCACCAGAATCAATCCCAAGCTCTATCAACATAATCAATAACCACAAAAGCTCACACTCTCCACATGTCATAGCTCTAAACTGAGCCTCAACATTGGATCTCGCAATAACCGAATGTTTCTTACTACGCCAAGCAACTAGGTTTTCCTCCAATAGATAGCTGACTGGATCAATCTGCATCTATATATAATTTCACTCTCAAATGGTTGTCTACAAAATAGTAGAGCTCTAACTTGAGATATTGCAGAATTCTAAAGACTGCCTCTAAATGAGAGGATTGTGGAGAGTGCATAAACTGACTCACCACATTTGCAACATAAAGGCAATATCTGGTCGAGTATGCAAAAGATAGATCAACTTGCCCACAAGTCTCTAATACTTGCACATATCAACCTTTTTATCATCACTACTCTCTCCCATCCTATGTTTTGGGTCAATTGAAGTATCACAAGGCTTGCAACCAAACATTCTTGTCTCCTTCAACAAGTCTAAAACATACTTCCGCTGATAAATAAAGATTCTCTTGATTTTGCAACTTATATCCCAAGAAAATATTTCAAATCACCCAAGTCCTTTATCTCAAATTGCTTGGCCAAAGATACTTTCAAAGTTTCCACCTCTTCAGTATCATCACAAGTTATGACAATATCATCTACATAAACTATAAGCATAGTAACTTTCCCTTCTCTATGTCGAATAAAAAAAGTGTAATCAACCTAACTCTGCTTATACCATAATTCTGTATAGCTCTACTAAATCTCTCGAACCAAGTTCTATGAAATTGGTTCAAACCATAAAGGGTTAACTTCAACCTACAAACCTTCCCTTCAGGAGATGGAAAACTAGGAAACTAGGATGAGCATCCATATACACTTTCCCTTCCAACTCATGAAGAAAGGCATTTTTTACATCTACTTGCTAAAGAGACCACCCCAAATTTGCTACTAAGGAGAGCAAAACTTTAATGGAATTTGTCTTGGCCACTGGTGCAAAGGATTCTTGATAATCAATGTCATATGTTTGAGGGAAACCCTTGGCCACCAATCTAGTTTTATACCCCTTTCTATTGATCCATCTGTCTTATGCTTCACATTAGATACTCATTTACATCCAACTGTTCTTTTTCCTTCAGGAAGGGCTACTAGATCTCATGTATTATTCTAAAGAGCTCTCATCTCTTCTACCATAGCTATCTTCGACTTACAATCTGTCAAGGCGGCTCTCCAATCTTGTAGAACATATATAGAAGATATAGAAGAGATAGAAGTATGATATGAAGGTGAGAGTGACTAATAGGACATCAAGTTTGAAATAGTATATTGAGTGCAAGATCGAACTCCCTTACGCACTACAATGGAAAGTCAACATCATCAAAAGAGGAAAGGATAGAATGAGCTATATGAGAATGAGAAGCACCCTTGGATGAAAGAGTCCAACTGGCTAAGGAATTTGAAATTAAAGACTTGGGTCCATTAAGGCACTTCCTTGGAATTGAGGTTGCTAGATCAGGCAAAGACACCTTTATCTCCCAAAGAAAGTATGTTTTTGACCTTCTAGAGGAGACATGGATGTTGAGATGTAGACCTAAAGATTATCCTATTAAAGTTAATCATCAACTGAGTGGTGGTATTGATAGGTAGTAAAAAAGGAGAGATACTATATCTCTCAAATAATCCGCCCAATATTGCTTATGCAGTGGGGGTGTTGTCAGTCAATTTATGCATGACCCTCGAACTCCTCATCTTGAAGAAGTCTATCGCATATTGAGGTATCTCAAGTCAGCTCTAGGAAAAAAGATCATGTTCTTCAACAATGGTCACTTGAAGCTAGAAGTATTTAGTGATGGAGACTGGGCAATGCAGACTAGGCAAATTCAGTGGATGATAGAAGGTCTACTTCAGGCTATTGCACCTTGACTGAAGAGAATTTTGTCACATGGAGAAGAAAAAAAGCAGCTAGTAGTGGCCAGGTCTAATGCAGAAGCTGAATATAGAACAATAACCCATATAGTCTGTGAGCTCATGTGCCTTCAAACATCACTGTGAGAACTGAGAATTTATGGTGATGGACCTATAAGACTATATTGTGATAACAAAGATGCTATCAACATTGCTCATAATCCAGTTCAACATGACAAGACTAAGCATGTTGAAATTGACGATACTTACGGTGAAGAAAAGTTGAACAAGGGCTTAATTTGCATACCTTTTGTAAAGTTAGAGAATTAGTTAGCCGATATTTTCACAAATGGCCTTCGTAGCAAGGTTTTTCAACCCGTTGTGTGCAAGTTGAGCATGAGGGATATCTATGCACCAACTTGAGAGGGACTGTTACCTTATATGTTATTTCTAGAATAAGGGTATTTTAGTACTTTGAATCTATATATATCAAAAAGGTGTGGTTGTGTAACCTAACACATGACCTATTCTAACAATTTCTTCTTCTTCTATCCTTCTCTCTCTCTCCCAAAACCCTAACGACTTCGCAACCTAACTGTTAAGCATACTAAACCACAATGCAAGATGAAAACAAAACATTTGCCAATTAAAGTCACGTACCCATAAGTTGAAACATTGCCTTCTGTGTGCGCTTTTCAAGCTTATCAAGTTTTTTCTGTACATCCCTCCGAAGATCCCAATTTGGTTTTTTAGGGGCAATGTTAAGAAATGGGTCCTGAAAAAGTTTCCAAAGCATATGATGAATGAGAATAAGAAAGTATAAAACAACAAATCAAGAGGAAGAAACACTGGAAAACATAAAGCACCTCTTTCTTCTCCTCTGGTGGAGGTGCTGTTGCAACAGGGTCTTCAAACTGTGGGAGTACAGGTGGGGCAAGCTTACCCTCCTGAAGCTGCTTATCATGAGGAAGGTAATTTCGGAATTTCATGTTGAGATTGCTGCAAAGAATTGGTAGTAACATGTTAAGAAAGCATACACAACTACAGATGCAAACACACAAAAAACATACTCGTAAACTCATATTGACACAAATTCCAGCAGCACAATAAACCAATATATACTTGCAATCCAATAACTAATTTATTTTCTACATGTTAAATTTTGTCAACTCAACAAAGCCTATATTGCGCAATTGAATAAATTTTATCCATAACTTTCTTCTAGTTTTCAACTATTGGGGTAATCTCACTTTAAACCTTCAAGAATGCTCTAATTCTCAATTTATACCCTGAATAACATGCAAAGTAGCCTAATTCGAGGGTTAAATTTAAAATTGAGGTGCAATTTGAGCTTGAATCCTAACCCCATCCTTTTCTGGATTACTATATGTTCCAAAAGAATAAAACAAGCATAAAAGAAAGGAGGAAGAATTGGGTTCACTTTTCTTCTTCAGCATCCTCGCCTTCCTTAGGCTTATTATCATCGTCTGGAGATTGAAGAAGTTCCTGAGCTGCTCTAAGAGCTCTCAACCTCTCACGACGGGCCGCTGCGGCGGTGGCTGCGGCGTCTACGGATTCTTCTTCTTCACTTCCCATCATCAGAAACTATTACTTCAGTTCCACCACTTGCGTTAACAATAACAGTAATTAATTAGTCAAGAGTGTCACTGAAATCATTCGCGTAGAGACTTTTTTTTTTTTTTTGACTGACTGAAAGAAGTTAGTGAAGGAACTTACCTAATGATGAACCACGAAGCTTGAAGACGCAGAGAGTGACAAGAGGCGTTGAGGCAGCGGCGGAAATAGGAAAAGAGAAACAACCCTGAGCCCTAACTATATACATAGGTCTAATAAACCCAAAAATATTTTTTGAGTAATGTTACGTAACCTAAATTTGTAATTCAAATTTGTATCCCAAATTAAGGGATCATTGAATCAATTGTCCCATTTAAAAAAGTTGATAGGACTCACTCATCCAATTGTCCCCCTTCATTTTGGTTGCAAATTTCCCATATTTTTTTGCCATCATTACCAATATTATTAGGACCATTTTATCATAACATAAATATATGAGTAATGCTATGTAACCCAATTTTGCAACCCAAATTTACATCCCAAATCAATAAAGACTATTAGATCAGTGGTTCCCATTTAAAAAAGTTGATGAAACCCACTCATCCGATGACCCCGTTGTTTTGAGATGCAAATTTATATTACAAATTTAGTTTACATAGTAATTCCCTAAATATATAACAATAGCCATCAATTAGTAAACCTTTTCACATGACAGTGGTGCAAAGTATGCATAAGTTGATCTAATCAAGGCAATTGGTTAGTCTTCTGCAATTAACTTCTCTTTAAGAACCATTTCTAATAACACATTTGTCTATCAATAAATCCAAAGATATGCTAATGCATGTATATTCTATATGTTTTTGGGTTGATGATTAGAATCCTCATTTGACACCAGGTGCTAGACTCACGAAATTTTATGTTCCATGCTAATTTTTTTATTTTTACTCAATAATAAATTCCCTCATAATTTATATTTCCATGTTAATTTGTTGTATTTTACTTCTTAACTTTCTTATATCTCCCCTGCAAAATGGAATCTAAGATCAAACATCCCAGTGTGGTGCAATTGAATTCTCATTGGCCATGATAAAAATGATTCCATGTCTCTACGCAAAAGTTGCTAGTAACTAATATAGTTTCACATTTTGACTTATTCTTTATTGTCTTTTTTATCAAACCGAACAATACGATTACATTATTTTTAGTTATTGGTCGATGTGTGAATGTTAAAACATGAAAGTGATTTATTTTATTTTCATATTTCAATTATTTATATTTCTCTATAAAAAGAATTTTGAGAATTGTGGATTTTTTTTTTTGGGTGTTATTATAAAAAAGATGTTCTATTTCAGATGGTGTGTCTTTGTATTCATAATCTTAGGTTTTTTTTGTCATGTTAATTGTGTTGGCTTGGCGGAAAGATTGGAAAAATTGTCATGCTAACATGTTTACTAATGTGTCTACTTTGTTATAGGAAAGATTGAAAAAATAAAAGAAATACAAGCGAAAAAAAATTATAGGAAATAATTCTATTTTTCCTTGATTATTATTATTATATATTTTGTCTCGCAAATAGTGAATGGCAAAATAGGAAACAACTATAATAAAGACTCTGTTGTTGGGCTTGCGAGGTCATAGCCGAGTGGACCAATAAAAGACTACAACTGTAAAACAGCCAATAGGAAGACACTCCCAATCCCAAGCAAACAATACTTGCCGATAATAGTCATGTTTCTTTCAACAAACCACCTAGACCCAACCATACCGACACACAATCCTTGAGACTCTCTCTCTCTCTTATTTCGGGTCTTGGCAGATTCTCGTCTCAGTCTCTCTCGGAATCGCAAGAATCGAAGCAATTCCTCAACATCCGGTGGGCGACGAGATCTCTGCAGATCTGAGTTTAGGTAAGCCCTTTTGTATGTCAGCGGTTAATTTTTAATTACTTTTGGTTTCTTTGATTTAAAATTTGATTTATGTGGGATGAATTAATATTGTTCTATCTGTTCCTTATCGACTAAGCAACTTTGGTTCTAATTGCTTGATTTTTTTTGTCAATTTCTTGAGGTAATTTTCTTCTTCTTTTTTTTTTCTTTTAACTTGGTGAATTGGGGGGAGAGAGAGAGAGAGAGATCGAGATCTACATGTCGTTTCACATTTGATGTTCGAAAGGTTGAAGCCTTTACATACAGATTTTAAGTTGAATTTTGAATTCTGTAAATATTTAAATTTTGAATTCTGTAAATATTTAAATTTTGAATTCTACACAATTTGGCACATTGTTTTATACTAGTCTCTCTCTCTCTCTCTCTCTCTCTCTATATATATATATATATATATATACACACACACACACGCACATCTGTCACGCAGACAGTTTATTTGGTAGTATTATGTTATTAAATCTGAATAATCCCCACATATCTGGACTTAATCTGTTAAACGTTTGTGTTTAGGTTGATTTTTATTGGTTTTTTGGTGTTTTTAGTTGTCTTGTAATGCCTGCCGCTGTATTGTTTTCACATACAAAAAGAAATTGTTCAATGTCTCCACGAGCTTGTGAAATTCACCACCCCACCCCCACCCCCATCTCTCCACACACACCCCCACATTTGATAAGGGAAAAAGAGACAGGGGGATTGGGTTTTGATTATTGTAATAGCTGTTCCCGTTTTTACCCAAAATTAAATGGATTTTGAGTTTACTTAAAAAGAAAACCAAATCTAGACTTGGCATCCAAATAATCCTGAAAGAAAAGTCTTCAGAGAGGGGTTGGGGTTGGGGATTGTGCGTTTGGCTTGTGTGTGTAGTTGGTAGAACTGTTTGATTAAGGGCAAATAATGCTGATAGCTGAAATGTTGAGCATAATCAATAAGAAATTTGTTGGAATACATTGTTTCCAGCAAACAGGTTAAGCCTATATTTGGGACGTTATATTTATGGGTATTTTTTTAAAAATGTTTTGGTTGCTTTGAAAATAGATTTTTGTAGCATGGATTTCTCAGGTCCGATATATTCCTTGATGATTTAGGAAATTCCAATTGTCTGATTTATCTGTCAATTGTTGTGCCAATTTTTTATTTCATTTTTCTCTTTTGATTTCGGAAATTTTATAGAGAGGGTGCCAAGATGATGTTTCAAATTTGAAGTTCAAAACTGTGAGGCAAGAACATGTTTCTCTTTTTTTCATATAACCTTAAAGTTAAATTTTGGGTGTCTATACAATTTGGCATTTTTTTTTTATATCAATCTCTTCCTCCGTCGCATAGTTTATTTGTTTGTATTGTGTTGTTAGATCTGAATATCCACTATGTTGTGGTCTTAATTAGAAGAGGTAATGTTGAGGTGGAATTTTACTGTTCTTTGGTGTTATTAGTTTTATCTTGAAATACAAGCTGCAATACCGTTTGAGACACCCTCCCTATCCACCCACTCAGTGTTATTTAAGGCGTAAAGCGAACCAAAGCGATCAAGGCTTCTAAAGCCTAGGAGAGAAGCGAAGTGAAATGTTTTACCAAAGCGAAGTAAACAGTTAAAAAAAAAAGTAAATATTTTAGTTTAATTACTTTTAAACATCTAAGTTCTAATTTTATATATACTAAATATTTAAATGCAAGTAAAACCATAAACATTTAAATTAAAATAAACACTAATAATATCTCAAATCTTAATAACAGTCATAACTTAAACATTTAAATTAAAACAAACACTAATAGTATCTCAAATCCTAATATTTAAAAACATAAGACACACAATTTAAGCAACTAAAGAAACCATCGCAAGGACTTAGAAATCAATCCTCATCACTAACTGCACTATTAGAATAGCAACAGCAGAACAACAAAACAGCAGAAAAAGAAAAAGAAAAAAAAAAACAGAAGTAGAATCAGAAAAAAAAAAAACAGAAGCAGAAAAAAAAAAAAAAAGAACCAGAACCAGAAGAGAGAAGAACCAGAGAAGAAGCAGAGAAACAGAAGAGAGAAAAAAAGAAGAAGCAGAAAAGAAGAAGAACCAGAGAAGAATCAGAAAAGAAGAAGAATCAGAGAAGAAGCATAAAAGAAGGAGAACCAGAAAAGAAGAGAAATAAAAGAGAGAAGAAAAATAGAAAGAGACTAACCTGAGTGTCTGACCAACAGCAGTCGTCGTCGTCTGTGTCCAGCGAAGAAGGGGCAGCAGAAGCCAGCAATTGTGTCTGATCATCTGAGCAAAATTAGGGTTTGGCGGCTGTATTTTTGGGATAAGGGGATAATTCGGTGTATGGGTATCTTATAATTTTTTTTTCCAATTGCCGATCAAACGGTCAATAATAAAAATAAAACAATCCAAGACAACTTCGCCTCTCATGACTAAGGCGCTCGCTTTCTGGCCTTTTGCTTAAGCGCAAGGTGCTCGCTTTTCTTGCTTCGCTTCGCTTCTCGCCTAGCGCTCGCCCAGGCGAACTTTTCAAAACACTACACCCACCCACCACACATCCATCAGACATATTAGGAGAGACTAGAGAGAAAGGGAAGGGGAATGGGTTGAGTATTGTATCCATTTTTACTCGAAAACAAATGGATCGAGTCTACTTATCAGGACATCAAAATCTTCATAGCACCCCAACAATCCTAGAAAGTAATGTGTGCTTGTATGCCTCTGAGTTTGTACCGGGTAGGACTGTGTAATTTAGGGCCAAAAAATTCTGATAGCTGAAATCTCAAGCATAATTAATTTTAGGATTATATATGGACTTCAATTCGGTTGATGCAGTTCTGGTTGAACAGCCTAAAAACAGGAGACCACTTATTGAGCTGGTAATTTGTGGTTCTTTTGCGGCAAATTAGTTTGACTATATTGGTTTCAGGCTTTCAGCAAATAGCTAAGACTATGACTGGCAGGAGGCAAAAAGGTTCGAGGTAAATGATATATAAGTGTTAACTTTTTCTTGTTAGTAGGGTACAGAAGTATGAGTGCAAACATTGTTCAATTTGAGTTCAATCTCTTAAATTGCTGTTTGACCTTACTTTGTGCTTTTACTTGAGGAATGAATGTTCGGTGAAACACAGGGAGGCGAGGGTAAGTATGAAAAAGTAATATTATTTTAGTATTCTAGAAACAGAAAGAGGAGATAGATTGATGACCGTTTACCAGGTAGGGGCAGGAATGATTAGCTCTTAAGCTAATTGAACAGATATTCGCTAATAGAAGAGAGATAAGATATCATGAAATATCCATGGCATCAAAGGATTGGTGGTCCTTTGGTGACTTGCAATACCTAGAACGTCTCCATGTAGGTGTTGTTTCAGTTGCTGTTTCTTAATCCCGGGAAATGTTGCCACTAGTGGTTGGCTTGGCTATAGCTATACGTAGTTGCAGTGGTATGGTGTTTGCCCGGCACACATTGCTTTATTGATGCCCATTAATGAGTAGTTACCATATCTATTTGGTAGATCTGGTCATTGGTGATGGGATATTGCACTTGATGCTTATGCTTAGGACAGAGATTGGATCAACTTAATAATTAAACCAATGGATAAGGATTCATTATATGCAATAGGTTTTGTGTGTATCAAGCATGGTCTTAAGCTCCTTTTCCAAGTATGGTCAAAATGATGAAAGCATTTCTGTTTTCAATGGGAACAGGGTAGCCTATCAGCTGCAATAACTGTTTTTACAAGGGAAACCAGATAAAGGTACTCAGGATTGCTATTTTTTAAATGCTTAGCAATTGAAAATGTCAGT
This sequence comes from Ilex aquifolium, assembly GCA_951799425.1. Taxonomy (NCBI): domain Eukaryota; kingdom Viridiplantae; phylum Streptophyta; class Magnoliopsida; order Aquifoliales; family Aquifoliaceae; genus Ilex; species Ilex aquifolium. Next base: position 3,701,513 of record OX637405.1, on the reverse strand, counting down.
TGAAAAGCAACCCTGGATAGGTCTTATTTAATGTTGTTTTCGATACATGCCATTTTGTAAAAAAAATTCAGTAAGGCTACAATCACGGGTATTTATTTGTGTCTGTCCGCATGCGTGAGTGTCTGTCTGCATGCTGTGTCTTTGAGTTCATTTAAGTGTTCATTATCTGATTGATGCCTTGTTGTGGGCAGTTTTCTCCTAGATTAAATGTTTTATGTTGCTGTTGAAGTTAAATTTAGTCAGACTTGTTTGATGGAGAATGGCAATTCCGATGGATAATAGCTCAGATCATTCATTTAGGGAGCGTGTTCAACACCTCTACAATAAGGTATGGCTGTCTTTGCCCCATTACTTTTCTTTTTTCAAAAGAGTGGATATTGAGAACACTAAATGGTGTTCTGCCTTTTTATTTTTGTGAATATATTAAATCTCTGTTTCAGTACTCCCAAACCCGTACAATAATCTGTCCATTTTCCCCACAACTAGGAGTTATAACCACGTGTGTGTATGTCTTTCGGGCAAAACAATCATGAGAGAAAGAAGACATCAAAAAGCTCAGAAATTTAAGTTGGCTATGTGCTTTTATCCAAGAGTTAGTGTCATTGACACTAGGATCATGTTTTCGTTTAGATTAAGGGTCTTTGACCCCCAGTCTTGACATTTTTCAAAAATTACAGAATGTTGAGTTGGAGAATAGGCATCGGAAAGCAGCAAAAGCTAGACTACCTTCAGATACCAATGAATGGCAACGGATTCGAGAAAACTACGAAGCTATTCTTCTTGAAGATTATGCTTTCTCTGAACAGCATGATATAGAATATGCTTTGTGGCAGTTGCATTACAGGCGAATTGAGGAGCTACGTGCACATTTCAATGCTGTTCTAGCAGCAGCAGGATCAACAGCACAGAATGCGAAAGGCTCCACTCGACTTGGGCCTGATCGAGTCACAAAAATTCGTTCCCAGTTTAAGACGGTCCTTTCGGAGGCAACTGGATTTTATCATGATTTGATGATGAAAATTAGGGCAAAGTATGGTTTACCACTCGGATATGTTTCAGATAATCCAGACAATCAGATTGCATTGTCTAAAGGTGGAAACAAATCTGCTGAGGTGAAGGAAGGCTTGATATCCTGTCACCGTTGTTTGATTTACCTTGGGGACCTTGCTCGTTACAAAAGCATATATGGGGAAGGTGATTCCAAAACTCGGGATTTTGCAGCAGCATTGAGTTATTATATGCAAGCTTCGTCTCTTTGGCCTTCAAGTGGCAACCCTCATCATCAGGTTTGCTTTCTATTATAGGTGTTTAATACTTCTATAGACTTGCTGTTTCCAGATGTGGTTGTCCAATTGTGATAACTTTATGTTGTGGACTTTTCCATGCGCATTCTCAGCTTGCGATACTGGCTTCTTATTCGGGGGATGAATTGGTGGCAGTTTATCGGTATTTTCGAAGTCTGGCTGTTGATAACCCTTTTGCTACTGCACGGGACAATTTGATCATTGCATTTGAGAAGGTACATGTGATAAAAAAAAGTATGTTTTTTTGGTAATCCACTCTCGTTCTTGTGATGTTGAGTAGATATTATCTTTAGTTAGATGCGTGATAAACTATTGATTAGAGAAAATGTGCATGTGAACTTGAGATCGTTGACTTATCGATTAGATATAATGTACATAAGAAAAAAATCAGTGGGTTGGCACTTGGGTGACTCAGGAAAGCCAGGTTTTTATAGTGTATTTCTGCTATGTGTTTGGGTACTTGTTCAGATTTGGACATGGCAACTGTCTGCTCTTTGCGTTAGTGAAACATCAGCTCAAGTTTTTATGTGATTTTGTGGCTGGATCGCTTGACCAACATGGAAAATTCCTAGTATTTAAGTCAAATATAGGCAGTAAAATCAGGGATGATTCCTTAGTTGCATTACCTGACTATGAATATGGTGATTCTTGTACCATGTCTGCATACACACGAAAGCATTTGTATTTTGATTTAGTGTCTAAATTGACCAAGATATGCTTGTATTTGCTATTTTGCGATGAAGGTGGTGAACCTACATCTATGCAGCAGGGGGAATCTAACTGTATCCTCCAGTTTTTTGTTGGAGGGAAAGTTAAAGTGATCTGGTTGAAAATAATTTAAGCTATATTTTTCCTGGAAAAATGAACAAAGAAACTTTGAATTTGTGAGTCATCTCAGTCAGAAGACACCACGGGGTTATGCGATTCAGCATTAGACATCAATGAGCTTCTTATATTTAACTTACTTTTACACAGCATCTAGATTCAATTAATGCTTGAAAATTAGAAGTTATGCTATTCTTACACAGACTCTAGTGAGTAATATGCTGGGTTAGTGTCTGTGTTAGAGTGCACTTTTAGTGCACAGGTCTCAGTTGAAGTGCTTGCCTTCAGTTCAGTTGCATTCAGTTTGACCAAATAGGTGAATATGTTCATAGTGATTGTGCAGTAAGCCAGCAATTGACACCGGTACATAGGATTCAATGGCATGCAGATTTTTGTTTCCTATAAAGAAGGAAAGGGTAAACCAATAGAGGTGAAAGAGGATTTTTGTTGTTATACATCAGAACAAATGAGACACGAAGTGGGTGGTTTTAATTGATCTGTGTATGAGATAGAAAAAGGAAATTACTCACAAAGTCTTTTTTGGCAGAATCGTCAGAGTTACTCGCAGCTGTTTGGAGATGCGAAAGCTGCTTCTGTCAAGTTGGCACCTGTGCGGATGACTGAGAAAGGACGAGGGAAAGGTGAAACAATGCTTCCCTTAAAAGATAATGGAGTAGAAGCCAGTGTTGTCAAGGCAAAAATATCTAGTATACCCGAAACTTTTAAAGTGTTTAGCATTCGCTTTGTCCGACTAAATGGCATTCTGTTCACACGCACAAGGTATATGTCCTCAAAAATTCCCTCTGTTAATCTATAGTTTTGACAACTGAATACTGTATTGATGCATTGTATTGCATCTTTTACCAGTTTGGAGACATTTGGGGAAGTGTTTTCTTTGGTTAAAAGTGATTTGCTTGAGCTTCTCTCTTCTGGACCAGAGGAGGAGTACAATTTTGGTTCAGATGCAGCTGAGTGTAGACTTGTGATTGTTAGGCTTATAGCCATTCTCATATTCACCTTTCACAATGTGAGTAGGGAAACTGAAAATCAGTCATATGCTGAAATTCTGCAACGGTCAGTTCTGCTTCAGAATGCGATTGCTGCTATTTTTGAGTTTATGGGGCATGTACTTGAGAGATGCATCCAGTTGAATGATCCTTCAGCAAGCTACTTGTTGCCTGGGATTATGGTTTTTGTGGAGTGGTTAGCATGCTGTCAAGACATTGCTCTTGGTAATGAATTGGAGGAGAAACAAGCTAGTGCTAGATCATTTTTTTGGAACCATTGCATTTCCTTTTTCAACAAACTCTTGTCAAGTGGGCTCGTGGCTAGTGATGAGGATGAAGATGAAACATGTTTTACCCATATGAGCAGGTATGATGAAGGTGAGACTGCCAATCGGCTTGCATTACCTGAGGACATTGAATTGAGAGGATTTCTTCCTCTTCTCCCTGCACAACTCATCCTTGATTTTTCAAGGAAGCATTCTTTTGGAAGTGATGGTGGCAATAAGGAGAAAAAAGCCCGTGTTCAGAGGGTTGTAGCGGCCGCAAAGGCTCTTGCTAATGTGGTGCAGGCTGGTCAACGAGGGATTTATTTTGACACAAAGGCAAAGAGATTTATGTTTGGAATTGAGACTCAAATTTCTGATGATTATTTACTCACCAGTTCTTTGGAAACTCCCAAATTGAATGGCGTGGGGCTAGAGACTGCAGTTGAGGGCCAAATGACTCCAGGGGTCTTGCAGCCAGAGGCAGAGACAAATCTAGAAGGTGAAGAAGAGGATGAGGTGATTGTCTTCAAGCCATCTTTGAATGAAAAGCATGCCGATAGGATTGCTTCAAATTTGACTTCTGAATTTCTTGCATCTGGTGTTAGTTCCTCCAAAGTAGATTTGGGAAATGAAGGTGGAACTTTTTCCACCTCACGTGATGGTTTCCTTGTGCAGAATGCTTTCAATACAGGTTCAAGGTCACCTGCATCTGTTGCTAACATTACTGCCCAGTATCTGCAACCAAATCAACCAAGTACTTCGAAGTGGCTAATAGAGCAACAAGGTTTTATTACGAATGGATGGGGCAGTTTAAATCTGTTGGAGAATGGCCTTCCTTTGAAACCTGAGTTGGAAAGTCATCTAGGAGTTTTGCAGCCTGCTACTTTTTCTGTTCCCTTTCTTCAGTCTGCCAATGTCAGTGCTGGCTATACCCATTCTATTCCCGTCCCAGAAACTGTTGTGTCATTGAAGGTTGATTCAATGATGTCTTCAGGAGCTGGTGTTGATAACTGGTCCGTGAATGCTTCATCAGTTATGTCAGCAGGCTTACAGAAAAATCCAGTGAGTCGACCTGTCAGGCACTTTGGTCCCCCACCTGGGTTTGGCTCTGTTCCTCCCAAAGTAGTGGATGGAGCATTGTCTGGTATGGCTTTAAAGAATGAAAACCCACCGAAGGATGATTATAGCTGGCTTGATGGATATCAGGTGCCATCATCAATTCAAAGCATTGGATTTAACAGTTCCATTAATCCCTCAGCGCAGACATACCATCCTGTGAGCAAAAGCAATAGCTCAATTGGGATGGTAGGCTTTCCCTTCCCTGGGAAACAAGTGATGGAAAACCAGAGAGACTGTCAGCACTATCAGTTCCCTGAGGATCTGAAATTATATTTGGAGCAGCACCAGCACCAGCAGCAACCACTTCAGAAAGGAAATCAACAGTCTGTTGCACTACCACAGCAGTATCAAGCACAGTCTCTCTTGGAAGACCGTTTCCTTGTGTGAGGTGATCAAGTGAGCATAGATGGTAAGCGATGGCTTTTTCTTGTTCCTTTTTTTTTTTGGGTTAAAAAGTTGCCATATTAACTGTTTTTAGTTTTTGAGTTGTGTAACTGATCTCCAGTATGTATTTGACTCCTTTTCGTCATGAGTAAGGCTATGAGGAATTTACTTTGGCGAAAGTCCGGTGGCATGGTGCGACCCGTTGAACCAATTTGCAGTGTGGCCGATGTTATCAAGTTTTTGTTGGGAGTATGGATGGTCTTTCAGTGCTGCAGGAGCTTGCTGTTGAACAGGTCTTTCTTGCTCTGTTATCTATCCATCTCTCTGTTCATCTGTGTGTGTGTCTGCGATGAAATTATCAAATCTTTTAGTTGGTTAATCCTGCAGGTAGGTTATTATGAGTGTTTGTTCTGAATTGTTCCTATGGGGAAAATGAAATATTTTTCGGTTGTGACTAGTTCATTAATTTAATGAACCTTCTGAGGATGTGTCTGTCCAAACATGTTTATAGTTGTTCGGTTTTGCAACTGTTCATTAATTTAATTTCTCGATGTGCACATGGGTTGAGCCTTCTTGGCTCTCTTTAGTGTTGCTTCGATTATTTGTTCCAGAATAGATAATCTGGGGATCATAATTGTGGAGGGAAATTGGTCTTCTTGTTCATTATAAGTATCAGCTTGGGAGAGCAATAGGTAATAAGTTGATTTTTAGTCTAGAGTTTCATCAATTCATTTAATGACATCCTATTTATTAAGGCAACTAATCGAGTGTAGCATCTGGCTGATAGAAAGATGTGGGGTCTTTTCTTCCTCACTTTTATGTGGGGTTATTGAGTTATGCCAACTTGGTTGTGGATTTGCTTTGTTGCTGGCAAAGGGTTGTGGTAGAAGAAGCTTGGATTTCGATTTAGCACCCTTATGCCTTCGGTGGTGGAGTATATGGTAAGACTGTAAGAGCATTTCAGGAGGCCTTTTGATGGTTACGTGGCGTTGATTTTGAAGTTGATGAGGAGCTTTCAGAGTGTGCTTTGTTAGTGATTTCCAGGAAGTATGCGTCCTCTTGTGAGGATTTTGTTGTTTTTAGGGAATTTTTCGTGGTGCAATTTTCTGATTCCCTTGATATATAGCATAGTTTTTCTTTATTTTGAAGTCTTGGAAGGTTTTTTCTCTGTATACTTCCTAGGTACAAGGATTGTGTCACCTGGGCGATTTTTGATGTTATCTTGCGTTTCGAAAGAATTTATTAATTTTTTGGATATCTACTATTATTGATATTACTACTGAACAAGCTCAGAGTTGACTCGGTCAACACTGAGATGCAACGGTTGGTGTGTTGTGGATACGTATCGTCAATTGTGCTATATGCACGAAAAGCTGGATAGAAGAAGTTGAACATAACGAGTGGTTTAGATTATACTGCGGCGTCGTGGGTCCGATTAAATGGCAATGACGTGATTGAGTGAAACTCATGTTTTACACTAAATCAGGATGGAAGGTGTTGAGACTGATACCACTTGGTTGGGTCATATCGGTGGCAGACAATACTTTGGGTCATGCCCATAATTGAAAAGCTGTACTACATGCTATTTAAGGTTTTTTTTTTTTTAAATCAATAGCAGATATGACTTCAAAGGTAGTTCTATCTAGAGTCAAATTTATGGATATTGTGATTTAAAATAATTGTTTAGTGCCATAAGGACATAATTAATTGTGAAGACTGAAGCCCACTGATGAAGGTTGCTGTAAAAAACAGCAAATTCAGCATTTTCTATGTTCAACCATTGAATCTTTCATATCAGTTCACTCAATCAGCATCATTATATAACTACAGTGTGGGGCGGGGGTTCAGGGTGGGCTTTTGTACAGATATCTGGCGTCTTTCAATGGGTTGAATATCTTCGTTTCACTCCAATTATTGATTAAGATGGAATTGATATTTTTCTAGTTTAATAAGATAGAGAAATTATTATAGATCCAAAGAGTCTGCCTATTTTTCTAGTTTAATAAGATAGAGAAATTTGTTTTCTGGCGGCCTCTGAATCTTGGGAAATGGGATAAAGAGGCTAATTACATAACAGTGTTTCAATGACTACATTTGTGGAGGTATTAACTATTCTCTGACTTAATTACCGGGAAAAAAAAAAACTATTGTCTGACTCAATTTTAAGAGTGTTAACTACCTGCTGAGACTCATTTAAGGTTGTTGAAACAATCAAAATTGTTGCATTACCGGCTTTTGCTATCCTTTTGAGTGTTATTGAGCTTTAGCACTTTTTTTTTTTTTTTTTTATAAATGTAATCAACTTTGCCTAGTCTGGCAATTATATGTGGTGTTAGGAATCAGTAAAAGTTAATGGTTGTCTTATCCTAGCGAACCCAATGTGTTCATAAAGTGATTTGTTTGTGCTTCCAGCTATTCACTGGACTGGGTCTGACATAAGTTAGATGAGTAAGACAAGCGCTTCATGTTAGGTCAAGAAGGGCAAGTAACTCGAAGTGTACATCCATATATTGAATGTATATGAGGAAAACGCAAACTGGTGTCAATTGGGAAGCAGCAGCAAGACTGACTTCGCCTAATTCTCTTCTTTCCTAGCATGATTTGTTTGTGCTTCCAGCTATTCACTGGGCTGGTCTCTGACACTTGTACTGTAATGTCAGTGCATTTTCTTGAATTTAGGATCTCTTGTTTGTTCAATATATCCCTATATAACTGCACCAGCAAAAGAAAAAGAAGCAAAAATCCCTATGTAATCTGTGCTGACTTAATTTTCTTGTCATCTACAGAGTTTGTGCCGACACCCGGATGAATGGAACATGGCAGGAAATGAGAATTCCCAGAGGTGAAGTCCTTTGTCTGTTTGGATGGGTTGGACATGAAGCATATGGAGATATTGGAGTGCGGTGGGCGAGTATATGAAGCTGGATGAGGTTAATAGAAGTACTAGCAATTCTACTTGACTGATAAATGGTACACATCATATGGGGAATGTTAGTGGTGCTTGCCGTACCTGCCATGTTCAGCAGTTTCTCAGAGTCGAATGTTTAATTTAAGTTTAGATATCTTGGCATTTATTTCTCATGTGCTGCCTTGAAAGTTTTATGAGGTGGAGTTTGAAAAAAATGTGTAAAAAGGTTTGGTTATTGGGGGGATGACATGAAATATGTGTTGAATGGAATAAGTATGCGAGTACAGACTTACGCATATGAGTATTTTAGCTTTTGTGATTGGGATATTAATAGCTATTATGCTGATGGTATATCTACCATTTGTACTTCAAGTAGTCTCTTATATTTGAAATATTGTTGAGCTTGAATAACCTTAGTTAATTTTTCCCCTTTCCATGGTATTTATAATCTTTGAATATCTTTACCTTATCATTTCATATGGCATGCTTGCTTCTGCTTAGGTTCTATTTGTAAGGATTGCAGATTTGACTGGTGTCTGTCTTCTTGCTCTTCATCTCTCATTGCTATTTTTATGTTTCGATACGTATCACCTTGATATCCACAACAAATTTTGATACGTACCACCTTGATATCCTACTGCTCTCCCATTGTTTATGGTCGTGAATGAGAGTACCAGTTCATAAAAATGCTATATATATACTAGTTATATATATATACTAGTTATTTCATGTGCCTGAAGGCACGAAGTAATAAAAAAAAAATGGTCAACATATTTGTATTCACACCTAAAATCAAATCACAAATATAGATGAGAGATAAAAAAATTTAAGCACTGATTGTAGTGGGGGTGAGCGGTGGTAGTGGTGGTGGGCGACAGTGGTGATGGTGAGAGACGGTGATGGTTGTGGTGGGTAAGGCGACGACCGTGGTGGTGGTAGCAACCGTGGATGGCAATGGTGATGGTGGTAGTGGGTTTTGAGTGATGATGATAGTAGTGACAGCTGTGGGTGACAACGGTGGAGGTGGTGGGTGTGGGTGGTGGTGGACGACGGTGATGGTGGTTAGCAGTGGTGGTGGTGGGCGACGATGAGTGCTTTTAGGCGACAGTGTGATGGGTGGTGGCAAATGATAGCGGTGGTAAGTGTGGTGGGGATATGTGACAGTGGGTGGTTGCAGTGGTGGGCGATGACAGATGATGGTGGTTGGTGGTGGTAGGTGTGGTGGGGTAGGTAATAGTGACTGGTGGTGATGGTGGAGGACGATGGGTGGTGGTGGGCGACGGTGGTAGTGGGATAATGGTGGTAATGATAATAAATATAATAATAAGATGACGATGGTGGTGGGTGACGGTGGTAGTTGTGATGGTCATGAGGATGGTGGTGGGGCAATGGGGGTGGTAGAGGTGATGGTGAGATAGTAGAGGTGATGGTGAGATAGTAGCGGTGGTGGTAAGGTGCGATAGCGGTGGTGATGATGGTAGGGTGCGATAGCGATGGTGGTGGTGAGGCGGTGGAAGTGGTGGGGAAACGGTGGTAGTGGTTATGGTGGTGGTGGGGCAATGGAAGTGGTAAGGTGGTGGTAGTAGCGGTGGTGGGTATGGTAGGGTGGCGATAGTGATGGTGGCGACGACGATAGTGATTGTGGTGGGGGTGGGGGGTGGTGGTGGTAGAGGTAGTAGTGGGGCAGATTCAAACACAATTTTTTTAAAAAAAAAAATACTTATGAGAAATAATTCCTAAAAATACTTTTAAAAAGTCACTCCAAAAACACCTTTAGGATCCTATTTTTTTTTATTAAATTTGGGGTGTTAATATTAGCTGTTAGATTAATTTTAAAGTAAAATTTAAAGCGATATCAATCGCGAATAGAAAAAGTCATTTTATTTATCTTTTAAGATTTGAATTGTATTGTACTTTATTTTATTATCAATGAATATGAGTTGATTGGTATGGGAGTAATGAAGAGAATTTAATCTTAAAAAAGGTCCGACCCTAATTAACAATCCATATGGCCCAGTAAAGATTTGGATGAGTCGATGACCGGCGATATGTTGAATTCCATGGTATGGTGTTTTGGATAACCAAATAATTATCTTGTCTCTTGGGTGGTATCAAAAACTAAGAAGTAAAATAATAATTTTGGAAAAGAAAGAAAAAGTAAAAAAGAAATACACTCTTTGGTCTTGCTGGGAGAAAACCCAAATTTATTTTAAATGTTGTTATTTCTACTTAATTTGTTGACAAATTGGTAGTCGATCCAATTTCATATTAGGAAGGATTGTTAATCTACCGACAATAGTGATTAAATCAACAAATTCAGTTTACGCTGCATTTTTCCATCTTGAATCTCTCGTTTTGCTTCTTCCTTTCCTTGTCTTTTTTATTTGCACACGAGCAGTGCTTAGCCAGAATTTTCTAACCAGGGACCCAGCTATCATTAAATCACATTAGAAGAACAAAACTTGATTGAGTGTGGTACCAAACTTGTACAATTAGAGCACACTAATGTTGCTCTTACAGCATTTATATAGAAACTGTATATCATTTATATAATGAAAGAATATAGAGTAGGAAGACCCTTCCAGCATCTCTTCTCTAATAAGGCTCAACCTCCATGAATGATCCCTCAAAACAATTTTCCTCAATGGTACACCCTTCATGGGCAAGTATTCTCAGGTTACATTACCGACTTTGATATCGTACCAAAATTTACAAGTAAATAAGGGATTAATTACAACATCATTTACTCAAGTTGCAACATAAAAAAAATTGAAATCAATCCAAAAATGTTAGAATTGATTCTAAATACTCTCATTTTATCGTAACATCACAAAAATGAGTTGTAAGCTCAACTTTTAGTACGATACCGAAAAGTTGCTCTTCTAGTGTTATCCACATAGTGCAAAGGATTTTCTGTGAATCAAGTATCTTCTGCAAAAACTTTAAATATGAAATCACGAAATCGTCTTGAGTATTGTCTTGGATCAACGGCTGAGATTGAGTTTGGATCGTATTGGAAGGACTTGTAGGCATGCTCAAGCTTCTTGGTAATGTCATAGTCTTGAAGAATGTCTATGACGCCGAAGAACATAACGACGTCGTAGTACTCCCCAGTGGGTTCTCCGATCAGCTGAAATTCACAGTCGTTCTTTCTCTCCGTCCGTTCGACTCTCGCCGGCATATTCACTCCCAACTTAATACTAGCCCACCTGCAACACTCACAATAGATAAGTAGGGACGGATGTAGAAATTTAGTCAAAATATGAAATGATATAAAATAGGACTGATTTTTAATTTTTTTGAAAACATTCTAGGAGGGTCGAGTTAATATACTTTGATGGGTATTTATAAGTAAAGCTAAATTATATCCGATTCCACTAACTATGAACTCGATCTCACATTCTCACACTGTCCGTTAAGATTGATAATCAAGTCGAGCTTTTCGAGCTTCAGGTGAGTCTATTGAATTCGTTTTTTTAAACGAACTTAAAAATTTGTTCAAACTCAGTTCGTTTTTTAAACGAGTCAAGCCCGAACCGAGATCAAAACGAGTCGAACCCGAGTAGCTTGACTATTTTACATATAAATGAGCCGACCCTTTTTAAACTCTTTTTTTTAAACGAGTCTAAAAAATTGTTCAAACTGGGCTCGTTTATAAAATGAACTAAGCCCAACTCAGCTCGAATAGCTAGACTCAATTATCAGCCCTATCATCGGTCAATACTTGAATTGATTTTTTACTGTCCCAAAACCAAGTTTTGAAAAGAAAATCTATCCATACATGCAGTAAAATACACATTTTCAAAAGGTATTTATCAGGAGAGGGGGATGTGAAATCAATAACCATAGGTTGATTGAGGGGATCAAAGTGTAAATTTTTCCTATAGTAACATGGGAGTGCATTAAGAAGGATTTAGTGTAGAGATGTTTTACCCTGCTGGGTCTAATAGAAGCTGATCAAGATCCGCTGTAGAAAGACGAGGAAATGATTCAGATTCTGAGCCACCACCAGTATCTGCATGACAATTGCACGTGAAGAAGTAGATAAGTGGTAAGTATTTGTGTAGACTCGGATCCAGGGTTCTATAACTTGGGTTGAACACCACTCTATCAACCTGTTCGAATTGCACCCCTAGGGGACAACTCTCTGGTACGAGCTGATCCAATTCTTACCACGTGCTTCAACATAGCCTCACTCTCTGCTCTCTAGTATGAACTAATCTAATTCTTACCTCGTACTCCAACATAATCTTTAGTATGTAAAAGAGCTAATAATTTCACAAATAGATGGGGAAAAGTACTAACCAATAGGTGTCTGACAACCGGTGGGTGTATGCTCTCCAGGATTTGTTGCTTCTCTGAAGTGAAGACCAACCAAAAGGCTGTAGTCCATTATTCTCTCCTGCTCAAGAAACTCACAGTCCTTGTCAATTTGCCTGCAAAGAAAAATTACTTAGGATTCCAAACAACCTAGTTCGGACAAAAATATACTTAGGGTACAGAGTACATGCTAACTACCTCTCTTACATTTCCATAGGCTAGGATGGGTGACATTATTCTACCTGAATAGAAGACAAAAAAGAAAATACTATAGATTCTATGCCTAGGAAGTTTTGAGCATATTACACTTAGACCTCTTGACTTATGCCCCTTGTTTTTACATTGTCTTCTAAACTATCAATTTTTTCACATTACCGCTTAAATCATTGGTTTGAGTTTTACACGGCCCCATATGTAAACGTCTATCCAATTTTCATGATGAACTAGGCAAAAATGGAATTTCATTTAGTTGAGAAAGGAAAGACCAAACCTCCTAACAATTGTAAAATTGCATTTTTGCCTAGATTTGCCATGAAAAATTGGATAAAAGTAAATGGTTGGTGCGATGTGAAACTCAAACTAATAGCTTTAGGTGCAATGCAAGAAAGTGAATAATTTAAAAGGCAACGTGAAATGAGAGGCATAACTCAGAGTTGTCAGTGTAATTAAGTCTTATTATATCGAATAAGTCTTATTATTTCACGAATAAAATGATCATACAATGTCGATAAAATTCAGGAAAAGCCTTGAAAACTTGAGAAACTCATACCACTACATGGAAATGGAAAAGGTTTTTTTTTTTTTCCCAAAAAAAAAAAAGGAAAAGGAATAGTGTTAGAAAGCAGCATTGAAATGCTGAAAGGACTCAAAACCACAATTTACCTTCGAAACTCTTGAAACCATGTTTTTTGCAGTCGGAATAGGAAGTTGAGATCAAGGTCTTTGAGAATTGTGGTTGCATCAATCTCTGCCTCTGGCTTGTCTGTGATGCGGCCAAGCGAAGACCCTTTCAAGTCATATCGTCGATGAATCATATATTCAGAACAGAACAGATTCCCCATGATGATGAAACGTACCTAAATCCATTGATAAAAAAAAGTCATGCTCGGGTTTTGAGAAAGATATATAATAGACAGTTTTATTATATTTTTGAAAATCCCATTTTCGCTTATAAAACAATGATCATGAATGGAAAAATCTGTTGCTGGGATGTTACTTACCTTCTTCTGTGTGGGCCCATTTAGCTTCACACAGTGCAGGCCATAATACTTGGTTACCAGAGTGTTCTCAAATGCTCGTACATGATTATAGTAGGCGTTAAGCATCCTTATGAGCACCTAAGCATAACATGAAAATCAGTGTTTATTGCAGGCTTACCTATATATAGGTCTATCAACGGATTAGATTCTGTCTGATGACAATTTGAATCCGACTAAAAAATTCAATACTAAATAATCACGGGTTTTAGTTTATAATCATATGTTAAAAACTCAAAACCTGATCTAATCCGAATAATGTAATTTATTGGATTTTAACGGTTCAAAATCTGAATATATGTAATCGAAGTTGAATTCTGATCACACGTAGTTCAAAATCTAATCTTTTGACAAACTTACTAATATGGATAGGGAAAAAAAATGTCTTACTTTAACTTCTGCCTTCTTCATTGTCTTGATCATGTAACGGTCATCGTTGGTGAGATAAAAGAAGCTTCCACTTTTTCCAGGAGAGGAGAGCTCCCGGAGGGCATCGTTCCCGCAAATTGATAGCATGTAGTCAGCTGCATCCACCTTGAATAGCATTCTTAGTGTCCTGACCACACATTTTATGGTAGCAGATGATTAAACACTGCAACTTCTTTTCATCATCATCATCATCATGCAGGTTTTACATAGTTAATAATAGTAATATATGCCTCATAATTTTAGCACGACCAGTAAATATGACATTAGATCGATACAAAATTAATACAGAGTTTAGGTGATATTGTGATAAACACGTGGACCTACTAGAACCGATGAATAGTGCATCAATACGAATAAGTCTAAACAAACATAAACACTATATAACTCACCTACATAAGGTTATAAATAAGTAAGTTATGAGTTGAACCAAAAAGACTATAGACACAACAAGAACCTAAACAAAATGACCTATTGTCACTCTCAATGTTGTTGGCATCTACTCATCTGACCTAATACCTTGACTTAATCATGTTCATGTCAATTAATATAGTTCAATAGTACCCTTCAACCCTTTGAGCGGGAAAATTCACTCACCGGCCCCATCATCTCCATCCCGTGGAAACTACGAGATCACCTCAAGGACGCTTTCAGCATCCAGGGACCGACCATTTACTATTATTGGAGTTGTTTGACTTTTCTAAGGAGATCATATCATTTAACATATCATTAAACCAAGATCTAGTTAAAGCCTATTATTAGGTCTCAATTGCCCTATTTAACAACCAAACTCATAATGTAACATTTTTATTATGGATCTTGCACCACCACTAAGCATGTCTAGGTATTTTGGTAGGAGACTTGAAGCTTTGGATTGGAGTGTTCTAAATGCAAATTGTTCCAAGATGACAAGTAATATATGATGATCAAATGAGAGGTGTTTTATGAGCAATATTCACCTGAAAACTTTAGGGCAATAATCCTTCCATCTAAATTCACAGGACTGGTGTGGTGGAGTGTATTTGGATCCCTCCGGTGGGAATCTTGTCCAGTATTTTTCTTTTGCGTCGAAATCTGAAGCCTTCAGATCCAGCGATGGAGGTGGACCTGGCCTTCCCACGGAATGCCTAAATAGCAAACAAAGAATTTGTCTCCGATGATCAGTTTCACGGAAAATAGAGATAAAGTTAGTTACAATTCTTCTATCCTGAGCCCTAATATAGACGGAAGTACTGTGCACTATGCATCAACAAACTGCATTAAACGAAACGATGGAAGGACGCAATTGCATGCTGCTAAGTGTAACTAGCCATATGTTTGGTATTTCATGCAGCCAAATTGCCAAAAGAAAATGCTTGAAAAAAATTTTCCATCAGAATTTGAAATCTCTGGCTTATATTTGCAGGTCCAATAAGCTCTTGCATTCCTATTTTTAACTACCAACTCATCTAAAAACGTAAGTCGTTAGAGAGAGTACAATGTAAACGCTTATATAAATCACCACACCCTCTCATGTAAGAGTCAGTTTTTTTGGGTAAAACACAATAAAACTGGTGAAATTCGAACGTAAAACTTTCTCTTCTGATGTCATATTAAATCAGCAGTTGATCTAAAAACTTAAGTTATACCATAACTGTTATATATTTCAACATCTAAATACGAGTTAGATAAATTTTGTGCCAATCCCTTCCGAAATCTCGGCACTGCACAAAACCTGGCATCGGAAACTGAGAAACTGTGACAAATTGTAGCAATGCTCAAATGGTAGAAAAATTAGAAGGGTCTCAAAGCTACAAAATAGGAAACTGATTGATAAGTAAATGTTGAACCAAAGCAGATTACATAAAACTGTAAAAGATGAAAAAATTAAATAGATGAGAAACTATCACAACTAGGTGATAAGATCATACCTGATCCCCAATTGCAAATTGAGCATGAGGTCATAATTCTTATGCCCTTTAGAGATAGTCTCTCCTTGTCTCTTTATCACCTTTGGTATCCTAATTGGGCTCCCTCTTGTACTCACATCTCTGAGCTGCAAACCAGCCATCGCATCATCCATAAACTCTCTTCCTCCCGTCAAATTCCTATCCAAAGGATCAGAACCACAAGGCCCTCCACCATCCAACATTCTCATTCTACTA
This sequence comes from Ilex aquifolium, assembly GCA_951799425.1. NCBI lineage: Eukaryota > Viridiplantae > Streptophyta > Magnoliopsida > Aquifoliales > Aquifoliaceae > Ilex > Ilex aquifolium. The sequence goes on along the minus strand of OX637405.1, from coordinate 3,685,554 downwards.
AATTCCTTATCCACACCTCCATCTAACCTCCCGTCGACCGACATTCTCCGAGGCCTAACACTTGAATCCACAGCCTTAGAAGACCTCCAAACAGCAAGCTTCTTCTGAGATGGCAAAATTGATACTTTCTCACTAGGACAAACCTTACATTCCTTCAAATCAATGTCATAAACCTCTTGACAATCCCATTCAAGGTCACCCTCTACCTCTATCAATGACCCAGATGGGTAATAAGTCCCATTTCTCTCTGTTGGGTCCTCACTCCAAGTACCCACATAGAAACTCCCATCAGACTTCATAAATGTACCATTCCCTTTGGGTAACCCATCTTCCCATTGCCCATCATAAACATTCCCATTAGTCCAAACAAGCTTTCCTTTACCACATATGACTGCATTTTTCCATTCTCCAACATAGTAATTCCCGTTCTTCCATTGATATCTTCCCTGACCTTCTTGTACTCCTCTACACCACTCTCCATCATAACAATCTCCATTGGGAAATTCCTTAACACCATGACCATGTTTTAAATTCATAACCCATGAACCTCTGTACATTCCTCCTTCAGATGCAGTGAATGTACCTTCACCATCCATGTACCCACATTTGAAATCCCCATCATATGAAGCCCCATAAGGCCAACTAAATGTGCCTTTGCCATTGGTTTTGCCTTTGTCCCACTCTCCTACATACATACACCCATCTGTCCACCAATATTTCCCAAACCCATGTGGAAAATTATCGTACCAACAGCCTGTGTAATAGTCTCCATTGGAGAGAAATCTCTCTGCTTGGTATTTTTCTCCATTTCCATGGCTGTTGCCGACGGTTTCTTGGTCTTCAACGTCGTCTTCTCCGACGTGGGCTGTGTAGGTTGTTCCGAAAATGCTGTTCGCTCGCCTCTTCGCCGCGGCTTGTGTCTTGCGAACTGTTGCCTCCCACGCCTTCATGGCCCAAGCAGTGTTGTCTGCGTTTCGGACAAGAAGTTTTGTCTTATTTTTTTGTTTTTTTTCTGCTTTTGAGTTCTACGTTGATCCAATCTCCATGCAGGCTTCACTTCAACTCTTTCTGTTAAAAAAGCCAACATGAATCAAACATTATCTGTTCAACCATGCATGCAACGGCATGTGACGATTGAAGATGACCCACTCTCTCTCTCTCTCTCTCTGGTCTATATTTTTCTGTTAAATTTTTGTCTCTTACAGGGTGCGGACAGAATGCAACCATGTAAGAAAGGGGAATACAAATGAATTTTTATCTGTTTTGAGGAAATTATCAAGACCCTGATTATCTCTCTCTCTCTCTCTCCCTCGCTCGTTATCTAAATTTCTATTTTTAGTGTAGATTTTTGTGTTCTATCTTTCTACTTTATCTCTCAGTTACAGGGTGAGAACAAAATGTCAATGCAACCATGTAAAAGAGGGGGACATTTGTTAATTGTGGAAGAGTCAACAGGGGCAGGAGAAATCTAGCTGGATGTGCTTTTGTTGTGCAAATAATTTAATAAATTTCATTTGTATGCATGCAGTCAACTTGTGGCTAAATGCAAATTGATAGCAACACCAGTTATTTTACACGAAGATCTTGGTCAAGAGACGGTATTCTCTCTCTCTCTCTCTCTCTCTCTCTGTTTGTGATACGCCAGGAGACTTGTTCATCCTCCTTTCAACCGCTAAAACCGCTAGGCTTAAGACCCCTGACATTTGGAGGGATGAGCGAGATTGAGGTACTAAATTTTCCATTAAAAGCGAGTTCTTCCCTAACAAGGGCTTAATGTCCCATTTTCGAACTTGTCATCTTTGTTGTAATTCATAATAGTAATGTTATTGACACCTAATTTATTAATTTAATTTGTTAACTTAATTTATTATGACTTTTAAATTACCTGTAAGTTTTATTAAACATTAAAATTTGGTGTTAATTTAATGGTTTCAATGAAATCACATCTTTAAGTCAATAAATTAGATCAATTTTTAGATCTCAATAACATTACTAGCTCAATTCATAACGACCTCAATTCATAATTGAGTAGTGACTTAACAAAGAGGAGAGAGAGAGAGATTGAGAGGCCTCTATTTGATTTCTGTAAGAGAAAATAGAGTAATAATATTGTTTGTTAAGGAAAAATATTACAATTTATATGCCTAATTTGGGTTCGAATCTTAAGTCAATATTCAAACAACCAATCATACATTTTAAAACATGCTAAGTAATCATAAATAATGTATGAAATAATTTAAAATTGAATTTGAAAAGTTTCGCCTATTCTGGAATTGAGAATACTTGACGTAGTGTATGATTCAAAACTGTAAAAAATAGAATAGTGTTATTTTTCTGTAAAATTTCACACATATACACTAAATAACTACTTAAGAGTGAATGTAAAATTAGTTTGGTCATAATCTCTCAAAAATTAGGTCAAATCGACCTTGGATGGGCAAGTACACATTTAACATCTCGATTTGACCGAATTATCGGATTGCAATTAAATTTTATGGGGAGCTCTATATGGATGTTAGGAAACTTTTATGACCAACCAGAGGTTCGTTGGACCTTGTACGCTCCCACACTCACTATTGGGGGTTGACTGGTAGGGGTGTCGAACTTGTTGGGTTAAACAGTTATGTATTGGGTTAAACAAGTGACGAGTGAAAAACATGTAAATTTTATCGGTAGTATAATTTTAGACCACCGATTTTTCCTGAAATTTTAAGCCTTCACTACCCACAAATTTAGAAAATTCGTCATTTTAGTTATTCAATCTGTCAATTTTGTTAAAAACATATGTTTTTGTGTTTTTCAGACCAGACTCATGTTAAAATAGTTATACATATTTTTTTCTTTTTCTTTATCCGGATTTATAACAAATGATTAGAGATTAGAACAATCTTAGAATTCTGAGATAGTTTTTTAATTCTCATGTAGTATTGTATACGTATTCATTTTTTTTTTGAATTACTCGTTTGTAGAGAAATATGAAAGTTTCATTTATTTTATCAAATATCATGATTTGAATGACAAAAAAAAAAAAATTGAATTTTGGGACAATAAGATTTTTTTAAAAAACAAATTGAATAGATATTTGAGTTTGCTTGTTATAGTACTCCATACTATATTAATTTTTATTTTTGAGTTATAGTTGAAGACGCTGTTATACCAACCAAATTCTTAATGTGAACGGCCACATCATACTTATCATCACCCCTATCTGTGCACATACATACATACCAGGCACTTTCAGAAAATCAAAGTCTTAAGTTTTAATGAAAAACAAAGGCAATATACATAAATGGATTTTACGCAATTTAAGATTTTTCGTTGTTCTTGAGTTCCCAATGTCCGAAGTTTAGGTTTATGCTCCGTTTGATACGATAGAAAAGTGGAAGGATGAAAAGTGGAAGGATGAAAAGTTGGAAGGATGGAAAGTTGGATGGATAAATAAAACATCATGTTTGGTAAGGAAGGAAAGTAGGAAAGATGGAAAAGTGGATGAATTAACTTTCCTTCCAACTCACCAAAATCAATCCCTCCAAAATCGGAAGGAAAGTGGATGAAAAGTTAATTATTTGTGTTGAGATGTATCTTATTTGTCTACTAGTAATTACCTGTGCCTGAAAGCACTACGTTACTCGTAAAAAATTGTAAATATTTTTTTCATAAATAAAGACAATGTATAATACAATTTCAACAATATAACGATCAAATTGATAATGTTCAACTTGTATGCAAAACATATATAATCAAACATTTATGTAACGAAAGTCACGCTACAACTAGTGCAACATATTAATTCAAAAATTTGAGAAAATATAATTATTATTGGTTAAACATCCACAATTTTAACATTTTTAATAAACTTTATCTCAAATTTCAAAAAAATATAACTATTTGTTTATGTGCAGGTTTCTACCTAAAGTTCATAACATTATCTCTGCACCATTTTTCTAATGTGAGTTCGTGTAACTTTTGTGAGAAAAACATCCAAAAGTTTCACGTGAATTCTCGTAGATGTAAAAAATTTGTTGAGTAATTAAAATCAATTTTCATTTGAGTTCAACTTATATATTCATAAAATTCAATTGAATTTAAGTTTGGGTGGGGCTATTCCCACCCCACAAATCTCCATTTTCACCCCATTTAATTTTTCATTATCAAACTACTAAGCCCCACCTCTTTTATACCCACCCCATTAGTAACTAAGTCCACCTCATGCTACATACACTCTGTTTAATAAGTAAACTCACTTTATATTTTGTCATAATTAGGGTTTCATTCTCTATTTCATCTCATGCATTCACAAAAATACTTTTTTAATATGAATTTTTCCAGTGAGATACATTTTAGTATTACTTTTTAATTTAATTATATATTTGATTTCCTTTTTGCTGTATGAATTTTCATTATTTTCGACATGTTTTGAAATATCTGTCAAGTTTAATAAATTTTTATTTAAAACTTATATGTGTATATATATGTATGTTTTCTGATTATTATTATTTTTTTTTATCTTGTTTAGGTTTTGCATCTATACTTGTTATTTTTTTCTGGTTCGATTTGGTATTTGTGCTTTGATACTTTTTGTTTCATGTCCGGTTTTATATCTTGTGGTTTTGCGTTTTATAGTTTTGCTTTTTCCGTTAATCTTTGTTTGGTTTTCTTTTTCCTTCTTGTTTCGGTTTGCTTCATTCTTTTTTTTTTTTTTTCTTGTTTTGTTCTTTTCTTTTTAAAGGTGGTGTATGTAGTATGGAGTGAGTTTAGTTAATAATGGGGTGGGTATAGAAAGAGTGAACTTAATAGTTTGATAATGAGAAATTAAATAGGGTGAGAATGAAGATTTGGAGGATGGGAATAACCACACCCTTTAAGTTTAAGCAAAAATTTATACTTTATACTCGATAGTCAAATTCAGTTCAATCCGAATCTTAATTATAATTACGTCAAACCGAGAATTGAATTTAAGTTCGACTCAATTAACATTTCTATCTTAAACTTACAAACTAATTCTTATCTATTCCCGTTCACTGTGATGTCATAACTTTTTTTTTTTTTAATTTAGTTATTCTTTATTATTTTTACAATCAATTTTACTTTGACTTCAACTTGAATACTCGTAAAATTCAAACAAAGTTAAGTTTAGTAAGAATATATACTTTATACTCGACAATTAAATTCAGCTCAATTCGAATACTAATCATAATCACTTCGAACCAATAATCAAGTAAAATGAAATTTGAAAGAGGAATTTCGATCGTTTGATCAATAATCTTAAAACAATCTGAGCCGTGAAAAACTCAAGACAAATAATGATAGCCCTCTTAGTATATAGATATATCACATTACATATATATTATTCGTCTATTATACCATTCGAATATTATAGTATTTTTATTTCAATAAAAAAATGACCTATATTATAGTCATTTGACTCGTTTGACGCAAATAATATTTATTTAAGGTCCACTTGTTTATTTTAAATTTTAAAAATAATCTTTAATTAGAATAATAATTAAAGACCTAATTAATGTGTAGTATGAGATAGAGAGAGATAGAGAGTTATAAGAGAGATAGAAGTCTTAGAATTGTGGAATGAATGAAAGTCTTGCTCAAAAAATTGGGGGGAGGGGAGATTTCGTATTAGGACCGTTGGATCAATATTTTTTCAAGCGATCTGAGCCGCGAAAAGCTAAAGACAAAGAAATCTAGCTACTTTATTATATAGATATATCTTTTTATATATACATATATTATATATACATTAATTTCATATAAAAATACAATGATAAAATATGTATTTATATATATATATTTTTAAAAATTTTAAAAATAAATTTAAAAATAAAAAAAATAAAAAAATAAAAATAATAAACATGTCAACTCGTAACTCGACACAAAACAATTAATTAAATGAGTTGAGTTAGATTTTACTAATATTCGACATAAATTCGTAATGACTCAATACGAATCTGTCACGATACGACTTGATTGTCACCCCTAATCTTATCCAGCACAAAAAAAAAAAAAAAAATTAGTCATTTTTATTTTCCATCCATCCAACAAAAAACGAAGGAAGGAAAGTGTATCCATCATACTTTCCTTCCTTGAAGGATAGAAAGTGTATCCCTCCTACTTTCCATCCTTCTTACTTTCCATCCTTTTACCAAACGGAGCATTAGGGTAAATGAGTGGAAAGTTAGGGTTTCTACTGTTGGAGGCCTTACAATTTATGAACCAGTAATCAGGGGCGGAGCCAGACATCTTCTCCAGTGGGGGCAACTTAAAATATATTAATATTAAAAATTAAAATATTCACAAAAGTATAATTTTATTAATAAAACACCAATTAAAGACACAATTCATATATATGAGCGATATATAAAAGGAGCCAACAAAAAAAAGTCATTATAGATTTATCTATAAGACCTAACAAAAAAATTTTGAACCGCAAATTTGGGCTCAATCATATATTAAATTTTAAGAAAAAATTTCATAACTAATTCAAAAATTAATTTGTTCAATCACAAACTTAATATTCATCATTAAATTTTAATAAACAATCGAAACTAACTTAAACTATAATTATTCTAGTAAACTAAACTTAGGTATATGAAGTACTTAATTTATCACAATAAAACTATTCAAACTACCAAATCATAATAATTTAGTCTAATTATAATGGAGGACTACAAGTCTCAATTCCAATTCTACAAATAAAAATAAAATAAATGAGACGACTACAAGTCCTAATTTCAATTCAACATATAAAAATAAAATACTAGAGAGGACTACAAACTCAAATATCAATTAAATATATAAAAAATAAATCATAGAAGAGGACAAGCCCCAATTTTATTTCAACATAGAAAAAAAAATACAGGACTACAAATTCTAGTTTCAATTCAATACATAAAAAATAAAACATAAGAGATGATTACAAGCCCCAATTTCATATTTTCAATTCAACATGTAACAAATAAAATACAAAAGAGAGCTACAAGCGCTAATTTCAATTCAACATTTAAAAAATAAACTACAAAAGAGGACTACAAACCCTAATTTTCAATTCTAACATATAAACATAAAACAAAGAAGAGGACTACAAGACCCAAATTTAGTTCAATGTATCAACATAAAACAAATGAGAGGGCTAACCTATTTCGTAGCATATTAGTTAATCTTTAAATGCCCAAATTTTTGATATCATCTTCCATTGATATTCACAAGTGAGACTCATATATTTGTCAAAATAACATAACTACCCTTAAATCTTTTAAAAAAAATTCAGTGGGGGCAAATCTTTAATAAATTCTAAATTTTTTAAAATTATACTTAGTCCCCAAAATTTTTTAAAATTTCAGTGGGGGCAGCTGCCCCCACTGCCCCCACTGTGGATCCGCCACTGCCAGTAATTGGGTGTACTGGTATGAAATTGGAGTTTGATGGTAACGAATTATGATTGGGATAACTAAGCTTATGGGTTATCGACTATGCCTTACATTTGAGTTTTTGATATGCAAGAATATAATAATAATAGTTATTTTTCGTGGCTTCAAGCACGGAATAATAAAAAAAATAGTCAATATATTTGTATTTACACCTAAAATCAAATCACAAACATAAATGAGAGAAAGAGAAATTTAAGCACCGATTGTAGTGGGGGTGAACGGTGGTAGTGGTGGTGGGCAACAGTGGTGATGGTGGGAGACGGTGATGGTGGTGGAGCGGTGGGGGTGGTGGTGGTAGAGGTAGTAGTAGGGAGTTTCAAACATTATTTTTTTTTTTTTGAAGTACTTATGAAAACTAATTGCTAAAAGTACTTTTAAAAAATTACTCAAAATACATCCTTAGAGACCTATTTTTCCTATTAAATTTAGAGTGTTAATATTAGCTGTTAGATTAACTTTAAAGTAAAAATTTAAAGCAATCTCAACCGCGAATAACAAAAGTCATTTTGTTTATCTTTTGAGATTTGAATTGTATTATACTTTATTATATAGACTAGTTATTGCCTGTGCCTGAAGGCACAGAGTAATAAAAAATGGTAAACAGTAAAATATTTGTATTCATATCTAAAATCAAATCACAAACATAGAGGAGAGATAAATGAATTTAAGCATCGGTTGTAGTGGGGGTAAGAGGTAGTGGTGGTAGTAGACGACGATGGTTGTGGTGGGTGGCAATGACGGTGGTGGTGGTGGCGGCGACGACGGTGGTGGCGGTGATGACGGCGAGGGGTAGGAGCGACAACGGTGGTGATGGCGGTGGCGGCGGCAGCGATGGTGATGGCGGTGGTGGTGACAGCGATAGTGGTTGTGGCAATGGTGGTGGTGGCTGGGGTGGCGGCGGCGGTGGTGGTGACGGCGGTGGTGGTGACGGCGACGGTGACAGCGATGACGGCGGTGGTGGTGGTGGTGACGATGACGATGACGGTGGTGGTGGTAGTGGCGCGCGACAACGACAGTGGTGGCGATGGGAATGGTGGTGGCGGCGGCGACGACGGTGGCAATGGTGATGGTGGCGGCGGTGACAGCAATGGTGGTGATGGTTGTGGCGGTGGCGGTGGCGACAACGATGGTGGTGGCAGTGACGACAGCGGCGACGGTGGTGGTGGTGATGGTGGCGACAATGGTGGTGGCGGCAGTGGTGGTGGCGGCGGTGGTGGGGGTAGAGGTAGTGGTGGAGCAGTTTCAAACACCATTTTTTTTTAAAGTAATTATGAGAAATAATTTCTAGAAATAATTTTAAAAAATCACTCGAAACACACGCTTAGAGACCTATTTTTCCTATTAAATTTAGGGTGTTAATATTAGCTGTTAGATTAACTTTAAAATAAAATTTAAAACAATCTAAACCACGAAAAGCAAAAGTCATTTTTTTTATCTTTTGAAATTTGAATTGTAAGTTATTTTATTATATAGACTAGTTATTGCCTGTACCTGAAGACACAAAGTAATAAAAAATGGTAAATAATAAACATATTTGTATTCATATCCAAAATCAAATCACAAACATAGAGGAGAAATAAATGAAATTAAGCATCGGTTGTAGTGGGGGTGAGAGATGGTGGTGGTAGGAGACGGTGATGGTTGTGGTGGGTGGAAATGACTGTGGTGGCGATGGTGGCGGCGGCGGCGGCGGCGGTGGTGGTGGCAGCTGCAATGACGACAGTGGCGGTGGGGGCAGCGCAGCGGTGGCGGGAGTGGTAGTGGTGGCGACGGCTGGGACGATGGTGGTGGTGGCGACGATGGCGGCAGTGGTGGTGGTGGTGGCGTTGGCGGCAACGGTGGTGGTGGTGGTGGCGGCGGTGGCGGCGGCGATAGTGGTGGCGGTGGTGGTGGCAGTGGCGACGGTGTTGGTGGTGGCGGTGGCGACGGTGGTGGTGGAGGTGGTGGTGGCGGTGGCAGTGGTAGTGGTGGTAGAGGTAATGGTGGGGCGGTTTCAAAGACTATTTTTTTTTTTTAAAGTATTTATGAGAAATAATTTATAGAAGTACTTTTAAAAAGTTACTCCAAACACACCCTTAGGTGTTAATATTAGCCGTTAGATTAACTTTAAAGTAAAATTTAAAGTGATCTGAACCGCGAAAAGCAAGTCATTTTGTTTATTTTTTGAAATTTGAATTGTAAACTATTTTATTATATAAATTGTCGCTCACACAATAATATTATAGTCTAATCAATTTATTTGACAAAAATTTAATAGTTTTATAATATAATTAGTTGTTTAAATGGAGTAGAGAAATACAAAAATAAATGACAAATTAAGTTCACGAAGAAAAGTAGAATAGATTAATAATTAGATTTAATAAAATAAAAATAAATGATTTGATATCTAATTTATTATTTAATTTAATTATACAAATACTTCATATTTTTTTTATTAAAAAGGTTATTATTTAAATTTAAAAAACACGTGTAATTTGTCCCTTTCTGTGAAAAAAACAAAACCTAAGAGAGAGAGAGAGACCAAAAGCATTACATTACAAACAAGGAACGACAGTAGTATTGGAGTAGTAGAGAGAGAGAGACCAAAAAACATCAGAAGCTAGGAACGACAGTAGTATCGGAGCAGGTAACCTAATCTGTTATATACAGCACCTCAGCGTCCTCCATCCTCGAATGACCAAAAACCTTCGTCTTATGTGCTGTGTCTATATACCACAGCTGGCCCTACTTTTCCTTCTTTACCCATCCATATCCCGTGAAATCACAACTCTCTCTCTCACACACACACCGACTCACAGATTTGCATATCTACGCACTTTATCACCAAATTTTGGTACGCTTCAGTTTGGAAGTTGCAATGGCGGAGAAAGATAATGAGAAAGAGGCGGTGTATTTCTTCGTAAACGGTGGTGACGAAGATGATGACTTAGAACTAGAAGTGGATATAGAAGAGAATGGTTATCATGACTACGATGAAGATGCTTGTGATAAGTGTGATGATGATAGACTTTCACAGTCATCGTCTTTCGCTTCTCAGAAATGGCCTCAGAGTGTCAGGTTCGTAGCTTTCATTTACTGTATATATACTCTTATACAATGCTATCTTTTTCTTTTTCTGCATCTATTCTCTCCATATTTGGTTGCTGATGAAGTGTCATAAAGCGTCGATTTTTTGGGTATTGGGAGGGTCTCAGATTCGGGCACTAACGCCGTTGTTAGTTAGACCCTTATTACCCATGCAATGACACTGTTTGGTTACTGAGAAATGGGAAGCAAAAGAGAATACTTTAAAATGAAAACGACATCTCAAATGTGGGTTTATATCAACGCTACACACGTCTACTGGTGTTTGGCTGTTCAAAGGAAATACAAAAGAAAGTTTAGAAATTAACTTGTTTGGCTGAAAAATGATTTTCAGTAACATACAATGATTCTCCAATGTTCATCTTGGTTTGAGTTATTAGTAGCTGGTTGTCATAAAAGTTAAAAAATAAAGTGAAATAATATAATAATAAAATTTAAGTCTTCTCACGATGTGATTGAACAAAACAAGGAGATGTGGTAAAAATTGATTTGCAGTACCATAGTCTAGCCCTTCGTTATGAAAGGACAAAGCTGGTCCTACAAATTTAAATGCTGTGGGTTGGATCATGGACCACTATCAACCTGGCTCTGAACCAAGTAAAGTTTGGTTATGGAACAAATTGGAATTTTGTGCCATTTAGACCCAACTTTACAAATGACAACACTGCATCAGATTAAAGCCAGTTTCTCTATTGCTTTTTTCTTTTCTTTTTGGGTTTTTTTACTAATCCTCCCTGGAGGCAGACCACAACAAGAATTTGTGTGGTCTAGACATACTCACTCTCACTCCAGTTCTGGCTAGGCCAGACCAAACGGATAATGAGGCTGATTTGAGACATTGACATGATAGACAGTTAGGATAAGAGGGAAACTGGAGCATTTCATTTTTCTTTGTTTTTTTTACCTGTATTGATGGTTCATATTGTTTAATATTATCATTAATCTTACATTAACATGCTTAAAAATTTTCCAATTGTTGATCTTGGGATCTTTGTTCCTTTAGTTATGCCATTGTCCAAGCAATCATACACCCAAATAGCACACTTAGTTACTGCAAAGGGCTTATTACGACGTGTCACCTAGGCTTCCCTAGGGAGGCATCTAATTGCCCCATGGTGACCATTGCCTAGTTCAAATTATGGCATTGTAGATTGTCTAACCAGGGAAGCCATGCCTGCCTTCCCTTATAACAAGCTTATTTTTTGTTTTTTCCTTTGTATGTGTGAGATGAGGAAAGGAATTGTTAACTTATGGATGTATTTGGAAAATGCTGTGGAATTTAAAGCTAAACATAGCAAATTGAATCCCAGGTTTATGCTATTGAGTGCCAGTGGGCAGTACTGAACTGCCAGAGATGAGTCATGTTGTTTAGAAGGTATTCTTTATCTTGTATTGTCACTGATTGAACCACATCTGAACATGAATGAAGCGGTTCTAAAATGTTGATAATTTCCCATCATACACAGGGTAACCTGTTTGAGATTGATAACTCAAGTTTTGCAACTCCTGATTGTATAGTTTTGCTCGTAAAAGGGAGCAATGGATGGGATCTGACACATGACCAATTTAAGTGCCTATATCTCTTTTTTTGCCTGTCAGGGAGACAACAGATATCTACACAATTGCTGCATCGCCAAGTTTTGGAGCCCTTGGGTCTGCACCTAGTACTACTTATCCAGTTTGTGATATTGGGACCCAAAGTAACTCGGACCTGGATGGGAAGACTCCATTTCTGTCCGAGTATGAAAAAAAAAATCTACAAGATGACCTTGATTGGGTCTCAAGAACGCAGTCATCATGGTCAGAGAAAGCTTCATTCCATAAGCAATTCACTGGAGAGCTTCCCACTAGCCATGGATGTAGCTTAGCTCAAACCATATTCAATGGTAGGCAATGTCATTTTAATTGGCTGATACAAGATATTGACATTTTTCAATTATTTGTTTGGGATATGATATGGTTCAAAAAATGTGGATCAAGGAATTCATTTGTTGAAACTACCAGAGGTGTCTATATTTGGCTGATCATAGAGAAAAAAAGGTGTCCACATTTGAATAAATCAGTTATATTAGTAAATGAATATTGTATTCGTTTTCATTTTCTTTTTGTATCATGTTTCTGATATGTATATCTTCTAGCTTGGCCTTTTGGAAAAGCAAAATAGAAGGAAATAAAACATTTCAAGTTTGGTCAGGAACCTCTCTTGGAAAAAAATATTTTAATAATGAGATTTTGCTTTCTGTATTTTGACTGTAATCTTGGCCCATTTTCTCGTATCTTTAAAAGTTGATATTGTTATGGACAGGAGTAAATGTAATAGCCGGAGTTGGGCTTCTTTCCACGCCTTATTCGGTGAAAGAAGCTGGCTGGGCAAGCTTGGTGGTGCTTGTTCTTTTTGCAATTGTGTGTTACTATACAGCTATTCTTATGAAATACTGTTTTGAGAGCAAGGAAGGCATCTCAACCTTCGCAGATATGGGAGAAGCTGCTTTTGGAAAATATGGACGCATTTTCACATCTGTAAGTTGCTACAGGCTCAACCCACAATATTCCTGTTATCTAATAATAACCGTGGGATAGTCTTAACTGTCTGATATCTGGTAAGGTCGTTGACATCATATTACTGTTCAGAGATCTTTTCTTCCACAATATATTAAGCTGTAAATTAAGGTTTTATGCTATTTAGCCATTTCAATTATCATGATACTGTTGTGCTGTTGGATTTGGTGCAGATCATTTTGTATTCGGAACTATATGTGAGTGAAGCACTGTCCTGACTATGCCGATTGCTTGGACTGCATTTTAATTGTCAAGCAGATTCCTGACATACATTTTGAATGACTGCAGACATCTTGTGTGGAATTTATTATTTTGGAAGGGGATAATCTGACAACGCTATTCCCTGGAATATCCTTCGATTGGTTTGGTTTTCAACTGGACTCCATGCACTTCTTTGGAATTGTCACAGTCCTCATCACTCTACCAACTGTTTGTTTGAGGGATCTGCGATTGATCTCTTACCTTTCAGGTTATTCACAGTAGTTTTGTCAAGTGACCACATCGTGGTAATGTTCTATGAACTAGAAGGACTCGATATGCACTCCATCTTAAATTTTGTCTTTCATCTTGCAGCTGGTGGGGTCATTGCGACCATTGTCGTAGTTCTTTGTCTTGTTGTTCTTGGTACAGTAGATAGAATTGGATTTCATCAAACTGCTCCAGTGGTGAACTGGAAGGGCATTCCTTTTGCGATTGGTGTGTATGGGTATTGCTATTCAGGGCATTGTGTGTTCCCAAATATTTACCAATCAATGGCAGATAAAACTAAATTCACTAAGGCATTGGCAATATGGTACAGAACCTTCACAGTCATATAGCATAAATATTTTGGCAATAAGGTGTGATCTATTATACCTTAAAATTGTTTTTATCTCAAATGCTTTTAACTTTCTTGTTGTGCAGTTTTGTTTTGTGCGTCATAATATACGGGGGCGCTGCGATCATGGGATTCCTCATGTTTGGTCAAGGCACATTGTCCCAGATAACCTTAAATATGCCAGCACATGCAGTTGCTTCCAAAGTTGCATTGTGGACTACAGTAAGTGTCACATTATGGATCCCTCTTCGGATTCATGTATATGATGTGCTTATGGGTGCATTTTTTTTGTTCTTCTGTTCTAGAATTGAGTGGTTCTATGCTGACCATCCAGGCGATGCTTTATTCACTTTTCACTCTATGTTCAGGTTGTGATTTTGTTTTTCATGTTTGTTTTTATGCAGGTTATTAATCCGCTCACCAAATATCCTTTTTTGGCTATATATTCTGAAAGTTATGGGGTTCAATAGTTTCATAGTTTTGTTATATCGTCCCATAATTTTTCTGTTTGCTTCCTTAACAGTTCATAAATATGCCTTGTTGATGAACCCATTGGCCAGAAGTATAGAGGAACTGCTGCCTATTCGCTTTTCTAATAGTTTGTGGTGTTTCATTCTTCTGAGGATAGCACTTGTCATATCTTCCCTTTGTGTTGCATTTCTTGTTCCGTTTTTTGGTAAGTCATGTGGTACTCTTACTGCTTCCTTTTGAGGTTATTTCTCCAAATAAGATAAGTTACAATAAACCCATTATCTGAAAACTTATTCCATTATCGTCTTAAATTTTGTTTTTCTTATTCCTCATGTACTACTTTAAGCTGATCTTTATGCATGTTTTGGAATAAACCATTGATAATTGGAAGATGTTCTATAATTTGTTGTCTCACTCTTTGGCCAGTGTCCACCTTTAAATGATTTTCTGGCAAAACTTTAGTCCAGTTATATTTGCAGCCAGTAGTGTTCCATTGTACCTGATGCCAAAACTTTCCTTGTGATGATTGAATCATTCAAGTAGCAATTGACAAAATTATTTGTGCTTTGAATTTTGACTCTACTGATGTGCAATCAGTGTTCCTTATGATTAATGAATCATTAATTAGCAATTGACAAAATGTTCGTCGCTACAAAACAAAATATTAGAAATTATCAGACTTGAGACCATTTTCAAAGACTGGTAAAGCAGATATTCAGATAGTTACTAATTTTTCCTACAGTTTTATTCTAGGCAATCTTTCTTGGAGAATTGACATATTAAGAGTTAACAACACCTTTAAAATTCTTTTTTGTGTACTTTTGAAAAATCAAAACCTCTGATGTCGAGAGTTATATGGAAGGTAAAGTCATTTTGTGATGACTGCAGGACCTTCAAGCTAAATTGTCTTTAAGTTCCATTAGATAATGGCATTTAGGAGGACAAAACAGAAAAGAGATTTACTGTTTGCACACATGGGGAATGAGAAGTACTATATGTATAACATCAACTGGTGTGAACCCCGAGCATAAATACAAGCATATGGATGATAGCACATATATGCTATTAAAGGTGCAGAATATCCATCTTGTGTCCTACACCCACCCTAAGTTTATGATGGATAACTGATGTTTGTCAAATTAAAAAGATAATCTACGTAGGGTACGATATTTAAAGCAAAAATCGATGAACTGATGCATTTTGGCAAGATGGGGTTGCAAATGTTAGGTTCAAAATGACAATCTCTATAAGCTTGGTCATCATACCTAACCTAGGTCATACCCAACGTATGAGTCTGCCACCTACAACCTAGTCTGGGAGAGGCAAGTGGTAGACAGCCTTACCCTCATTTTGGAGAGGTTCATACTTGAACTCACGACTTATCACTTGGGTGGACTTGCCATTGCTCCTAGTCTGTTCTGTAATTTCTATAGGATTGGTCCTCTCATTAAGTATTGGCTTGGGGCAATTTATAATTCTTGGGTTTGCACAGTAATTCTATTAAGAGAGTGTAGTCTAATTATTCTTAGTGCAGCTAAATACTATGCTGATGCAGCACTGAATTTGGATACATCATCTTGTTTCTTAGTCTTTCAAATATTTGTTGATGAAAAAGTTTCTTTATTCACCCCAATATAGTGAGAGCTTAGGGCTTTCTCAATTTAAGTTGAGTCGCATAGCTGATCTAACACAATTGTGATCTTACGCATTGGTGTGCTAGTTGAGCTTGGTTGATTGATGGAAGTGAAATTTTTACTAATGTATCACATACATGGTTAAGCATAAACAGGCACTTAAATGTGCTAAAATATTGATGTTTGAGGAGTGAATTCTCAATCTACATGAGCACACTAAACACATAATGAAGATCATTCCAACTTCTGCAATTGTGTATTTAATTGGATGAATCAAACTTTGAATAACTGACTTCAATATTTAGTTTTAACGAGGGTGTGAACCATTAAATGTGCATTGGGCCTATCCCCCAGTTTGCTTCAGTGATTTTCTTCTCTTTTTATCCTTTTTTGGTAAAGTTTTGGGAGTGGTTACTGGTTTCAGAATTTAAAGGCATAGTTGGACGTGCACACAAAATTTAATCTTACCAATTCTGAACTTATTGTCACCGTCATGTGGTTTCACTATTTTTCTAGGGTCACAAACCCAAGTGAGTTGAGCATCATTGTTAGAATCAAGTAAGGACCCATAGGTCAGTAAGGACCTCTATAGTTGAAATCTCAATGGCTTTAGTAGCCATGGCACAATATTTCATGCAAGTTTTTTGAAAAGAATATCTAGCTCCTCATGCTTCTAGATTAGACTTCAAGTTCAATGATTTGGGCAGTAAGGACTTTTAAGATTTTGTTGAATTCAGTCTGGCCATGGGGTTAGCTACCAATGTTGACACTTTGTAGGGATGAGCGGATGAGTCGTGTTGATGTAATAATGACATTAGTTTATCCATCAGCTCATGATCTAGTGAACACACTTAAACATGTTGATGTTTGAGGAGTAATGTTTTTGGGTAAGTGTACTTAAGGCAGGGTTCAAAGTCCTAAGTATAGCATTTCTGTTCCTCTCTACGTTAAACACGCAACATGCATAATGAAGATATATATATAAGATCTCATTTTAGACGTTTCAGTATGCCATGGACCTACTCCCTGGAAATTCCTTAAACTGATCATAAGTTCTCAGGAGATATTAGCATCATACAAAGGTTCTATCATCACATTTTCTCTTGTTTATTGAAAAACTTTGAGTTATACTCAATCCTGTGAAACTTCACTTCCCCAATGATTTGGAGACTGAGAGAACTCAACTGTCTTTTGCTTTTTGTAGGTCTTATGATGGCTTTAATTGGTTCTCTTTTTAGTGTACTTATGGTAAGCATGCACCTCTCCTGTATTAAATTTATGTTTGTGCTCTTACTGCAAAAATTGCACATGGTTTTAATATAGATGTAGAACATGGCTTTCATGCTTTCCTTCTTCGACTTCATCATCCAATGAGTCATTGAAAAGTCAAAAAATCAAGTTCCTTAATGCGTGTCTTTTGATAGGCAGAATAATATCACGAAGTTCTTAGTTACGTATTTGATTATGAGTTCCCATCCCAAAAGCTACAAGATTATTTTGTTGTTGTTAGAGATGCTGCATAAAGCATGTACACTCTACCTAGCAGTGCAACGTGCTTCCCTGGATGAATAATTTTTCTGATTTATGGTTGCCCCTCTTATTGGCTACTTCATTAATGCTGCCCCTTGTTTGAATAGCAAAAGAGAGGCATTTTATGTTTTCTCATTAAATTCTGCTTCTGAAGTCACTACTGGTGTACGTATACATGTTCAAAGCATATATTTTGTTGATAATTTTATCTAGGTAAGCCTGTCCATCATGATCGTGAATCAAACTTTCCCTGAATCTTGCAACTTGTGAAACCTAGATAATATCTTAACAATAAGTAAAACAATGTGCTTTAAAGCTTGAGGTCATTCTAGAAACCAAGCACTAGAGAAAAAATATTTTGTTGACAACCTGAAATTTCTCTTGTTGAAATGTGCATATTGAACATGTGGGAAAAAACAGAGATCTCTCATGTTGAAAAATGCATATAATGGATGGATGTCACATAGGTATTGGCTGTCAGATTGTTGCAATATGAAAATGAGCCAAGTTACTGTCCATGCAGCTGAATCAAATGCAAGAACCTTAGGACCTACATGAATGGAACCAAGTCTAAGTAGAGTCCATTGATGTACACCTATAGGGTAAATTAAATAAAACTATCTCCCCTAGTTGTACCCCTTGGAGAGGCTTTATGGCCCAAGGACTATAGTTACTTTTCGAATTCCCAAGAGGCTATATAGCAGCTCAGTGAACTGAGGATAAGGTTTTTTGGAATCTGAAGTCCCACAGTCCAACTTACCTCCTTTGACCTAGATTGGACAAATTCTACTTCGCTCAAACATCCAGGGTGTTTGTATTTAAATTTTGGTTAGCTTAGTATGTAATTTTAAGGAGAACATTTGCCTTTTTTTACCAATGATAGACTGATGGATTTGAGAGTATTCTTATCCATATTAAATTTCGCTCTCCCTCTTAGTGAATAGGACTTATGGAGAACAATGATCATACAACTATTCCTTGTGACTGATGATGTATCAGCGACAGAGATGAACTAACAAAGAAGAGGCCTCAAAACTATTGTGAGTAAAATAATGTAGGTTTGAAGCCCTAATGCACGAGCAACCCATTATTTCTACCACCATGAACCCCTTCTATTACCCTTCTGCCACAGAAAGGTAAAGTTTTACAAAACCAAAGGAGTTTTATAACTAGACATAAGATCAAACATATGTGGTCCATAAAAGTTCAAAAAGTACATAAGAAAGTAGTGGGAGGGGAATCTTAAGCTTATAATGGATGAGCGTAAGTAAATGGAGTATTACTTTGATTAATGATAATGTCCTATGTGTGACTAAAGATTCTTTTTAAGCATGTGCCACTGAATGGAACACTAGATGTTCCACAATGAAGTGAAGAGAACTATTCTTCTAGTTAGTCCTGAATGTTGTCCTTCCGTTTGATGTGACTGTTGAGTATGATGCACTGGAAACAAAGTATTGTTAAGAAAATAAAGATTTGGAAAATATGAATAGCTCTAACCATCACTTCGGACTCCAAGAATGATTCATTCTTGCATCTACAGAACAAAACTACACTAAGGAAGAGGATACCATTGGACATTTTCTAGCATTATCAAAGTCCTTTTTCCTTCAAATCAGTGATATATTAGCAGAGAGAGAGCAACACAAAGGAAAAACAAGAATCAACCACCTGGACATTTAGCCAAATGCTACAACAGAAACAAAAAATGCTGCATGGGAGTATGTATCCCGTATACAGGACCAAAATAATTATCTGACTCCTATTTGGATGCATTTCTGAATTCTAATTCTAGAAATATAAACCATCTTGGTATGATATACAGTCCTCTGCCCTGTAAGTTTAAATATTGATACTAGGGTCTGCAGTAACCCAAGAGGGATTGGGGGACGATTTGTAAAGGCCCTTAACCGAATTTCTTGTACTTGCTGAGAAGTAAAGGTTGGGATGTTGTACTGTAAACTCGTGTGCCTGCTTTATATTTGATATATTGTTTCTGTGAGCCTCTTTTGTGCGTTTGGCTGGGACTGAATGTGGATCTCAGTGCCATCACAGGGAAAAAATTCTTGTGACAGCTAGCATAACTAGGAGTAACACATGGATTGTACAAGTTGCTACTACACCCCTATGTTGTTTACAAAAGGCGCAGACCAGCTTCTCTGATATTTTCTGAAAATCATGTTATCAAAAAGAAAGACATTTGTCAAAGAATTTCAGCCATCGTGCTAATTAAACTCCTAATTTGTACGTAAGAGCATATGGATCTCCATGTTGATTTGTAGACTGTTTTCCTTAAATAAGACAAATGGAAATGATTGACCTACATAGATGAGATGAGGGAAAATAAAATATTTTCTTTTCTGAGAAATTAAAATTAAAAAGCTATGCGACTTGTGCTCCTTTGAAATCTATGTACACAAGCTTTAGCAACATCTGTTGACATAGGTTCTTTCACTAGTTTCTGTTTTCCGTTCCCTTCTATACCTTTGCTTTAAAGATAGTTATGTAGGACTCTATGTTAACTGAAATATACTTATACATGATGCATGTGGCTGTGGTTCAGGCAGTTATAATCCCGGCCTTATGTTTTCTGAAGATTCTGGGAAAGAAAGCAACGACAATGCAGGTACATAGCTTACAGCGATATTACTTTATTGTAACAAGTAGATATGAGTAAATGGTTAGCTTTTGGCCTTGATACATGTTTACACAAGTATTTGCAAACTTGACAACCGTGACCAATCAGTAAGTTAATGCCTTAATTAGGTCCTCGAGTCCAATTCTGTGACTCTTGTTACGCAACGTTTTATGTTCTTTATATCACTTACATTGAGAAATGTCCAACCACTGTGAATATGATTTATTTGGCCACGCAGGATATTGCAATTTTCTATATGTTCTCCTTTACCGCTTAAATGGGGCTGCCCTTCATACAGTTGAATATGTTGGCATCTCTCTACATTTATTTTACTTTCAAACTTTCAGGTTGTTCTGAGTATTGCAATTGTTGTGTTGGGCATAGTCAGTGCTGTCTTGGGAACGTACTCTTCGGTGTCAGAGATTTTGAAGCAGTACTAAATTAGAGATTGTTATTTAGTTGGTGCCATTTTGTTGTCCCACCACCTTCAACAATTTGTATTACCAACTTCATTGGGGAGAAGACCTTTTTGGATGTTAAATATCATTCATCAGTTTGAGAAACTTTGTTGAACACAATTCTCTTCATAATTTTTTTTTGTAATGTTATGATTAATTACAATGACATCCCATGTAGAATGCCTTAGATATAGTGGATCACCCCTAGATTGTCTGAAACTACGCCGACACCCTTGGCAATTTTGTCTTGTGACCGAGGTAACAAGAAGCGCTATTTTACAAAATTGTCACTGGAATATTTATCATTTTCTTATTTGTCTTCGATGCATGTAATAAAATTATTTTCTTATTTTTAACATTAATCTAACTTTCCTCCACTGTATGCATTATGGAATGAAAAGCATCGAAGATGTTTCAATTATCATGGTGACTACCTCCCGGTAGGGCTGTGAGATTGAGGAGTATGAGAACAATGTCAATCCGGAGATTGAAGACTCATTTCGTCATTTTATTTGTAGAATCATCCTTACTCTTTTTCAGGTTAATAATCAGGTGCTGAATATCTTCAACAAATTTATTTATTATACTACCGTCCTTTTGATTGTGATTGTGAAGCACGCCTTAAAAAAATTTATTTTTCAATGAGTAATATTGTTAATTCAATTAATCTTTCTTGTGACGTAGTCGACCTTAAATAAGATTTTATTAAACAAACAAACACAATCAAATAATTCATAGCTAAAATATATAATACAATTGTTAAATTAAAAAAAAAAAAATCCAAAGTTATAGAGAATGGACATCTCTCTCACACATCTTCTCCCCTTATCCCAAGATCTGCTTTCTAAACTAAAACCTTACGCCCTATTTTCACTAATTCCTCTATTATTTTTTATGACATAGTCGATCTTAAGTAGAATTTTATTAATTGCAATTTTTTTTTTTGCTAATACTTTTTTATGTTCTTTAAATTTTTTTGTATGTTTTGCATCTAGGATAGTTGTGTTGCATGTTAAAGTCTTATGAATATTTTTATAATTATTATTTTATTACCTTCTAATTCTTCAGAATCCATTAATTGTTTATTTACAAGACCTTAACCTATTTTTATATGACGTTTTGTTTGTTAGTAGGAATAAAGAGATCATTTTGATATTCAATTGTTTTTAAATTTTCTCTTTTTTTAGAATAATTTTTTATATCTAGATCATTATTTTCCAAATAATCATACGATTTCAATGATTAAAAAATATAACATGAGCTTAAAATTAAAAAAAAATATAAAATAATAAAGTTTGATTTGTCACTATTAAAATTTGATCTTTTAGTTTTTCTCCTTATCAAAGTTTTCAAACTTAAGTGAGTTATATTAGGTGGGTTTGATTTGTTATTTTTTGCCCTTGTTTTTGAAACAGAGTTTTAAAAAATAAAATAAAAAACACATCACAAATATATTTTTATTAACAAAAATTAAAAACAAAAACAGAAAAAAAAAAAAAAAAATAGGTTACCAAAGGGCGCGAGTGAGTGAGAGAGACTGTTGCATCAGAGTTTTGCGTTTTGACCGTTGCCATTTGCCGCCTATCTGCCTCGTCTCCCCCTCCACTTTTTCTTTTATCTCTCCAATTTTGGAAACCCCTAAATCACTCTCTCTCTCGTTGCCCCCTCTCTTCTCTCTCATTCTCCTCTTTCCCCATCTTTTTTTTTTCCTCCCTGCGAGCTACGCCATAGATATCTTCTCACTCTCTCTCTCTCCCAGCGAGCCCTAGAACACCGCCAGCCACCACCAGCCATCAAACACAGTCAGCGACGCCATCCAACACCGCCGCCAGCGACACCATCCCTCTTGCGTAACCCTTTCTCTCTCCCTCTCCCCCTTTCTCTGTCTCTAGCGAACCACTATCAAGGCCATATACCACCCCACAGCCCCTACCCTTTCTCTGTTTCTCTCAAAACACTAACGATTATTTGATTTCAACGATTTTTTGATTTCTGCCCCTTCTTACCATTGTGATTGAATCTCTTTGTTTTTTTCTGATTGATTTGCTGCATGAAAGAAATAGGGTGAAAGGAATTTTGCCTGAACCAAGGAATAAGTACAGAATTAGAAAGAGTAACATGGATGTTAGTAGTTCGATGAGTCCTAATTCTAACAATCTGAAATTATTTAACAGAGCTCCACTCCACCGGTGACCACAGGGAGAAGAGACGAAGCATTGACGAAGTGGTTCTGGATAGGAAAGGGAGTCTTGAAGACGATATTGTTGCAGATCGACTGTTGGAAGATTCGGTTTAATGGCGGATTTGAGAGACAATATTGAAGCCTATACCATAACAGGTACCTCCCTTCTCTCTCTTTTGCTCTTCTCTGTCACAGTTTTGATAAAAAAAAAAAAAACTCCCAGAGGGGTGCATTGTGTCCCACCCAAGGTTTTTAAAATGGGATCCTACTTTGGATCGTTAGGGTGTGGTGTAGGATGGGATTGAGAATCGTAAGATTCTACAAAATGTTAAAATAGGACTAAGAAATTTGAGAATGTAGCTCAAAAGGTAGAGCCCTCACACCAAAACTGTACTTTCCAAGTTATTTTCCTTTTACCCTTGCCAGAAGTAGAGGCAGACATGACTAACTAAGACCTGTGAAAATAATACAGTAAGGCATGAAAATTCATTGATAATAATACATAAAGTCAGGAGAATAGAACCAAAAATACAGAAAAAAAACAGGGGAGCTATATGCCTATTGCTTGGCAGAAACTATTGTTTTTGAGGCTTGGTCCTACCCAGTGAAAACCACATATTGCTTTTGTGGCTTGTTCCTATCCAGTGAAAGCCACAGAGTGCCATCGTAACACCCATACAGCCCTAATGACAGAGAGTCAAGAGACTCTGCATATTTTCGACAATCAGAAGCTAAACAAAAAACAGAGGACAGAGCATCATCAATAGACTAGCCGGAAAAAAAAAAAACAGAGGAGGTAAAGAAGGTGAGAAGCTTGAAGTAAAATAGAAGACATACCTTTTAAGTAGAGAAAATTTTGAAGAATAGAGGGATGAAGAGTATCTAAGTGAAAAAAAAAATAGTAAATGTGTAGAATAATACAAGTCTATCGTATAAAAAATATATGATTAGTATATGTTTTTGAAATTAATACGGTATTAAATTTCTTTACCAAATAAAGTATTAAGCTCGATTAAATAAAAAATACTACAATTACATCCACTTGACGGGACGTTACCGCATTGTAATAACCGTCCATTATAGTCGTGAGCTTTTTTTTAGTTTTTATTTTTGATTGTTATATAGTCCCAAAATGTACCTATCCTGAATGATGAAGGACACCCATTAGTGTTAAACAAATAATGGTACATGAATCATGTTGGTCAATAAATCAAACAAATCTTGGACATCCTGTCAATGGGCCAAACACAAAGGTTGTATATAAGTTATTTGTTCTGCTTAACGCTAGTAAAATAGAATTAATAGTGAATGATATTTAAATATTTTTGTGATCTGTTTGGCCTGCATTATATGTAATAATAATAATAATAATAATATTAGCCATAACCCCATGAATCTACGATCTAACATAAAATTCGAGCGTCTAAAATATCAATACCACTATATCAAATAATAAATTTTTTTCTTTCTATTTTTTCAATTACATAATTTAAAATTATTTTTCACCCATCATTTTTTTTTAAAACAAATCGATAAAATTTTCTCTAAATACACGAACTCAAGAAACTATTAAATTGTATACACTATCACATAAGAACAATGTTTGAAATAAAATTTGTATTGAGCCACAAACTAATAAAAAAATTAAATAATTTAATTTGTGATAGAAATAAAAGAGAAAAATATATGGGGATAAGATTCAAACTCTTAGATCCCTTATTATGTAGACTAGCAATAACATGTGAAGATACTTTATAATATCAAAAATTGAACACGGATCGTGCAATATTTATGTTTTAAATAATAATTTATTTATTTTTCTTAAATTAGATAAGTTAAAATTAAAATGAATAAAGAGAAAATAAGAGAGATGTAGGGTAAAGAGAAGAAAAAGGTAGGTGTGGATTAGTGAAGTTGTCTGACATTGGGAGCCATGTAAAAAAGATATTTTTAAGTGAATTTTTTTTATTTTTTTTGAAATAAGTTGAGAATTAAACTTCTTAACTGTAACATTAAATAGATTATTTTTTTAAGTTAAGTCTGTATGCCTTTTATCTTTTGTTGCAGGGTAAATCCTATTTTGTCTCCTGAAAGATATAAAGATTTTTAATTTACGTCGAATGATTAATTTTTTCACATTGTCCTCTCAAAAAAATAAAAACATTGTAATATGGTCTACCATCTTATTTTTGTTTGGTTGTCTATCTGTTTTGTGATTCACGATTGGTTGATTTGACACAAAACAGACGAATGACCAAACGAAAATAAAACGATGGATTATATTATAATATTTTTATTTCTTTAAAGAGATAATGCGAGAAAATTAATCATTCTAGAATTATCGAATTAAAAATTTTCTATCTTTCATGGGGCAAAATGAGATTTTCTCCTTGTTGTATTCTAGGGTGGGACTCGTATAAAATTGTCGACTTGGTCACAAGTCTCTTTTAAGTTGATTCGAAGGGAGGGATTATACATCGGAAGTCAGAAGAGCTAGACCCCAGGGGTTTGGCAAGGGTACATGTGAAGAAAAGCACCACAGATTCATCTTTTTGTTTTCTTGTATTGTATTGTATTGTATCATCTACCTATTTTATCGACTGAAACTGAGACTGCTATAATGATAGATAGGTGGTTGTTAATTCAAACTCTTACTTTTCCTTTTAATTTGCAGCTCATGATACGGCTAAAGTTTCCAAGGGAGTGAGTGACAGTTTCAAATTGGTATATATAAGTACTGAGGTAGACAAAAATGGCCGAGGAGAGTGGTGTAAACGGAGATATAAGCACAGGCACGGGGACAGGGACAGGGACAGGGCAGAGGCAGACATCATCATCACCAGTGGTGGAGGGAGCAAACGACAAGTACTCTAGCAGCCAACAACGTTCAGATAAGAGCCAAAAACTGAGGCAAGAAGACACCAACACAGTTGCATATTACAAGCTGTTCTCCTTTGCTGACACCGTTGACTACGTATTAATGCTTGTCGGCACAATCACCGCTGTAGCAAGTGGACTTTGCTTGCCCCTTTCGGCTGTGATAATGGGAGAGTTAGTTGATTCCTTCGGAGGGGCTGCAGATACTCGAAAAGTTGGCCATGCAGTTTCCAAGGTACCATTACCGTTGTATTTGTTAATTTCCAGCTACATCTAACACAATCTATGCCTAACTTTTCCAAACTGATCAGATCTAGATCTAGATCTTACCCACATCAGTAGAAAAAAAAAAATTTTAAAAAGTTATTGTTACTGCATTTCAACATATGTTATTTCTTCTCCCAAGTATGCTTGCTTTATATTCTGATCTCCCTCTTGTTTTCAATGTAATCCCAACACTAGTGATCTTTTGCATGTTTCACCTCTTCTCCTTCCTTACTTTTTTCATACGATTCTTGCTGGAGAAGGTCCTAGGGAGTAAAGGAAAGTTGCATATATATTGTGTACTAGGGGTAATCCGTGCCTGAGAGTACGGTGCAATGTGAATGATTTTAAGAGAGTTGTTGGTGACCGTTTGAGACAGTCAGATGAGTTTATTGAAGCATGTCCGGTTTTATATTATAGATTCTTGCTAGAGATAGTCCTAGGGAGTAAAGGGAAGTTGCATGTATATTGTGTATTGTACAAAATTTTTACAAATATTGAATTTTAATGGAACGAAATTTCTAATTCACTGTCCAAAATTTTCACAACCAATGAATTACAAAAATATTAAAATTTTGAATTGAATAATATTTTTCAAAAACAGTGAACTAAAAAAATATTGAAAAAAACATAATTTTACCTAATTTATTTGGCATTGAAATATGCAAAATGTGAAACACTGAAATTTCATCTAAAATTAATGTCTTTATTTCACTACTTTCGGTCATTAAAATTAGGACTTAATTTTACTTAATTTATTTAGCGTTGAAATATGCAAAATGTGAAACAGTGAAATTTATCTAATTTTAATGTTTAGGACGATAAAAATTGAATTTATTTTATTGTTTTGGTCATTGAAATTGGGACTTCATTTATCTAATTTACTTGGCGTTAAAATATACAAAATTTTAAACAGTGAATTTTATCTAATATTATATCTGGGACAGTAAAAAAAATTATGATTGTTTTAGTTATTAAAATTGGGACTTAATTGTATCTAATTTTGGCATTGAAATATACAAAATGTGAAATAGTGAAATTTCATCTAATATTAATGTCTTTATTTCACTGTTTCAATCATAATTTATTTATTTATGAAAATCAAATAAATAATTGACAAGTCAGCTTTTAGATGACAATTTTTGCATGCCTCCCATCTCTCTGTGTCTTCTGCAGTTTTATGCCCCCTCTCTCTGTCTCTCTCTCTCTCTCTCACAGACACACACAAGCAAACTTCCACAGACGACACGACGCGCACCATCGATCGAGCTCCCTATTTCCCACCGTAAACCAAACCCCTCACCCACTGAGGCTTCTCTCTTCCCCATCACAGACCAACTGACGTGAATCTCAGCAGCATAATGTGATGTGTTTTGTTTGATTTCATTGACCCCCATTGCATTTGCATTTCGTTATCTGATTTTCTAATTTGGTTTGAGTTTTGTAGTAGGAGATAGGTTTCGTCAACAGATAGCTGATTTTCTCTCTTTTAAAAAAAAAAAAAACTCAGTACCTTGTATATCCTCAATGCCTTAAAAGTAACGTGATTGATTTTAATGGCTTAAAATAGCATCTGATTGAATTTTTGACCAATTTTTGCTATATAAATTGACCTACAGGTATCCATCAAGTATGTGTACTTGGCTCTGGGGGCTGGTGCTGCCGCTTTTTCCGGTAAGTGCATTAGGCTTTTTATTTTTTATCATTAGGCTTTTCCTGTCTACTACTATACAGATTTATATTTTTGAATGAGGTAGGGTAGGGTAGGGTTAGATGATAGCTTGACTCTATAACTAACATACAAAAGATAGATTCGACTCGAAAACCTGAGAAACCACCCAACTTTGCTCCTTGGTAGAGGTGGTTTGCTGGATGGTCACAGGGGAGAGGCAGGCTGCAAGGATTAGAAGTTTGTACTTAAAAGCTATACTGAGACAAGATACTGCATTTTTTGATAAGGACACCAACACAGGAGAAATTATCGAGAGGATGTCAAAATGACACTATTATTATTCGAGACGCCATAGGTGAAAAGGTATTGTCTGCTATTATTGACACATAAGCCCATTACTTGATTCATATTGGAGCTTAATTAGACTGATACTTCCACCACTGACCCAAAAAATAGGTTGGAAAATTTATTCAGCTGGCATCTACATTTTTGGGAGGGTATATCATAGCTTTTGTGAAGGGGTGGCAACTCACCCTTGTCTTGTTATCTTCCATTCCTCTTCTTTTCATCTCTGCTGCTGCCATGTCCATCTTTATGGCCAAGACAATATCCCATGGACAGACTGCTTATTCACAAGCAGCAACTGTGGTTGAACAGACAATTGACTCAATCAGAACTGTAAGAACCACTGGCCAAGGAAAAAAATAAAAGTTTTCACTTTGTTTTTCAGAATTTTGTTAATGATCCTTGACTTGCAATTCAGGTTGCATCATTTGCCGGGGAGATGGAAGCTATTACTAAATATGACAAGTCCCTCAATAAAGCTTACAAATCGGGGGTGCAAGAGGGCTTGGCTGCTGGATTGGGTTATGGCGTATTCATCTGTGTTATTTTCTGCAGTTAGAGCAACTCCAACGGGAGTTGCTATCAGGGGTGCCATCCGCATAACCGCTAAAATGGCACCTCAACCGCAAAAAATCAAGCTCCAACGCAGGTGGCATCAGAGGTGGCAAAATGCCATCCAGGGTTTTGGGGTGCCATATTTGGCAACTTTGGAGAGAGATGGGGGAGGTTGCAAAATAGCCGTTGGTGCTACTGTTCCTCTCAACGGCTCTCAACGGCTATATTCTATCCAAATTTCTATAAAAATACAGAGAAGCAAAGGGGAAAGGAACTTACCTAAAAATCGATTTGTGTACTGCTTCGTTGAATCCTTGCCTTTGATATTGAAAACCCTAGCTTCCCTGAACCCTAGGCCTTGTCGTTAATCTTGGTGTACTGGCATAGCTCCGTTGCCGTTGTGATTGCAGAGAGCCGCCGGAGAAAGGGAGAAGACGAAGAACAGCCGTCGGTCTGGTAAGGAAGAAGACGATGCTTTATTTTAGGGCAAGGGGTAGGCAGTGTAATTTTTAATTACATCTGCCCCCCTGTTCTTTTTATAATGTAGAATTTGTAATATAATTTATAAATTGTTTATACTTTATGGCAGATTTATTTGTTTTAATTAAAGGTAATTTCATTTATTTTGTAATTGATAAATTGCTCATTCTTTAAATTGACAAATTGATTTTTTAATTTCATTTATTTTGTAATTGATAAATTGCTAATTCTTTAAATTGATTATAAATTTTATAATTGATAGATATATTTGTATACTTTATAAATTGCTCATTCTTTTTAATGTTTAATTATATTTTTTAATAAAAAACATTGAATTATTAAAATGGCACCCCATTTTGGCACCTACCATTGGAGCAGAAACACTGTTCAGGGTTGCAAAATGGCATTTGGCACCCCATTTATGGCATCTCCCATTGGAGTTGCTCTTATGCTTTGGCTGTATGGTATGGCGTGATAATGATAGTACACAAGGATTATACAGGAGGACAAGTCGTTAATGTCATTCTTGCCGTGTTGATTGGCTCCTTGTGAGTTGCATTCTCCATTCTTAGTAGTTTTATTTATCCTCTTCTAACATGGTGATTCACAACGTTGAAAACTCACCAAAATGAACAAAAAAAACATGTTTGCATTTGTAGTACAAATTTTATATTGGATGTCTTGCAAATAAGTCAAGACATTTGCAACAATTTTGGACTTTTTTTTGCAGTTCTTTGGGGCAGGCATCTTCATGCCTGAGGGCATTTGCTGCTGGACGAGTTGCTGGTTTTAAATTGATTCAGACAATCAATAGGAAGCCAGAAATAGATCCTTATGACACCACTGGAAGAAAATTGGACGATTTTCATGGTGACATTGAACTAAAAGATGTTGGTTTTAGTTATCCAGCAAGACCAGATGAGCAAATATTTAATGGATTCTCGCTCTCAATACCAAGTGGAAAAACTGCAGCCTTGGTTGGACAGAGTGGAAGTGGGAAATCAACGGTGATTAACCTAATAGAGAGGTTTTATGATCCACAAGCCCGCGAAGTCCTTCTAGATGGTATAAATATTAAAGAGTTTCATCTTAGGTGGATCAGAGGCAAAATTGGCCTCGTTAGCCAGGAACCCATGTTGTTCACTCTAAGCATTAAAGATAATATCGCCTATGGGAAGGATGGTGCAACAGTTGAAGATATACGAGCTGCTGCTGACCTTGCCAATGCTGCCAAGTTCATAGATAAACTCCCTCAGGTCAAATATCAAATCTGCATGAAAAGCTCTTTCTGCTTTGTATTCATAGATGACGTTAAAATCACAACTCTTTATGAATGGCTTGGTGAACATATCTAAACCTTATTCCAATTAAGTCCATCCCTGCCTCACTCTCCTCATTTCCCTTTATCCCTGAGCATGAAGTTCATTCTATTAGCCCAATATTAGATTGTTATCAAAAAAGATAGAAGTACATTGACTTACATGTATCCATTTTCCCTTCCACTTCATTCCCCTATTTTTCTTCTTCTTCTTCATATAATTTTCCCAATTGAGTTAACCATTCTCTTACCTTTCCAGCGTCTTGCCAATGTGTGTAGGGACTGGACACCATGGTGGGCGAACATGGGACTCAGCTGTCTGGCGGCCAAAAACAGAGAATCGCTATAGCTAGAGCAATTCTGAAAGACCCTAGAATTCTACTGCTAGACGAAGCTACAAGTGCACTTGATGCAGAAACTGAGAGCATTGTACAGGAGGCCTTGGACAGACTTATGATCAACAGAACAACTGTCATTGTGGCACATCGATTGAGTACAATAAAGAATGCTGATGAGATTGTCTTCATTCATCAAGGAAAAATTATTGAAAAAGGTTTTTCCCCCTTCAGATACTAGCTTATTTACTTTTGATCACTAGTTGTAGCATATGCTGTTCCAATTCATGGATTAATAAATGGCATTCATAGTTGATGGTAGAATGACCGATGATATTTAGACTTAATTATTGACCTAATTTGGTGATCTAATCACTCATTGCCTTTAGATTGATAGTGAGTCCCAGTATTCTTAGGACCTACTACCAATCCAATTGTTTTTATGAATTAAGTCACTAAATTAGGTTAGCAAATTAGGTACAAATAGTGTTATTGAGGTCAAATATTGCAAAATAGGTAAGTTTCATCTTGCTTGGAATGGACATGGCTGATTATATTACTTTTCAAGTAATCAGGTTCACATAGTGAGTTACTACAAGATCCTGAAGGGGCATATTCCCAGTTTATAAGGTTGCAAGTACTCAACAAAGAATCAGAACAACATGCTATAGATGATGATGACAGATCAGAGGTCACTTTGGATTCTACAAGACATCCCATCGCAGTCAATTTCGTGAAAACATCGCTTGCAGAATCTACATCTTTAGCCATAGCACCATCACAAATGGCCCCAGAAATCCCATTTTGCCGCTTGGCCTACTTTACCAAGCCAGAGATCCCAATTTTACTATTAGGTTCTATAGCTGCCATGGTCAGTGGTGTAATACTACCAATTTATGCGGTCATTTTTTCAAGCATAATCAAGACCTTCTATGAACCAGCTCATAATCTTCGGAAGGATTCAGATTTCTGGGCATCAATGTGTGTAGTTCTTGGTGTGGTATCCTCACTGGCGACCCCATTAAGAACTTACTTTTTTGCTGTGGCTGGATGTAAATTGATAAAGCGGATGCGATTAATGTGTTTTGAGAAACTAGTTCACATGGAGATAAGCTGGTTTGACAAAACAGAGAACTCAGTTGGTGCAATCACTGCGAGGCTTTCTGCAGATGCAACATCTGTGCGGAGTTTGACTGGGGACACACTTGCTTTGCTCGTTCAGAATTCTGCAACTGCTATTGCTGGCTTAGTTATTAGTTTCCAAGCAAGCTGGCAATTGGCTCTTATAATTCTTGTCATGCTACCTCTACTAGGAATGAGTGGATTTTTTCACACGAAGTTCTTAAGTGGGTTCAGTGAGGAAGCAAAGGTCAGCTCCAAACCTTCTCTCATGAAAAAGAACAAAAAAAAAAAAAACGAAAAGTGAGAGAAAATAGGAGATTATTGCATCAACCCACTAAACATTTTCCAATTGTGAATGACAGACCTGGAACAAAGTCCCACGTACTTTGCCTTTAAAGTATCTTTTCAAGCATATAGAGGATAATTTGGTGTTGTAGTGGCTTAAGATAAGACCAATGTTTCTAGTCCCTATTGATCATTGGCAATTCTTTTCTTGCTTACAGAAACTGTACGAGGAGGCAAGTCAAGTTGCTAGTGATGCAGTGAGGAGTATTAGAGCAGGTGCTTCTTTTTGTGTAGAGGAGAAGGTAATGCAACTATACCACAAGAAATCTGAAGGCCCAGTGAGAGCAGGAATAAAACAGGGGTTAATTAGCGGTTTAGCTTTTGGGTTGTCTATGTTGTTGTTATTTTTGGTGTACGCTGCCAGTTTTTATGCTGGAGCTCGACTTGTTGACGCTGGCAAGACAACTTTTCATGGTGTTTTCCAGGTGAGTTTTCTACAGCTATGTCACACCCCAAACCCGACCTCCTTAGGTCACCGAACTAAATTATCACCAATATTCTCAAATACAGAGGGCTAAAAATTTTAATAATTGATAAATCTCTCAAAATTAAAATTACAAATGACGTCAAATATAACATATTTCCTCAGTAAATAATTACAATCTCTAAAAAGTTTCTTGGTTTTTGGTGTCCATTTTTAAATGTTGTAGCTCTATTCTGGTGTGTAGGTTTTCCTTGGTCTCAGCATGACTGCGACTGGAATTTCTCAATCAAGTTCTCTTGCTCCTGACACCAATAAAGCCAAGAGTGGAGCTGCTTCAGTCTTCTGTCTTCTTGACCAGAAATCAAAAATAGACTCTTCTGACGACTCAGGAGCAACACTAGATAATTTGAAGGGAGATATTGAGTTTCGACATGTCAGCTTTAGGTATCCCGCTAGACCTGATGTTCAAATATTCAATGATCTCTTCTTGGAAATCTGCTCTGGCAAGGTAATCTATTAAATGTAGTTTCCCAAATGCATTCTCCTATCTACTTAGATGACATTCTGATGGTCACATTCCTTACAAAGGTTTAAACTCATTTTTTCAGACGGTTGCTCTGGTTGGAGAAAGTGGGAGTGGAAAATCAACCGTGATCTCTTTGTTGCAAAGATTTTATGACCCTGATTCAGGTCACATCACACTCGATGGAGTCGAAATCCAAAAGCTCAAGTTGAAATGGTTAAGGCAGCAGATGGGCCTGGTGAACCAAGAGCCTGTCTTATTCAATGACACCATCCGTGCTAACATTGCATATGGAAAGGAAGGCAATGCAACAGAGGAAGAAATTTTGGCTGCAGCAGAGTTGGCAAATGCTCACAAGTTTATCAGTGGTTTACAACAGGTTTAAAACTAAAATCCTATTGTTATGGACCACTTCTGAAAATTTTCAACTGTTACAACATAGATTATGAATACTAGAATTAAGTCATTAGAATAACGCGTTAATGTACAATCAAAGGCAATATCCAAATATCTTCTTTGTTATTTTATTATTTTTCCTTAATTTTCAAAAATGCAGGGGTATGATACCACAACAGGTGATTGGGGGATCCAATTGTCTGGTGGACAGAAGCAGCGAGTTGCCATAGCAAGAGCGGTAGTGAAGGCTCCAAAGATATTACTACTAGATGAAGCCACTAGTGCTCTGGATGCTGAAACCGAATATGTGGTCCAAGAGGCACTGGATAGAGTTATGGTGGACAGAACCACAGTGGTGGTGGCACATAGGCTATCCACAATTAAGGGTGCCGATTTGATAGCAGTGTTTAATAATGGAGTCATTGTAGAAAAAGGAAGGCATGAAACTTTGATCAATATCAAGGGTGGTATTTATGCCTCCTTGGTAGCGCTAAACACTAGTGGTGTCTCGTAGAGAACAACCATTTTCCCTAGATCGAAATGTCGGATTGGCGCTCCTGTTCTGCTATTTCTTCTTGATTTCTGCCTCTCTTTTTTTCTCACTTGCAATCTCGGCCCGTATATGTTGCAGAGGAACAAGAAGATCCGAATGCATTGAAAGGGAAATGGACAAGTAGTATTGTATTTTTTAGTAGTACCTTTGTAATGTACTAGCATTGTTTAACTCGATCCTTGTAAGTTATATAGATATCATCCTGCTGTTGAAGTTGTAGAGAACACTGAAAAAGTTATAATGGGAAATTTTAAAAAATGGAAAGACACTGCTATTTTTGTAGGTGATGGGAAAGTACAGACTACTAAGTGTCACTACAAGAAATTGAAGTTTTAGCCGTGGCAATTGTTGCAGCTAAAAGTAAAAAAATTGTTACTATATACTTTAGTGGCAATTTTTTTTATTGTCACTAGTCTTGGCAATATGTGTTGTGGCTTTTAGCTATAACATTTGCAAAATTGCCACTTGCCACTAAAAATGAAAATTTTAGCCACAAATTAAAAAAGGCGATTAATTTAGCTTTGAGAATTACTACAACTAATTAAAATAATTTTGTCACTGAAACTCAACAAGTTGCCACTCAATGTATTTAATGACTAAATAAAACCAAACATATAGTGACAACATTTAGTCGCGGGTAAAAGTAAACACCTTTAGTGGCAATTTATAATCGTTGTTAAAAGTTTCGGATGAATTAATCATTAATTTTTATTGGATTTTTCCCCATTCCATATTCTAATACCTACTTTTCATACACTAATAATGAGATTATGAGAATATTTCTTTTATGTAAAAATATTGATTTGATGCTTTGAAGTTATGCTTTAATTGACAACAAAAATGTCATGATCCCTCAGCTTTTGAGACGTAATGCACCGCACGTTGTTAGCTAGCAAATAAAACAATTGAAAAATGAGTAAATTGATTTCCAAAAACCATAACTATTATAGCTTTACATGAGTGTGTGCAATATATTATACATGCAAGCAAAGTAAGTTTAAAGTATATCCGTTCTTCTGTATTAAGCTATTCAAAAGTCATTTTAGGATACCATTTTTCCATCAGCATAATCTAAATCAAACAGGCCTTTAAATAATATAAATCAAATTAAGAAAACAACTAGCATGTCATTGTGCTTTGCAACAAGACTATAACACTCCACTAATCATCAATTACCAACAATAATAGTAAAAATTGATTTGAATAAAGTTCTTTAAATAACAAACAAGAGTTGAAGATCAATTACATGTATACTCCACATCAAGCTTCCTTAGATAAAACATCTGCCTAATAAAAGTCAATCCTACTGAACTGTTCTATCAATTCACCTGAAAAGGAGTAATGGACCAACAGGACATACTGACATCTCACATGAAATTAGTTGTGCGAATTCAAGGAAGATGTGAACTTCATAGGTTCTCTAATTTTAAAGACAAACAAATATTTATCTAGCGACACAGAAAATTAAAATCAAGTAAGAAATGAATAACTCACTTAGCAAACAAATTTTATCTAAAAAAATAAGGTTGGATTAGACCCACACCCGAGCCCAAGCCTATCTAAGTCATCTCTCATCCACAAAAGTTGGGTGCCCCTTGGGGCCTAACTATTCTAACAAACTTGGAATCTATATACTTAAGATTCCTTACCCAACCAATATGGCATTTGTGTTAGATCTCACATGTACCAAAATCTATTTTCAATTTTCAAGTGGGTCACCGTTGTCCAAAAAATTCTGTTGCGATCGACAGAAATGTCTCAATCGACAGATAGTTCTCAGGCGATTGCTTGTGCATGGATTCTACTGCCTTGTTTTAGGACTTTCTTGGATGAAATTCAATAACAAAACACACAAAATACTGAAGTAACAAGGAAATATGTCTTTATTAATTCAATTGACTGGGTTTCGGTTACAGAGTGACTGATTTAACAACCTTTCATTACAACACTAACTATTTCATAAAACTAACCCTAATACTACTCCTAAATGCCCCGATCGTGGGTCTTGTGGGGGATTTGAGTTGTTTTTTCGTCTTCCTCTTTTCCTCTTTTTATAGCCACTTCTTTCGACGTTTTCTCCCTTATTGACGGTTAGTTGGCTTTGTAACTCCTAGGCAGTTATGTCCTCTTTCAAACCAAAACTGTGACTGGTCGCTTCTCGCCTTTTCTTTAGACCTTGACACGTGATAATCCTTTAATGATTTAAGCTTGCCAACAACACATACATCGAATGCTCTCACAATTTGGCATTTTATGTCCAAATAATACCCCCGCATTTAATTGAGTTTTACTCTAATTAAACTCAAGTAAATGAACAGGCATCACTGTTGTCTTCTTTAAATATATGTTTAAAATCTTTTTGCAGTTAAACTGCTCACTGAACTTCCCTCGTTTGTTTTCCTTTTTTTCTTTAAAAAACCCCTAGCGATTTTTTCTCTTTTCCTCTCGTTGATGTTTAATGGCTCCCAAAAACAAAATCCTTCATATTCAACTGCCTCTGAGATTCCTTTCCACCCAAGACTTACATATAAACTGATGGCTGATTGGTGCTGCTGCATGCTTCTGGTCTCATTCATGCAACGCCATGCTTCTTCCCGTAGGCATGATGTCCCCAACGATTCTGGATGTTGTCTTTTTAACTTGGCTCCCATCGACAAGTGTAGAGGTGAATGCTTGCCTTTCCACTGATTCTGGTCGCAATTTTTTTTACTATCACATTTAGCATAAAGTATAATGATCTCATCACTCGTTTCTTCGCTTCTCAATCCCCCACCTCATCATTCGCAGAGCACGCTACTTTTCTTCTTCATTAGTTGTGGCGATTTGTTTTATGCGTCCCTGGGTTCAAAGTGTCACGAGAGTACGTTGGTATAGCCATCCAATTCGCTAGAAACAAAAAACTTGCCTTAGCCCGTTTTTGTCTTGGGTGCATTGTATAGAGGCCTCTTTAACCTTACTGAGAATAGGATCACTACTAGTTGTGGGGGTCCTTTCTGGCTTTTCCAGGCTTGGTTTTATGCCTATTTCCCTGAGGTTTGGCCCTCTGCTACCTTGCCTGACCCTAAATTCATTCCTCTGAATTATGCCCATCGATTCCTCTCTAGCTCAGTTCTTTATATTGAAAAGACTTTTAATTCTTACTTTAGCACTTTTTTCAATCTTTCATTAGATCGAGATGATGTTTTGTACACACCATTTTTTAATTTTCTCTGCCTTGCTTCCCTTCTCAGACCCTTTTTTGATGACCCAAATACCTCCTCAAAAGAGGCTAGAGAATCACATTGTCTCTTTTGGGGTAGTGTTTTGATCCCTTAATACCTTAATATTGGGGGTTCTGTGTCTTATTCCAAATTTTCTAGCTGTAGCTTTGAAAGCTACAGTCCTAGTCAGTTTGCTAGATAATTTGGCTTAACTTAAAATATTCATTTCCCTTACATGCATCCTTCTATCGATGAACCGGTAGGTGAGAGGGTAAAGATAAAATCTGATGCCTTGATTACCCAAATCTCTCAGGCTTATGAAAATTCTTTAGGGACTTTCCAATTTCTTCATTTTAGTTCTAACCCATCCTCATCTCTCTTTTTCTTGGAGTGGTGGCAGAACATTTCAGCCCTGATTTTTGTTGATCCTCTAGAGGTAAATTTGTCTAGGCTCTTTCGACAATAGACACGGTACTGAAACTCCTTCCAATCGGAAGAAGAAAACTGTCTAAATCACTTCCCTTCCCCCTGCCTCTTCTAACAAAAGGAAAGCTATCTTGTTAGAGGAATCAAAAAAGAAAAGGCAAATAGCCTCTTCTTTAAAATTGTTGCAATCTGCCATGGATGCTCATGGCTTTGCCTCTCAGCCTTCTAAGAAAACCAAGACTTCTTAGGCAGACGTCAATATGCCTTTGGCTATGGCTGTTGATGAGCCAGACACAGAGGAAACCCCTCTCATTCGTAAGAAGAAAAAGTCTTCCTCTCCTTCAAATACTCCAACAACAACTTCTGTGGAAATCGCCCCTTTGCCAGTCATCTTGGAGAGGGTCCAAGAACCACTCTTGTCCCTATCTGATAGTGGGGACATTACACTAAGTCCACTCGTCTCTTCTGCTAAATAAAGTGGCAAAAGATTCAAGGTGGTTGCTAAGGTAGACGATTCATTTTTCTTAACTTCTTTTGCCTTTTCTATTTTTTCCAACCATGCATATCATTACCCATTGTTCTTTCCTTTTCACAGAAAGGGGGTAAAAAACCACCTATGTCTTCAAAACACAGCAGCCCTGAGCATTTTTCCTCACATTTTTTCATGTCTGAAGGTACTACATCTCCTGTAAGCCAAGGAGAAAGAACAATGGCCACAATAGTAGTAGCCACTCTTGTGAGCCAATTCATACCCCCTATATCTATTGAGGATTGTTCCTCGATCAGTCGGCAAAATTCCCCAACTGCTACTGGTGTTGACTTTGGGGAAAAACTGACAAAGATCTTGCTACCCTCACACAAATAATTCCAATTGAAAGTCTGAACAATTCTCCCAACTTGGACACCTCTCAACAACAACCTTCCAACAGAACTAGCCCAGTTCTTGAGGAAAATGCTTGTGAGATTCCTGCTACAACAATGCCTTCCAATGATCCCACTGATGATCCTGCCCATTGATTGGATCCATTCAAGAAATCTTTGCCATCTGCTTCTTCTGTAAATCAGGTATCCCCTCGATCTAGTGTCTTTTTCCTTCGTCCTTTACTCACTAATGAATCATTTCCTTCTCTTAATAGTCAATGCTTGAGTCTGTCTCTCGCACCTCTACCTCTGATTTTGATATTGAAGTTATTTATCAAAAAACAAAGGAGCTTTTAAAGGCAGTGGACTCTGTTTCTACCTCGGGTGCCTCCATTCCTTCAGTCGAAGGTGATTTGCAACAAGAATTCTCCCTTTTCTTCAAAATTTTGGAGCTATCCTTTGATCAGCTTGTTGAAACTGATCTAAATTCTGTGACCTCATGCTTGGCCAAAATCTCTATTGCCTCATTGACTCTCTTTAATGAATAGCAACGAAAGCAAGTGGCCTTCATGAGCACTCAACTGCAGACAAAGGTCTCCCAAGCCAACTACTTCAAAAATGAAGCAAGGACCAAGATCGACTTCATCAATTATGTCAAAGACTTTGCTCCCCATCTTACTTCAAATAAAGAGAAATATGAGAAGTTAAGGGAAAGAGATGCTCTGTTGTTCTAATAGGAATGGGAGCTTAAGGCAATATTATCAAGAGTGGTGGAGCAAAGGTCTGAGATAAGACAAGCACAAGAAAATTTGTTCCTTCACACTAAAGAACTTCTGGATACCCACAAAGATGGAAGTGGCAAGTTATTGGCTACAACTGAGAGTCTAAGGCATGCTCAGCAGCAATTATGTTTGCTGTCAAATGAATGGAATACTTTCAAGCTCTATATTTCTTTATAGGCTTTTGTAATCATGTATATTCCTTTCTTCCTTCTTATATTATTGTAGTCTGACTTGTTTGTTCCATATAATAGAGAACTTCTTCTTTCCTTACTCTTGGCTCATATGTCTTCTTTGTACTATGTTTTCTTATTATGATAAAATCACAACACAATTTGTGATACTTGATTTTTAAGACAATAAAGTTCCCTTGGTGACCTTCGCCTAGGCTCCTTTATCCAGTCACTTGGAATAAAAGAGCAACTGTTTAAAATAAAAGAAAGTACTTTCATTAACTTTTGGATCAGATTTTCATTACAGAACCAAAGTCATACCAAGGCCATCAACAAGTCGCACACATATTCAGAAAATCTACATCTATCCTTTTTATTTAAACAAAAATCTAAAAGAAAAGCGCTAGACACCATTTGTAACGACATGAAAGATCTATTCTTGTATCACCTAGTTCGTCTATCTGATTGTTTGCTCTCCATCCTTGATGACTCTTTTTTTTTTTTGGTTTTTCTCTTGAACAATCCTTCTGATGCATCAAAATCATTCAACCTTCCACTAGCTATGTTTCCCTGCATCAATCTGTTCTTCATTTGCCTCCTATGTCATCGACTTCGGAATCCATCTGATATCTTTTGACTCTTTCCCTCTACACCCTGAGAGTTTCTTGCTTGGCATTCCTCCACCACTATAAAACCTTCCCACATGTTTACAGAATCCTTCTGGTAGCCTCTTACCAACTCCAGACCCTTTTGCGGGTCTAATACTCTTCTACAGTATCCCCCTTCCCTTGCTTAGGCACAAAGAACTCAAGCCTAGCCAAATCGTGGCAGATCTGACACAGGTTCTCCTTAAGATTCCTCTCTGATGGCCCTGCTTTAGTTTCTACCCCTATGGCAATTAGACCCTTGCGATAGAAGTGTGTTTCCACATTATGTGCCTTTGCATGAAATAGGTTAACATCTGTCCAATGCACTTCTGTCCATTTTCTTCCTACATTGTCACTTTCTGACAGAAAGATTAAGGTTTGGTGCAATGATGATAGCACACAACCATTTTCATGTATCCAATCTCTTCCCAGAAGAGCATTGAAGTTGGAAAAGGAATCCACCACAAAAAATGTTGCTAAGATGTCCCTATTACCCACTTGGAGTTGCACCAGCAAAATTCCTTTTGTAGAAGAAGAGTCTCATGCAAAATTATTGACTCTTCTGTCAGTATGAAGCAAATCCTTTTCTTCTTTACCTAAAACCTTAAGCATTCTTGAAGGAAAAATATTCACCACTACCCCATTATCAACCAAGATCTTGTTAACTGGCAGACAATCGATGTGGGCTCAAATGTACAGTGGCCTTAGATATTTAGACAATTTTTTCCTAGGTGGGTGTAATATTACTCAATCTGCCAACCGATCTCCTTGCTCGATGCTTATAGACCTTCCATCATGTCTAAATTGCTTTATTGTTTCTGAAAACACTACTACATACTCATTACTATCATCTACATCTCTTGCCAATCGACTTGGCTGCACTGGCTTAGCCCAAAATGACTCAGTAAAACCAATATCATGTTACATGGTGCATCATCTCTGAGAAAGGACTCTATATCGTTGAAGTCCATTAGCTCCTCATCAGAGAGCATGTCCTTATCTTCTTCCACTTTTTTTTTCTCTTTGGCTGGTGAACTTGCAGAAACTTTCTTTGTGTCTCCTTCAGACATATCTAATATCTGCTGGTCCAAGATATTTTTCTTGATCTGGACCTCCTTGATTCTTTCTATTGTTCCCTTGTCCAAGTGGGGTTTTTGTTCCCCATCGATGGACTAGGACTTGAGTAAACCTCTAAAGGAGTGGGATTTTGCCTGCTCATCCAGGGGACATACTTCCTCTATTATCTCCTTTTCCGAGTCCTATTGAGTGTTTGGTGCCATACCTAGATGTAAACTTTGGATGTTGAACTTGGTGTCATTTATCATCATGGACTTCAGGAGGATTTATTGTTCTTGATCTGGCTTTTGAAACAATCTCAAATCTCATTTTCCTCTTCTAGGACTGTTGTTCTTGACGCTCTTGTCTC
This sequence comes from Ilex aquifolium, assembly GCA_951799425.1. NCBI lineage: Eukaryota > Viridiplantae > Streptophyta > Magnoliopsida > Aquifoliales > Aquifoliaceae > Ilex > Ilex aquifolium. The sequence continues at coordinate 3,644,018 of OX637405.1, read as the reverse complement.
TTGATCTTTTGCCAAACAGTCTCTTTGGTCATCGAAGGCCCAACATAATGGTTAATTATTTGTGTTTTTCCTTTTCAGCCCTGGTGCTCAGTACCCCTTGCATTTCTCCTAATTTCAGGGAGATAATGAGGACCAGGCTGATACATTTCTTTGATTGGAAAGATGTCTAGGTATGCACCATCGAAGATTTTCTCATAGCCATTGTAGATTTGCATATCTCCTTCCCCTCTAGTGCTAAATTGGAGTCCCTTATTAGTGAACTCATTGACCATATCATCCAGTGCGATTGTATCAGGTTTGACTATTTCTTTTGCACACTTGAAACACATAACCAATGGCTCCTCCTCTTTGGGGCCAAGTCCGCTATGCACTAAGACCCTCATCTTGGGAATAATTCTTTCTCTACCAACCACGGAACTGACAAATTCCTTGCTTCCTTGCATAATAACATAAACCACATTAATGTTTAGTTCCTTGGGAAAAGGATCCTTGTCTATTTTCATGGTCTCTTCCTCTTTTGTGGCATACTTAAGCATTCCCTTTTGTATTAGGTCTTGTACTCGATTCCTAAAGGTGACACAATTCTTAGTTGAATGCCTAAATAAATTCCGCCATTTGCAATACAGATTCCTAAAGGTGATGCAATTCTTAGTTGAATGCCTAAATGAATTCTGTCATTTGTAATACTATTTTCCTTTCCTATCTTTCTCCAGTGGGATGCTATGTCCCTGAGATACAATTATGAACTTTGGGTTGATCATCTCATCGAAGAGAGCATCAGCCATCGACAAATCAAAAGAGTATTGTCTAGAGGTCTAAGGTGTATCCTTCTTAAAAGGATAATTAGATGATATGTCGACAAGGTTTTCAATCTATTTTAGAGTATCACACATGATTAGTGATTTTCCTATGATTTGTGCCACATCTATTTCAACTTCTCCATTGAAGTCTTGGAAATAAGTTTCAAATGAATTGTTTTTCCTTTGTTGCTCTTCCCTAAACAACATTCCATACCTAGTAGCCCTGGTTGAGAGTTCAAACAGGTCTCTGAACTTCATTCCCTCGAACTTCTTTCGCAATTCGAAGTCTAAACCGTTTTGGGCCAATTTCACCAGTTTTACTTTAGGCAAGTAAATATGGCATTTGTTTCTAGCCTTTTTAAATCTGTTGATATAATGTTCTGCAGATTCATTTGATTTGTGTCTTAATCTAGAAAAATCTGCCATCGATACTTCTGGTTCATTTCTGAAAAATTGAGCATGAAAACTGCTCCCCATCTCTTGTCATGTTTGAATTGAATTAGCAAACAAGTTAATGAACTAAGCGAAAACAATTTTCATAAGTGATTGTGGGAACAATTTCATTTTTAACTTTCTAATGTGTCCAACCTCTCCACATTGGAAAGTGAACTTTCCTACATGTTCTATTGTGGATTGGCTCACTTTGTATCCCCTTGGGAACTCTTCGTAGTCTACCCACGGTGGGTATGTTTTCTGAACATTCGTCTCTCAGTTTTTCTTAGGCCAAGACTATATAGGTCTTGAATCATCTCCACCAATAGGTTTCTATTGAAAACCACATTCTAGTGGCCATTGATGTGTTCCCTTTAATCAAAAGGTTGCCCCATGTTCTTGGGTTGAATTCATCCATGGGTTCTAATGGAGGCATGACAAATCTCTCACGATCTCTCCTAGGATTTTCAGGGACCATCTTATGTCCATTTCTTCCCCTATGATTTTTTCATAGGAAAAAGTTTGGAAAAACTTCCATAGATTCTCTATCGATCATCATGTTAAAGTGATTTTGGTGTGGGAAACCTGGTCTTCCATCAATAACCATTGGTGGTGGTCTTTGATTTTCTGCAGGGAATACCACATGACCGGTATTTTCTTCATCCATCACTTGATTTCTAGTCACAGTTTTTTATTTCTGATTGAATGGGCTTGACAATGATGTTGGGACATTCAACAATTCATGCATGACATTAACTAATTCTTACCTAATGCCAAAATTGGGGTTGTGCAATACATGTTTCAAGTTTTGCACAAACTGCTGCATTTGCACACTTTCTTGGCCATTAGATTGCCCATTCGTTGGGTTTGCAGACTTCGCAGGATGGGTACTCGAACCTTCTTCATGATTGTCATCGACTGACGTCATTTCTGCAGTTTCGTTAGTCCCGAATATGAGCTTGTCTTGTTTCCTTGTTCGCACCATCTTCTTTGATCCAATTTAGTAATGATGTCCCACTGGGCGTGCCAAAAGATAATTGTTCCAAAAATTATGTTGCGATCGACATAAATGCATCAATCGATAGACAATTCTCAGGCGATTACTTGTGAACATGTCCTATTACCTTATTTCAAGACTTCCTTGGATGAAATTCGATAACAAAACACACAAAATACTGACTCCCAAACAGTTACAAAGTGACTGACTTAATAGTGTTTGATTACAACAGTAACTATTTCCTAAAACTAATTCAAGCACTAGTTCTAAATGCCCTGATCGTGAGTCTTGAGAGGGGTTTGAGTTGTTTTTCCAGCTTCCTCTTTTTCTCTTTTTATAGCCACTTCTTTTAACGGTTTCTCCCTTATCAACAGTTGTAACTGCCAAACAGTTATTTCCTCTTTCAAATCAGAGCTGTGACTGGTCACTTCCCACCTTTTCTTTAGACCTTGACATGTGATAATCCTTTAGTGATTTTAAGTTTGCCAACAACACATGTATCGAATGCCCTCACAATTTTACATTTTATGTCCAAACAGTCACTTTGTAGTTTATTTTCTCATATACCTTTTACTCGATTTGAGTAAGCAAATATATTACATTATTTTTCTCGCGGAGTAGACCATGAACTCATAATAATTTATTCAAAGCGATGAGTAAATTTCACTTTAATTTATGTTTAAAGTAAAAAAAAAAAGTGATAATGACAGCTTTTTATTTTTTTGGAACAAGTTTGACGATGACAGCTGATAATGAGTGGATAGTTCGGTTGATTTTCTAGCAAATGTGACACTATCAATCTTACCCATCACATGCTAAGTACCATTGGGACAAATTCTACGGTTTTCACTAACTTAGCCCACTACAAGAAAAAGGGGTTTCAAAAAGTAAAGTGCCGAAGCAAAAATACCAATACTTTTTTACTTCGGCAAAAAAAAATGTAATAAAAAAATTTGATCTAAAAATGACTTCTTAAATGGAAGAATCTTGAGAGAATCAAGAATGAGTAAGTAGTCCAGACCTAATGACGGATGATTCAAATTAATAAAGTTGATAAAATTTAAATTAAGAGGATCGAAATTGAGTGTGAATAATGAATTATTATTATGAGCTAGATTGTGGGATCAAGAAATGTAAGAAGAGTTTCTTCTAGTAGGTTTGATTGTGTAAAAGTAAAACTTCCACGCTCGTGCATTGACGTTTGGGCAATCAAAATGCATACACTTCCAACTGACCATTTGGAAAACACGACACGAGGTACGTGTCGTCCAAAAGAAACAAAACAAATGATAGGACACAAACGTGATTTCCTGCCTGGATGCATAAATCAATACAATACTGATCTAAGGCAGTCTTTTTTTTTTGTTTTGTTTTTTAAATAATCAGAGGTGTCTGGTTTAACTAATATATACTTCGATTAATCCCTTCATCAGTATAGTCAAAAACATGTCATCCATGCCGGAACTAAGGTATTCATGAGAGATAAATCCCTTATGATCTGATTCCAAAATATTGTCAAGATTCAAATTCAAAACATCTAAATTTAAAATTCGTTTTTATTACTACTTGAACTACTTTTTGAAGTTGACTTAAGACATTCACATTGCCCAATTTGGATACTCAAAATTTCGGCTTCAAATCAACCCATGATGAAAATCGTGTGTTCAAGATTAGACTAAATTACCTGTCTAAAAAAAAACTGATGATACAATTAAATTTTGACTTGGTGATTCTTATTTACTGTGATCTAGATCCTCTCAACTTAAAATTTAATTAATTTCGACTAAGAATAATTATTTATCATTAAACTTACTGAATCCTATCCATATCAATGACTTATATATATATAAGTTTTATATATATAAAAAACTTGATCAGCCTAGGCAAAATATAAAGTTGATAGGATCCGGGTCCCACCTACTATTAAGCATCTGGCATAGGTGGTCAGAGTGCCAACAAACAATGAATGAATATTTTCTCGTTGTCATGGTGACTTGCTAATACTGCAGCTCACACACGTACGGTGACGCTGGAACCTGTTCTTAGTCTCAGGCACAACAAAGAGGAGACGGAGACAGTTGAGAAAGGCAGGAAGATGAGTTGACCCAGATTAGATACCGGGGAAGGACCGCTTAAAAAATTTGGCCCTACCTGCAATCCGACTCACTCAAAAAAGCCCCATAATTAGAATTAAGATCAATGGCGTTGATAAGTGATGATATTTGGGGTGGATTTTAAATAAGTATGAGTTCGGGAAGTGAGGTCAGATAGGGAGATCAGGTATGTCACCCACAACTCAGCGGGTCAGACCTCGAATTCCAATCAGATGGAAACAATAGATGAAGTATGGAGGTGACAGCTGGTTGATGGCAAATACCCTCAGAGTAATTAAAAGCTATAATCAATACACGAAACTCTCAACCAACCGAGATCCTCTCCCAAAATCAAGGGAAATCCAGAATAAGAAGGGCAAAAATCTCGCTGCAGATCTCATCAAGTCAGGGGCTAGACTATAAATACTGTACAAAGCCTCCATTAGTGGGGCGACCCAAGCAGTAACAAAAACTCTCTGTAAACAAGAATCACCTAGAATAAAGACCACCGGAAGAAGAGACTCCATTCAAAAAGTAGACTAGCCGAGCTCCCGAGCTCGGTGAACCACTATATTTCACTTGTGTCCGGCCCTGCAACAGCTCTTTTGATTCCCTAAATTAAGAATTCTCTGACCACGAGATTCATAACCTATCACAACACCACCACTTTGATTCCCTCAAACTGTTCAGTCGCGTAATTTTCACCATCAATAAGTAATATTAGGTTTTATTACATTTTAATATATATATATACAAAGAGTAGTAGTACAAGATTAATTAAGAAGATAATATATTTTAAAGTATTGAAAATGAGAGGTCTTAAGTGTATTTCTTAACGTTTAACTCTTCCTAGACATACTAGACTTACTAATTGAGCATTATGCAATCATTGCATGATAGACTTACTAGCATGTGCTATGCATGCTTGATTATCTATGAAAAAGAAAAAGAAAAAGAAAAATTAAATCATATCATATCATATCATATTTGGTGGATGTCAATAGATACCCTTTGCTAAATATCCTCCGTCGCCCAGTAGGTGACCACTTCATGTGTCGCCGACATCTTGCTAGGGCGTGTTTGGTTAAGTGTGTTTTCACTTAAGCTAACGTACAGCTTTCCACATGTTTCTGCTTCTACTTTTTCCTAAGGAAGAATGTGAGCCTTTCTCATCTTTTACTTTTAGCCCCCTTCCTCTTCAATTTGATCCAAATCATACACACAAGTTAAAAACTGTTTTCACCCCATGAAGACTGCATATTTACTGATTCCAAACACCCCCTAGATCTGGAATGGTAAGATTCAGAAGCTGAGTGGTAACCCTAGTTCATATAGCTAGGCTACCTTGTTTTTATAAGCCGAACAGTCTAGTAAGCATACATTAATTCTTTTGCACAAAATCACCTAAATACCACACGTATCACTTAAATTCGGGTTTTACAAAATTGAAAAGGTTCAAATTCTTAGGCGTATTCGTTTACATCTTCCCTCTCTTTGGCCATAAATCATTCATTCGGTTCCGGTTCTTAGCTCATACGTACAGTAAAATTCAGAACAAAAACAGGATCAAGACATGGACAGGGTTAATCTTTAGTCACATACAACATGATCAACATATATATATATATAGAACAACATACATATATATATGCACAGTAAATAGTAAGCACAGGCTAGGAAATTAAAGAATACCCAAATTACATTGCATCTATTCTAGGCTTTTCAACACATCGTCATGAGCAGATTCATACCACAAGTTTGAAGGCAATAATCCCGGAAAATTCTCCAGCGTAAGTATACCATCATCATACGGCTCAGATGAAAGATCAGAATCATCGGACGGCTTAGCTACTTCACCGCCAGGGTCCGCTCTAGGAACTTGATGTGCTTGATCTTCACTCACCATGGCATCAGGGACTACCTGGTGGTCGGCCACCGGAAACTGAACAGGGTCAGGCAGTTCAGCATCCTGGCCTGTGAGTTCTTGCACCAAGGCTCTGAATTCTGAGGCACTAGTCTTCACCTTCATAGGGTTGGAGATGTACACAATCTTGAGAGGTTTTTTCTTGGTTTTGGCCAGTTTTGTTGCCCTTTTTTGCTGCACGCCAAGTGGATTATCCATGTCTAGAGAGAGAAATGAAGCTTAATTAAGCTCAAAAGAGAGTTGAATTCTATAGGGAAAAAGTTGGTGTGCTGATATCCTTATTGGTGTAGGGAGGATATGGATTTCCGAGATGGGAAAAGTAGAGAACGATAGAGAGGGATAAAAAAGGAGAAGACAAGTGTACGTTTTGATAAAATAAATGGAAACAAACAAGAATAGTGAGATATGAATGCTTGTCCAAGCTCAACAAAGGCGCGTCGCACCCACATGTTCTTAACATAATATTTTTATTTAGTATTTATAAGATTACTTACATATAAGAAAGAATAAAAAGACTCATACGATGTAGGATGCGTTTTGATACTGTTTTTTTTTTTTTAAAATAAAAAATATTTTTTTTTTTGTGATAACAAAAATATAAAATATAAAATATAAAACATATTTAATAATCATTTACATTTAAAAAATTATAAAAACAAAAATAAAAAATATGTTTGGTATTATACTAAAAATCTATCCCCCAACACCACCAACCACCCACACCCAAAACTCACCACCACCAACCAACCACCCACACCCAAAACCCACAATCACCCAACCACCCAACCACCACCACCAGCCACTTAACCTAACCACCACCAAAACCCCACCGAAACATCACCCGTCACCAAACCCACCACCTCCCAGCCACGCAAAACACCACCATCAGTCACGCAAAACCCACCACCACCAGTCACCCAACCACCACCAACACCCCATCCAAACATCACCTACCACCACCAGTCACCAAAAAAATTCAAAAAATTACCTTTTAGAGAGGGTTAGGGCTACAGAGGGAGATCAATCCAAGCAGACTTTGATAGGATGAGCAGCTTCAACCTTCGGCAGCTTCGGAGTCTTCGCAAAGAGATACAGATGAGAGAGATAGAGAAAAGTTGGGCGAGCAATAGGTAGGAGAAGAGAGAAATGACCATTTTTATACTTCCAACCAAAAGTCCCAAAATTTGGTGTTAACAAAATTCGAAGGTAAGACCTCATTAAAGAGTTGGGCTGAGGCGTGCGTGTTTTTTTTTTGGAATGTTTTAAAAAACATATTTTTAGATGTTTCTATATTTTGACCTTATTTTCAAAACGGAGTAGTAAAAAAAACGAAAATATTCACCAAACGTCTTTTTGTTTTTTATTTTTTGCCATAAAATGAAAACAAAAAATAAAAAAAAAGCAGAAACTTTATCCTACCAAACGGCATCGTAGTCTAGCATTTGTTGGTGTATGAAAATATCCAAGAAAAGATAACGAGTTTGAAATTTATCTTGGTTAAAGAATAAAATGCATTTGTATGTTGTGTTTATGCATTATCTAGTAACAACAACAAGATAATACATACGTTACTTGGATCTAACTAAAAAGATTATTTGCTATATATTTGTACTAACAACCGCAATGCTCTAAATTTATAATTTCTCTCCATTGCACTGCTACCCCACCCCGATCATTACATTACTGAAAATTATCATTAATGTGCTATATTAACTTGTTTTAAAAATTAAGTACAAAATAATAAACATAGATGGTGAAAATTTCAAATGTGCACTACTTAGCAAAAATAGTGGGAGTTGTTTTAGAGGCCATGTATAAAAATTTAATTAGAGAACCAACACATTTTTATTAAATAGATCAAAATTATAAGAATTTAATGTTTAAGAATGGAAAGTTTTCAATCCCTCTCACGAAAAAATAAAAAATGATTTCTACATATAATTAGATTATATTATACTTTTGGTCAAATAATAAAATAACAATGTTGGCACTCACGACCCTAAACTTTTATTTATAACAACATTTAGAATACATTAATAATCTTATTTTTGAATTGGAAAGATTAATTTGAAAAATCAGACTCATAATGTATCGTTTACACCAATGTAAAACTTATCCTTACTTTTCTAATCTTTTAATCGAATAATAAAATCTCAATCAATATTGTTTGTATACAAATAACAACTCCACCGTGTAATATTTTTTTTTATTTTTTTGGGTAAGTAAGAAAATAAAAAATAAGAAACATAAAAATAAGAACACAAAATAAAAGGTCATATCTGTGTTTTTTACGTGCCAATAACGGGCGTGAGAAAGGAAAATATGTTGCAGAGAATGGTCCTATCAAAACATATCAATAAATGTGCCACGTGGCGATTTGTGAAGCCAGGCCCGATTAATGACGTCACGCTTAGATAAGATGATGACGTAAGTTATTCTCAGTCGCCTTCAGGGCTGAGTTGGATAGTAATAGTATAGGCTGGGATGAGTTGGCTCCAAAGACTTGTCCCGTAGTGATCAGCACCACCAATTATTATGGCCTCTCATCTAGAAGTCATGATAAAATCATTTATTAAATTTTATATTTTAAATTAACCTGAATAGTTGAATTAGTGAAATTTATTAATTTTTATTAAATACTTAATGTATACAATTTTGACACGTCATTTACGATACACTATTTGATAACAAATTTAAGAAACATAATTTTATCTTTTTATTTATACGAATTTATTCTCTCTTACTACATTTTGTGCAATCTAAAAAGTTGATTTCTCAACTTAGAAAAATATAACAATGGTCATCTAATAATATAAAATTCATCATAATTTTTTTTTCTCTCAAAAGTTTCACCTTCTCTATGCTTAGAGTTGATAATTGCACTGAACTACTTGAACTTGATTTGGATAAGACTCGGTTTGTGTTCTAAATAAGCTGAGTTTGAACATTTTTTTAAACTCGAGTCTAAAAAACTCGACTTGCTTGTATGTAAAATAGTCAAGTTACTCGGGTTCGTCTCGAGTTCGACTTGTTTTGGACTTAGCTTGGGCTCAGCTCATTTCTTAAACAATTCGAATTTGAACAATTTTTTATACTCGTTTAGAAAAACAAGCTTGACAATCTCGTCTCAATTATCAACCATATTTGCATGGCTCCCAATGTAAGACAACTCAATCAACACACTCTTCAATACTAGACAAATCTACTAATCCGACCTACCTCTTTCTTCTCTCTCACATGCCTCTTTTTTTTTCTTTCTGTTCATTTCAATTTTAAATTATATAATTTTTAAAATAAAAAAAATAAATTACTATTTAAAATATAAATATTGCATGGTCAATACTCAATTTTTGGTATTACAGAGAATTTTCAGACACGAAATTATTAATAATTAATTTATTAAATCATTTATAAAATATTGAAAATATTCTGTTTATATAATTAATCTCATTTAACTTAATAATAAATAATGACGAGGCCAAAATATTCTTTTAACAATTGTTTAGGTCCAAGAAGAATAATTTAAAAAATATACATGATTTTTCAAATTGATGTCAGTACTTTTGATTAGGGTTTAGAGCATCTCCAACAATGCTATTTAAAATAGTTATTCAAAATATATTTAAATATTGTATTATCTACTTTATCTAACCACTTTTTCAAATTCACTCCAACAACGCTATCTATTTTATTTAACCACTTCAACTAACTTTAACTAACTTTCAATAATAAAATCTAAAATATGGAAGAAAACTCAATTCAAAGGCAATTCAATAAAACTCAATGCAATTCAATAAAACCCAATTCAATATCATACCAAAAGGAACAAAATAATTTAATATCAAATTCACATACCCTGAATATTTAAAGACAAACGAGAATCTCAATTTTCCCATTTTTATAGCTAATCAGATCAATTACATCAAAACAACCGACAATTCTAACATTGATAACAGTAACACCACCATAATCACCTCTGCCGGAAATGGGTCTCTCGCTCCAAAATCACCCAACAAGTCACTGAGAGTGAGAGTGAGAGTGAGAGTGAGAGTGAGAGTGAGAGTGAGAGAATCAGAGAGAGAGAGAGAGAGAAAGAGTGAGAGAAGCAAGAGAGAGAGTGAGAGTGAGAGTAGTTAGCTAAAATAGAGAATATATGGTTGGAGTAACTTTGTAAAAATGACTCTTTAAAATAAAGAATGTAATATTTTAATATATTTTGAGTAATTATTTTAAAGAGTGTCATTGGAGATGCTCTAATGTCCGTTAGTTGAAAAAGGTATATATATATATATATATAATAAAATACAAATGTTAAGAAGTCACCGTGTTATTTTTAAAATGTTACAGAATTGTCGTATCATTTTGACCTAAGGTTAACAGATTCGATTGAAATTTGTCAATAAAAAAAATTGTAATTGATATTGATGATGCACAAATTGGTTTCATACCACATGTCAAGTAAGCAGTATAAAATGCAATAGATAAGTAGAGAGAAAGAAAACAAGGTTTATAGTGGTTCGGTCAATGTGACCTACGTCTACTTTGAATGGCGAAGGTCGCTGGGTATTTCATTAACTCGTAGAGAGAGCCAATAATTACAGGCTTTGAGAAGGTGAGGAGAAGGTTATGCTCGAATGAGTGTGTTGTCCCCCAAGTGTTGGCGAGGCTTACATTTTATAATTACTTCATAATGAATATTAATTAAATAGGTAATCAAGCGGTCATAACCGGTTGGGACCGTTTCATAGTTATAACGACGATTTCAATAGCTTGACGACCTCTCATTTCCTCAACGGGTAAGGAAGTTATGGTGTTCTCAAAAGGACTTGGTCAAAGGATGAGAGAATGTTGATTCCCCCCATGCGGTTAGGGTGTGGCCCCTGGATGCTCCCTTTGGTGGTGTAGCTCCCTGATGGGTTTGACTGGCATGGACCTCTTGGAATTGCTGGGTCTTCTATAAGCTTGGGCTTTACACATAGATTGAGCTATTTTGGTCTGGTCTATCAGATATGCATATGGATTACGATCAATCCATATACTTGGAGTTTTTATTTATTTATTATATAAATGTATTGATGTATCGTGTTTGCTCTTTGAAGGAAAAAAAGAAAGACGAAGCTCCAGGTTATGATCGAATTGCTTTATTTTATAGTTAAGAATTTGTACTATAAAAACTTTTAACAAAACTTGGTGCACAGATAATTGTGATGCATGGTGAGAACTGATAATGAGTGGATAGACCAGACCGATTGATTTTCTAAAACACGTGGCATTATCTATTTTACCAATGGGACACGATGTCGACCAATGGGACACAAATTATTACTATGGTGGTATCGATCTTAGCCACTAATTTCTTACAAAGACTATTGTTTTCTAAAGAAGCTTCACCTATGAATTTTATCACCATATTTAAAACAACAGGTCTTGCGGAGGAGAAAACACGCACAGAAAATTGAAGAGAAGCTCAACAATCAAACTTCCAATGAGGGAGGTATAATAAATTAATTTTGACAAAGATTAATTTGATCTTGACGTTTTAGTTGAAAAAATCCTTTGAAGAGTAATCAACTGGAATAGGCTCAACTGATTTAATGACGGATGATTCAAATCGATGACAATTCAGATTTAGGTGATCAAATCCATCTAACCCAACGATATTGATGAATAATCTTAATGATGGATGATTTGAATTGATAAAAATTGAGGAAATCCAAATCCTTTCATTTAATTGTGAATACTAAATTATTAGGGAAATTTGGAGGTCGGTACCCCTTTGTAGACTTATTTGGAGATAAGTCTATCAAGAAAACTTATTTAATACTAAGTCCATTTTGATCTCTATTGTCCAAAATACCCCTAGTAGTTATGTTTAATTAAAACAAATTTGAAAACTAATAACTTCAAAATTTTAGGAGTTTGACTAACATTAAAATTCTCTCTCTCTCTCTCTCTCTCTCTCATATATATCTATTATTATTATGGATATACATATATAGAATAGTACTATTTATTTTTCTATAGTGTAAATAAATAGTGTAACATTAAAAAAATAATAACATTCAAACACAAAAAATAGTATCATTTAAACATAATAAAAAAATAATATTTAAACACAAAAATAATAATATTTAAAAACAAAAAATAATAATATTGAGTATTGATATTTAGAAAAATAACAGTAGTAACATATTTAACAAAAATAACAAGATGCCCAAGAAAAACAGTAACATGATCACAAAAACTCTAACATGCTCAACATAAATAGTGACATGCTCACAAAAACAGTAACATGAACAATAACATGGTAAATATCTATATAATAAAGTAGCTTACAATTCAAATCTCAAAAGATAAACAAAATGAATTTTGTTTTTCGCGGTTCAGATTGTTTTAAATTTTACTTTAAAGTTAATATAACGGCTAATATTAACACCCTAAATTTAATAGGAAAAATAGGTCCCTAAGGGTGTGTTTGGAGTGACTTTTTAAAAGTATTTCTAGAACTTATAACTTCTCATAAGTATTTTTTTTTTTAAAATAGTGTTTGGAACTGCCCCATCACCACCACTACCACCCCCACCGCCCCACCACTACCACCATCATCACTACCACTATCACCACCACCACTATCACACCCATCGCCCACCACCACCATCACCGTTATCATCACCGATTTGCCTCACCACTACCATCACCACCATATATTGTCGCAACCCTACCACCACCACTGCTGCCACCCCACCACCAACTATTCCATAACAATCACCACCACTGCCCCACCACTACCACCATCGTTGCCACCACCATTGTCGTCGCCACCATCATTGTCGTTACCCCACCATTATCCCACCACTACTACCGCTCCCACCGCCCCACCACCACAACCATTATCATTGTCACTCACGGCTGCCACCATCACAGCCGGTTGTCGTCACTCACCACAACCATCACAGTCTCTCACCACCATCACTGCCACCCACCACCACTACCATCGCCCGCCCCCACTACAACCCGTGCTTAAATTCTTTTCTCTCTCATCTATCTTTTAATTTGATTTTGGATGTGAATACAAATATGTTTACTCCATGCCTTTAGGAACGGAAAATAACTAGTATATATATATAGTGAGAGAGAGAGAGAGAGAGTATCAGTTATTTTTTGAATTTAAATTTTAAATTTATGTAAAAAAAAATTTATTAGCATATCTTCATTGATAATGAATTAATGGATAATAATTATCAAGTTAGAAAACTAATTTAAATTTATTTTCAAGGAAGGATATTTTGGAATTTAAAAAAAATAGTGGACTTAACTACTTATTAATAAAATTAAAAACATATTTTTCCCTAAATAAATATCATTGACAAATTAAACTTATTATAAGTCCCTTAAGAGAATTCAACCCTAATTTTCACAAATTATTATTAGCAAAGTATATGTAGGAAAAGTAGATCAAGAAATGTAGGTCCCATTTCTAGTAGATTTGAAGTGTATAAGAGTTGCACAAGAAAACGTCTATCCACGTGCATTGACATTTTGGCAATGAAAATGCATGCATCCACGTAACTGACTAAACAGCCATTTGTATAACACGGGAGAGGTCGCTGTCCAAAAGACAAAGGATAAGCCTAGGTATCTGCGGAAAAAAAATGGTATTACACTAAAAATAATTTTTAGTCATAAATCTTGGTTTAATTTATTTGTAGTTATTAATTATTAAAATAATAAATTTACACGTGTCATGCCTAAATATGGGAGGACATAAAAGTAATTTCCTACATATGTCTTGAAACACAAATCAATATATTCTGCCACCCAGCCCTCAGTGTGCCGAATTTGGATGCTCCGAATTCCAGCTCAAAATCGTGTGTTGTACTCGGATTCAGAGGATCCGAATTCTCATGATGAGCATATTGTTTATCCCAAAAACTGCACCACAAGAATGAGGGATGATCCGACAATTGATGGAAAGTTTCTCCAAAAAAAGTATTGGAGTGATTTTGCTTGTCAATCCTCTGATAATTAAGTCAAAATCAAAATGATAAAAAAATTTGAGATACAAAATTTAGTAAATGATTTGGTAAACATAGTATTGCTCAAACTTAAAATAAGTAAACAATATGGATCCACTTTTTTAGATGGATAGCTATTATCTTACATGAAATGGGTAGTTATTAAACTTTGTGGGGTTAGGGGCGAAGCTAAATTTTTTTTTTATTGCTCGATGTTATCAAAGAATGCCATAATGCAATATATATGGGAAGATTTGAATTTCAAGGTGAAGCCCATTTAGGCCACACTATGTGTTGAGTTGGGTGTCAACGGAGGAAAAACATAAATTATAGTCGTATTGAAAATTCTAGGAAGGGTCCTTGATATTCCAAAATGATGTAGACGTCTTCTTTGTCTTGCGAGTTACAGCAGAAACATTCATTTTAAACAGAATTCTATGATGATGCACAAAATAGATTTATGAACAATCAATAAACGAGTGTATGATGCAAGAGTGTTAATGAAATAATTAATAAAATAATCAATGACAAAAAAGTAAATATTAGGTCAACACACAGATATATAGTGATTCGATCAGGGTGACATACTCCACTCTGGAAATGACAACGATGACCGAAGAACCTTTATTAATAAAGTACAGTGAGAGAGAGCAAATGTGATAACTAAGAAAGATAGTTATGTGAGGGGTGTGTAGAGAGATGTCCTCTCATATAGAGAGAGTTTATAATTTATAAACACAGAACTTTAGTTGAAGCGGTGACGTGAGGGTAAATGTACTAGTCATTCGGGGAGGATAGCTACAAAAAGTAAGTACAATTAAAGATTGCATTGATCTTCGAGAGTGATTATTCCGATGATTGCTCTCCACGTGCTCTAATTTTCTTGGACTCCTCGGGCCTTGGATTGGGTTAAATCCACGAGCTGAACTTGGCTGGCCCTTTTGGCTGATCTAGGCTTATTTAATTTATTGGGTCTGACCCAGTTAAATTTACGCTCATCAAAACTAAAGTTAAAAATTTTTATATATTTTTTTTTATTTTGTCTTTACCTCAATCAAATGAAACTAAAATGATTGTCGCATCAACAAATTTCGTTTTATGGAAAATATCAAAAGGGTTTCATGTTGTTCCATAACTATAGTAGGTATAACATGAGAGAGAAAAATAGTACAACGGTGAAAGGCGTGGTTGATATGTTGACAAGGTTCTATATTACCCACACTTGTAGGAAAAGCCAAGCGAAGTCTCTTTCGCTACGTTGCCGCACCACCTTCCCTAGCTAGTAGCTCTAGCTGCATTAAAGTATGTAGTAGTATGGTCCCCAAAACTTCAATCATATTGATGTTTGAAAGGGATTTCTTGAATGTATGGGAGTTATGAATTTATGGTGGGAGTTATGATTTTTTGTTTCAATGGTCAGGATTGTTCGATCTAATTTACGCACACTTTGATTATTTATCTTCTTGATCTGATCAAAAACCTTAAGGAGTTATCAAAATTTAAACTTTGAACGTTTGAATATACAACTCATTCTTATTATTACTTGAGTTACCCTTAAAGTTAGTAATAATTTTAAAGAGGTAAACAATCAAACATAATTGAAATCAATAAAAATTGAGGGACAATGTTACCATACTCAACGTACCGCAATCCATTGAGTCATTAATTTTTAATTGAATTATTTATAATAATTAATTAATAAAATTTAAAATTTAAAAATTTATACGTGACACATTTTTATTGAATAAAAAATTAGAATAAATTACCAAAAATACTTATTCCGATATCGTAATAGGATTTGAGATTAAAAAGATGCAGAAAACTATGTCGAATATTCCGAAAAAATACCAAGGGGTTTAATACCAAGTCTTTTTCACCCTCCATCTGCATCACTGACACTGACGATGCTGAGCTACTACATGCATGGTGTCACCTCGGCCAATAACTTTCTATTTAGCGCAAGCAACACCCTCCACTTGTCTCTCATAGAAATTGGATTTTGGATAGTCACGCTGCGCCGCCCCCCCTCCCCCACCCCTACCCCTACCCCCACAGCAAAAAAAAAAAAAATCTAAAACTAAAAACGACACACAAGCATACTATACAAAAGTTGATTTAGATAATCGGCTTTTTATGTATTTCTTTAGCAAAATTATTGCAAAAAGTGCAGGAAATTAAATATTCCCAAATCCCATACAACCCTATTAAGCTTGTAACCTCCACTTTCAAGTTTTCAATTACCTTCAAAATGTATGGTACTTTTTTTTTTCCTCGGAAAAAAATGACTAGATTTTATCCACTTCCCGCCCATAGAGTCCTCCACCCAACGTTTTCTTATCCTTGAACTAGAGTTCTATATAATCACGGAGTTTTTGCACATTTATATTTTTCTTCTAATGAAACAAAAATTTAAAAAAACAAAAAAAAAACCGTATCTGCACTAGAGTAGTTTAGCCGATGGTGACGTCCTGAATTTTGAAAATTTGAATAAAATTTTCAAACAATTTTGTAAACAAAATTTCATCATAACAAAACTGTGTGCAAACAAAACCAGATGCCTTTTAACCCAAAGATCTGCTCGATCCGTAAGTGGTGGCCCATTAGCAGACAGATAGGATCGTGGGCTATTTTGGGTTTGTCTCAAGACAATGGACTGGCTCCGCGTTCCCCGTGAAAGAGGCCCCATCCCATCAGCATGCTAAAATTAAAAATTTTAAATTTAAATTATAGATAAAAATCATATTATAGTCCGTTTAAAACCTCCTTAAGGCCAACCCGGTGGGTAACCCGTTAAAAATTCATTACTTTTTATTGAAAAAGCATTATGAAATTTATTAAAAATGCCTATTTTTGATTTCATGTGCTTTGAGTCCACAAACCCTAGATCTAAATAATAACAAGTGTAAAATATTTTTTTGACAATCTCATGCGTATTTTATTGAAATTATTTTTATTGAAAATTTGTGAAAATGGATGTTTGTAGTATATCGCAAAATTTTTCGATGAGTTTCTTATCTTGAGTAGTTTGAAGGTGGGACTATCACTTGTAGTAAGGTATTGGTTCCTTGTGAGGTTCCAAAACCACTATTCATCTATGTAAGTTCAAGCCTAAGGGTTAATATCTATGTAAGTTCAAGCCTAAGGGTTAATATACTATTCTTGAAAAGATTTCGTTAAATACTGATATGTCAGTTTCCTAAAACAATGTGACCCTGCGGAGATTGATTGAATGGTTTCGTTTGTGGGGGGACAAACCAGATATATTTCTGTGTGTGAATTCTTACTAGTCAACCTGCATATACATGTTTTCCTGTTACAAACTTTTTATTCTTTGAATGATACATTATACGATGACGTTTCTTACACGTATCAAAACTTGAAATTGTTATTAATATCACATGTTTTTACTTCAAAAGTACAGTTTACTTTGAAAATTGAGACCTACTTATTTTTATGCATTTTGTAAACCTTATTTAGGTTTGAAAAATTTTCTTCTACTAAGCTAGTTTTGCTCACTCCTTCCTTTAATAATTTTCAGATTCGTTAATAATTTTCAGATTCGGGTATTTAGATATATACCGGACTAGATGAGAACACTGAGTGGGAATATGAGGCGGATTGGAATGTGAATCTAGGTATGGAGGCTTGATGTTAGCAAGTTTAGCTTATTAGTTTTATTAGGGGGCGTTTAGTCATTCTCTCTTTATTTTATGTTGTCCTACTATATAAGGGTTTTCATTGTGTATCCCATAATATGTCCTGACAGATTATTGTAGCTGTAATATAGTTTAATTCTTTTCTCTTTTCTTTCACCTTTGTTTTGATCAATATTAGCATTGTATCAGAGCAATTAAGATCCTACACACACAAAAAAAAAAAAAAATTAGCCCAATCATTGGACCCAACATCGGTTTGTCGGAATCATTGTCGTTGCTTCCGTGATTTGCTATACCAGTTGAATTTCTCGCTGAACCAGTTGAATTTCTATCTTCGCATTGGATAATTCTCATTGCTGGGTTGGTGGTTCCTAGGTTTGCTGCTTCTTGGTGGGTCTAAGTTTTTCGTTGTTCTCTTCTGTGCTTATTGGCAGAGGTAGTTTGCTGGGTATTTGGATTTGTTATATGTCCATATATGCTATTGGAGTTTTGATTTATTGTAAGTTTTGAACGATTTGTTTTACTGTGATTGGGATTATGACGAGTGGGGGTTCAGATTTTCTTCAAGCCATCAGTGTAAAATTAACGGGTGGAAATTACACTTATTGGGCCTATGTCATGAAAAAAAATTTGCTTGGTAAAGATATGTGGAGCTATGTTGATGGTGTTGTTACAGCTCCTACAGACACTAATGGAAAAAATATATGCTGATTTAAAGAGCCAGTGGAACATTAATAATGCCAAGATCATTACTTGAATTAATAACTCAGTTGATCAGACCATTGGTGTTCATTTGACTAAGATTTTTCTACAGCCAAATATATTTGAGACTATTTAGCTACTTTGTTTGTTTAGTCTAATTTTGCCAAAAGATATCAATTTGAACATGAAATTAGAGCTACACATCAAGGTGACAGGAACATACATGAGTTCTACTCAGTTATGACAGGATATTAGGATCAGTTGGCTCTTCTAAACCCGCTGAATTGGGCACTAACGGGGCATACCACACCTTTAGAGAGGAGCAACGGTTGGTGCAATTCTCGATGGCACTAAGAGATGATTTTAAGGGACTTTGTGCTTCGATTCTTCATCGTCATCCACTACCATCAGTTGATGCAGTGGTTAATGAGCTTCTAGTTTAAGAGGTCCGTCTTAAGACTCTTTCTAGAAAGGGTTTTCTTTCTTTACCTAATCAGACTGTATTAGTTGTACCCCAAAAGATGTCTTCTAATTCACATAGTAAGTATTGAGGTTGGGCTACTTCAGATGAGTGTAACTTTTGTCATGAGAAGGGTCACTGGAAGGCTCAGTGCCCGAAATTGATGAATAAAAATGTTAGAGGGTTGACAAATCATCAACTTTTTAAGCCCAAATATCACCATACAACAACATTTGCACCACCAGTGGATGACTCATCCTTGCCGGCTCCCAGCCTGAGTATGATTGTTGATCAATTGTAGAAACTACCTTCTCTCCATTAGCTTGGTGCTTTCACAGTTTCATCCTCAATAGGTTCATTCACACCAGGTCCTTCGGGTATTGTGACGCCCCAATTTCCGGGGGTCCTTTATTAACCGTTGACCATCCGTCAACCCGCGGAAATACTCGTGATAGTCGTATAACCCGACACCACGTCGTTTACATGCTTTTAACCGGATTTACCATCCACAAGGTCAATTATACCTCAATTTATGTCCATTTATGTCATAGGAACCAAAGAAAACCAAGCCCAAAAGCATGGCTTAGCATTTTGAAAATTTCAAATTTTTGGAAAACCTTCCGGAAGGTTTTGACTCAACCTTCCGGAAGGTTTGCTCACTGGAAAAGTTCTTCCGGAAGGTTTTTTCTTAACCTTCCGGAAGGTTTTGCCTTCTGGAAATAGATTGAAAAAATGAGACGTGTCGACCTTCTGGAAGGTGTACTCAAACCTTCCGGAAGGTTTTGCTCACTGGAAAGGTTCTTCCGGAAGGTTTTTCTTCACCTTCCGGAAGGTTTTGCCTTCTGGAAAATAGATTGAAAATGAGACGTGTCGACCTTCCGGAAGGTGTACTCCACCTTCCGGAAGGTTTTACCTTCTGGACCACAATTCTGCCTTAACCTTCCGGAAGGTGTTAGTGACCTTCCGAAAGGTTTTGCCCATAATTTCTTCCTTCCTTAGTTTTTCAATTCGAATCCGTTTCAATTTGCTTCAAAATCATCCAAAACTTATACAATGAAGTTTCTAACATAAAACATTGTTTGTACAAGTTCTATTACAACCCAATACATATATTTACATGTCAATATCAAATTTCCTTAAAATTTTTACAAACATTCAAAACAAAGCCACATCCGGCTTTCTTCGTCCTTGAAGCCCGTATGAGGGTCTTCCACCCATGCATATCCCACACCTGAAAATGTTGTCCCAGGAAGGGTGAGCCACGCTCAATAGGATATCCTCCTACAGAGGCTACTCCCCAACCTAAGTGCATATGAAATGCGCACATGCAACAATCAACAAGCATCAACCAATCAAACAAGAGTATATACTTCAATGTTAGAAAGCTACCATGCTATGCTATGTCATGCCATGATATGAGATGGAACTCACTCACGCACCTTATCCCGAGTCTTCCCCGACTCACACAACACAATGCCAAAGCCAACGTGTATGAACCCGTCTATTGACGGAGAAACCCTCCCAATGATCGTTTGAGATAAAAATTATGTCTTTATAAAAAAATCAAATCATTGTTAGAGGCTACCCATTGAATGGGTGTTTTTATACAACAAAATCTTGTGTCTTCCTGGGCAACGGATTTTGGAGTCGCACCACTGGCTCCGTGGGCCATGCCACTTTTCTGGAATTTCACCGCCGGTCAAATGACTGAACCAAGTGGTTCCGGGTTTCTCACCCGAGGGAGTGTCTAGCCCTACTTGCTTTACCCGACACAAATTTTCCTTATGCAATGCAACCGTGCAACTCAGTCGGATCTTTGATCCTGACTTTCCCGAGTTCACATACCAACCACCAAGATTTGGTGTTTGATCCACAACACATGCACACACCCACATTCATACCTATGACCCATGAATGCGATGTCAACTCACCCACACACATTCATGTCTTATAACCATGAATGTGATGTACCCATGAGAATGCAATGTACTGTACCCTTGCATCTTCTCCACATGTTCAATATGTATGAATGCCATATGAACAACTCAACAATAAATCCACATATCCATGGTACTTCATATCATAAGCATATGAATACCATAATTTAACACATTGTCAATATATAGCAAGCATGCATATATCAACATTTCATCCAATAACCATTTTCAAACATGTTATCACATAAGCATGCAATTAACATAGCAAACTCATCAATACATCATTTTCACCAAGGCATTTAATCAACACCTTCGAACCACCCAAAGCATGTAATCATATAATATACTCAATTTCATCATCAACTCAAGAAATCATATCTAGTGATTTCTACACAATTATACCAAGATATAATTTATTCTATCCATTTCTTAATATCCACATATCATAATCTCCCAAGAGAATTATAAAGCAACCACCTCTAAATGCCAATTCCATTTAGAATTTCACTTTACCAATTTTCCCATATCCATTTTCTACACTTCAAGTTCCTTTATGAAATTTACCCAACAAGTAAATATATACACCCATTTCATACCAACCTTGCTTAGCACATTTGGTACCCATTTCCCACACATGAATTTCATTAGTGGTACATTAAACTAGAGAATGTGATTTAAATCATGCTACCCATTCTCAATACCCATTTCACCCAAATAACCACAATAGGCAAGTGATACATATATACATACACCTACCCATTCCATATAACCTTCCTAGGTTGGAAATAAACCTAAGTAGGAAGAAAACCCTACCTCTTGTAGCGTGTAGAATCGCCGTGGGAAGCTCCTAGAACTCAAAGCAAGCTTGAATCCTTCACTTCCAAATTTTCGGCCCTCCAACGTTCGGTGAAAACCGTCGTTTTTGGTACCCACGCGTAGCCCTCGACGCGTAGAGCAACTCTTGTTCTTGGCCCGAATCGATTTGAGCGCTAGAACGGAGTAGATCGTAGAGAGAAGGTGGAGTTTTCTCTCATTTTCCCTCTCTTCTTTTCTCTCGGCTGAAACCGGGTGAATGGTGAAGGAGAAGTCTGATTTTTCAGACTTTAGGCCCCTATTTATATTTTTAGGATACTTGGCCCACAATTGGCCACATGTCCTATTTAATTTCGAATCCGTTTTAATCCCGAAACGACTAAATTTCGCTCCGGTTCAAGTTCGAATTATTTTTATTTCAACTTGCCTCTAATATTTCCCCAAACTTTAAAATTTTATAAAAATTTCGTGCACGGGGTCACCCGAGGCCCGTTCGTCTTGTAAAACGCGAAAAATCCGACTATCTCGGAATTCAACGAAATTTGACGTGGTAACTAGATTTCGCGAGACGAATCCAACGGTAGAATCCGTTTCGTCATCCGAGATTTAGAAAAATTCAGTTTTTCAACTAGTACCGAAGTGGCAATTCACTTATTGCCCTTGTTCGTCAAAGTTTAAATTTTCCGGGGTTTCACATTCTTCCCCCCTTAAAAGAATTTCGTCCCCGAAATTCACACTCTCATGCACATTCGACTATATGCATAAGTTACAACAATACTATCTAAATTGTCCCACATGTATCCGTCTCACTCCCGGACTAGGTTCTAGACGCAACCAAGTCCGTCCGTAAAGGCACCACATATCCTGTGCATACAACCTGCAGAATTCCTCCTGTGTGAGGGTCATCCGCACTGTCAAAAGGCGTGCCGACTTAGTAAGCCGGTCCACTCTCACTCACACCGCATCATGTCCCCGCGATGTCCGTGGCAAGTGGGTCACAAAACCCATTGTGACATGCTCCCACTTTCACTCAGCCACCTCCAAGGGCTAGAGCAGCTCTGTTAGTCTCTAGTGCCCAGCCTTCACCTGTCGACATGTGAGACATCTACTGACAAGGTTTTCAACGTGTCTCTTTATTCTACTCCAGTAACACTGGTGATGAAGATTATGGTACATCTTCGTGCCACCTAGACGTACTCAGTCCTTGATAGATAACAAATCTGGGTCCTGTTCGTGGGAATCGATCACTCTGCTCAATAGGGAAGGCATAGTCACCAAGCTCCCTAAAATACCCTGAGTCTGACCCCGATAGTACAGCCCGTACTGTCCCACACTCTCAAGCATCCGCCACTCTCGGTGAGCCACACTAGCCACAAGTTCCTCTAACTTCCAGCTAAGTGCATTAGTTACCATATTTGTCTTACCAGGATGATAATGCAAAGTGAAGTCGTAACCCTCCAAATATTTCATCCACCTGCGTTGCCTCATGTTGAGGTCCCGTTGTGTAAAGATATATCTCAGACTTTTGTGGTCTGATAATGCCTCAAACTTCTCACCATATACGTAGTGGCGCCAAGCTTTCAAGGCAAGATAATGGCCGCCAACTCCATGTCACGAATAAGATAATTTTGCTTGTGGTTCTTTAGTTGTCCAGAACTATAAGCCACCGTTCTCGCGGACTACATTAATACCCATCCATGTCCGTCCTTAGAAGTATCACAGTTCACTGTGTACTTCTGTCCCCTCTTCGGAACTACTAGAATAAGAGGTGAAGTAAGCTTCCTCCATAATTTTGGTCATTAGTACCAAAGCGCCCCAAGGTGAAGTATTTGGTCTAACGAAGTTCTTGTTCAACAATTCTTGTATTCGGACCTAGAGTTTTCACAAATCTACTGGTTCCATTCTATGCAGAGTCATAGAAATGGGCGATGTACCGGGATGCAACTCAATGGTCAATTCTACATTCCTATGTGTAGGTAATCCCGGTAGTTCATCCGAAAAATATCCCCATACTCACAGACAACCCGAGGTAGACCCAACTCTTGTCTCACCTCGTCCTCCAAGATAAGGCTCGCAAGCCAACCCATCTACCATTCGTGCCAACAGAAACCATACACGATTTGGGATAAAGAGTCGTGCTTTTCCCCCTGGAATTTGAAACAAACATCATTCGGTGTGTAAGCAGTGATCCTCTTACGATCACAATCAACGACGACGCGGTGTGCCGTCAATCAACCCATTCTCAGGATGACATCAAACCCGACATGTCCACGACCCTAAGGTCCATAGTGAGTAGAGTCCCCAAGATCTCTAACTCACAACCGTCATATCTGATCAATGCAGGCCCTAGTCCCTAAGGTGGAATTCACCCCTGAGGACTCTTCTAGGGTTATAATATTTAAAACTGTACCATGCACAAAACATGAAAAATAACGGTATTTGACACGCTCAAGTCAAATAACACGTGTACCCATAAATAAGGAATAAGTGATGTACCGTGGGTCGCTGCCTGATCCCCCGACTCACTCTATGGTGCAACGTCAAAGACCGTCTCCTGGGTCTCCCATGTTGTCGCTTCAGAGTCTTGTTCCTGGCCTTGGCCCATACCTTGGCTCATCCGGTCTGATTGCGGAGTCTCCGCACGCGGCGTACTAGGGACTTGTACAACGCCCTGTAGTTGGGACTGATTTCTCTGGTCCTTAGTGGAATAGGGAAGAACAACACGTGCCTGTGTGAGTCCCACCGACGATTGGGATTGAGAAGTCTCGGAACTCTGTGAGGTTTGCCTCAGGGGGCAATCCTTCCTCCTATGGCCCGGTTGTCGACAATAGAAACATGTCTTCTGGCCTCCTTGAAACGTTCCCTTGAATTTCTTCCCTCCTTGGGACAAAAGATTTTGGGCTTGAACCCCCTCCTGTGATCCCTGCCTCTGAGGACAATCCCTCCTCTTATGCCCCACTTGGCGACAATGATAACATGGCCCCTGCCCCGCTTGGCTGGGAACCCTGAAGTGCCCACTACTTTGGGAGGTTTGCCCTTGGCCTTGGCCTTGATAGCCGCGGCCCTGCCCCGATGATTCTTGTGGGCTCGATGTCTTTTGCTTTTTCCATGGCCGTTGATGGCCCATGGAACTTAAACTCCTTTGGATGGCTTGAGCCCCTTGGCTCAAATTGGCGCTTGCCTGTGCTAGGTTAGCAGCCATCGTACTCATAGCCTCCATATAGGCTTGTTGGTCCAAAGCCGGTAGTGGTTGGTTGTTCCGTCCACCGCCTAGACGTCCCCTTCCTCTATATGACATCTACACACAGGTCAAATAGCAATGGTACAACGGCTTAGTATCCCTAGATAGGGACCAAAGTTAAAACGTTCAAATCTTTCTCACTGTCTCACTAGTAGGGCGTATGCCTCCAATAGTGGACCCTTACTGTGAGACCCAAATCATGCATTGCATTCATATGAATATAATTATGTGGGCTAAATTGCAATTACATGAAATTAATAAAGGATTAATTTAAAATAAATCTTTCATAGCCATGATGTGTGTGAGCATACATTGGGTATGTGGACCCATTAATGATGTATTAGTGAGACCCATTTATAGAAATTTTATGTGTGAAAATATTAGTGGGTCGATTTTGAAATCATTTAAAAATTTGGGGGGACGCAAGTGAAATTAACACATTAAAAATGTGACACCTTTACAGGTGTTAGTCTAACAAAATTAGAAAGAAAAAGATTGTCTGCCGTGTGTGTGTGCATGCAAGCCATGTGTGTATGTGTGTGTGTGTGTATAGATTAGGTGTGTATTAGTTTACGAAAAACAGTGGGTGTATTCTGGTTTCTGGACTGAAGTCGTGAGAGAGTTAAGAGAGTAAAAGAGAAAGGAAGGGAAAAGAGGGAGTAACCTGAGGAAAGAAGACCGGGAATTAGGAAAAGAAGAAGAAGATAATCGTAAATAGAGTTGGCCGTTGCACAAGTTTACTGTAAGTTATTTTCAATGCTTAATTTTATTTTATGATATCAGAATTTTATGATACTAGAATTTTATGTATGAAGGTTTAGGGTGTGTAGATTTTATTAAAGAAGTGCATTTAAATTACACTGAACAAATAAACTGAAGTGTGGTTACATTCAGATGCTTGGGCGGTAATCACTTTAGAATGCATTTGAGGGAATTTTGGTGAAGTTTTTAGAAGAATAGGAAGGTTAGAGGTTATGCTCGTCTTTAAAGGCAGACTGCATACCTTGTAGTGAAATAGCAATAACTTTCTCTAGGAAACTCGAAACGATGCACCGTTTGTTAGGTTGGAAACTAGAAACATAGATCTTTCCATTGGTATAAAGTAGAGCACCTGGTTATCTCCCAGAAAATACTTGTGTTAATTTAAAGTTAAGTGAAAGTAAATGAATTATTGTAACGTTTCGAATTCGATGTTTTATTAAAAATAATTGGAATGGGTGATTTAAGGGTTTAATTAAGGGGCTTCTTTGCATGATTAGATGTGTGTGTGAGTTAAGTGTGACGGTTTTAAATAAAAAGTGTGATAGAAGTGAGGAAAGGGTGTCGGTAACGCCGAAACCCAAATTTCTGAATATTCTTATCACATGTGTAAATTTTAATCCAAATGCCTTGAAATTTTGCATGCAGCATTTTTAAATGATGTTTGATGTGATAATATGACTTTCGAATGCAAATGACTATGATATCCGGTGCGAAATGTACGAAATGCCGAAAGTGCGATTTTTAGGATTCGGGGTCGAAATGTGTGAAAATGGACCCCCGGTCAATGTGTTTGACCTACTTAATCCTAATTGTGATTAATATGATTGATTTTGGAAATTTGGGGAGAAAATGTGATCCCTAGAATAAAAGTGCTAATGTGTAAGTGGATAGTGCGGTAACCGGAGTTACCGGGGCACTTTAGGGTGCATCATTTTGCATGCATTAGTGCATGATTGACTATTAAATGTGATAAACATATTGATATTGGAATTACAAATGTGTTAGGTGGAACAGGTGTGACTGTCGGTGTTGGAACAAATACGGTAACACCGGAAGGATCTACCGATAGGACCGAAGGGTCATAGATCTATATATTTGAGGTGGGTGTATATCTGTATATGTTTTAGAAATGCTATTATAAGATGATAGTAAATGATAGAATTTAATAGTATTTCTCCAGAATTATGTGCTATGTGCTTATGTGATTGAATGATGTTTTGTACTGTGTATTGTGTATTGTGGAATGTGGCGCACTGTTTGAGACAGGGGCGTCGATGCCTGATCACTGGGCGTGCAGTGGTGTGCTAGCACTGTGGTGTTTCCGGGAGGTTCGGAAGACACGGATCCATGTGGGATCGATTACCCGATGAGGGGTAGTGTGAATGTGATGTGGCTTGTGAATTCTTTGGAATTGGAATGATGCTGTTGTTTGATACGTGTATCTACGTAGTATCTACCTACTTCAGTGTATTACTATCATTTCCATTGCATATGCAGCATGTATACTCACTGAGCGCGTGGTTTAGCTCACACCCCTATAGTTTCTCATTTTTCAGGTACTGTAGAGGGAATTTCAGATCTGTCCACTGTCCAGTTGGTTGAATTATGTCTCGTGGTTTGAGTTCAGTCTAGAGTGGTTTAACGAAGTTCATGTGATATTACTTAGGTTATTGTGGATTTATTTTGCTGAGTTGTAAAGTTTATTTATGAGAGATTATTATGGCAGGTTAATGGTATATATTTTTATATAGACTCAACAAGCATACTTGGTGATGTATGCTATGTGGGTGTGGGATTTTTGTATATGTCTATAACCTGGAAAACAAACAATTGGTACAGGTGTTTTTATATATGGTACAGGTTATGAGACAAGTTTACCATCATGCTTGTTGACTAAGCGGATGGGTGGTGTTGTTGCACCTGTGGGATTATTTTATGTTTTATTAATCCTGATTATATATGTAAACAGGTGTATCAAAAACCTAGTCGCGTCTCATCCTTGGGAGACCGGGATGGGGCGTGACAATTATTTTGGTATCAGAGCTAAAGTTTATAGTTTTGTAGTCGAGTTGAGTCTAGTGTGACAGTGGACTTAGGAATTGGTCTGTTTAGGTGGGGTGTTAGAGGTCCGTGTGAATGTGTGGAATATATACTGCATGCTATCATGACCTATATGCGATATTCACATTTATTACAGTGATACATGGAGGGAGAAGGGTCATCTGCTAGGGCAGGAGATAGGGGAAAACGACCTCAGGTGAAGGAGGAACCGGGTGATAAGGAGGCTAGACAATTGTGGGAGGCAGCAGCTAAGTACTTTGAGCAACAAACAACGCGAGTGGAAACAATAAAGCCCAGGGGTACATTGTATGAACAGTTTAAAAAGCTTGATCCACCAATATTTACGGGAACTGCAGGTCCATTAGAAGCAGAGAATTGGTTACGACGCATCGAAAAGATATTCAGAGTAATGGGAGTCGGTGAGGAGGATAAATTATTGTTGGCCACTTTTATGTTAGCGGAGGAGGCCCAGTATTGGTGGGAGGCTATGGAGAGAGCATTGCTGCCAATATGCACTGAAGGGGAGGCCAGTATAGTTCCTAGAGTTCCCACGTGGCGGAAGTTTACAGATGCCTTTGACAAGAAGTATTTTCCCTCGAGTTATCGATATCAGAAGCAGAATGAATTTTTACATCTGCAGCAGGGGAATCAGACAGTGTTGGAATATGAGGGTAAATTTAGTACTTTATCTAGATTTATGCCTTCTATTGTCGCAGATGAGGGGGAAAGATGTAGAAGATTCCAGATGGGGCTAAATTATAATATTAGATCCCGTGTGTCAATGCTGGAATTAACCACATTTTCAGACTTATACAACAAAGCCCTGATTGTGGAAGCTGATTTGAAGGAGATAGAAAGTGCAAGTGAGCAGGCAAAGAGGGGAAGATATGAGCCAAGTGGACAGAGTTCCAAGGGAGGTTTCTTTAGCAAAGCTTGGAGAGGAATGTTTCTGAAGGGTGCAAGTAAACAGAAATCAGGAGTTCCATTCCAGAGTCCAGGACAGGGAGTGAGTGGATCATTTTCATTTGCACCGGGTCGAGTGATGGGACAGTCTCGGGGGAGTACAGTTACTTGTTATCGATGCGGACAGATTGGGCACATTGTACGGAACTGTCCTATGGGAGGACCAGGACCTGTTATGTCACGCCGTTGCTTTTTATGTGGTCAGGAGGGACATATGCAAAGAGATTGTCCGCAGTACTCTACCCAGAGTTCATCGATGGGCAGTGCATCTTCGGTGTTCCGAGGAGCAGCGAGTGGCAGAGGTCGAGGATGAGGAGGCAGTACTGGAGGTGGCACTAGAGGTAGCGGTGCTGGTGGTAGTGGACCTAGTGGACCTGAGGTTGGAGGTCGTGTCTTTGTACTTACCCAGCGGGATGCTCAGGCGACCCCAGAGGTGGTCACATGTATGATATCTATTTTTGGTCAACAGGCACGAGTACTCATAGATTCGGGTGCCACACTATCATTTATATCACTGCCATTCTCCATGCATGTTAATAGACCACCTACTCCGTTAGACTGTGGATTGACTATAGCTACTCCCACGGGTGAATGTGTGACGACCAGGGTAGTATATAGGGAGTGCTTAGTACAGATTGGTAATAGAGAATTGCCTGCAGATCTGTTACCTTTGGACTTTCAGGATTTTGATTTGATTTTAGGAATGGATTGGTTGTCTGCTTATCATGCTACTATTGACTGTTTTCGTAAGGAAGTGGTATTTAGAATTCCACATGTTCCTTTGTTTCGATTTTTTGGAGAACAACGCCCTGAGCCAAGGAATTTGATATCAACAATTAAAGCCAGGAAATTACTCAGGAAAGGATGTTATGGGTATTTGGCTTACGTGAAAGATACTCAGAGAGATACTCCTGAATTGAAGAATATTTTTGTGGTTAACGAATTTGCTGATGTGTTTCCTGAGGAGTTACCAGGGTTACCAGTGGATCGGGAGGTGGAATTTGTTATTGAGCTTGTGCCAGGAACTGGTCCCATATCCATGACTCCATACAGGATGGCTCCGGCTGAATTAAAGGAACTCAAAGTGCAATTGAAGGATTTGTTAGAACGAGGATTTATACGGCCTAGTGTATCTCCTTGGGGTGCACCAGTGCTATTTGTCAAGAAGAAAGATGACACTATGAGATTATGCATCGATTACAGGCAGCTAAATAGGGTGACTATCCGAAACAAGTACCCATTGCCACGTATCGATGATTTGCTGGACCAGTTACAGGGTGCCCGAGTATTTTCAAAGATTGATCTTCGATCAGGGTATCATCAGTTGAAAGTCAGGGATAGTGATATTTCAAAGACTGCTTTTCGGACCAGGTATGGGCACTATGAGTTTCTGGTGATGCCATTTGGTGTGACTAATGCTCCTGCGGTATTTATGGATTTGATGAATCGTATATTCCAGCCATATCTTGATTCATTTGTTATAGTGTTCATCGATGATATATTAATATACTTCCGTAGTGTAGAGGAGCATATGCAACATTTGAGGGTGGTACTGCAAACATTGAGAGATCGGCAATTATTTGCAAAATTCAGTAAATGTGAATTTTGGTTGGACAGGGTGGTGTTTTTTGGGCATGTAGTTTCTGGTGATGGTGTATGTGTTGACCCAGCTAAGATTGATACAGTAGTTAACTGGGAGAGACCGAGGACAGTGACAGAAATTCGAAGTTTTCTAGGATTGGCAGGTTACTATCGGAGGTTTGTACAGAATTTCTCCATTATAGCTATGCCCTTGACCCGATTGACTCGGAAGGGAGTGAAGTTTGAGTGGTCTGATTGATGCGAGCAAAGCTTTCAGGAGCTAAAGACCAGATTGACGACTGCACCAGTATTGACTATTCCGGCAGGTAATGAAGGGTTCGTGGTTTATAGTGATGCCTCACATCAAGGATTGGGATGTGTGTTGATGCAACATGGTAGGGTGGTAGCTTATGCCTCCAGACAGCTAAAACCCCATGAGTGCAATTATCCTACCCACGATCTAGAGCTTGCAGCTATTGTGTTTGCACTAAGGTTATGGAGACATTTTCTATATGGGGTAACATGTGAGATTTATACTGATCATCAGAGTCTGAAATATTTGTTCACCCAGAAAGAGTTAAACCTCAGGCAGCGGCGTTGGATTGAGCTTATAAAGGATTATGACTGCACTATTCATTACCAGCCAGGGAAAGCAAATGTTGTGGCGGATGCGTTGAGTCGGAAATCATCACACAGATTGGCTAGTTTACGAGTGATTCAAAGAGGTTTATTTGTTGATTTGAAATCTTTGAGAGTGCAGTTGGGGATAGGAGAGACTACAGCTTTACTTGCTACACTGACTTTGAGACCAGTGTTGGTGGACAGGATCAAAGAGGCACAACCGTTTGATCGCCAGATTGAAAAATTGAAGAAAGAGGTGAAGACTGGGGTGAAGACTGATTTTATTGTTGATAGTGCTGATGTTTTATTATTTGGATCTCAATTGTGTGTACCTAACAATGCAGGGTTAAAAAGAGAGATTCTGGAGGAAGCCCATAGTTCAGCATATGCTATGCATCCAGGTAGTACAAAGTTGTATCGTGACCTGCGAGAACATTATTGGTGGTCTGGAATGAAACGAGAGATAGCTGAGTTTGTGGCTCGATGTTTGATTTGTCAGCAGGTGAAGGCTGAACATCAGAGACCAGCCGGGTTATTACAGCCTCTACCGATTCCAGAGTGGAAATGGGAGCATATCACTATGGATTTTGTGAGTAGTTTGCCCCGTACGCAGAAAGGACATGAAGCCATTTGGGTGATCGTTGATAGGTTGACAAAGTCTGCTCATTGTCTAGCTATTAAGATGTCCTATGCTCTTGACAGATTAGCTAGATTATATATTGATGAGATTGTGAGATTACATGGTGTGCCTGTATCTATTGTCTCTGACAGGGATTCACGTTTTACTTCAAGGTTTTGGCCTAGCTTACAGACTGCATTGGGCACTACTTTGAAGTTTAGTACAGTATTCCACCCACAAACAGATGGACAGACGGAGCGTACTATTCAGACATTGGAGGACATGTTGAGAGCTTGTGTTATGGACCTTAGAGGTAGCTGGGATGATTATTTGCCTTTGGTTGAATTTGTTTATAATAACAGTTACCAGAGTTCAATTGAGATGGCACCATATGACGCTTTGTATGGAAGGAAGTGTAGGACCCCAGTGTGCTGGAGTGAAGTGGGTGAGAGAAAATTATTGGGTCCGGAGATTGTGCAAATGACTACTGATCAGATTAAAGTCATCCAAGAAAGATTACGGAGTGCACAGAGCAGGCAGAAAAGTTATGCAGATAATCGCCGACGTGACTTAGAATTTGAAGTAGGTGATCGAGTATTTCTACGGGTATCACCTTGGAAAGGGGTTATTCGATTTGGTAGAAAAGGAAAATTGGCTCCCAGGTATATTGGCCCATATAGCATTGTAGAGAGGATTGGAGCTGTTGCATACCGGTTGAAGTTACCAGTGGAATTGTCCAAGTTGCATGATGTATTTCATGTGTCTATGCTACGGAAGTACTTGCCTGACCCATCACATGTGTTGACTCCAGAACCGATGGAATTAGCTGAGGATTTGACCTATGTGGAGCGGCCGGTTCAGATTTTGGGTAGAAAGGAGAAGGTATTACGCACGAAGACTATACCATTGGTGAAGGTGTTGTGGCGTAGTCACTCAGTAGAGGAAGCAACTTGGGAGACTGAATAGAGTATGCGGGCTCAATATCCTCATTTGTTTAGTCCAGGTAAGTAATTTCGAGGACGAAATTTTTATTAGTGGGGGAGAGTTGTGAGACCCAAATCATGCATTGCATTCATATGAATATAATTATGTGGGCTAAATTGCAATTACATGAAATTAATAAAGGATTAATTTAAAATAAATCTTTCATAGCCATGATGTGTGTGAGCATACATTGGGTATGTGGACCCATTAATGATGTATTAGTGAGACCCATTTATAGAAATTTTATGTGTGAAAATATTAGTGGGTCGATTTCGAAATCATTTAAAAATTTGGGGGGACGCAAGTGAAATTAACACATTAAAAATGTGACACCTTTACAGGTGTTAGTCTAACAAAATTAGAAAGAAAAAGATTGTCTGCCGTGTGTGTGTGCATGCAAGCCATGTGTGTATGTGTGTGTGTGTGTGTATAGATTAGGTGTGTGTTAGTTTACGAAAAACAGTGGGTGTATTCTGGTTTCTGGACTGAAGCCGTGAGAGAGTTAAGAGAGTAAAAGAGAAAGGAAGGGAAAAGAGGGAGTAACCTGAGGAAAGAAGACCGGGAATTAGGAAAAGAAGAAGAAGATAATCGTAAATAGAGTTGGCCGTTGCACAAGTTTACTGTAAGTTATTTTCAATGCTTAATTTTATTTTATGATACCAGAATTTTATGATACTAGAATTTTATGTATGAAGGTTTAGGGTGTGTAGATTTTATTAAAGAAGTGCATTTAAATTACACTGAACAAATAAACTGAAGTGTGGTTACATTCAGATGCTTGGGCGGTAATCACTTTAGAATGCATTTGAGGGAATTTTGGTGAAGTTTTTAGAAGAATAGGAAGGTTAGAGGTTATGTTCGTCTTTAAAGGCAGACTGCATACCTTGTAGTGAAATAGCAATAACTTTCTCTAGGAAACTCGAAACGATGCACCGTTTGTTAGGTTGGAAACTAGAAACATAGATCTTTCCATTGGTATAAAGTAGAGCACCTGGTTATCTCCCAGAAAATACTTGTGTTAATTTAAAGTTAAGTGAAAGTAAATGAATTATTGTAACGTTTCGAATTCGATGTTTTATTAAAAATAATTGGAATGGGTGATTTAAGGGTTTAATTAAGGGGCTTCTTTGCATGATTAGATGTGTGTGTGAGTTAAGTGTGACGGTTTTAAATAAAAAGTGTGATAGAAGTGAGGAAAGGGTGTCGGTAACGCCGAAACCCAAATTTCTGAATATTCTTATCACATGTGTAAATTTTAATCCAAATGCCTTGAAATTTTGCATGCAGCATTTTTAAATGATGTTTGATGTGATAATATGACTTTCGAATGCAAATGACTATGATATCCGGTGCGAAATGTACGAAATGCCGAAAGTGCGATTTTTAGGATTCGGGGTCGAAATGTGTGAAAATGGACCCCCGGTCAATGTGTTTGACCTACTTAATCCTAATTGTGATTAATATGATTGATTTTGGAAATTTGGGGAGAAAATGTGATCCCTAGAATAAAAGTGCTAATGTGTAAGTGGATAGTGCGGTAACCGGAGTTACCGGGGCACTTTAGGGTGCATCATTTTGCATGCATTAGTGCATGATTGACTATTAAATGTGATAAACATATTGATATTGGAATTACAAATGTGTTAGGTGGAACAGGTGTGACTGTCGGTGTTGGAACAAATACGGTAACACCGGAAGGATCTACCGATAGGACCGAAGGGTCGTAGATCTATATATTTGATGTGGGTGTATATCTGTATATGTTTTAGAAATGCTATTATAAGATGATAGTAAATGATATAATTTAATAGTATTTCTCCAGGATTATGTGCTATGTGCTTATGTGATTGAATGATGTTTTGTACTGTGTATTGTGTATTGTGGAATGTGGCGCACTGTTTGAGACAGGGGCGTCGATGCCTGATCACTGGGCGTGCAGTGGTGTGCTAGCACTGTGGTGTTTCCGGGAGGTTCGGAAGACACGGATCCATGTGGGATCGATTACCCGATGAGGGGTAGTGTGAATGTGATGTGGCTTGTGAATTCTTTGGAATTGGAATGATGCTGTTGTTTGATACGTGTATCTACGTAGTATCTACCTACTTCAGTGTATTACTATCATTTCCATTGCATATGCAGCATGTATACTCACTGAGCGCGTGGTTTAGCTCACACCCCTATAGTTTCTCCTTTTTCAGGTACTGTAGAGGGAATTTCAGATCTGTCCACTGTCCAGTTGGTTGAATTATGTCTCGTGGTTTGAGTTCAGTCTAGAGTGGTTTAACGAAGTTCATGTGATATTACTTAGGTTATTGTGGATTTATTTTGCTGAGTTGTAAAGTTTATTTATGAGAGATTATTATGGCAGGTTAATGGTATATATTTTTATATAGACTCAACAAGCATACTTGGTGATGTATGCTATGTGGGTGTGGGATTTTTGTATATGTCTATAACCTGGAAAACAAACAATTGGTACAGGTGTTTTTATATATGGTACAGGTTATGAGACAAGTTTACCATCATGCTTGTTGACTAAGCGGATGGGTGGTGTTGTTGCACCTGTGGGATTATTTTATGTTTTATTAATCCTGATTATATATGTAAACAGGTGTATCAAAAACCTAGTCGCGTCTCATCCTTGGGAGACCGGGATGGGGCGTGACACTTACACTTTGAACTTTCCCATTCATTTGTTTTCCCACTCCCAAGGTTAAGTTCTCTAAACACTAGGGTTAGAATACTTTTCACTATGCACATTCATCATGCATACAAGTCACACAACAAGTAACACATAACATGTACCAAGTAGGGCACATAACATGTAGCAAATATAGCACATAACGTGAGATGCACATGGAATGAAATGGTCTAAAACCCATGCCCATCAAGCCTTAGGTGAATCGTAAACCTAAGCTCTAAACCTCTTTCATTCTTGCAATGGAAGATGATAGACTCATTTCTCACAAGACCACATAAGATCTATAACCTAAGCTCTGATACCAAGCTGTGACGCCCCAATTTCCGGGGGTCCTTTATTAACCGTTGACCATCCGTCAACCCGCGGAAATACTCGTGATAGTCGTATAACCCGACACCACGTCGTTTACATGCTTTTAACCGGATTTACCATCCACAAGGTCAATTATACCTCAATTTATGTCCATTTATGTCATAGGAACCAAAGAAAACCAAGCCCAAAAGCATGGCTAAGCATTTTGAAAATTTCAAATTTTTGGAAAACCTTCCTGAAGGTTTTGACTCAACCTTCCGGAAGGTTTGCTCACTGGAAAAGTTCTTCCGGAAGGTTTTTTCTTAACCTTCCGGAAGGTTTTGCCTTCTGGAAATAGATTGAAAAAATGAGACGTGTCGACCTTCCGAAAGGTGTACTCAAACCTTCCGGAAGGTTTTGCTCACTGGAAAGGTTCTTCCGGAAGGTTTTTCTTCACCTTCCGGAAGGTTTTGCCTTCTGGAAAATAGATTGAAAATGAGACGTGTCGACCTTCCGGAAGGTGTACTCCACCTTCCGGAAGGTTTTACCTTCTGGACCACAATTCTGCCTTAACCTTCCGGAAGGTGTTAGTGACCTTCCGAAAGGTTTTGCCCAGAATTTCTTCCTTCCTTAGTTTTTCAATTCGAATCCGTTTCAATTTGCTTCAAAATCATCCAAAACTTATACAATGAAGTTTCTAACATAAAACATTGTTTGTACAAGTTCTATTACAACACAATACATATATTTACATGTCAATATCAAATTTCCTTAAAATTTTTACAAACATTCAAAACAAAGCCACATCCGGCTTTCTTCGTCCTTGAAGCCCGTATGAGGGTCTTCCACCCATGCATATCCCACACCTGAAAATGTTGTCCCACGAAGGGTGAGCCACGCTCAATAGGATATCCTCCTACAAAGGCTACTCCCCAACCTAAGTGCATATGAAATGCGCACATACAACAATCAACAAGCATCAACCAATCCAACAAGAGTATATACTTCAATGTTAGAAAGCTACCATGCTATGCTATGTCATGCCATGATATGAGATGGAACTCACTCACGCACCTTATCCCGAGTCTTCCCCGACTCACACAACACAATGCCAAAGCCAACGTGTATGAACCCGTCTATTGACGGAGAAACCCTCCCAATGATCGTTTGAGATAAAAGTTATGTCTTTATAAAAAAATCAAATCATTGTTAGAGGCTACCCATTGAATGTGTGTTTTTATACAACAAAATCTTGTGTCTTCCTGGGCAACGGATTTTGGAGTCGCACCACTGGCTCCGTGGGCCATGCCACTTTTCTGGAATTTCACCGCCGGTCAAATGACTGAACCAAGTGGTTCCGGGTTTCTCACCCGAGGGAGTGTCTAGCCCTACTTGCTTTACCCGACACAAGTTTTCCTTATGCAATGCAACCGTGCAACTCAGTCGGATCTTCGATCCCGACTTTCCCGAGTTCACATACCAACCACCAAGATTTGGTGTTTGATCCACAACACATGCACACACCCACATTCATACCTATGACCCATGAATGCGATGTCAACTCACCCACACACATTCATGTCTTATAACCATGAATGTGATGTACCCATGAGAATGCAATGTATTGTACCCTTGCATCTTCTCCACATGTTCAATATGTATGAATGCCATATGAACAACTCAACAATAAATCCACATATCCATGGTACTTCATATCATAAGCATATGAATACCATAATTTAACACATTGTCAATATATAGCAAGCATGCATATATCAACATTTCATCCAATAACCATTTTCAAACATGTTATCACATAAGCATGCAATTAACATAGCAAACTCATCAATACATCATTTTCACCAAGGCATTTAATCAACACCTTCGAACCACCCAAAGCATGTAATCATATAATATACTCAATTTCATCATCAACTCAAGAAATCATATCCAGTGATTTCTACACAATTATACCAAGATATAATTTATTCTATCCATTTCTTAATATCCACATATCATAATCTCCCAAGAGAATTATAAAGCAACCACCTCTAAATGCCAATTCCATTTAGAATTTCACTTTACCAATTTTCCCATATCCATTTTCTACACTTCAAGTTCCTTTATGAAATTTACCCAACAAGTAAATATATACACCCATTTCATACCAACCTTGCTTAGCACATTTGGTACCCATTTCCCACACATGAATTTCATTAGTGGTACATTAAACTAGAGAATGTGATTTAAATCATGCTACCCATTCTCAATACCCATTTCACCCAAATAACCACAATAGGCAAGTGATACATATATACATACACCTACCCATTCCATATAACCTTCCTAGGTTGGAAATAAACCTAAGTAGGAAGAAAACCCTACCTCTTGTAGCGTGTAGAATCGCCGTGGGAAGCTCCTAGAACTCAAAGCAAGCTTGAATCCTTCACTTCCAAATTTTCGGCCCTCCAACGTTCGGTGAAAACCGTCGTTTTTGGTACCCACGCGTAGCCCTCGACGCGTAGAGCAACTCTTGTTCTTGGCCCGAATCGATTTGAGCGCTAGAACGGAGTAGATCGTAGAGAGAAGGTGGAGTTTTCTCTCATTTTCCCTCTCTTCTTTTCTCTCGGCTGAAACCGGGTGAATGGTGAAGGAGAAGTCTGATTTTTCAGACTTTAGGCCCCTATTTATATTTTTAGGATACTTGGCCCACAATTGGCCACACGTCCTATTTAATTTCGGGTCCGTTTTAATCCTGAAACGACTAAATTTCGCTCCGGTTCAAGTTCGAATTATTTTTATTTCAACTTGCCTCTAATATTTCCCCAAACTTTAAAATTTTATAAAAATTTCGTGCACGGGGTCACCCGAGGCCCGTTCGTCTCGTAAAACGTGAAAAATCCGACTATTTCGGAATTCAACGAAATTTGACGTGGTAACTAGATTTCGCGAGACGAATCCAACGGTGGAATCCGTTTCGTCATCCGAGATTTAGAAAAATTCAGTTTTTCAACTAGTACCGAAGTGGCAATTCACTTATTGCCCTTGTTCGTCGAAGTTTAAATTTTCCGGGGTTTCACAGGTATACCTCGCACCGCCTAGATTTTTAACTCAGGTGCCATACATTATATGACTAATGATTGTTTATTATTTGTGTCTATGCTTTCTCCCCCATCTATATCCATACTTGCAGCCAATGGCACTTAAATGTCCTTGGCTGATGTTGGGACATTTATTTCTTCTCATCTTAGACTTCTTGATGTCTATTACATTCCTCAGCTTATTTTGAATTTAATCTCAGTAAGTCAATTATTTGATTCAGGATTTTTGGTTCATTTTCCTCTTTTGGTTGTGTTGTGCAGGATCCATAGTCCAAGAAGTTGATTGGGACAGGCTATAGACAGGGATGACTGTATGTGTTGGAGGAGCTCCACGTTCTAGAAGTTGTTGCCTCTACTGTTGATTTATCTTCTTTTGGTATGAATTTGCAGTCTTCTAGTTTTTATTTGTCGCATTCTCATCTTGTTAATGTTTCTCATTATCGTTTAAAAATTTTAGCTTCTGTTGGTAGTTTAGGTAGTTTAGAAAGTCGTGACATTTCTGATTGTAATTGATGTAAGTTGGCTAAATTTAATGCATTACCTTTTAATAAAAGTGTTACTTGTTCTCTTACACCATTTGATATTATTCATTCTAATATATGGGGACCGGCTCCTGTTCCTACACAAGGGGGGTCCAAATACTATATTTTCTTTATTGATGCTTATACAAGTTACTGTTGGGTATACTTGATAAAATATCGGTCTGAATGGTATTTCCGAATGTAAACACTATCATATTCTAGAGATAGCACGTTTCCTTCTATTATCAACACATATTCTCAGCTCATTTTGGGAGGAAGCAGTTTTTACTGCAGTTCATTTGATTAGTTGCATTCCTATTACTCTCACCTTTGGAGTCTCTCCATTTGAAAAATTGTGTGGTAAGTCACCTAACTATTTTTCTTTACGTGTATTTGGTTGTACTTGCTTTGTTTTGCTCCCTAGTGTTCTTCGTACCAAATTTTCTACTCGCTCAACTTTATGTGTCTTTCTTGGTTATTGTGAGGGTCAAAAAGGGTATCGTTGCTATGATCCTATTACCCATATATTTTATGTCTCTCACCATGTTGTCTTTATGGAGCATACTCCCTTGTTTTCGATTCTATCTAGTTCTTCCCCATTGAATAAGTCCGACCTGTTATACATTGATCCCTTTCCTGCTGATGTTCCTCATGACACATATGTTGGTGATTTAATTGTGTTAGGGCATCTCCAACTCTTACTCAAATTTAGACTCAAATTTAAATTTGAGTAAAAAAATCTAAAAAACTTGCTCCAACCCTTGACTCAAACTTATATCAAATCAAGGGAAACTCATTTTTTTACTCAAATCAAGGGAGACTCAAATATTTACTCAAATCTTTAATGGTGAGATTTCACCATCTTTTAAAGATCCAATGGTTATCCTTACTCTCTTTTAAATTTGAGTTTGCCCTCATTTAAATTTGGGTCTCTCCTTCTTTAAATTTGAGTTTATCCATTGGAGTCCTTTATATCAAATCAAGCTTTTAACTCAAATGTTAATTTAAATTTGAGTAAAAATTTGAGTAATGGTTGGAGATGCTTTTAGATCCTTCCCCTTCTGAGTTGACTGTTCCTCGTCCCCCTATTGTGCATACATATGTTCGTAGGACTCCAGTTATATCCTTTGTGGATGTCGTGTCTCCCCTCTCTCCTCTTGCCACCCAATCAGGTTCAAACTCTATGGATCATACTCCACATTATCCTCAGCGCTCTCGCAAATGTCCAGACAGGTTTGGTTGGAATAATACTTGTTATTCTTCTGACTTTTGTTTTTTCCTTACTTCTATTCACTCTCTATCTAAACTCACCTCCTACAAGAAGGTTTTACTTGATCCCTTTGGAAACAAGTTATGGATGAGGAATTGTCTGCCTTACATACGGCAAAGCTTGAGAGCTAGTGCCTTTACCACCAGGTAAACACATCATTGGTTGTAGGTGGGTTTATAAGATAAAAATCTAGTCTTATGGTTATGTGGAACGATATAAAGCTCCATTAGTAGTCAAGGATTTTTCTTAGGAGTATGGTCTAGACTATGATGAGACTTTTGCCACCGTGATCATAGTTGCTACCATTCGTCAATAGAGTTTGTCTCAAGTGGATGTGAAAAATGTCTTTCTTCATGGAGATTTAAGTGAAGAGGTTTTTATGACTCTTCCTCTTGGAATGTCTCATAGTCTTGGTCAAATATGTCGACTTCACTGAATTTTTTATGGACTTAAACAGGTTCCCAAGGAATGGTTTGCAAATTTCTTCGATGTGTTGATGATATGATTATTACGGGTGATGACACTGCGGGTATATGCTTATTAAAAACTCAGTTATAGAGCCATTTTGAGATGAAGGACTTGGGGCAACTTAGGTATTTCTTGGGCATTGAGATTACTTCGTCTCGTAAAGGCTATCTTCTCTCTCAGTCCAAGTATGCATCGGATGTTATCCAACGAGCTCATTTATGAGATAATCAGACAGTTGAAACACCTTTAGAGCTCAATGTTCGTTACCTTTCTTCTGATGGTACTCCCTTGTCTGACTCTACACTTTATCGCTCTATTGTGAGAAGTTTAGTATATCTTACAGTCACTCATCCGAATATCTCCTATGTTGTTCATGTTGTTAGTCAATTTGTTGCCTCACCCACGATTGTTCATTGGGCTGTTGTTCTTCGTATTCTTCGATATTTTCAAGGTACTCTACATCAGAGTTTATTATTTTTCTCCTCATCCTCTATGGAACTCAAGGCTTATTTTGATGCTGACTGGGCTGGTGACTCTATGGACTGTAAGTCCACCATTGGCTTATGTCTTTTCCTCGGTGATTCTCTTATTTCTTGGGAAAAAAAAGAAGCAAACTGTTTCTTCTCGTTCATTTGCTGAAGCTGAATATCGTGCTATGATGTCTACTGCAGTTGAGATAGTTTGACTACAATGGCTTCTTGTTGATCTTGGCATCATGTCATCTACACCGACTCCTATGTATTATGACAATTCTAGTGCTATTCAAATTGTTCATAACTTAGTCTTTCATGAGCGCACAAAATATATTGAGATTGATTGTTATTTTGTGTGTCATCATCTTTAGGTGGGAACCATATCTCTTCCTTTTCTGTCTTCAACTCTACAGCTAGCGGATTTCTTTATGAAATCTTATACCATTGCATGTTTTCAATTTCTACTTCGCAAACTCTTGATATTCTCTACTGTCGCATTTTGAGTTTGAGGGATGATACTATCAAGTTTAACTTATTATTAGTTTTATTAGGGGTCATTTAGTCATTCTCTCTTTATTTTATGTTGTTCTACTATACAAAGGCTTCCATTGTGTATCCCATAATATGTTTTGACATATGTTTCATTCTTTTCTCTTTTTCTCTTACTTTGTTTTGATCAATATTATCAATGATTACGTATATAGTTTATCTTGTTTCCTTTTTGAGGATGGAATAATTTTATGAATATTTATTATTTAATTAGATGGTAGATCTTTGTTTTTGAATTGAGGTTTGGATATAAGCTTGAGTTATAAATTGTGGTCTTGGGTTTTATTTAGTGAGATGATGATGAATTTTGATTCTATTGAGTTAATGGATATTTGTGTTTGGAATGCTCTCATAGGTAGTGTTAAGTTAAATGATTGTTGTTTAAATCACACGATTTTGAGATTTGGGGCGTGACAAGTTTCTCATCCTTTCTAATCCAATCAATTCAATACAAATTGGCTTAGAAAAAGGGTGCATTACTAATCAATCCCGCGTTTGACAAATTCATTTAATTTATACGTGTCCTAGAAGATTCCTTAGACAGTCCACATTTTTTAAAAGAAAGGGGCACAATAGTCTTTCTAAAAGAAATTTTATTGGCCCCAAATTTGACCCACATTCTAGATAGGTTTAAGAAAACCCACCTACAAAAGATAAATGTCACTATTTAAATGGGGCCTTGGATAGGCCCAAATAACATATCTCAACATTTTTTTGTTTTCCAAAAATGGTTTAGCGGGACGCAGCTCAATTGTGTTCAATCCAACATGTTTTAATTCTCTTTATCCTACTAACCAAATACGCTCCAACAATCCTCGACCAACTACGGAAGGCAGTTGAGACCCCCAACTCTTAGGAAGTGTTGGCACAATGCAGATCTAGCCACAATGGTCTAAAATGATTTTCTAAAAAACCACCAAGCCATCTAAAACAATCAAAAATGTCCTCACATCGGTGGAGTAGTTGTGACCTATAACTGTCTCATTAGTTAGCTACGAGTTGCCCGTAATCACTTAAAAAGTCAACCGTTGTCATTCTTGTCCGCTAAAAGATG
Source organism: Ilex aquifolium (assembly GCA_951799425.1). Classification (NCBI taxonomy): domain Eukaryota; kingdom Viridiplantae; phylum Streptophyta; class Magnoliopsida; order Aquifoliales; family Aquifoliaceae; genus Ilex; species Ilex aquifolium. The sequence continues at coordinate 3,600,929 of OX637405.1, read as the reverse complement.
TTGCCATGCCTGTGCCAATATGCCAAGTCATGTCCACCCCATAGTTTAGTCTTCAAAGTATGCAAGACGCCCTGCTCAGCCCTCACGACCATGTTTTGTTTCGCCTAAATGTGTCTAATTGTGCTTACAATGTGCTGCTTTCTTTAGCCATACATGAGGATTCCACTATCGACGAGTCTCACTAATGTCTCGACCCCCACATTTTCTCTAGTCTCCTATTTGAGTGTCTTGCCTCACCCGTGACCGGGTTTCTCAGCCATTGTGATTTTTTTGGCATGCCAAGGCTAAGGACCATAAATGTTGTTAGCCAAGTGCCCCCAAAGAGCACCTTTGTATACATGCATGCTTTAGGAAGAAAAACTCAAGTGACAGCATTAGACATCAAGATACTGAGGATCGGAATTGTAATAACATTAATGAAACTATAGCCGCTATACATTCCTTAGCTTTTCAAATGGCACATCGGCTATGCAAACATGCATTATCCACAACCCAGCATTCTGACCATCGACCGGTGGACTAACATGCACTCAAGTCTTTTTAAGAGCTGTCTTCGCATGTTGTCCCCTTCTTTTTTTCTGTCTATGCAATTCTTTTTGACTTTTGTTTAAAGGGCATCGAAGTCATTTAAAACTTCTGCAAAGCTTCTCGTCAGGCGGCACACCAGAAGGAAAGCTGGTCTTACTCCACCACTAATATAAAATTCAATTATTTCGACGACTTTCATTAACCAAGACATAACCCTCTCTCCCTCTGATGAGTAATTATTCGATGCAACTCTGACATCATGTGGTTACTGTTATGAGGTGGTATAATTCAATTAAAAAATTATAAATAAATAAACTGAACATCACTATTTTCACAACTATCACATATGATTAGTTATTTGTAATTTTTAATTGGATGGTAACACCATGTAACGGTGATAGCGTAGTATCACTATTGCATTGAATATTTTTTTACTTTTGATATCATTACGAGCTGAGAATTCTACCGTATTGTGGAGGTATCGTGAAAAAAAAGGATCATAATTTAAATTTGAATAATTTCTAATTATTAATTAAAAAAAATTGCATATATAATATATTTTTATCGATTAAAATGTAAAAATACGTAATCAAAAAATACATTTGGGTATCGCAAACTCTGGTCTTAAACCACTTATTCTGTTGCTCATTGAGCAACGAAAATTTAGAGCCATTGTTGTAATGGGTGTTTTTGTCAGTGGCCCTCTTGCAATTGTTGCGGTAAACAGTTTTATTTTGGTGCATTGGCGACAGGTTGTTAGTCTTTGATAGTCACAAAGGGACCAAAAGGTTTCGAAAATGTTAGAAGCATTCCTCAATTTTCCTAATAAGTCAGGTTTTGAAAATGTTGGGAGTGAATGAACATTTTAGGGGTGATAATTGTCGAGTAGACGTATATTTGTTTCGTATTAGTTTGAGTGCATATCGAGCACTAACATCAGAAAACTATATGAATGTAAAAAAATTTATTTTTTATTTTAGTTTTTCACAATCTATGTCTATAAATATTTCAAAGAAAGATATACAATTCTTAATTTCGATGTGATAACAAATTTTGTATTAGAGGCACCGTAACGTTATCCATAGTCGAGGAGTTGTAATTTGTATAAGTAGAAACTTTGTGGGAGGAATCTCAAAATTCTGCTACCAAAGTGAGACCAAACTATGAAATGCGAGAAAATAAGGTAGAATATAAAAGTGGAGCGTTTGGAAAATGGAAAAGTCTCCGGAGGAAAATGACATAGGCACTAGCTTGGAAATTGGTCTTGGACTGATCTGGACCGTTACGTCTCTCTTGCTCTTTCCTTCCTTCTCTCCCTCTCTCTATCTCTTGCGTTTAAATAAAGAAAGAAAGAAAGCTCAAATTTTGATGTGGGTGTCTTACGTATTTTTTGTTTTTCTTGAGGGGCTGTTGAAGTTTTGTACAAAGGGAGAGTCTGGAGAGAGAAAATTGTATATTAAATTATTACGATGACCGAGCTACTTAACCACCCATAAGTCAAAAGTAGACTTCAATTTCGATATTCTAAAGCTTCAAATTCATGGTTTACTTGTCTTAGGTTGTTTGTAAGTTCGAGCTTCTGGGTATTGTTGATTGTTGCAAAGTTAGTATTTTCCAGAGTGATCCTGAGGAGATAGGGATTGTTTTGCTTCAAATTTAGGATTTTAATGGGTTTTTGAAGAAAATTCAATTGGTTCTGGTGGATTAAGTGCTTGGAGCACTCAAAGGGGTTATGGGGTTTTGTTGTAATTGTACGGACGGCTATGTTATTTTTGTGATTTAATTCATTTTTTTAAAGGGCTGCTTTGTTTGCTAGATTTATGTTGTAGTTGGGTTTGCAGTTTCTCTTTTCTCTCTTGCTCAAAGTTTTCATTTCTTAGATAAATTTTGTGGATTTGGTGGTCATGAAGTGAGGACAGTTTGGTTCTAAATCAGTTGGTGGTTGTGTTTGACATCTATCAAGTGTTTGTGTTATTGGTTTCGTTCAAGGGGTTTAAGATAAGGTGGTGATGTGATGATGGTGATTTATGGGTAGAGGAACAGTGAAGCTTGGTGCAGAAGATAATTTCAGTGTCACAGCGAGGATGCCGAGTTTTTCTTCTCAGTTACCCACTTCCAATTCCATGTAAAATTTCTATTTACCAAAAGTATCTGAACTCTGCCTCTGATATTTGCTTCTCTGTGAATTATAGTTGGTCACTCAGCGTTATTTTCTTTGGATTGCTCTGATATGAATTTTGCTTGAATAGCTATGACTTCAAGAATTTTTTAGTAAGTTTTACTTAAATATTTACCATGTGGTGGATGTATTGATGGGAAATAGCTTTCAGTTGAAATTTTAAGATTTATTAATTTGCTTTTCGAGATGGAATCTTAATATCTGTTTTATGGTTGGGCAGATTCCATTGTTGTGTATCTTTGTCTGGAATTAAAATCATATGAATAGTGTGAAGTTGGTGCAATAAAAAGTTTCTGTTTAAGTGTTGGTGATAAATGAGGTAAAAAGTATGTGCGCTGCTATTGATATTTGAGAAAAATCTGCGTCATTCTTGTGAAATCCTGCACGGGACAGTTGTCGTACCCTGTTTGTTGTGTTGATGCACACTTTAGGCATTGATCAAAACAATGGTTACAAAACATGACAGATATATGCCTTTTATAACCCTTGTTCATTCCATGAAATCCTTTATATGTTAGTTTAACGATTCTAGTCTGTTGTTGTGCACATTGAGCATTAACTGAATCATCTGTTACCCAATTAAAGTGGTTGTAATGCAAAACTGAAGTAATGATCCTATTTTTCTTTTGCTGTATCATTATTTTAATGTCTGTGCACACATGTTGACTGCAGGTTCTTATGCATGTGTGTGTGTTGCATGCATGGTGTCCTATTACTCTCTTCATTGCACATACTATTTGGAGAAAAATTATTTCTCTTATATATGTGTCTTATGGACAAATTTAATCAATGTTGAAATGTTGTTTCAGCATTGTTAAGTCCTGATTTATGTCAAAAGATTCAATGTATGATCATGAATTTTGGTACCAAGATCCCTTTGTATGTTGGAATTTTATTATGGGTTCTAGAAAGAAATGTTGTGTGTCGTAGAAATAAAAAATATAAACCACTGCTGGTTTAGATTTAGACCTAACTTTGGGGATGGGCACCACTGTACTCTGTGATTAGAGCATCTATGATAGCCAGGAGTTTTGTTAATGCACTCTCTTTTCTTTGTTAGGGAATATAAAGTAATAGAAGTTTGGCTTCCTGAGTTGTGTTTGTCTAATTATGTAACCTATTGTTTTTAATAAGTTGCGGGTTTCAGTGGCACAGAGGGGAATACTATGCATTCTTCTCGAGTTTTGGATTTTGTGGCACTTGAGCAATCTCTTGGATTTCGTGGAGGGAATGCTGCTAATGATTGCGGAAGTATGTATTAGTAATCTTAATTTTGTTCAAATGTAAACTTTAATGTTGGCCTTCATATTTGATGCTCCATCACCTCTGAGGTCTCTCAATTTGTGCCTGACTTTGATTTAAGTTTGTTGTTCTTTACTTAGGTTGCTTGCTGAATAATTTAAGTTTATTGTTCTTTACATTAGGTTGTTTTGAATTCATGCAGAGAATATATTATCCATATCGTGTATTTCATTAATTTAAAGCAAGAGCCTCAGTGCTCATGAGTTCTACTTATTGGAATCAAAGCTGTGGGTAATAGTCATATCGTTGTGTTTTTACATCACATAGGCAATGAATTTGTGTAAAGTGCATTAATATGGACTGACTATATCAGTGGTTGTTCAAAAGATTTCGACAATGACATCCAAGTTCACTGCAATACCCTTATATTTTAGAGTTTGAATTTCTGTAACTACTAAGTCCTTGTATCCCAAAGTACTTAATGGTTTTGCAGGATTATATCAGGAACCCTGGGCCTTAGGTCTTCAGAGTCTTCACACTTGACACTATTGATTCTTATTCAACTTGAAACCAAAGGTAGAGTAATTAGTGCTTTGGGGAGAAATTACACCCATCTCCTTATCCATGCCTTTAATCAAATGACGAAAGAAGAGGAAGGTTTTAGGGCTCTGATCCTGGTTCTTTGATACACCTTATACTCATAAACACTTCCTATCTCGCATAGATAATATTCTGTAAATGTTCAGCCTGCCATTGGGCTGAATCTTGGCTGGATATGAGCTAGGAAGAGAAACCTTAAATACTCTCTTTTGCAGGACTACAGCTTAGCTGTAAACATAAAACTTAGCATCTTGAATAATTTTTTATTCTGATGATATTAGCCAAATTTAATACCTGGTTTCCACCCTCATAGAAATATGACTTGCATAATGACCTCAAATACATGTTATCTGTCTACATAACTGGATTATTTGACTTTGTCTGAAATTACTGATGGTGTGTAACCCATTAAATGTACTTGCATGTGTGTTGTACGCCCATATTATCATCAAGTTGTTCGCCCTACTACTGTTTATATTTTATTGGTCCTTTTCCTTGGTTTTTTTATGGTGTTTCTATTTCTTATGACGTTTTTTTAATAAGAGAAAGAGAGAGGAGGAGAGTAATTTCTGTTGATCTCTCTCTCTCTCTCTCTCCCTCCCTCCCTCCCTCCCTTCCTTCTGGTTTATAGCCATATATGATTCGTATTTTTACATTTGGTTGATTATGTGTCTTAGACTCAGTATTCCATCAAACCAATTTAACCAGCCCAGCAGTCGGCCCTGATCTCCAATTTGGCTCATTTAATAAGGTGACTGTGATGTGTTTTTCTACGATTGTTGTCCGATATTTAATTTTTTAATTTTGGAGTTATCATCACTTTTTGACCGTTCTCTCTGTCCATTGGTTATTCAGTCTCTTGTGTCCTCCAATACAAATTTGTCTGCTGCTATGGGGGGTTCTCAGCTGTTACAGTTACAAAAGGGACCACAACCAAATCTGGCTTCTGTATCTGGTGGTTATCGTGAGAATTGGGGAGAATCCAACGTGACAGATGTCAGTCCACGGGTAGATACTTCAACAGATGTAGAGGCAGATGATAAAAATCAAAGGGTGATGTATCAGAAAATCTTGCAGCCTCTTAGTTTTTTTCAAAACATTATTATGATGATCTATGAATTTTCACGTTGCATCTCTGTTGCTTTAATACCAATCACATGTCATATAATTGTAACATTGAGCTCGAAAGAAATTCCACTTTATTGTTTAGCAGAATGGTTGCTGGTAATTTTTAGTTGCGAATTGAAGTTTCAACAATTCCATGTGCAGTTTGAAAGGGGACAATTAACTGCTATTACGGCCTCTGATTCTAGTGACAAATCAAAAGACAAATCCCTGGATCAGAAGGTTACAGTTCAGGCAAATTGCAATTTTTTGAGCAGCTGAGCTGGTCTAGTAATGTCTTGCTAATTTTTTTGGTTACTGGTGTATTTGTTTGTTAGACTTCCCGACGGCTTGCTCAAAATCGTGAAGCTGCCAGAAAAAGCCGATTGAGAAAAAAAGTAGGTCCTCTTATGTTCCATGATTAGTTTTTCCTACAAATATCATGCTTTTTCTGTCATATTGCACAAGATGTAATTTTATCTGACAGACAGACTATATATTCCTAAATATCTGCTTTTGTATGATAGAATAGTGTACGTGTAAACATTTAAGTCAATTCTTTTCTCTTCACTGTATAGGCCTATGTACAACAGTTGGAGAATAGTCGGCTTAAGCTAACGCAACTTGAGCAGGAGCTCCAGAGAGCACGCCAGCAGGTCTGATTCCTGCATACATGTGATGTACCAATATATATTTATCGATTACATGTTCTGAACTCCTTTGGTTTCTTCGTTATTTTGCTGTAGGGCATATTTATTTCAAGCTCAGATCAATCCCACACAACAAGTGGGAATGGTATGCATACTTCCTCATACAAGTTTGTCTTGGATATTTACTCTCAAAGTTGGTCGTTGGATTTGTAGTTCTAGAGTTTTCATAATTGTCCACTTCATTGTTTGAGATCTGATAAAGAAAGCTGCAGATCTACATCTGGGACATAAGCAGTATACTTACTAAAAATATTGCCCTAAGATATATGGATCGATTAGATGACATGAATAAATTTCAATGATAAAATTTGCGAGTAAAAGATGCTGTGAGTCTGTGGAAGCTTCGGGGTTTTTCTGTTGTTTAATTGTTGCATTGATATGCTGCAAGATCATTAAAGATGATGAACCATAGTGAGGCTGTTGTGGAATTATTAAATATTACTTCTTCATCAGACACAGAGAAGAAACAAATCATATAAGATGAAGAGGTTTGATCTGTTAATTTTCATACACAGACAACCTATCAATGAAACAAATCTAACACAAGATAAGCTTACCATCCCAAGGCTTTGTTCGGTAAAGCTGAGTAGAACATTCACAATTGTTTTGTATAATTACCCTTTTTTTTGAGTTGAACAAAGTCCAACTTATTTTTGTAAGGAAAAAGACATGTAAGTAAATAAATTGTGAACTTTACACGTTTTCTTAGTAGGAATATTTTAACAAAACAAAAAAAAAAGAATTTGAAATCTTTCATCACTTCTCGTAGGCGCAAGTAATCATTCATGCTTTTATTTTATTAACCGGCTTTCCTTCATAATAATTACCTAATGAAGGCTGCCAGACTTTCTAAACCATTACTTTGTATCGCTTCTGTAGCAGTTTGTTCTATTGTAAAACCTAGTGTTGGTAGTTAGGTGGGGATCAGGTTTGAGCACATAGTTGAACCTTAGTTGTCTGGTTTATTCGGTGGGGGTTTCTGTTTGTTAAACGTTACTGTCAATCTTTCATCGTTCACTTTACTGTGCATCTTGTCACTAGCATGGTGGATAGCATATGTTTGTCTTACTTCATGTTTTTGATTCTCTTGATGTCTTGGAAATATTGACCACATGAAAACATTTTCTCTAGTGTGGTGTTCTATTGGGAAAGATGATCTTGTTGACTGCGCAAATCTGTAGGGGCTTTGGCATTTGACGTTGAATATGCTCGGTGGTGGGAAGAGCACAACAAGCATATAAATGAGTTGAGGGCGGCGGTCAATGCCCACGCTAGTGACACTGAACTTCGCACTGTTGTGGACAATGTGACAGCACATTTTGATAACGTTTTCAGGCTGAAAGGAACTGCTGCCAAGGCCGATGTCTTCCACATCTTGTCAGGAATGTGGAAAACACCTGCAGAGCGGTGCTTTATGTGGATTGGAGGCTTCCGCTCTTCTGAACTTCTCAAGGTGAGAGTCATGTTTTAATGATTCTCTATTTTCGTGTACTAAGTTTCATCCATTCAGTGATGCAGATGCCATGAAATTAGTTGTAGCATATCCTATTTGAGTTTGTCCTTTGTCGCCCATACATCTATATAATAGTACCTTCCAAACTCGTACATAAATCTTGTGGGCCTCTCCACTCATTGCCAATTTGTTTTGAGTTAGATTAGAGCTATTTCTTAAGCATGTAGTGTTAGGATGTTTGGCATTATTTGTGCCTTCTTTTCATTAATTTTTATAGGCTCATATTGTATTTTGAAGTTACTATATAATATGAATGCCAACATTGTGTTGTTAACTGATGCCTCCGATATTTTCCGTATGTGTTGACATGGATTAAATGCCCAAAATAGCTGTCGTAGTATTGCTGACGCAGAAAACTACTTATTCTGATGACTTTCAAACCATTCACTTGTATATCCCGCGGTTTTTTCTTCACAATGCATCTTGGCCACGACACGGTTACTACCGATACGATGCTGATACACGACATGGATAAACTTGAGTTCTCTTCAAATCGGTCCTGAATCGGTGCAACTTGGTATCGACTTGAACGAGTCGGTTTTTTATCCTTTTTTATTTCCCAGTCCCACTGGTTATTATGGCCAGAACAAATAAAAAAATACCACTGGTCTGATCAGTTTTTCTTTTTATTCTAATTTATATTTTTTTCTGTTAAGTTTTTTGTAGTAGTATATAATGGATTTTAAATAATTACACATAAATACTGAATATAGCATAGATGATGATAAATATTTTTAGCAGCGCCCTTATAAATTTTTTTTACTATATTTAATTTGTTAAATAATGCATTTTAAGGATATGATGCTTACATTTTTTAGAATTTTTCATGATCTTTTAAAATTCTTTTGGGCCCTCTATCTAGCATTTTAAGCGTATCGGCCGAACCGCGACCAATGTGTCTTATTGTCCTCTGATTCATTGACCGATACCATGACTTTGAACCATGATCTTGACAGAGTACACGTTGAATTAATTTGTGACAACGCCACATTTGATATGATTTATGGGTGCATAACTTGTGATGTCAAATGTTCACATGTTTCAAACATTGCAGTAGCTTTTATACTTTTGTTTTATCGTCAAACTTGTTCTGTTATCTGGAATTGAATTGCCATCATTGCAGCTTCTGGTGAATCAGCTGGAGCCTTTAACTGAGCAACAATTGTCAGGCATCTACAACCTGCAGCAATCATCACAACAGGCAGAAGATGCACTCTCTCAGGGGATGGACGCATTGCAACAATCCTTGGCTGAGACGTTAGCCAATGGCTCTCTTGGTCCGTCTCAGTCTTCTGGAAATGTGGCAAATTACATGGGTCAGATGGCCATGGCCATGGGAAAGTTGGGTACTCTTGAAGGTTTTCTCCACCAGGTATTTCTTTCGATTGACTTGTTGTACCCTTTTTTTTACCCTTATATGATTCCCCCGTTGAATGCAGGAATACGAATACCACATTCCTGTAGTCCACTCACTTGATTCCATTGAAATTAATAATGTGCCACTGCATCCCCATGTGCCTTTATATTGCTCAAAAGCATTTGCTCTTGAATATCTCCTTTCTAAGGTTATAGCTTGAAAAGCATTGATCCGAGTTTGTTTGCTTTAATGCCGTCCACTTAATGAAACAGTATAATAATTTTATTTTCTTATTGAGCGTCTAATCATGTCACAATTTTGTCATGCTGGGGTAGCATACTTTCCTTTTCCTAGTGAAATGAAAAAAGCAAGATGTTTGAATGATTGGGTTTTGTCTCTGGTTTTTTGGCAATTTCCAGGCTGATAATTTGCGACAGCAGACTCTACAACAAATGCACCGTATATTGACGACCAGACAATCAGCCCGTGCCCTTCTTGCAATAAATGACTATTTCTCACGTCTTCGAGCCCTTAGTTCTCTTTGGCTTGCCAGGCCAAAGGAGCAATAGGGACTGAAATCTCTACTTTCACCATCATATTTAAGACTAGCGCTTAACGATAATCAAATGCAATTACAAGCGACAGGTCACTGCCAGAGCCCTGCATTTGCTGTATTTATAGTTTTCTACTGCAAATCTGCATGTATATTATGTTTGTTGAGTAGATGTTGTATGTCAAGTGTTTTGTTTAAACAGTAAGCTCCAATAATACGATTAATGTTGAATCGTTGATATATATATTTTGTAAAAGTAGATGGGAAAATCAAGTGATGCAGATTACCAAGGATGATTTAGCTGGAGACCTGTCTGTATCCAGGAAAAAGTTGATTCTAGTTGAAGGAAACGAATTAGGCTGATGACCTTTTTTCTTTGTTCAACTGGAAATGGTGTTTATGGAAGTCTCGACTTGCTGCAAGGTGCTACTGACATGTTACCCAATACTTTAGGAAGTGGGTCACATTTTATCTATTTTATTGTTTTTTTTTATTGGATGTATGGTTACACCAATGTTGACATGGTACTCAGGCATTCACCCTCTTTTCTCTCTCTCCATGCGATCAGTCTTCTACAGCAGCCCAGGTCTTCTATGTCTTCGTCTATCTCCAGTTGCACATGGAAACCAACCAAAAAAAAAAAAGAAACAGGACATGGATGAATCCATAGCTTTAACTAGATAGCAAAACACTACATACATGATAGACATTATTTCATAATAACAGCATCAATCGCCTCCCCACTCGTTTGTGGACTTGCACCGACACTTGGCGCTAGCAACACGACCCTTGGCAAGTCGAAGGCGCAAAGACGGAAGGAACGCAAGTACACCCAAGAGCGCACGACATGACACACAGAATATTGTTGGAATTACTCCAATATTACTATAAGAAGGAAATCGCTTTGAAATCACTCTAATACCAATGTGTTGGAGTCAAGAGAACTAGAAATAAAATAAAAGGAAGTAGAGGAGGATAAGAACACTCAGAAAAAATAATTTTCATGCAAGTTAATTACAATCACATACTCAACTTTAACTCTTCAACTTTAACTCTTCAACTTTCACTCAACTCTATTTACCTGAAACTCTAGGTCATATACCCTATTTATATAGGTCATACATATATTTCATAATATTACATTAAGGTACCATTATACCCATTAACTCTAGTAACCTCTATAATATTAAGACACCGTTACTTGAGAATTAATACCCACTAATACTCTTGTCTTCCACTCCTTGCATATTCCTTGCCCACTAACACACACCAAATTAACACACCATAAAAATATAATAAAACTCTAAAATAAGTTTATTTCCCAACAAATGCAAGATTCCCCGGGACAGCGAGCTCTCAGCATTATTTTTGAGAGAGGAGTCTTGTAGTTAACCCCATTAGTATCACAGGTGGCCACAAGAAGCATGGTCACCACCAGTACTACAAAAGTAACCCTGATCTTATTGTTCTCCATTATCATCTCCACCTAACTATACGATCTGCTTGTTTACTCACTGAATGAATGGTGTACATATACCTCTCCTCAAATCCTATTTATAGCCATGAAGCATGAATGAATGAATGCACACTTATGTTTATCATCTTCATCTATATTTATCCAAATTGTCTTGACATTATAGATGAGTTAGTAATCTTATCATATCTCTCTAATAGTTGGATTTCTACTGACTCATGACTAGGGGCGGAGGGACAGCTGGGCCAAGGTGGGCAAGTGCCCCCCTCAAAAAAAAAAAAATTATTAGTTAGGTATATGTATTATATATTTATATAATATATTATGTGTGCCCCCCTCATTTATATTAGACCCACATTATTTACCCAAAGAATTAAAAAATTAAGCTCATTTAAAACAAAAAAATTTGAGCTCAATATTATCTACCCAAACTTATTAAAAAAATCAAATCTTTGACATATTACAATTCAACCAAACGTATTAAAAAAAATAAAACTTTTGGCCCAACATTAAAAACAAAACTTTTGGGCCACCATTAAAAAACAAAGTTTTTGGCCCCACATCAGTAACACCTATTAAAAACAATGTTTTTTTTTTCTTTCTCTATGTCTCACTCCCAGCTAAGTGAGTGATGTTGGGCCACCAATATTTTTTTTCTCTCATTCCCATCAGAGTTAAGAAACTATGAATGAAGGAAAACACTCTTCTATCAAACCATCTTTAAATTCAGCTGACCAATCTCACCTCTTTTAACTTAGCCATGGGCTTATAATGACTACAACTTGTTTGATTCTAATATCATGACATTGTATGTGGTTTAATATAGCTCACAAGCATGGGTGGAGCCACGTGGGGATCAGGGTGGGCAGTTGACTCCCCCCCCCCCCCCCCCCCTCCCCTCCAGTTTTAGACCACTTTAGATGAGAACCCATAAAATTATTTTATACATTATATTTGTCCTCCTAAATTTTTGAAAATTTCAATGGTTCTAGTCTTTTTTTTTTCTTCAATAAATTAGTAGACCACTAACCCTCTAAAATAAATATATTAGTTTTAGATTGAGTCAATGATCTATTCGTATATTGACTAATATACAATATTTCTATTTATCTAACACAATGTTCATTATTTTTTAAGAATAATTTTTAGTTCTCATTTACTATTTTTTAAGTAATAATAGTCTATAACCTAATAAAATATGATTGTATACAAAAGACAAAAGGTTGTAACCCAAAAATATTTTAAACTATTTCGAATAGAGAATTTCTCTATAAGATGATAATGATTTCAACCAAATTTTGTAACTAAATAAAGAATAATTTTACTATGGACTTGTGATTGTGCGCATTGATAGAAAATTAGTGAAAAATTAATTTACATTTTAATTCATATACAAAAATTTAGAGATTTTTAAAAATTTTATATTTTATTGAAATATATAATTAGATTAGAAATGTACTAAAAAAAAATTTTGTGTCTTTTTATTAGAATTTTGTTTCGGCTAAATAAAAATTAAATTTACTATTTCACAATAATTTTGTTTTGATTCTTACTTTTTTGTTATTCTTGAACTGCATTTTTTTGTATCAATTTCGGCTAAATATTTTTTTATATCAGTTATATTTTGTCCCCTCATAGACATTCATGACTTCGCCCCTGACAATATACATTTTTTTTTGGCATTTTTTATGTTAAATGAACTTCATGTATCAAATATATTATATAGTGTGATTGATTAGTAGGAAAAAAATTTGAGTGTGTAATTAAAGTGTCCACCCTGACCAAAATTCTTGGCTCCGCCCCTGCTCATGACCTTTATTTTATTAGTTTTTTAATCGTATTCTTGACGTGGTTGACTGGTTAATGGAGACCATTTGTTAATTTTATCATATATCTCTAAAGAAATAAAGCAAAGTCGGTTAATGGAGACTATTTGTTAATCTTATCATATCTCTCTAAAGTGTAGTTGGTTAAAAAATAAAGAAAGGCTGAAGAGTATTTTTGTGCCTATTGAGACACTGAAGCAGTTATTTTCACACTACCCACAAACAGGTATTGTTGCAACAAAACATAGAAACAGGACATGGATGTATCCATAGCTTTCACTAGATAGCAACACACCACATGCACGATCGATATTCTTTCATGTTAAAAGCATCAATCACCATTTGTCCGCAGCTCGTTAGTCGACTAGCACTAACACTTGGGGCAAGCAACACGACATAAGTGATATTGATACATGGAAAATACTATGTATCCCAAATTTACAACCCAAATTTGCATCCCAAATTAAGGGGGACCGTTAGATGAGTGGGTCTCATCAACTTTTCTAAATGGGATCTACTGATCCAATGATCTCTCTTTATTTGGGATACAAATTTGGGTTGTAAATTTGGGATGCATAACATTGCTCTTAATACATAAGATAAAATCAATATCGCTTTTGTTTGTCATCATTTATATTTATTCAAATAATCTTGACATTATAGATGAGTTAATTAATCTTAGGGTAAATTACACTTATACCCACTAAACTATCACCCTTTTTTACTTTGCCCTCTCAGCTACCAGATTTCTCACATTGCACCCTCAACTATATTATTAGTTTCACATTGCCCCAATTATAAATGTCTATTACATATTTAACAAAAAGTTATTTCATTTTGCCCCCTAAACTATGTAATTTTTTTCACTTTACCTCGACACGTCAGCGATTTTCGTCCAAAAAGATAACAGGCGTTTGTGATTGGAGCAATGTGAAACAAAAGTGTTAGTTGACAGTGCAATGTGAAAAATCTTATAGTTGAGGAAGTAAAGTGGAAAAAGGGTGATAGTTCAGGAGATATAACTATAATTTATCCTTAATCTTATCATGTCTCTCGAATAGTTGGATTCCTACTGGCTCATGACTTTATTTTATTAGTTTGTTAATCATATTCTTGTGGTGATTGGCTGGTTAACAGAGACTATAGTTTTACACTTAAGGAAATATTTGAAGGAAGATTTCGTGCTCTTATATGCAGCAAAATTTGCATGCTTGCTTGCCCAAAAAATTATAAAAACATCTACAATAATTATAATTGCCCATAATAGTAGTGTATATCGATGCAAATTTTAATAATACTATTATAGATTTCTTGTTCACAAATCTAAAATTTATGATGTGCATATTAATACTATTATAGAATCAAGGAATGCATTATTCTTTGAAAATAATTTTTCATTTAATATGTCACATGAATCAAATTCATTAAAGAGACCAATTGATGCTACGACTAGTAATGGTCAAAACGAGGAGTTCATTGAAGATGAATCTAGACGTAGCAAGAGAACAAAGACTTCGAAGTCATTTGGTCCTGATTTTCTAACTTATCTATTAGAAAATGATTTTCAAAGTTTCAAAGAAGTTATATCCTCCCCCGAAGCTCCTTATTGGAAGGAAGCTATCGATTCTGAAATTGAATCCATTATGAGGAACCATACATGGGAGTTAGTGGATCTTCTACCAGGTAACAAACATTTAGGCTGTAAATGGATCTTTAAAAAGAAGATGAAAGCTGATAGATCCATTGACAAATACAAAATTAGACTTGTAGTCAAATGATATAAATAGGTGTGTCCATGGGCCGGGCCGGGCTAGGCCCGTGAATTTTTTTTTCGGGCCAGGTCTGGGTAGTGTAGACTCAAGCCCTTACCCAAGTAAGTTACCAGATGGGCCGGGCCGGGCTTCGGATAAGGGTAGGCTACCCGCAGCCCAACCCGCGAGCCTATTGGGCAAGCTTGTTGGGCGGGTCTGCTCGTGGGCTTTTCTATATACAACTTCATTTAAAAATAATGAATATTTTTGTAACTTAATATTTGTGTAAATTATATTTTTGAATCAAAAGTAGAGTCAAAATGGATAAAAATAAAATAATGAATAATTTTATTTTTGATTAGGGGATGAACTACATCCAATAAAATGAATACATCCCAACTAGGTTGACACTTACTCACTTATCTATCATTTGCATTACTCTACCCTTTAAAACTTGTATATTTAATACATGAAAAAGAAAATAATACATTATTTATAGTATCTAAATTTTTAAAATTTCAAATTTCGACATTGAGAGACTTATTTCAAAGTTTCAAATTTAATGGTCTAAAAATATAACTTTTTTTCAAAGGATAGGTGGACTGGCTGTGTGGGCAGGCTTGACGGGCGGGCTCTTGGGCCGGGTTTCGGGCCAGGTAATGGGTTTGGGGGCAAACTCAAGCCCTCTTTTTAAAGATATTGGGCTCATACGGGCCTATCGGGTTTCGAGCCTATTTTTTCAGGCCGGGTAACAGGACCCGTGGGTAACCCGGCCCATGGACACCCCTAGATATAAATAAAGGGAATGATTGGATTATTTTGACACTTATTCACCAGTTACTAGAATTACTTTCATACGGATGTTAATTGTTGTAACTGCATTGAATGGTCTTAAAATGCATCAAATGGATGTAAAGACAGCATTCTTGAATGGTGAATTAGATGAAAAAATATGTATGGAACAACCTGAGGGGTTCATTGCTAATGGACAAGAAAATAAAGTATGCAAGCATGTTAAATTTATGTATGGTATAAAACAAGCACCAAAGCAGTGGCATGAAAAATTTGACAACGCAATGTTGTCAAATGGGTTCAAAATAAATGAGTGTGACAAATATGTATATGTCAAGAGCACTCATAGTTGATACGTTATTGTATATCTTTATGTTGACGACATGTTAATTATAGACAACAATAACGATGTCATTAAAGCTACCAAGCGGATGTTGACAAATAGGTTTGAAATGAAAGACCTAGGTGTTGCTGACATTATATTATGAATTAAAATTTCTAGAACGTCAGATGGACTCATGTTATCTCAATCTCATTATATTGAAAAAGTACGTGATAAATTCAAGAAGTATGAGATAAAATATATGAGAACACCTGCCGATGTTAATATTCATCTTTCTAAGAATAAGGGTAATAGCATATCATAGTTAGAATATGCACGTATAATTGGTAGTTTAATGTACATAATGAATTGTACCCGTCCGGATATAACATACTCAGTAAGTAAGCTAAGTCGATATACAAGTAATCCCGAAAAAGACTACTAGAAAGCAATTATTAGAATTTTGGGATATTTAAAACATACTCAAAACTATGGTTTGTACTACACGAAGTACCCAATAGTACTCGAGGGATATACCGATACTAATTGGATATCTGATACTAAAGATTCAAAATCTACGAGTGGATATGTCTTTACCTTAGGTAGTGTAGCTGTGTCTTGAAAATCCTCAAAGCAAACTTGTATTACTAGATCTACAATGGAATCTGAGTTCATTGTCTTAGATAAAGTTGGATAATAAACATAATAGCTTCGTAACTTCTTAGAGGATATTCCAAATTGGCCAAAGCTTGTGCCTGCAATATGCATTCTTCCAAATTGGCCAAAGCTTGCGCCTGCAATATGCATTCACTGTGATAGCCAATCTACGATTGGTAGGGCACAGAATTGTATGTATAATGAGAAGTCCAGACACATACGTCGTAGACACAATACCGTTAAACAGTTGCTCTCTAATAGTATTATATCCATTAACTATGTGAAGTCAAAGGATAATATAGTGGATCCACTTACAAAAGGTTTGACTAGAGAGCAAATGGAAAGTTCATCGAGGGGAATGGGCTTAAAGCCTATTACTTAACCAAAAGTCACCATAATGGCAACCCAACTTAGCTGACTGGAGATCCCAAGATCTAAGTTCAAAGGGATAACCGAATTATGTGTAACTTAGTAAGCACTAAGGAGATTTTCTAAACTCCTTCCCATTCCTATGATGAGATAGTATACATCTGCCGCGAGAACTAGGGTAAGTAATGCTTTTAATGATATTCTGTGAATTAAAAATGTTCAAGTGAGGGATAGCAAGATACTCTTAATCAGAAATTACCTATGTGGGTAAAGAAGGGGTCGTTTCTATGAGAATCATAGGCTGATTACTCTAAAATTACTCATGAAATCAAGTGGTGTTCAAAGTCAAAATGAACACAAACGTGAGAACCAACTGTGTCCGAAGGGATACTGTGTGAATTCTATTGTCTCGGTTTACAAAAACGGCTGAAATTTCAAATACATCATGTCCACTGGATAGTTAAATAAATCCGATAGTTTATCACTACGAAAAGTTCAAGGCCACTAACTACTTATCCAGATGCAGTAACCATTCACCTGTACTTGAACTAGTGTCTGCATTATCATACATCAAATTTTCATTCATGTGAGGGATTGTTAGATAAAATGGTTTTAAACAAATTTATTTGAGCAATTTGAGGCTTAAATAAAAGTAGAACCCACACCTCGTAATTAGTAGGACTAAGTTTAAACGCGTTATCCTCCGTGAGGAGATTAACGTGGTATATTTATGTGTCAAAAACTATTAAAATTTGAATGAAAAATTACGTCTCAAAGTGACCTATTTGAAGTGATAAAATAAACTAAGATTGATGTAGTAAAATAAGGCTTGTCCCACATTGGAAGAAAACCAACACTTTGGTGAGTTAATATATTCATAGTTGGCTTCTTGGGTTTGGGTCTCAAGGGGTACCACACTTTTGTGAGCGGAGCGAGCGCCTACACTACCTTGGTTATCACACGCGCGCGCGTGCGCCACCTGCCTCGACACAGCCCGACCCGACCAAGCTCGGGCTTGGGCCAAAAAACTATAATCTTTTTGGACAAAATTTATTTGGAGCAGTGCTGGTCATGGGTCAAACCAATCGGATCCAACTGTGGATCGGAATTTAAAACCCAACTGAAATTTAAAATCTAAACCAGATTTTAAAATTCCTTCCCGTTATTTTTTGAACTTGGCGCTAAAAGGGTCTGAATTCATTCCAGAGAGCCTGTTCATTCCAGGAGGTACCTCTTGCCTGTTCAGATTAAAGAGTATGTCTCTTCAATCTGAACAATGGCAACCTATGTCTTTTCAGACAATTTGAACAGCCACCAAGGGTCTATAAATAGACTGCCCCTTTGCCATTTCAAATCATCCCATTCTAGATTCCAATTTCAGAATTCTTCTCTCTCTCTCTCTGTGCATATTGTTGCATTCTTCTTTTGGTTAGGTTCAAGTATAAACACAAGTTGTGTTCGCTGGAATCTTGAAGATTGAAGTGTTGCTTCTTCAAGAAGAAAAATTCGTTCTATCTTGAGAGACAGTTGCTCATTCACCTTGAGCACCGAGAGGGAGCAAATCTGTCTTAAGGAGATTGTGTTTCACAAGACTCGGATTGAAGTTCTGATTTGTTCTTATTTATTGTTTTTACTGATCTGCGTCCCTATAAGTGCACTGTTTATTTACAGTTTGTCTAAATTAGTGCATGATTTAGGATTTAAATAGTTTAATCTAATTATATACACTTTTCAATAACACTATGAAGGTATTCGATTTTTGCAAATATCTCTATTTTGTCTTGTGCCACTTGCACGATATATGATTAACCATAAAGAATGTACTGTGATCCTTGCTTCTATCACCCAAGCGTGTGACGTGTGGAACCTTATGTGGATAATGGGGTCTTCTTTCTCTTCTTAATGTGTTAGACTCCTCTACCCATGTAAGAGAAACTCACATTCACTTCAAATGTCACCAGTGTATTTTACTCTTTTGTGGATCCAATCAAGCTTGAACTGGATATAGCAGGTCCTCAGGTCCTGCACCGTACATATTTGTCATGACACAAGAGACGAACTTACACACATGTTTATGATTAGATTTTAGGTAGCACATACCTATATGCTCATGTATGAACAATAATTTATACGTACGAGATCATTGGTTGGTGATGGTGTGTGTGTGTAAGGGGGGGGGGGTGGTTTAGAGGATGAGCATAAATCAGAGGGCCTCGCAATTGGTGGGATACACGCTTTGTCTGGCAAGACAGAGCATGTGCTCTCCTACAGTCCTACGCTTTCTTTCTTCCCCACCAGCATGTGCTCTTGTCTTTTTCTTTACTTTCCCTATCCGCATTTCTCATTCTTATTCTTCTGTCCCTCTCTTCTCCTCCTATTCCGCCACCATACGCTACTTATCTTGTTACCACAGCTCCATTACCCTTCATTGCTTGCCAACATCACTCATAAGAATAATCATTACCAATATTCTTTTTATTTCTTAGTCTTTGTGGCATCCTGTTTTAGGAATGAGATAAGTGAGTATCTAACTAACGTATAAAGTAAAAATGTATTTGGAGAAATCCAAATCCACCTGTTCCGGAAGGATCAACCACCAACTTCCTTATATAGAGAGCACGCTACTACATTAATACACAAACCAAATACTTGTAAATGCTACAAATATACACATGGACAATTTCACATACAAAGATACTTACCCAGATCCCGCAAAAGTTGTATCCATGCGGGCATGCCTCTTTCATTTTAGGTGAGCCTTTGATCAATGTACTCGGATCTTCTCTAGTAGTATTATTGGTTTATTTTAATTTCCATAATATCGTGATGTCAAGGAACCGATTTGAGTGTTATTAATCAACCCACACGAATATATGTATTATATCCTTTTGTTCATAGTAAATAATCTAGTATTGAGAAAAATTATGATAGATATGATTTTTATCTTAATTGAGTGGACCATCATTTGGATCTGACCAATACGGCACGATAATGAGCTAAATAAAAACAAACATTTAGAATTAAAAAGCTAAGTAAGGTGTTTTGATGTATAGCTATGAGTGTAGTCTATTACTTAAGAGAAGAAAAAGGAGAACTAAGATAGGGTGAGACTCGATCGCAGATCATTTACCAAAAATAGATAACTCTTTAATGACTTGCTTGAAATATCAAGATTGACAATGCATTCTCTAGATCTCTTTTGTAACCCGATTAGGAATAATTGCAGCACCCTTTGTAACGTGTGAATCATTGCACCAAGTAATTGCCTCTTTGGCAACATCGCAAGTTTACCATAAAACATGTTCATATTAAGAGTGTTGTATTTATCAAAATATACAAATGAATGTGAATTGTTTAATAGTCGGTCCTATTAAACTTTTGGGGCTGTTTGGTATGTGGGTTTGGGGGGGTTTTGGAACATGGGTTGGAAAATAAACTTTTTCAAACCCATGTTTGGCAAATCTAGCTCAGAGTTTGAAATCTAGCTCGGTCATGAAACCTAAGTTCATGGGTTTCATGAAACCCATGGAGGGATTGAGTTTCATATGTGGGTTAATGGGTTTAACATCCAAATGATATTTATACCCCCCATATATCCTATATACCCCATATTAAATTGGTTAAGGGATAAAATAGTCATTTAAATACAAATATATTATCATAATAGTCATATATCACTGCGCATACCAAACATGAGTATGAACAACATTAAATGTTGAATCTTATTTTTAAATCTCATTTTTGGGTTTGAAAGAATTTGAACAAGTCAATTCAAACCCCCTCCCAAAAAACATACCAAACAATCCCTTCTAGTGAGACTTACTATAATTTGGGAAAAGTTTTGGTATTTAGGGACTTTGACTTTAAATAGAGCATAATCAAAATTAGACGGCATTGATCTGTGCCTACCAAAAAAAAAAAAAGGGTCTTTTTCAGCTTCTGTTGAATTGCCTTTTGGCTATAACGGTAAATTCAAGCAACTTTTCCGTATTAGGACCACATTACTTGTGACCGTTGGGATTAATATCAATTGTAGCCGTTAGGTATTTCTCTGTCTCTTTAAGATTAATGCAATTGCTAATCTTAGCATAATTTTCAGAAAAAAAAAATTCACATAATCCTTTACTTAAATTTTGAAGAAATAAAACGTAAAGAAGATAGTTTTAACAAGAAACTTGGGCATCAATTGCTTATGCTTTTTAATTTTTTTTTTCGTATAAAAAATTTTAAGTAGCGATTGTATCCTAATTTTTTAACTTTTGTTTACCAAAAATTATTCTATTTCGCAAACCTTAATAATAATAATAATAATATATAATAAAATAACATGCCTATACAGGTAGATATATAAGTTTATCACTGTATAATTATATAATTTTTAATTAAAAATATAAATTTTATCAATAAGATAGTAATATATATCTAATTATTATTTTACAAAAATAATTTAAATATATCATTGGATAATGTTTTTTAAGTCCTTATTTTAAATAATAAAAGTAATTTCGTGTAAATTGGTTAATTTATTAATACAGTATTGGAGAGATCTCTCTCATTTAAACCCCGCCTAAACCCCTACTTTATCTAACAAACCCCTTCCTCTTCCCGGTCCCCCCGCCGCCCCCCCCCCCCCCCCCCGCCCCTCTCTTTCTCTCCGTTATCATTTTATAAACGCATACAAAACTTCCTCTCTTTCTGTCTTCAGTCTCTACAATACACAACAGACAAACCTTCCCCCTCTCTCTTTCTCTCTCTAGAAGTACAGAAACAGAAACACACTGACCAGCTCTCTTACACAAAGCTACCCTCTCTATTTCTCCCTCCAGGGATACAGAAGTCACAGACCTTCTCTCTCTCTCTCTCATATATGTACAATTGCACACATACACAATCAATAAATATATATTATGTATATATAATCTCGAGGATATTGGGAGTTGGAATTTTGTATCAGTTTGCATAGTACTGAATTAGATCTTTAATGGCGAGTATTTACGTCAGCAACGGCGAAGCGAGCTCGGAGTCGCTGAATTTGACAACTTCGGCTTCGTTCAGGGGTCGGAAGAAGCCGGCAAACATTTCAAGAGCTGGTTCAGAAGTCGATGACATCATCCACCTCTTGCACGGCTCCGATCCAGTTAAGGTCGAGCTCAATCGTCTTGAAAACGAAGTCCGTGGTAAGCATTCCCTCTGATACTTTGCTTAAATACATTTTCCGGAAGAAGAATTTTGTTTATAGCACAAGTATACTGTATGGAAACAAAATTTTCGATACCATGTTAAAAACTATAATTTTTAAGGGTTAAATTACATATTTTCGTGGATAACGGTAGTTTGAACTTCAAAAAACTACAAGTTCAATTTAAAAATTTTATTTTTTGTGATTTATCTCGAGTGATTCTCCAAAAATTTTCGATATGATATCTCATTTTTGGCCTCGCTTTGGGGTGTTTATAGAAGTTTAGGGCCTTTTGTTTATAGTTCTGTTTTCAATTTTTTTCGTTTTTTGCTTTTCCGTTTTCTGTGAAAACCAAACACAAGGACCATTTGATAACTGTTCCGGTTGTTTGTGAAATTGTTTTGAAAACTGATTGTGCGTTTGGAAATCAAAAAAAAAGTGGATTTTAAAAATCAACTAAAATGATATTTGCAAAACACAACATCGCCCAAATCATCACCATAACCCTGCAACCATCGTCTCTGTAACCACCCCCCCCCCCCCCCCCCCCCCCCCCCCCTTAACTGGGCCGGCACAACCACAATCATCTGATCACCACAGACCACGCCAATGGCCTATAATCATAAAACTGGTTTGGTCCCATTAGGGTGAAAACCAAACCAGAGAACAATAAGAGAAAAAGAGTGAGAATAAACCTAAAGTTTTGGACTGGCTGGGCACATAGGGGGTGACTGCAGATTCAAAGCTCTAACCTCACAGTCATTTGTTCGAGACTTTTATCACTAGACCAAGCAATGGCTTTTGTTCTCGGGTCTTGAACTGAAATTAATTGCAATGGTTATGTGCATTACGTCATGTTGCAATATTCTTTTGGTTTCCTATTAATAACGATGATGACACTGAATCTAACTTGATTTTTTTATTTGTGTACTTGTGCAGATAAGGATAGGGAATTGGGAGATGCACATGCTGAAATCAAGTCATTGAAGTACTCTGAACGCCTGAAGGAGAAGGCGGTTGAAGAGGTATTGTACTTGGACAGCAACGCCTTTATTTTGCTCTGTTAAGTTTGCATATATTGCCAAGAGAGGAGTTACTTTATGTGGATGTGACCTTGTAGGCATGTCTTGCTCCATGTTGAGTACATTTTAAAGGAGTTCAATTGTGCGTTTTCATGATCTTTTTTCGACGATTGAAATATCATATTTTCTTGAGAATGGAAATACTTGGAATAGATGTGAGTAAAAAATGGATACAAACTAAGTGTAGAGTCCCCGTATATATAGTCAAGTAATAAAAGTACAATAAGGATAAATTAGGAAAAGGAAAACCCTAATAAACTAGGAAATATCTCCAACACTCCCCCTCAAGTTAGGCGCAAAAATATCAACTAAGCCAAGCTTGACAACTGAGTTCTAAAGAATGGATAGAGTGACAGGTTTTGTGAAAACATCCGCAACCTGATCACTGGTCCCCACAAACAATGGAGTGACAATACCACAGCTAACATTCTCCCGAAGAAAGTGAACATCGATCTCTATATGCTTCGTCCTCTCGTGTAGTACAGAGTCAGAAGCGAGCTGAATAGCAAATCGATTATCACAATATAATGTGGATGGAGAAGTCACTGGAAATCCCAACTCGCCAAGAATCGATCGTAACCAGATAATCTCACACGTGCCAAGTGCCAGTGCCCGATACTCTGCCTCTGCTAAAGAGCGGGAGACAACCGCCTGCTTCTTGCTCTTCCAAGAGATAAGATGAGTCTCTCGAAAAGCACAGAAGCCCGTAGTAGATCGACCGTCACACACTCCCCCATAATCTGAATCTGAACAACAGGCTAGAGAATCAGTCTGAGATCCTGATGCATAGAACAACCCAAGTCCAGGACAAGACTTGAGGTACCGAAGAATATGATAAACTGCATCAAGATGAGGCTGACACGGCTTGTGCATGAACTGACTAACTCAGCTGACAGCAAATGAAATGTCTGGCCTAGTGTTGGCTAGGTAGATAAGTCTACCTACCAACCTCTGATAAACAGTCGGATCTCTCAACTCCTCACCTTCAGCAGTAAGCTTCAGGTTTGGAATCATAGGTGATGATGCCGGTTTGCACCCCAGCATCCCAGTGTCTGAGAGAAGATCCAGGACATACTTTCTCTGAGAAAGAACAATACCCCTGCTACTACGGGCAACCTCAATCCCAAGAAAGTATCGCAGAAATCCAAGATCCTTCACATCGAAAGCCTTCCCAAGGTCTACCTTGACCTGCGCAGTCCCAGAAACATCATCTCCAGTAATAATAATATCATCAACATATACCAACAGGATGACACACTGTCCAGAAGTATTCTGTCGAATGAAGCAGGTATGATCAGAATGACATCTGGTGAACCCTAAACGTACAACTACACCACTAAAGCGAGAGAACCAGGCTCGTGGTGACTGTTTTAGTCCATAAAGAGACTTACGCAGTCGACATACCTTTCCAGCATACTCCCCCTCACCACGAAAGCCTGGTGGTGCATCCATATAAATAATCTCGTCCAGATCACCGTGAAGAAATGCATTCTTCACATCCAACTGATGAAGAGGCCAAGAGTACTCCGCAGCCAAAGAAATAATCAATCGAACAGTAGTCAATTTTGCCACGGGCACAAAGGTAGCACCAAAATCACGACCTGGTACCTGAGTAAAGCCCTTCGCCACAAGCCTAGCCTTGTGACGATCAATAGTACCATCAGCCAGTATATATAGTCAATAGTACGATCAAGCGGAAGCGTGGTGGGCCCATAACCCACAGGTCCCAGGATCGGAACCTGGCTCTGATACCAACTTGGAATAGATGTGAGTGAAAAAGGGATACAAACTAAGTGTAGAGCCCCCGTATATATAGTCAAGTAATAAAAGTACAATAAGGATAAATTAGGAAAAGGAAAACCCTAATAAATTAGGAAATATCTCCAACAGAAATAATTGATGTTAACTTGTACTTATATAGCTCTATGCATAAACAACTGATGAAGAATGATTAACATTACATTTCAGCCAATGAAGACATGAGAAACGGTATTAACTTGGCACATATCCAAGCAATTTACTTTTATTCCCCTGGGCTTTTGTTACACACCTTTATATAATCAACTAGGTGAAACATTTACTGGTGGCTGTTCCTAACTAATTGCTAATTTAAGCCCGTTTGCACACCATAGATCTCAACCATTTCAACTTGCAAATAAATCATGTGCCGTAACTCTACATTCATTTTGATTTTGCTTTTGCTTGTCAGCTGAAAATATATTGTTGAACAATTGTTGTCCATGCGAGCTGATCTGTACCAAAGACCTGTGTCAGCAATAGTTTTTCCCTTTTTCGTTCTTTTCATGATTTTTTTTCCTTTTTCGATGTTAACATATTAATAAAGGCATTTTGACTTTTGATATCCATTTCCATGCTAATGGAAGGAGTCAGAGCCACATTAGCCAACATGTGATGGATTGGCAGGTTTTGGTCCTTGTTGGGTGGGTATCTCATTGTTGGGCCTTCTCTCCATCGCTCTCTCTTTAGCTTTGTACATTTTCTGATTCATCCTCTGTTTTATTTTTTCCACTGATTATAAAATAATTGTTGTAACATTCCTACTCTGAAGGTCTTGTTCAGTGGATTTCACCAGTATTAATTTTCTTGTTAGTTGGAACTGTGCCTCACAGCAAATTGACAATATCCTTGGTTCATACATAAGGAGTGGTTACTTTCATGTTTGTATGTCTATACTAAAGAAGATGTTCACTTGAAATTTTTATTCTGAAAATGGTGTTTGTCTTTCAAGACCTGGTATCCATATCACCACACATAGTCAGGACAGTGTGATGTAACATATCTACAATCATGATTCATTTTTTCGAGTAAAATATACCTCCATGAGCTATTTCAGTGATAAACTTCTGCTAAGCAAACTCGTGACTGTTAACCATAGTTTGTAACAGCCAAACTACAGCTTGTTTAATATACAACAAGTTTCGTATTGGAGTTCACTTTTTTTGCCGCTCATTCCCCTGTATTTGTTCAAGTAAAATTATTTAACATTAGCCTTGTTGAAACTCTGCATGTGATCTTGATATGAGGATTGAGGCCAAGTACTCTAGATCTTACTAAGTTGATTATTTCTTGTTCCAAACTGCTCACGATTAGAACCAAGAAAGGTTTTTTTGAGATTGGGGGACTGGTCATCTCTATAAACTGGTTAGAACTCATCTTTTTCCTTCCCGTTTCTGTGTGACATGGTCATGGTGTTCCGTGTAGCAATATGTTTATTAATAAGTTGTTCTCAACTGAATAAAGTTGCTCACTATTCTTTTGGTTTATGCCATTTTAGCTAACTGATGAGCTAAAGAAAGTCGATGAAAAGCTAAAAGCCACTGAAGCCCTTCTGGAAGGCAAGGTACTCTGTCTAGTTATTCTTTATTCTTGTTGATAGGAATTTTTCAGTGCCTAATTTTGGAGGTTTTGCTTGGTGTGCACTGATGAGTTTATTGTTACTTTTTTAGAACCTAGAGCTTAAGAAGATAAATGAAGAGAGAAAAGCAGCTCTGGCGGCACAATTTGCTGCAGAAGCTACGCTTCGACGAGTCCATGCTGCCCAGAAAGATGATGAGATGCCTCCCATTGAGGCCATCATCACTCCACTGGAAGCAGAGCTAAAACTGGCTAGGTTGGAGGTAAACATCAACTTTACCACTTGTATTTTTTCAATTGCCTTTCCCATCGTGGACTCCTGAATTTGAAGTTTCAAGCCACTGTCTGGAAATTTAATTTAATGAACATTAAGAGCATAAGTTAACTGACAATGAATGAAATTTTGGCTTTGTTAGGTAGCAAAATTGCAGGATGACAATAGAGCACTGGATCGGCTTACTAGATCCAAAGAGGCTGCTCTACTTGAGGCTGAACGAACCATTCAAATGGCTTTATCAAAAGCAGCCTTGGTTGATGAGCTGCAAAATAGAAACCAAGATCTAATGAAACAGATTGAAATATGCCAGGTTTGATTCTTTGAAGTCCCTCCTTTTGTTGCAGCCTCTTAATGCAAATAAAAGGCACAAATTATGGCTATCAACTGATGCTGTACACAGTTTAATGTAACATACAATGCTCTTACTTCAGGAGGAGAACAAAATCTTGGACAAGATGCATCGGCAGAAGGTTGATGAGGTTGAAAAGCTAACCCAAACTGTTCGTGAGCTTGAGGAGGCTGTTTTGGCTGGTGGGGCTGCTGCAAATGCTGTGCGTGATTACCAGAGAAAATTGCAAGAAATGAATGTAACTAGCTAACATTTTTGGAAATTCCGTTTCTAATTACCCTATAGCTATCCGAATATTTCTGGAGCTGGTGCTAATTGCATAGCTTGTACAGGAGGAGAGAAGAATTCTAGACCGGGAACTAGCTCGTGCAAAGGTTTCGGCAAACCGGGTTGCTACTGTTGTTGCAAATGAGTGGAAAGATGGCAATGACAAAGTTATGCCTGTGAAGCAATGGCTTGAAGAAAGAAAATTTTTTCAGGCATGTTGTAATTTTACTACATCTTATTGTGTCTGTTGAAAATTCATTATTTTTTGACTAACCTAAAATTAGATTACTACCACAAACACTAGTCAAAATTTCTCAGTTTAGATATCTTAGAGCATCTCCAATAAGTTCTCTATTCCCATTCAATTCTCTATTTTAAAGAGTCAATCCTAAAAATTCATCTCCAATAGGCTCTCTATTTAGATTAGCTAGATTTTTTTTTTTTTTTTAAGACTAGCTAGAGAGTCTAATTTGACTCTTTACAATTGGAAAGTCAAGCTCAGTCTCTACTAAATGCTATTCACGATAAAGCATATTTCTACTAGAGTAGGGAGCTCCGTTGGAATTGTATTAAAAGTTTCACTCTCTATTTTAATATCAAAGAGGCTCTCTAAAATAGAGAGTATTATTGGAGACGCTCTTATAATGTTGCATCATGCTATTTGTCTATTTTTCTTGGCTCATAGTTGGGAGAAACAAGTACACAAATTAACATCATATTTGAATAGATTGTGATAGGATTAATGTCTATTTAGAAATGGGCAACCTATACAACATCACCTGGTTCTTTTTTGGAGTTGTCACATGGCAGAAGGACGTACAGATTGTTTTCTTCCGTAATTGTCATGTGTTATTTATGAACTATTGGAGTACAAAAATGGAAATTTCACCCATCGATTATTTTGGTCCTCTGGTGGGATTCTTTTTCTGAAATATCTAGTGTAGCAGGACAAGGAAATGCCTGGTTAGCACTGAATTTTTTTGTCTTCAGGCATGCTTATATATATGTTATAAACAGGATCTAACAAAAACCTTAATATTCCTGTAGGGGGAAATTCAACAGCTTAAAGATAAATTGGCAATAGCAGAGCGCACTGCAAAGGCAGATGCACAGTTAAAAGTGAGGTTTTCGAGTATCCAATGAAACTATGTGCTTTTGTGGTTTCTAGACTGTAACTTATCTTGATGGCTTTTTGATTGACCGGTTGTATAGGAAAAATACCAACTACGATTTAAAGTTTTGGAAGAAAGGCTTAAAACAGCTCCTAATGGTATTTCCTGCACCACCTCAGAAAGAAGTATAAGAAATGGGTCTTCACGACGAGAATCTCTTGGCGGGGCAGAAACTTTGTCCCGACCATCCTCAATAAGGAGAACGAATTCGCAATCTGGGTTACTTCGATCCAATAGTGTGAACGCATTAACAAAACATTCCGAAAACTCATCAAAATCATTCAACGGTGGTAGCAGATCACTGGATGAATCTAAGCTTAATTCAGATACAGCTGTGAAAGATAATGGACCCATGAATGCTGAGGAACAGATGCAAAGCAATGAAATGATCTCTATACATGCAAAAGGTGATAGGGGTGTCATTGCAAACACCAGAGTAGAACATCAAGATTATGTTTCTGGAATGTTGTACGATATGTTGCAGAAAGAGGTTATAGCTTTGCGGAAAGCTTGTCATGAGAAAGATCAGAGCCTCAAGGACAAGAATGATGCTATTGAGGTTGGACACTCTGTTCTCTGCCCAATGCTGTTCTCTCTCTCTCTCTCTCACACACACACTATTGTGTTGTTTTGTTGTGGATTTATCTAGATGTTAGCAAAAAAGGTTGACACGTTGAACAAAGCAATGGATGTTGAGGCCAAAAAAATGCGGAGAGAGGTAGCTGCCATGGAGAAGGAAGTTACTGCAATGCGTATTGGCAAAGAACAAGATCAAAGGGCACGTCGCATCAGTGCTCCCAGGGGAGCTGTAAATGGTTCTCAGTCACTTTCGTCAAGGTAATTTTTTTAGTCATGCATAAGTAGCTAGATATATGAAACTCATTATGGTGGCTTTCAAAATTTATGAATATTTTTCAATATCTCAAGCTGTT
Organism: Ilex aquifolium; assembly: GCA_951799425.1. Classification (NCBI taxonomy): domain Eukaryota; kingdom Viridiplantae; phylum Streptophyta; class Magnoliopsida; order Aquifoliales; family Aquifoliaceae; genus Ilex; species Ilex aquifolium. The sequence goes on along the minus strand of OX637405.1, from coordinate 3,571,319 downwards.
AATGGCTACAATTCGGTGAATGGCTCTCATTCACTTTCAGTGACGTAAAATTCTTTATGTTCTGTATGTTAGTCTTAGAGGCATAGATGGCACACTCTCATCATGGATTGCATTTTGAAATCTACAAAGTTTTGTTAACAAGCACACGTGCATGAGCATGTGCATGGTGTTGGAGATGAGAGGACTACTACATTTACAAAATATGATTGGAAAGAAAATAGAAAGGAGAAATCTATGACCGTTTTATTCACTTATACCAAATTGGCTCTATTACACAGGGTATATATAGGCTCCAAATGTAACTCATAACCTTGCAGTAATATTCCAAGTTCTCCACTCCACCTGTAGCCTCTTAAAATATTAAGAAATCACTCCACTAATTGGAGCATTAACAAACCACTAAAATGCATGGTCTTCTACTACATGCAAACTTTGAGTGTCTAAACCGTGTACGTAATCTTTTGGTGTGAGATACAAACTCACTTCACACCCTCCCTCACGTGTTACCTGGGCTATCACATAGACTAACAAAAAGAACTGAAATAGAAAGACAAACAAACTGGACTAAACTGGAACAGACAAATAAGGAGGTTGGGGAATTCAACTTGGTTAGAGATTTGGCCCGCCAACCATCAAAGGCCTAGCTCAGCTGCCATGTTAAAGTATCCAGCCCAAAACCAACCTTAGGTCTTCAAGCATATAAACCAACCTTGGGTCTAGTTAGTTAATCTTTCAATGTAGAATGCAAGTTATCTTCACACTACCCACTAAAAGAACATTACATGCATGAACTAAAATATGTTACTTTTCATAAAGAATCTCTAAAAGTGACTTTCCCATTGATTGATTCATCAAGCTCCACAAACATATTTTTGCTCCTACACATATAGTTGCTAGCACTGTCCAGGTTCACTGTCCTTTCTTCTTCTTTGTATGCCTAGAACAAAGTTTGCTCTACACTTCATCAAATTTGCCTTTGTTGGGACTTGGGAATACGTACAGCATCAAAGCACCACACACAGCACCAGGATTTACTTAGTTCAGAAAAAATCTTGCCAACATCCATGAGCCATGATCCAATCACCTTCTTTATTGTTGAGAAAAATTGAGTACATAATACAAGGCTCACCACTCAAGTTTAAAATTCAAACCCGAGCGCATAACCCCTTGTACACATCTCTCAATTTTACCCTCTCAAACTCCAGTAAAGGAACCCCTTTCTCACTCAAATTGAATACAAAATTTTCTGATTCAATTTTCGGATGCTCAAACTGAAGAATGCAATGCCTATTTATATGCATTAAGAGGTGGAAAATTCATGCATGGAGGTGGCTACGATTTTCCTAGAATAAAGAAACCGTCGCCGAAATTCAACGGAGCAAGCTTTTCACACCAAATCAGCAAACTTTATAAAATCTTGTTCTCTGTCTAGATTTTTCTCTTCTTTGACTATTTTGGCACCTGAGGTTGGTAGCTGTCAACTTTCTCCACTAAGCATGACTGCACGAGGCACAAAAAGTAAGTACATTTAAGTGCAAATCACTTTCTTATACATTTTCAGATGGATTCCAGTCAGTATATTTAAAGTGATAAGCAACCAGCATTAAGTGCTTCAAGACAAGGCTGCCTTTTTCTTTGAATTTGAGACATTGTTCCAATAGTCTTCAACAAAATTGGCTTTCTCTTCAATATTACTTCTGCACTTAGAAAGAAATAACCATGCCAGTTACAATTATAACTTCGAACATGAGATTTGTCCTACCTTCTTTCATTGAACCTTGAATTGTTTCCTCTTCCACGTCATCTTACAAAGTGTGAGTCTTAGCGTCTTTCTTCTTTATTGGACAAATTTTTGTCAGTGCTTTCTCTCCAATTGCTAGGTCATGTCCCTCTCTCACGTCAGCACTTTCAATCTCTTTGTATTCTCTATTGCTTCCCTTCTTTCTGTTTGAAAGAAATCTTTATTTATAACACTTGCTCCAACAACTTTTGCTTCTTGCTTAGCCGTTTCTTAAGGGGCTAATACATATTCCGTGAAATAATCTCAATTTGGATTCCTTTGTACGCAAAGTCTTGAATTCAACTCTTAAAGCTTGAAGACAAACTTTCTCCACTTTACCAACTTCCCATGAACGGTCTGAAAAGCCTCTCATGTTTACTTGGAAGTGGTTGCACTAGCAAACTTTCGTAACATGATTCGTACAAGCATTGCTGGATAAGTGAAAGGACCTTTTGATCCTTCTTCCATGTTTGTTTGGAAATGGCTCCACTAGCAACTTTTTGTAACATGACATAATCCAAGCATTGATGGATGAATGAAAGAGCCTTTTGGTCCTTCTTTCTCGTAGCTCTTTCTTTGCGGTTGAATCTAAGGAAGCTTCATCTTCTGGCTCCGCATAGCCCTTGTTTGCAAGTTGCTACCAATCCTGGATACTTGGAAAGCATTGATGGATGACTGAAAGAGTCTTTTGATCCTTCTTTTTTTGTAGCTTGCAAAGCTTCGTTTTCTGTTGAATCTATGGAAAATTCATCTTGTGGCTCCGCGTAGCCTTTGTTTACAAGTTGCCACAAATCCTGCAATCCAAGTATCGTGTTTATACAGTTCTCATAATTTTCTTTTGTGAACCAAGTTATTTCATATGGAAGCAAGCCTAACTTTGATATCACTTTGTTGGTAGCAATAGGATTCTTATATACACTCGAATACAATTGGAAGAGTATTAGATAGAAGAAATCTAGAACTTATTCATTCACTATATCAAATTGGTGTTTATATGGGCTCCATATTGGACTCATAATTTTCTTTTGTGAACCAAGGTATTTGATATGGACGCATTCTATTAACCATTTCTATCTCCTTGGCACTGCAAGCCTAACTCTGCTACCACCTTGTTGGTATAATGTGTGTGTGTTGGGATGTATTTAACTCTGCAGTTTTGCGTGACTTGTGTGATTTAAGTATAATGTGTAAAATGAAGATTGTCCATGGTAATAAAGTGCCTAGAGGTCCGCCTTCCTGGTGTATAAGCAGTATGGCAATCCACTGTAGTTACTGAGTTTTTTTGCCGTTAGAATATGGGTTTCTGGGGTTCTAATTTCATTTTGCCCTTGAACTTGTTTTTATGAAAGTCTATTATTTCATTTTCCATGCTATTATTTTCTTACCTTGGAAGAATTTGATGAAATCATCATGTGTTAAAAACCTGGACATGCTGAACTTTTCAGGAATATGCGGAACTTGTATGCATTAGAGCAATGACTACGGCACACTGACCAGGGAAGGGATCTTATGCTGTAGATAGGTTTGTACGAATTTTCAATGAATTATTTGCCCTTTTTTTCCCACTTTTTCATCTGTCAGCTATGTGGATCAATTACTCAGTTTGTGAAGAACCAACGTTAGGTGTTACTAAACACCATCCCCATCTTGTATATTTTGTATTTAGTTTATTACAAAGAAATTATACTCAAAAGTGTGCTTTAATTGGAATGAGAAGTTGGCCTTATAATTTTTTTTGGGAAGATGATAGAGAGCTCAGTTCAACTGAATTGCTGATGATATTGCATGGGTGATCAAGGAAAGAAGTTAGAAAAGTATCATATGTGTATTCGGTTTATCCCCTTTGATGCGTAAGTTAATCGATTTCGATGCTTAAATTAGTCGACACTTAAGATTGAGAGGATAAGTGTACTGTGCAAAGTTAGTTTAACGTGCATATATAATTAAATTCTATATCATTGGAATATTTATATCTTCAAAGATGATGACATGAAAATCACATGAGTGCACCAAATTTTGACCTTATAATCCACGTCCGAATTCCTTCTTAATGGCAATCACATCAACAAATTTTTTGTCATTGAGCTGCACATTTAATACACCCTGTTATGCCTCATCAATGCTTGGCAATGGGGTGTAATCATGACTTCAGTGTTTTGGAGGCCTTCCGAACATCGAGTGCTTCATGTTAGCCATTCACGATTTTATATAAAGTATTTATAACTTTATGTCGAACATTCAACTTGATGTTTAACATGAGTTGTCCACGTCAGTAAAATCATGTTTTCTTTTTTTTTTTTGCAAAGATTTGGTGTTAGACTGAAGTTAATATCAAATGATCATGATTGATCATCACATCAATACTTTATGCACGAGACGCTGGTCCCAAGAACAATAAATATTTGGGCTGACCTATGCTTATGTTTTTTCGGTCTTTTGAGTTCATTTACTCGATTTTGGAAGTGTGTGTTCATCGATCTCGGTATATGATAACTCAGAAGACATGCTTGTTAACAATTCTATGTCACGTGTGAACTCAACGCAAGTAGTTTTTTTTTTTTTGGTAAGACTTTTTAAAATGGAAAAAGGGGCACAAGTCCACCAAAGTGAAGTGAAGTGCTTCCCTTTATTAAGGGGTTGTTCAGTAATTGTGTAGGTTTTCATCAAAAAAAAAAGTGATGTTAGAAGGGGTCCAAAAGGACAACACTCATTTAAAAGACTGAATTACCCTTGTATACCAAAGGAACAATATTATTCATTTTTTTCTCCGGTGCAAATAAATGTAATGAACCCAAATGAAGAATCACACAGATAGGAATGACTTATTCACATGAGTAATGAATAGAATAGTTTAGTGTCAAACACAAAAACTGAATTTTGACACGAAAAATATATATTTAACCAGTGTTATTAAAACAGTTTTTCTTATATTTTTTTTTATTTTTTTTTATGGAATAAATACAAATTCACTTAAAAAAAATTGGTTGGTTTCATTAACTTGTATGAGACATGAATGGTGAGTTTAGTCAAACGAAAAAGACACTGTAATTTTAAATTTCTTCTTTATAAATTATGCCTATCAACAAGACTAATATATAAATTAGATTCATATAATTTTTTTGGTAAAATAAATTAATGCTAAATACAAAAAAAATGACACGAAAAAAATGTACCATAAAAATTAAATTTTTTGTACTGCAAACCCTAAAAGATTTTAAATTTTTTATTTTATACTTTCAAAAATTAAAACTGAAAGAAAAATTAACAGAATGACCACATTATAACATTTTTGATACATTAAGGATAAAATATAAAAAAATTTAATTTTTAAGAGTATAAAATAAAAAATTTAATATTTAAGAGTAGAAAATAAAAAATTTAAAATTTTTTAGGGTTTAAAGTATAATTCTCCCAAAAAAATTCTCAAAAAGCCAGCACATGCAATCAAGACAATGGAGTAAGCTCGCTGGTATTGTATTTGTAGGCGTCAGGACTCAGGAGAGAGAATAAGAATATCCATACCAAAATATCCGTATCATCATCGGTTGTTAAAAGTCCAACGTTAGAAATCTGGAAGAGCTGAAACCAAACAAACAACAAACTGACACCAAACCACTCAGAAAAATTGTACCCTCTCATAGCATCTTTCTTTTTATTTCAGATTAAAACTTCATAAGATCGATCTTGAATGCCTGAATCAATCCTACTTCATTCTCTGCATCATTCTTCTTTATCTCATTCTCATGCATATAATACTGTTCAATTCTTCATGAAGGTCAGTTCTCTGCTCTAAAATTCTCTGTTTTCCGATATTTTCAGCTCAATTTTACTCATTTAGCTCAACTGCCAGAAATTAAAGAAAAAAGAAGCCCATTTGTGCATTAATGTTGGATTAAGAGATAGTGATTGGATGACCCAATCAATCAATCCACTTTGTGTGTAGTGATTTGTTTTGTTAGCTGGCTTCATAAAGACTCATGCTTATGTTTGAGGCAGAACAAAAGTTATAATTTTGTATGCAGATTGTGTGATTTTCAATACAGTTTTCATCTGTGAGTTTTGAGTATGTATGTGTTTTCCACATTCAGAATTAGGATTGGAGGGAGATGACACTTAAGGAACTTGAATGATATGTATTTCGAGTGCGAGATTTGTGCTAGTATGTTAGGGGTGGAGGTTTTATTGCTGATCATTAGAAGCTATTTATTTGGGAGATGAAGCTCAGGAACAACAATGGAGAAAACATGAAGATAAAAATATGGCCTTCATTTGGAATGTGATAGTATAGTGATCTCAATGGTTTACCATAATCCTGGAGTTAATTGGTACATTGATTGCAAAATTAAGCATTTGATGTATGCAAGGAGGGCAATGTGATTTGTTTAGCACAATCGTCCTCAATCCAATTAAGAAGAGGTTTACTTAGTTATCTACCTCAGTGTTTAATAATTTGATCGTGATAACAAACTTGCTTTTGCTTAAAGCTCCTTTACTATCTTTTTCATGTTTGCTGGAATGTTAGTTGTGAAATCTAAAGAAGCAATTACAAAGTACCAGGGGTATAACCCAGGAAACTTGCAAACTCTATAGACCAGCTAGAGAGAGACAAACAAACCATTGAAAACTTCTTCTATTCTGTAAGGAATACATACTTTTCAGTTGTTTTTTTTTTTTGGAACAGCTACTTTTCAATTCATTTAAAGTTAATCAAGACTTCTGCTTCACATTGGGTATTCCATATCGTAATGTTCTTTTAATACGTAAGCATTCGAAATTGTGAGTAATCACGTCACAGAAACATACTTGTAGTACGGTATAGGATTCTATTGAAAAACTTGGCATTGTAACACCTTCAGTTTCAGTTACATTTACTTGTCAGTCAGGCTGTCCTCCTTGTCCTTTTCATTTTCCTTAAGTTCATTGTGGTTGCAAAAGTTTTCAATTGTTGGAAAAAGTGAGTTAAAAATACTTGTTTGCAAGGGCAACTAATATTTAGCCAACAAAATTGAAATGATTATATTGATTAGTTGAATGTACATATTGCTCATACCCAAAATAAAAAATGATTTCAGCTGGTCAACTATGAAAGAAGTTAGTAACTAAAACCTTTAACTGGTTGACAATGCAGAATCTATTTTACATTTTACAAAAGTCGCCCTACTACTTTACAGCAAATTGTATTCTCTCAGGTTTTTGAGAAAGGTCTCTCCGGTGACTGAGCCCTCCTTGACAAAAATGGCAGGATAGCCAATCGGAGCTTCTACCCAAACTTCAGAGCCTTTTGTTGTGTAAAGTTTTCTCGTCCAAATATGTTTCCACGCACAAGTTTCTCCCACTGGAAAATAGGCCTTTACATTCTTTTTGCCTTTGTCAAGAACAGGCACCACTAGAATCTCCGAACCAACCAGAAATTGCTCATAAGTCAAGCTATGCACATGTTCATCATCTGGGTAGTGGAGAAATAGATGGCGGCAAACAGGGAGACCTTTTTGAGAAGCTTCCTGTTTTGTAGATATGCAAGTGCACAACATATAGACAGTTTTAGATCCTTCAGTCAGGCTGCAATTCAAGTGTAAAATGAATTTCATTGAAGTTTTGACATCACCTTCACAAGTTGGATCCTGTAAAATTTCCAAGCTTTGTAAACTTTTGCGAAACGTGCAAAATGTGACAAGGTTTTGTGGTTCGAGTAGAACTGGCTGTTGCAAGATGGCTTGTTCCCCTAAATTGAAATGTCAAAAAAGAGCAGACTTTTTAACATCATTTAACCAAACAATAATGACAAAAGAAATTAAACTTAATTAGGAGTGTCTTATATAATGGAAATGTGTCAATTTGTATTATATATTACATCACAGGATAAATGTCCGTTTAGAAGTATTTTTGGCTGTGAACTTCATGGCATGTATCAGGGGAACATCAATGATACGCTATAAACTCTGGGATAATATCTGTTTTAGAAGTACCAACTTTTGATGTTAACTTCATGGCATATATCAGGGGAACCACAATGATATGCTAAAGAACTAATGTCCCGAAGGTGTTCTGCAGTTTGAGATGTCTCCGAAGGAAACATTATGTGTCTCCAAAAGAATATCATGTTACTTCGCATTTACATGTTTGAAGATACCATTCTTATTGTGCCCTTCCAGATAACATCTAAAGTACCAATGGGAAATTATTATGGTAATGCTAATCCTCCATGCAGCTAGTTTTTTTTTTTTTCTATACAATCTGAACTATTTTATCATAAGTGGTGATGTTGATGATAACCTGTGCATGTCATATGTTTCTATATTTCAGGTGGCAGCATTTTAACTTACTTCATGGGTCCGAAATATAGTGGTGAATGCATTTAGCTCCATCCATCTTAGTAGCAACTCTTCGGTTCTTAGATACTTGAAAAGGGGCAACTTTACTGCACAGTAGCCTCCAATGTCGCTGTGGTTTAAAGCATACCCAGACATTCCACCACTCAGCAAGCCAACTACAGCACTTTTAATTCCATCATTAGTTTGCCAACTAACCATTTGGTCCCCTTCCCAAAATAGCATTGCCCATTTGGGACTATCCCTGAATCCAGCCCTCATAAAGAAAACCAAAGCCTCTTCTGGGTCTTCCCTTTCCTTACCCATGTGAGTACTTCGCCATTCTTCCACAAACTCCCTGTTTATTCTAGCCCATAGCTCTGGGTATCTATTATGAGCAGAGACAGGATCTTCACCTGAGGAATAGTCTTTGTGATTAGCTTACTATATATGAAATAATCTGGAATATACATTGGCAAACAACAATAATCTGAACTGTTTAGCAAAAAAATAACAATAATCTGGACTATGTTTGCTTAAATTTTTTGTTGTGATATCTGCTGGTAGAGAAGAATGCTCTATATCCTCTCAACAACTTAAATGGATGCAGATATTGAACTTTTGCACACACACACGTGCACACGGAGAGAGCAATGCATGTGCATGACAAACACGTGTGTTTGCAAGCATCTGTCTCTTCATTTTTGCAGGAGTAATATAAATATGATGTGTATTGAACTTCTTGTTTAGGAAAACCTGCTAAAGACCTTCCTGAAATGACATTTATCTTCTTTTCAAGACCTATTTCAGATTTAAACCATTACTTGGACGATTATCCAACAAAAATATTACAGAGTGAATCATTATCATCATTGAAAGTTGTCATGAGTGTAACAAGCTAAAAGCCACACTGTGGATGTTTGAACTTTACTTGGTGATCTCCTGCCTAGTTTTTCTGGATGATTTCTTTTCCTACTCTTTGTTCTATAAGAAAGAGAATGCGAGTGGCAGCAGTCAAGATAGTGAAGTGGTCAAGCCAGTTCCAGAGTTTTACCAAGTTGAATCCACTTTTATATCACTTGTCATGGTAGGAGTCCTGATGTGATCTTATACGTCTGATATAGGTGACATAATCACAAATATTTTGAAATGGTAGTTTGCATATTAACCTGAATAGACGCATGCATCCACAGGCAGGCCTTCACCAAAATCAGCCATCCATCCCCTGACTCCATCAGCCACCATTTCTTGCAAAATCTGCTTATACCAACTTGCAGTGTGTGGGTTTGTCAAATCTAACATGCCCACATCAAAAGCAGTGTTGGGAACCATATATGGTTCTCCATTCTTGTCCTTCACCAATATGTCCAACTTCTTTGCCTCCTCAAGAAGGTTTCTCCTTGCATTTGGTTTTTCGTCCACCTGCATTAGCAAGTGAAAGTTCCAAATCATGGTCACACATTCTCAATCTATCACCAGTAACAGCACAATAGCTTCCTGTATGTAATTTACACCAATTTAACTGAAGATGATTATGGATGGTCATCAGCAAAGGTAAATTTGAGTACCGGAGCTAGACAAGGGTTGCAATATGTCATCACTTTTATATGTTGAGCGCTAAGATCTTTAGTCAGTTGCTGCCATCCCCAATACCTTGTTGTATCCACTTCCCAGTTCCACCAAAGTTGTGATCCAATCGCTGTCTCCCTCTGGCCCACCCAATCCTATATATCAAGCAATATGCGGTGAGATCCTGTAAGTATGGCTCTTCTAAATCATTTTCATTCTGTTGTGAGGTTTTTATGCAGTACATAACACACAATTCTTTGAATACAATTCACAATACCCCTCCATCAAACATTCCGACCCACGAAAAAAACTAGTATATAAGAAGTGAAGCTTTGAATATAATTGATATGTCGCTCGATCCTAGTTAATTCAAAACCTAGTCCTAAAATTTGTTAAATTTTGAGTGGAGAAGCTATATGCTTAAAAATGATAGAATGTGAAGACTTTCAGATCTTTGTTGAGTATGCCATTGGATTTTTTTGTCTCTTTATACACAAGTAAATGCATCACCTGCAGCCAGAATGCTGATACAGGGACATTGTAGGTTTGCAGTTCGTCCCAAACTTGGCGTACAGCACTTGTGCCACCCTGCATTCCCACCACAGCACCAGAGATTATCCACTCGGGAAGCTCAGGAGGTCTCCCAATAGTTTCTGTGAAGTGTTCAATGAGCTCAGAAGGTGAGTTCCCGTGCAATATCCTTCCTTCAACAGAATCTCCATGTATCTGCAAGCATGGCCAAATTGTGGAGATAGAACAAGTTATCATCCATAAAAAGCAAAACAGAGCAAATTTCTGTTAAGATACGTTTATGAATCCTGAAATCTTGCTTCAGTTCCTGAAAATCCTATTGGTGTTCACAGAATTAATTTATGGTGTTGCACTGTAATTTATAATCTAAATTAGTAACAGTGACTGTAAGAGCAACGATTATCAACCATTACCTGTATTTGAACTCTATCATGTTCTGTTAGATCAAAAACTGAGTAATTGTAGCCTTCAAGGTAGAGCGACCTCATCTTTGATGTCATATAGAATGGTGAGGGAGCATATGTTGTACTCCAATCACCTCCAGCCCTTCATTAGAACAGAAATTATGCTTAGTTGTGTTTGATTAAAAATTTAGTCATGGAAGAGCTTGCATGTAGCGTACCTGTAGCTAACCAAATTAGCTGCAAATGTAATTGGTTGATCTCCTCTCCCAATCCCTTGTTCTTGAACAAAAATAGGCACTTTCTTTCCTTTAAAATCCATGTGAGAGAACTGCTCTCCAAAACCATAGAATCTTTCATTCTTTTCACTTGAATACGTGAGATAAATCCTGTTGAAATTTCTGAATTCTGCAGCCTTCATTACAACATTTTCCTCCTCTTCTGATGATGAAACTGTGACAAGCTCTTTTCGCCTTGGAAAGAACCCCAACCACCCAACTCTACCCCTACGGGTTCGACCAAACTTCCGAGCAAAACCTCTATAAGTTCTTGGAGAAACACTAGGTCGAAATATGAAATTGGGTTTCCCAATTCTTACTTGAAAACCTATTTGGTTATTGGTTTTTTGATCAAACCAAATCCAATACCTTGCAGAAGTGGAATGTTCGTTCTCCACAAGTGGTGAGTTGTCATTGGAGCTTGAAATTTGAACCTTCTTTTCTTTCTTCACACTGAAAATCTTTCCTGTTATTAGCAAAGCAGGGAATTGGGTACACTTTGGTTCTGTCTTCTGATCCAATCCCATGTACACAGACAAAAAATCTTGGTCTTTTGCTTCTTCACTGTAATCATGTTGATTGATCACCTTTATTTCTTCAATAGTCTGATGATGACATACAAAATGAACATCTCTATCTTTGATGACAAATGATCCCCTGCTCTCTTCCACCTCTGTTTCAGCTAATGCTGCAGAGAGAAAAGCGTGTCCAGGGATGGTAGACCATATGGGTCTGTCAGGTTGAGATTGATGAGAAATCGAGAGGGACCCACCATTCTTTGATCTCCATGTTAACTGGAAATCCTTGCCAATACCATAAATCTGGTGTGAAGGCAGTTTCTGGGAATTGAGGAACAGAGTTCCCTGAACAAGAGGGAGAGATCTTGGATTGGAAGGGAAGGGGTTATTGAGATGTTTGTGATGTTTCTTGGTTATTTTGAGGGCTGTCATATTGGATTTGGAGAAATGTATTGCTCTTGGTACCATCTATATATAGGTTGAGGCGTGAACGATTCAATTGTGTTTTGATTTTCCAGAATTCTATTACCTTTTCTTTTTTCGGTGGTATTATGTGGGGAGAAAAGTCGTTGGTGTGAACTCATGTTGTTACTTCTTTTGGGGGAAAAAGATGCCTCCCGAATGTTGTTCTGTAACTCTGCCTCTGGGGGATGAGAATGTGGCTGAATGGACCAAGCTGCCCTCGTTAGTTAGTTTTTTCTGGCATTTGTTTTTTGGTCATTTAAATACGTGTAATGTTTCGTGAACTTAAAAATTAGACTTGATTATCACAACTATTGAATAAGTAGTGAGTCTTAATAAATTTTGGGACCCACAATGAAATCATTGTAATTATTAATTTTATTTTTTAATTCTAATTTTTAAGTTTGTGTAGCATTGCTCTTTAAATATTTGTGGAAGTGGGTCGTTTAATATTTTTTGTTATTAAAAGTGGCTTTTAATAGCTGTGCCCGTGTCTGTGCCCGTGCCCTTGGTAGATACGTATCTTGTTTGTACCATTACAATGCCCCAAGTTGTTTTGCATTTTACACAATTTCTATCATTATATCGACCGGGTTTTATTAATAGGTTGTGTTTGGGTTGCACACGCCGGAGTATGCGAAGGAAACCAAGTAAGTAAAACGATGAATGATCGAACTTCCATTAAAATTGGAAGCATCCAAATCTAGAATGTTTGCAAAGTGTGCGATGTTATTGAACTCGATCTGATAGTGATTCTCTAATCTAAGGGTGGTTGTTTTGAAAATTTGCACTGTATTTCTTTTTCTCTACACCTGCAAGAATCTCCACCATTTCTTGTCAGAGTTTTTATTTAGGGTGAAATTTTTTAGAATCCCAATGTTGGACCAACTATTTGCAACTAAGAATATTATAGGGGAGGGTGGTGGTAGCGGCGGTGGCTTGGTCAACCCATCCAATAGTTTTGTTGAAATTGTCCAATCCGCTGCCATTTCTGGACTGGCTTCCATGCAGAAATTAAATTAAAATTTTAATTTAATGTAATTGTTTTATTAGTTATAAGTTTCAATGGTAGATGTATCTCACTTCAGTTCGATGGTTGCATTGAATTAGTTCTCAATATTAAGTTCTTAAATTAGGTCTAAATAATATTTTTTAACAAAAATAGAAATATTTTTTTATACCTAATTTAATGATATTATTTGGTAATATGATAGATCATAGTTATTGAATTGATTGTGGATCCCAATTAATAGTAAAATTCATGGTCAATCTAATGACAAAAAAAATGATAAAATCACTAATGCTCTGTTTGGTACGATGGAAAAATGAAATGATGGAAAGTTGAAAGAATGAAAAGTGGGAGGGATAGATAAAACATCATATTTGATAAGGTAAGTGGGAGGGATAGATAAAACATCATGTTTGGTAAGAAAGGAAAGTAGGAAGGATGGAAAAGTGGATGGATTAACTTTCCTTCCAACTCACTAAAATCAATCCCTCCAAAATCGGAAGGAAAGTGGATAGAAAGTTAATTATTTATGTTGAAATGTATCTTATTTGTCTATATATCTTTTAATATATACATATATTATATATATATATATATATTAATTTCATATAAAAATACAATGATAAAATATGTATTTATATATATATTAAAATTTTTAAAAATAAAAAAAAAATAAAAATAAACAAGTCAACTCGACACGACACAATTAGTTAAATGAGTTGAGTTAGATTTGACTAATGTTCGACACAAACCCGTAATGACTCAACACAAATCTGACACAACACGATTCAATTGTCACCCCTAATCTTAGCCAGCACAAAAAAAAAAAAAAAAATTAGTAATTTTTATTTTCCATCCATCGAACCAAACACAAATGAAAGATTACACTTTCCTTCCTTGAAGGATAGAAAATGTATCCCTCCTACTTTTCATCCTTCCTATTTTCCATCATTCGTACCAAACAGAGTATAAATAAGATTTATATAGTATTTACCCAAAAAAAAAACACCTCGAGCTTCATTGGTCTTAAAAATGCTCCTAGACGTGACTGCAGCAAAGTACACTTCGGAAATGTATCTAGACGTAATTATGGTTACATTCCCTCAAACAAATGGCATGTGTGTGCATTGATACAGTGCATTTACCCTAGGGAGCTACTTCCACATAACTCACCTAATCTTTTACAATTATTTGATTAATAGTTGACCACAATATTTAATTAAAACCTACAATTAATTAAATAATTATGGTGGATTAAATCAATAAATTATATTAGTAAATTAGATCCAAATAACATTATTATTATTCCAAAAGCCAAAAAAAATAAAAGTTTTTGTACGTAATCTTGTCAATTTTTGACCCTACAAGTCAACAAGTCAAAGCACAAATAATTTAATTCTAATACGACATATCCATTCAAATAGTGTCGTGTGAAAAAAAATATTTGACTTTTTCATTTCTTTATTAAGTATGGTATGAATTTTTGTGGCAATATCCATTTTTTTATTGTCAAACTTGATACCAAAAGGCTAAGTGGATTTTTTATTTATAGATGGCTTAAAGGTGGTGGATTTTAAACAACTTTTTTTATTTAAATAAAACAAATGTTAAAAATGCCAATTTTATAAACTTTTTAATAAAGGTAACGTTTCATTGATCTCTAATTTTATGATATATTGATTTAAATTATCGTTTAATCTTATTCACTGATTTTATTTTATTTTTATTTTTAGATTGATACCATTGACTAGTAGTTAATACAAATTTAAAATCACACAACATGATTTGCAATCCCTATTTCGGCTCATCATATATATTTAGTTTTAAGAAGTTCAGATAATAATTTGATTGATCCTCTAAATCTATTTAATCGACTAAATACGACTTCTATATGTCGAGGAATGATTTCAATTACGCATAGCTATAAATAGATTAAGTATAAATTTGACACAAAACGACCTATTGCTAGTCCTAATAATCAACCCCGACATACATACACCTTATCAAACGATGGATTTTAGGGGCCATTCATTGAAATTTTATCACTCTAAGCGACTCTTGTAATGTTTAAAGTTTACCCCCTCAAGTTTTCTTTTTTCCTAATTCATGGATCCATCTTTGCCCTTATCGGAGAGTTTAGTTTTTTGGTGGTCTGCTGAAATTAATTGTCTATATTTTCTTGGTCACTTGATTTGCTATGTGAGTAATGCTATTTGGACCTAATTTATTAACCTATTATTCATAATCATAAGATTGATAGTGAGCCCTAATATTTAACGGACTTATAACCAATCAAATAGTTATAATAGATTAGGTTAATAAATTATGTCATAGTAAATTAGTTACAAATAGCATTATTGTTGCTAAAATGGGGTGTCAAAATTAGAAGTGACAATCGTATAAGGTCGTGTTTGTGTTGTGTCATTTCGGGTTCGTGTCAAGCATTAGTCAAACCTAATCCAACTTGTTTAACTAATTGTATCGTGTCGTATCGATCTATTTATTTTTGTGTCGTATTCGTGTTGTGAATAAAAAATTTAACGCACAGTTTTATATCTAAAATTTTATTATTACTTAATCAAACATATGCCCATTCTTGTTCTATAAACTAAAAATTAACTTAATAAATATAATAATAAAAATGAGTAAAATATATTTTTTTGTACAAGAATTAGGTCACTACTTGATAAAATATAATAAGAATTTGACATTTTATTTTTATAATATTACTTAAACGTTTTAATCGTGTTAATTTCGTGTTTGACACTAAC
This sequence comes from Ilex aquifolium, assembly GCA_951799425.1. Lineage (NCBI taxonomy): Eukaryota > Viridiplantae > Streptophyta > Magnoliopsida > Aquifoliales > Aquifoliaceae > Ilex > Ilex aquifolium. The sequence goes on along the minus strand of OX637405.1, from coordinate 3,555,692 downwards.
CCAACATATTTATTATTCGTGTTAACAGGTCGTGTCATATATGAGTTTTTGTCGAGAAATAGTCAACCCTAACCTGTTAATTTCGTGTCGTGTTTTCGTATTGTGTCAGAAATTGTCATCCATAGTCAAAATATGTTGGCAAATATATTTGGTTGTATATGTATTTTTTTCAATTAATGAACCTAGGCTTCATTATGTATCGAATTCATTTACTTTTGCACAATGCCATGAAAATGTTTGTGGTATCAACTCAAAAATGAATCTTCCCTACATCTTGGCATTGTTCTGAAATGCATATTCCTCGGTATGCATGTACCAATGTCTGCAAACAAGATTTGATATCTCATGATTCAAAGAAGTGCAAGCCAAATAGGCAACCCATACAAAGTTAAATTGACTTTGTCAATGAAATTAAAAGGTCCTAAAATTAAAAAAAAAAAAAAAAAAATTACTGAAAAATCAAGTCTAACACAATTCATGATTGAATTTGACAGGTTCTCCCTCGCAGTGTTTTGGTTCTAATAGAAATTGGGTGCTTGATTTGTGGTTTTCTAAGGCTTTTGTAGTTTGACTTGTATGATTGTGATTTGGGTATGAATTCAATATTATTTCGGTTTGATTTTTGGATTGTATTTAAGTTCTACTGCTGAGGTGGTGCACAGTGGGGATGGTAGCGTACAGCGGTGGGCTTGTGGTGGCTAATGGTAGGTAGCTTTGGTTCATCTCTCTATCTCCCCTCTCTGAAAAATGACTTACATTTTTTGCCCATTAAAGAATGCAGCCATTTGCCAATATATATCAAGTTGCCAATTTCTCCTCTCTTTTTTTTGAACACACACAAGGGACATATGCATATGGAAAACTTAGGAAGTTTTGATACCACACCAGTTAATATTAGTCATTTTTCTGGGTTGGTCCTCTACTGGCATTCCCAGGCTCATAAAGCACAATACACACCACTAACTGGCAAATTTAACATTAACATGATCATCAGCCTCAAACTTTTGGAAAGAAGAACATTATTATGAGAAAAAAGAAAAATTAACTTTCGGAAAGAAGATATGAATGGTTAGACATTCATCTTCTAACATAAGACAGGTAGTAGAGTTCCAAGTGTTCAACCAACCCCATAGTCTCCATTGTACAGTGGCATCAACCTTGGCAGTTGCAATACTCTCGGTATCATAGATTTAACTTGTTACACTACTTCTCAACCAAAGGTCCACTAGACCGCCAACTATCGTAACATGAACACCCTTGTGCATTAGGGAGGTCAACAATAACAAACTTGCAAACATGAATGCCATAACATTGAGGTTTCGCGGGAGGTAGAAGATGTCACAGCAGTAAAAAATGAATGCTCATACTGTCATTATAACAGAAATTCTACCAAGGATATCCCATACAGAAAAGCTAAAGAAACATGACATCCTCGAAACATGGTGATATCACCACATACATCCCAATTCAGCCACATCTAGCGATCAAACTTCAAGTGGTAAAATACAATGTTTCACGAGACCTTCCACAAGAACACTATTTGCATTATATAGGAGAACTCAACCAATTCTTAACCATACAAGGGTAATTCTGGATTGCCTAAACAAGATGAAAAAAAGCAGTAGTTAAAATTCACCTTTTAAGTGATACTATCTGGGAGTAGCGACTGCAAGGTTTCTGTCCCTTCTAGTGATCCTCTCCATAATCAAGTATGCAGTATTGATAAAAACAAACCAATAACAAGTAACTTCTATGACAATGTAGGCACCAACCAAATGGGGCAAGTATAACAAGAAGGGGAAACATCGCCCAAGCGAAAGATTTCAGTGGTGTCATCGTTCATGTGGTATAGACCTATATATTGTCCATCCCAGTTCTGTTCATTTCCCATCAAAAAATCCAAATTGTCTTTCGTAAAGTAGATACCATTGCCTCTGAAATCATCACAAGCAGAAAGTGAAGTACAATAAAAATCATCCACAAATAAGACACAATCTCCCAAGTCCTCCAATATTGTCCACTGCCTAGTACTGAAGTGAAACTGGTACACTTTAAATTTTACTGTCTTGGGCAAATAAATGTTTTCATAACGAAATACCATCAGAAGGTTCCCTGATGATTCCACCAAATATATTTGCTGCCAACCCTTTTCGTCTTTCGGTGGTGAAGCAATATCTAGAATTCTTGGGGGATCGCGTCCATCAATCTCAACAAGAAAAAGTGTTCCTACCACAGAAAGTGCCAAGATCCAACTATTAAAGCACACAAAGTCAATGAAACGAACATGGGTTGAAACTTGCACAGTGGTCCATGCACTGTCTGTCTGTCTGGCAAAAGCCAAACTGTAACGGTGTCCATAAATTGCCATGGTCACAAATTCATCTTGAATCTTGAAGACAGTGGCCTTGCGTATGAAACTAAACCAATCAACATTTGCATAAGCTTGACTCCCTAGTGTGCAATGTGTTGGGAGATCAATGCAAACTTGAGTAATGGGGTTCAAAAGGTGTAGTCCGAGATCCTGACCAACAGTTACAAGCCAACCATGAGAAGACCCCCAAATTTGATGACCGTGGGCCTCAGGCAGTAGTAATTTGTGTTCCTTGAACTTGCATATACTGAAGATACGTCTTAAGGGTACGCCACTGTTGTGATACTCATTGAGCACTAGCCATGGGATATGAGTCTTTGGAGTCCAGTTTTTGTTTAGATGTACAAACCGCCACAAGCGACAAACAGCAGAAAATGCAAGAAAATCCTCAATGGCATGCAATCGATTTGCAATTGATTCAAGGAGGTCATATGGAAGTTGGGACCAGTCAACCGTTGATGATTTCTGGATAAAAATACAATAGCTCAGGGTTTAATGATGAAATCAACCTTAAGTTCCAATCACATTTGTTAGGAAAATAATGAAATTGATCAATCATCAAATGAAGCATATTGATTTCTCTAGATAAGCAATCAATGAAATTCAATACTCCTTCCAAAGAAACAGGGATAATATACTTTCACCATATGCAACACAAATCACTAATGCAACAGTACTTCCAAAATGCAACGGTATAGGGGAATAAATGGCTAAACTTGAACAAAGCCAGAAGAACAAGAGAAAGAATGATTAGAATATTAGGTGATGCTACAAACTGAGGAGTTGGGTCGCTTTGAAGTTCTACATATGCTTGGTTGGTTTGGAAAGTAATCTGAAGTTAAAACTTAAACAAAACAATGTTTTTGGAATAAAATTAGAAGTTTTAAACTTCTCATTGATTTTATTTATGTCGATTCATTTTTCATTTCTAACCGCACTATTATTTTACTTTGCTTTTAATAGGCTGTTATTTGGTTTTAATGGCCCTCTTGTGTTTTAATGTGGGGGGTTACAAGATGGTAAATGGTTGGGCTTTTAAAACAAATCTATAACTGATGGCCCAGGTTTAACTATTTAAACAAGTCCAAGAAGGTCCGGAAGGGAGTAATCCTAGTCAGGTTCACCCCTACCTTCTGATGGATGTGACCGTTGAGGATGCTACAAGAATCTGTGTTGGACGTTGGTGTCTCTGATATCCATAAGTATCCTCATGTGGGAAGGGCTCAACTGTTCCAGGACATTCAGACTTGCTGGTCAACTCATTCTAAATTATTTTATATTTAGCATTATCATCTTTTAGACACTGTTTTATATTTATATTGAAATGCATGATACGTCATTGTTGATTTACTACCATTTGCATGAATACTTGGTAACCATTATACTATTGTACTTTATATGAAATTCTATTAGTTGATATAATTAATTTAATGGGCAGTTCATTTCCTTCACATCTTTTATTATAAAAATAATATTTAAACTATACAATTCTATAACGCTGTGCTCATTTCCTAGAGCTTCAAACACAATCAGCCTTAGGGACACTTTACATTTTTTTGAAATCTGAATTACTCCTGTCAAATGCAACTTGAAATTCATCTGGGTTATGAGATGTGCCTACCACACTTATCATGATACAAGTACCTATAAGAGAGTGTTAAAAAATATGTTGACAAACAAATGAACAAATAAGAGAAGAATGGATCCCCAATTTAAAATTTTCCTTTGAATCCCTTCTAAAGACCCCTCTCCATTGCATGATATGATCTACGTTAAAATATGAGTAATGTACACATTACATATAACCCTTTTCAAGGAACATCGTATTATCAATGTAAAAAGATCAACCCAATTCAGCATAGCCCTGATGGTGTTAATTTGGTGCATTGTGTGTGAGTTCAAACTTCTAAACCCACAATGTTGACTGTGTGTATATTTACTCTGCATATTCCCAAGCATAGCCTTTCACGAACCATGGCCATTTAAATAAGAATTAAAGTCTTAGCCGAAGGAAAAAAACAAATATATGACAAGAATGTAGTATTCCAAGGCAAGAGGTCTTCAATACCTACTGCTTGAGGTTTGCCATAATACTTGAATCTCATAAAGAAATTCAAGTTGGATCATTTTCCGGATTTAAAACCCTGATTCATATACAATGCACCTCCTACAGCATGAAGCACATTTTACTATGGAGTTATCTCCTTTTGAAATATATATTTACACTTTGATATATAAGGAAACCGAAAAAAGGAACAAAAGGTGAATTGTCACCTCAAATTTAAATCATATAACCAAAAAACGAAAAAGACCCAAAAGGTGATGGAAGGAACTCCAATAATAATATATTCTTCCAAAACATGCGAAGAAAGGGAATCAAGTTTCAATATTTAAATTTGTTCAAAAGTTAATCTGAACCTTGAATCTCTAAAACCCATTTCGGTTAGGTATTGATAAATTGATGCATATAGCTGACAACTCCGAAATTGCTTCAAATAATGTCAATTTTCTATGAAAGCTCATAAGCAATTTTTTGGGATGACAACATAGAACTGAGGTCAATGGCGGATCTCCCACGCCGGGGGGGGGGGGGGGGGGGGGCTGGGTGTGGTGAAATAATTTCACATTAGTTTGATCAGCTTAGAGCTAGTGTACCACTCATCATTCCCTCTGAAGTTTTTTTTTTTTAATTTTTTAAAAAAGGTCATTGATTCGGTTTGAGAGTTTACTGGATTGTGATTGGTGAGGAAAATGAACTAAAACTATTGTATCACCGCCGAAGTTTCTGAATTTCTTTGATATTAATTTCAAAAATTGATCCTTGAACCTACTTTGCACTAACTTAGGAGGAGATCAAAGAGAAAGTGCATGAACAAGGGGATATAATGAAAGCAATATTCTGAAATTGTATAAAGCAAAGGGCACATGACTAGAAAGACTAGGCTTATGCCCATGGTTTAAGAGATCTGGGTACCTCCTCGGTAGTCTGAGAGAAGAAAAACAAAACCCCTTAAAAAGATAACTTATGTGAGGTAATTTGTGTGTGCGCTAAATGTTGCACTTTTTTCTCCCTTTTCTTCCACAATTATATTTTTCTATTTCCTTAATAATATTTTTCCCTTAAAAGAAGGTCTACACATACATGTCCCCTGATGTAAGAATATTACATGTCTCTCGTATCCTCATGTGATGCTAATTTTGCATACTTGATTTGATGAACTAGAAGACCCGTATAGTGATTAGTGGTGGTAAATTTGTTTCTTTTCCAACAGCGATGGACGCCAAATAGAAGGATGAGCCTGTATTTTGGTTAGCTTACCCCAGATAACATCAAGAGTACAGTATTTATACATTATTGTCCTTAACACAAAATTCCCAAATTATTCACTGGTTCTTGATGTACCTAGACTTTTATACAAACCACATCATCCCAATTTCATTTAGCGCACACACAAATTACCTCACATAAGTTATCTTTTTAAGGGGTTTTGTTTTTCTTCTCTCAGACTACCGAGGAGGTACCCAGATCTCTTAAAACATGGGCATAAGCCTAGTCTTTCTAGTCATGTGCCCTTTGCTTTATACAATTTCAGAATATTGCTTTCATTATATCCCCTTGTTCATGCACTTTCTCTTTGATCTCCTCCTAAGTTAGTGCAAAGTAGGTTCAAGGATCAATTTTTGAAATTAATATCAAAGAAATTCAGAAACTTCGGCGGTGATACAATAGTTTTAGTTCATTTTCCTCACCAATCACAATCCAGTAAACTCTCAAACCGAATCAACACCCCATGCTAACATACAATGACCTTTTTTTAAAAATTTTAAAAAAAACTTCAGAGGGAATGATGAGTGGTACACTAGCTCTAAGCTGATCAAACTAATGTGAAATTATTTCACCACACCCCCACATTCATGAACAATCAAAATACCATAAATAAAATAGATAATCCATCTTAATCACACAAATCCACTGCAATTATCCCAAAAACCAATTTCAAGGTAATAGCATGTAATGCAAATACTCAACAAAGTAAACACAACCAATCAAAGAAATTGCACCAGATGTAGCATAGAATATGTAAATATACCAAAAGGGCAACCTTGCGTAGAGACATGAAAATCTGGAGCTGAGGCCGGCGATTAGGTACAGCAGATGGCGATAAAAGAGAAGGGTCAGGAATTTGTTTGTTCCGCCGAAGGACTTACAGAAGCTAATTGACTTTGTGTCTGTCATTTTTTTTGGGCCCGGGTTCATTTCTTAAATTTTATTTCCCACTCTCGTTTACTCTTTTTATTTCAAAGTATTAACTTGACCTCATTTATACCCACACAATTAATTACTAAACCCACCTCATTTATATTCATTAATTAAAAATTAAATTTATTCAATTTTATTTTAACCTACTCTATAAGTAATGATCAGAATTTTATTTTGATGTATTACTTCGATACGAAAATATTTTAGAAGTAGAATAAAAAATAATAAAAAATTAATAATTATTTTTAAAATATTAGTCAAAATATACCAAAATTTTAAAACACCTCAAAATATTTCAAAGACATTGCTGAAAATATATCAAAATATCTCAAAACACCTCGAAATAATATAAATCATCTTGGAACATTAAATTTTCACTTTAATTACTATTTTTGTTTCGATTTTTTTGACATATATTTAATAGTTTAATTGAATGAATATAAGTGAGATGAACTTAGTAACAAATGACATGAGTATAGATGGAGTTAACTTAATAGTTTAAAGTAAGATAATTAAATAGGGTGGGGAAAGAGATTTAAGGTGTAGAAATTGCCCCACCTATTTATTATAATCTCATATCAGTTAAAAATAATATAATATGAGCTCGTTTGGTTGCCGTATTATAAATGGATGGATTAGATAAAATAATTCGATCTAATACAATACAAAATGACAAAATACGAGATTAAATAGAGTATTAGAATAATACGTAATTTTATCTAATGTTTGGTAATACATAACATAAACGTTGAATAATAATTATTTAATCCAATCGGTTGTTTGGTTAATGAATTATTTTATCATATTAATGTTAAATTAACAAAAATTTTATCAATCAGTGTTTGTTATATTGATGGCAGTTTGATTTTATCAGTTAGAGGATTATAATGATAAATGTGTAAAATAATACGTTTGACTTTGATTATAATACCACATATTTTGGTGATATTAAAATACCCCCATAATACAGGTCTAACGTATAAAAAATATACGATAAATATACAATTAGTATATGTTTTTGAAATTAATACGGTGTCAACTTTGTTTACCAAACAAAGTATTAGACCCGATTAAATAAAAAATAGTACAATCCAATATTTAATCACCTCTTAATACATCTACCAAACGAGCTCTATGTGTATATATGAATTATTGGATACCTTAAACCCAAATTTAAATGATGATAGAATATAACCATTAGATCTTTAAAAGATAATAAAAATATAACCATCAGTGAAAAAGGCTTAGACTTGAGTTATTTTTTTAATTTGGGTAAAAATTTGAGTCTCCTTTGATTTGATATAAGTTTGAGTATAAGTATTGAAGAAGATTTTTAAGGATTTTTTTATCAATTTTAAATCTGAATCTAAAAAAAGATAAAAATTAGAGATTTTGTTGGAGATGTTATAAAAAGAGAATATTACTTTTGCATAAAGTACTCAAACTGAATTACTATCTAACCATCCCGTTTGGTAACGTTTATGTTTTATGTTTTGTGTTTTTATTTTGATATTTAAAGAAAATAAGAAAAAAAAACACGTTTGATATTTTTTTTTTTTGCCATTGTTTTATAAACGGGAGACGATTTTCAAAAACGAAAAAAAAGATGTTTTCGAAAAATCACAAAATGTTTATCGCGCGTTAGTTATTAATGAAGTCAAAGAATCGAACCTTGTTAGCACAAAACAGACACGTTTGTTGGGCACCCATAGCAATACCCAAACCCTAACCCGTCAAACCTGTCTTCATCGCCTCTCCTCTTCATCGCCAGCGTCTCTGTCTCTCTCGCCTCTCCTCTTCATCGCCCGGCCTCTTCGTCGGCTGTCCTCTTCATCGCCAGGCGCCTATCCTCTTCAACGAAGACATTGATAGTCGGTGAAGGTATATCTTCATCTTCTTCGTCTGTGATTGTTTATGGTTATTATAGATCTGATCTAGAATATGGTTTTTTTTTTTGATTTTTGCTGGTTATAGATCTGATTTTTGCTGATATAGAATATGATTTTTTCTCTGGTTATAGATCTGATCTCATCTGTTGCTGATTTTTTTTTCTCTCTAGTTTTTATTATTATTTTTTTTTTGCTCTATAGTTGGTGCTAATTTTTTGATGCTTTATGTGATCTGCTAAAGTTGTGTTGTATTTTATTTTATTTTATTTTTTTTTCTTGTGTGCTGTGTTGTTGATTAACTCCTAAACGTACTCGAAGACCCGTGTTTGTGGAGCTTTTGGTTGTAATAGATAACTTTATGCTATTTATAATTTCTTTTGCCACAGGTTGTTCATTTAGAGAATACATTACCTGGTCAATTGTCCATTTCTTGGGATTCTGTGAAGGCACCACAATTTAGTACTTTCACTTCTATTCCTTCAAATAATGCTCCAACTTTAAAGGTTTTTGTCTTAAAATATATCTCTTCTTTTGCCTTCCATGAAGAAAGCTTGAGATTGCTTTCTAGAACGGTTGATTTTTTTTTTCTTTTGTGTTGTATTTCTGATTTTTTTCTTTTGTGTTGTATTGCTAAAGAAGAAAAGAAATATGTATTGTAATTAAAATTAAAAATTTTAAAAAAATTGGCTCCTAACCTAGTTTTGGGACAAGGATTGACCCACACCCAGATCTATGGACCAAATTTTATGGTTAGCCTACCAAGCTTTTTCAAAATGAATAATCAATTCAATATTTTAAGGAAAATAAGGATAAAATGAAAAGTTTTGTTTATTAATCATAAATTTTTTACTTTTGCTTGTGTTTTTTGTAAGAAAACAAAATTTGGTTAATTGTAAAAGAACTAAGTATCGAAGAAATTTATTTTTTCCATCATTTTTCATTTCATACTAACCAAACACATAAAAATTTTGAAAAATTTCTCTTTCTTGCATTTTTTACCATTATCCCGTTAACAAATGGACCTTTTGGAAGGAGAACGAAAGCAGATAAAAAAAAATTAAGAATTTATTTCTAAAACATTTCGAAACATTGGTCAAAGTCGAAATAAATAGAAACATCTTGAAATACCTCAAAACATTCAAAAATAGTGGGTGGAAACAAGTTGAAACATTGCAAAACACCTCTAAGGATTAGAATTTCGATACAATCATTGTTTCAGTCTCCTTGAAAACAGAAACGTTTTGGCCGTTTCGAAATGAAATTTTGATCTTTGACAAAAAAATTCACTTTCTTATTGTGTGAATTCCGTCAACTCTCATTAGTTAAATTCTTATCTAAAAAAATACTATTAACTTGCAAGCTTGTCACCAAAATAAAATTACCTTAAGATTAAGACTCTCTCATCATTGAGTCAAGTTTAAGCACTTTTGATAATTTTTGCATATACATTTGTTAATTGAGAGCAGATTGTTGTTCAGAATTTTGAAGATCTCAAGCCCTAACAACCAATGGCTCCTAAGGTCTTTCTTATTTTATTTGTCATGTTTAGCTACCTTAAAATATATCAGATGAGGTGAATGGAGATAAACTCCATTCAAAACCTTAAGAACTCCTACATAGGAAATATAGAAAAAAAAAGGATTATATAAATAGAAAGCACAATAGAACATAATATGAACAATAAAACATTCTTGCCCTACTTCAAACAGGACTCCCCAATACACAATAGAACATAATATGAACAATAAAACATTCTTGCCCTACTTCAAACAGGACTCCCCAATACATTAAAATGCTAGTTCTTTTTATTAACAATTCTTCATTTACATTGTCACTATAAAAAACATTAAATCAATGGTGATCTAGATGCAACCACAATTCCTATGCATTACTAAGGCGCTTTCTTGTACTGAGACTCCGTACAGCCAAGGTGAACATAATAAAAATCTTCTTCGAGTAGATCTAGTCTATCTATCTATATATAGATTCATATAGCTGAGGAAGCTAAACTATTGTGTCCCAAGGTGGGTGGGGCTGCTATTGACTACACCTAGGAATTGTTTTAGTTTACAATCACTTATTCTATACTTGTCTCAACATCCTGATGTTTGTGCTTAAATATAACATCAACAATCACAAAAATTGATGAACAGTTTTTTTTTTTTTTTTGGTGCATCTGCGATTATGAAGGGTTTGGCAAAAGCAATTGTCAGAAGTCAGTGTTCAAAAATCTTAATGCAATGAACCAGATTAAAAAGGCAAAAAATAGAATAGCTTGAGTCAAATATTTTCCATAACAAGCAGCATGTGGCAGGAAAAGTGTTAAAGTGAGAATTATCTTTCGAATAATGTTAGATCAAGAATGAGTATTGTGCTCATAGAACCAACTAACTACTCATAGACAACGTTGCATTCACATATATATACCACAAAGACGCTAAGTTGCAAGCAAAAGCAATATTTTCAAGTTTCCACAAATAGTTGCCAATAATTTCAGAGAAAATGGTAAACACTTAAGTAAATGGTATATATGTACAAGGGCAAACACAATTAATTAAATCTCCTTATATTAGTGACCACACATGAATTCAAATTGCAACATACTAGTACACACTCAGATAATTAAAAATATATTGCCATCTATATCACCCGCCACAAGAAAAGAGAAATGGAATAATTCAACGGTTCAAAATTGGTCCCTCGCGTTCAAAGCTCAAATACTCATTGAACACTATAAACCCCTAGAAAATTAAAATTAAAAATAAATTTGGGACATGCATTACATACCGAACACTACAATCTAAATTTCTAAGAAGTCAAAAGTCCAATGTATCTAAGTATCGTAGAGAGAAGGTGATTACTAGAGATTGATTGGTGAGAAGATAAAACGAAGTCTGATCAAAGTTTCAAATTTCCAAATCTTCACTGAAGAGAAATTATCCATTCCACATGCAAATCTTATTATGTCGAACGAGGTCGAACTGCAAAGAACGGAACTGTAGGTATTCGAAGCTCGGAGCACTGAACCCTAACTCTCAATCAATTGAACATTTTCTTGCTTTTTCCTGGCGTATTTGGACGGCCACTCTGAATTAACAGAGGAGAGAGAGAGAGACGAAAACAGTGCAGTTGGAGGTGATTTTTGGGCTGTGCTTTGATTTCTTGGTGCTTTGGTTTGTTGGATATGTCCTTTGACCAGGTTTTTGGCGTTTTGATCGAGGGGAGTTTCGTAAGTTTAGTATAAACAGATATACGATGGACGACGAGGGGAGGGGTGCTGAGTATTGATGTTCATACTCTTGGGTATAGGCGATGGAGATGTATACTCGCTTTGTGGAAATATTTTAGAAATAAATTCTTAATTTTTTTTATCTGCTTTCGTTCTACCTCCGAAAGGTCCGTTTGTTAACGAGGTAATGGTAGAAAATGCAAGAAAGAGAAATTTTTCAAAATTTTTATGTGTTTAGTTAGTATGAAATGAAAAATGATGGAAAAAATAAATTTCTTTCATACTTGGTTCTTTTACAATTAACCAACTTTTGTTTTCTTGCAAAAAACACAAGAAAAAGTAAAAAATTTATGATCAATAACAAAATTTTTCATTTTACCCTTATTTTCCTTAAATTATTGAATTGATTATTAATTTTGAAATAGCTTGGTAGGCTAACCATAAAATTTGGTCCATAGATCTGGGTGTGGGTCAATCCTTGTCCCAAAATTAGGTTAGGAGCCAATTTTTTTAAAATTTTTAATTTTAATTATAATACATATTTCTTTTCTTCTTTAGATCGAGTTGTAGGGTAAAATATCTGGTCCAACCTAGAACTTTAGGAAGGAAAAGAAGGTCAAAACAGACCTATTGATTGACCATAGCTGCAAACTCTCACACCCTTAGCCAGTACCAGCGACTAGTCTTTGGGTTACGAGGTATATAGGGTGAGAGATTGCAAAGGTTAGCCTTAAGCCTACCCAGTTAAGCCTTATGTGAAATGAAATCCTGATGTCAGCTGAGCTAGAATCATTATTCAACCTTCATCTAGCGCTTAACTCGAGTGATTCCTCTTCTATTAGCTATTAGTACGAGCTTTGCACCGTCTGCGTCTAGAGTACGAGCTCCTAGGACTCAAACAATAGAAGATGAAAAAGAGGGGCTCCAAGAATTCATATATCTAAGGATAATTTAGACAATTGAATTTTTTTTTTTAATAACTTTTCTTTCTTTTAAACAATAGAATGAAATTTTTTTAAAACTTTCTTAGAAATATTTCATGCTAACCAAATACATGTATGAAAAAAATATTTTCTTTCACTTCAATTTCTATCACTTTTATTTTCCATCATCCTTTTCTTGTTAACCAAACGGACCCAAAGTGATCGAAACAATGCACCGAAATAAAATTTTGATCATTGATTTTTGTTAAGGTTTTATGATGTCTTGCGTAGACTGCATTTAGACTTTATTTGCCAATTGTTCAGGTAGTAATCTACATGAGTTTAGAGAATAATCTTATTTCATTATCTTCATGGGGGAGGGGTAAGATGTATTCAGTCTTACATTTATATACATAGAAGCTATTTTAGCGTCTTGAATCTTTGGTGGCGAGATTACGATGGAGTAACCTTATTATTACTGCGCCAAGACCCACCTTCTTGTAAGTGGTAGATAGTTAAAATAAGCTATATCTATATTATTTGTAAATGTCAGCAAACTGACAAACTCTCAATTTCATATTTCCTCCCTAATCAATATTATGAAGTCAATTTAATCCTAACAGGTCCTTTGATCTTACTTTTGTTTTCTCAATTTTATCCTTAATTATTGTTAACTCCCATATTCCTTAAAGATCATATTCGAACACAACTTCTAACTCCCCTATTAGGTCTCTAAAATATATATCTCATAGGTTATTAGTTGGACACAAGTTTCTAACTCTATCTTTACATTGTGTTATTAATTTTCTTTAACTGCTTATCTTATTATTTTTTACCACTGGATCTATAAATATTTCCTATTACATCCCTTATCAATATTATGAAATCAATTAAATCCTAACATCTCCTTTGATCTTTCCTTTGTTTTCTCAAAATTTGTCCTTAATTACTTTGTTAACTTCATATTCCTTAAAGATCATATTAGAGCACAACTTCTAGCTCCCTATTAGGTCTCTAAAATATATATCTCATAGGTTATCAGGTGCATACAAGTTTCTAATTCTATCTTCACATTGTGTTATTAATTTTATTAGTGTTTATCTTTTTTTTTACCGCCTAGTCTATAAAGATGTAAATTTGAAACTAGCGATTATCAAATCATATTATACAAAGTTTGGATGTAAAGATTTTCAAAAATTTTAATAGTAAATTACTATTTTTTAACTTGTCTTTAGTGTCATGCTTAAGAATTTTTTTTAGGTCCTAGCAGAAAGATGTTGCTTGGCTAATGATTTTTTGGAGTATTGAATCTTATTAGTAAATGATTAAATATAAGAAAACTAAAACTATAGTTTAAAATAGTTCATGTGCAACGTACATGGGGATCAACTGGTTTAGAAAGTTTCAAAACTTGAAATAAAGAATTTGGGGTTTATGTTTTATCACTTTAGTTGGATTAATAACAAGTGATGTATTGACGTGTTAAGCTGGTATGGGGTGCAAGTTGGGGTTGTTAAGTTTGCCCCTTTTGAACCAAGCTTACCCTGTTCATGTAAGGCTAACATTGGGTATTGGGGGTGGTTGAGGCTTCCCAAATTCTGCAGCATTCGTGGTGATTTTTTTGGCATTCATCCTCACTGTATCTTTGAAGAGGAGAATAATTATTTCCTTGTTGCAATTCATTTTGCCGTGAATTGTAGTAGATGTTGGCTCTCAAACACAGTAAAGTGGTCATCATGTTCATTTGTTATTCGTTTTATATTGGCTTTAGGGTTTTGCAATGCACCGTGTGGGTAGTGCAGGGAATGCATCAAATTCAGGTCGCCCTCGGAAGGAGAAGAGGTTGACTTATGTGTTAAACGATGCTGATGACACGAAGGTATTGCTTTTTTTTTTTTTCTGATTTCATTGTTAGTTCTTGTGTTGATGATTTAAAATGGGGTTCGTTCCTCAAGTTTTAGGTTGTTTTACTGGATGGTAGCAAAGGAATTTTTTAAAATTCTCGACCAATTATTTCTTCTAAATTATAATACACTTCTAAAATTTGCTGCTCACCTTTGCTTAGAATGCTAATTTGTTGGTCAGAATGTTTTGCTCGGTATTATGTAATGTGAACACGTTTCACCTAACTTTGACTCAATGTTCTTATTTTCTCTAGTCCAATATTGCAGATATGCAAATGTTTATCAAATTAACTGACATTGGGCAGCATAACTTGATAAGGATCTGTACATAAATCAGAGATGCATTTTCGTCGAATTGGATGAAAGATTGACCTAAACCACGTGCTAATGCTAAATTCTGGCATATTATCAGCTACTTTTATGTGTAAATTTTAAAATTTTGCGACAAAAGCCCACATTCATAGAGCGTGCTTAGATATTGATACTTTGACATCTTTGCCATGAGGAAATTAAGCAGTGGTTTGTTGGTGTTATTTATTTATTTTTTATTATCGCATACAGACTGATTGTAACATTAAATAACTCCCATTTTACTCCTTATGTGCCCAATAGAATCGTAGAATGACAAGAGGAGAAGTTCAAGCAAATAGCTGTTTGGAATTTTTATTCCTAACTTTTTCTTGCCACGTTTTCGAGTGAATCAATTATTTAAAACGAGTTAAATTCAAGCCATACAACTCTGCAACTTGTTACTCCTTTGAGTATCAGTGATATACACACATTACCTCTGCATCCGTCCAAGGACCATTTCAAGTTCACCAAAACAACCAATACATTTTAGTTTTGGTGGAATCCAAAAGGACCAAAACAAATCAGTAATTAAAAAGTGAAGGTTTAATGTGTCAAAATGTTTCATGGTTCAATATGCTTCGACAAATGGTTCGGAATGAAAATTTGTATTTTTTTCTGTTACATAAACATTTTGAAATGTTTATGTTTCCTTGCTTGCAAAAAGTATGCATTGGAATGCTATTTTGATCTTTGATCGAAATTTTCTTGTTTTGGAATGCTTTAATGTGTTTTGGAATGTTTTGGAATCAAAATTCCATTTTTTTCTCTGTTTTCCTACTCTATTTCCAAAATATTCCCCAAATGTTTCCGAGCTACATGAAGCAAAATCTTGATCCTTGGATCCATCTAGTCGTGCCTTTCTTTTTGCTGGAGATGAAGGACTTCTTTTCATCATTTATTCAATGGTTTTCATTGTACGACACTATTGCTGTTAGACAAGTAATAAATCTTCATGTTACTTTACCTGTCCGGGAAAAAATAATGCTTCCCCCTTTTGGAATGTTTCTCTATTCAGCACTGCGCAGGTGTAAACTGTTTGGCTATATTGAATTCATCAGTCTCCAATGGGTTTGATTATCTCTTCACTGGGAGCCGTGATAGCACATTAAAGAGATGGGCATTGGCTGAAGATGCTGCTACCTGCTCTGCTACATTTGAGTCGCATGTAGATTGGGTATTGTTCATGCTGACACCTGGCTGTTTATCTTACCAATTCTGATAGGAATTTTGTTGCCTATAGTTTTTGGTGACTGTTAACTGGCCATTGAAATCTGTTGGGATTTTGGTAATAAAAATACTTAATTCTTTACAGTGGGTTGGATCAACTGAGGTGAGGTCTTAGCCTTTTTCCTGTTATCATTGGGTTGGGAGGGAGTTGTGGGGAATAGCCTATGAAGCAGGGATACTCCGTTAAGATCTATGCATCCCTATGCTCGTTGAATACTCCAGGATATACATCGGATATAAACTACACATATCCAATAATAAATAAAATATCAGGATACATCGCGGATACAATCTAAAATGAATATGCTTAGGATATATAAGTGGATACACGGAGCAATATATAGAATATTATGCATCACATAGAAAAATTCATATAACTTTGATGACACATGGGTGTTTCTTAAGTATTATCTACTATCAAATAGCAAAAGAGGATAAATTGAGTTAATTACACTAGATGTCTCGACAACAAGTACTTCTAAGCAAACTAACTAGGTAAATGTTGGCTCCATTTCCTTTAATTAGTCACATCTATTTAGTGGATGTACTATAGTAAGTTGGTTTATACTTTTGTGAAAATGAAATTGCTTACTTTTTCTATTGTTATCAAAGAATCCATTGAAAATTATAATTATGACGTCCATAGAGAATGGTGAATATATAAAATATGTTCTTTTAATAGACATATCATGGTCGTATTTGTATCCTATGTTTTTAGGTTTTGTTGTATTTTTGAATCCATAATCATACCTATATCCCGTATTCGTATTCATGCTTCCTAGGCTGTAGCACTAGAGCTAAATGTGGATACCTGAACACCTAGCAATCCGTGAAAACTGCTAAGGTCCACTTTCTGATGGACTCTATGTTAGCATTGAATGAAATTGAGCATTGAGTTCTGCAGGTCAATGACGCTGTCTTTACTGGAGGTAATACACTAGTCTCCTGCTCCTCGGACACCACCCTCAAGGTTGGTCTACAATAGGAGCTGCATTTGATTTTACAACCTATCCGTTAACTTTTACTCTTATTGATTTATTTCTTTTCTGCTGTGATGCATCAGGCATGGAATTGTTTGTCTGATGGAATGTGTACCAGGACTCTTCGGCAACACTCTGACTATGTTACTTGTCTTGCTGCAGCAGAAAAAAATGTAATTCTCTTGCTAAATATCGGTGAACCCTTTTAAGATGAGTAAAATATCTGTGAACCCTTTTGACTGCTTGGATGAAAGGTTCCCTTTATTTAGATGATGCTATTCAATTGTTATGTTTAATATGATAGTGCAAGTTGTGCTTGGAGGCATAAAATTATATTTTACTTCTGTCAGTTTCTGATCCTTTCATGGCATCATACATTGTAGAGCAATATTATTGCCTCGGGCAGCCTTGGTGGGGAAGTTTTCATATGGGATTTTGAAGCTGCACTTGCTCCCATCGCTAAGTCAAGTGACACAATGGAAGATGATTGTTCAAATGGGAGTAATGGTTCGGGAAATTCAATACCCATTACTTCTCTACGTACTATCAGCTCAAGCAACAGTATTTCTTTGCACGCGCCTCAGTCTCAAGGATATGTGCCTGTTGCTGCTAAAGGCCATAAGGAATCAGTTTATGCATTAGCAATGAATGATGGGGGAACCCTTCTTGTTTCTGGTGGAACCGAGAAGGTATGTTAGGTTAGTCTTATTATATTTACGGTTGGTTGGTTTGTCTTATATTGAGGAGCTCTTGAAGAATGTGTTGTTGGTTTGCAATAATGTATGCTTGTATATATGTTTTGAATCATTATATGATTTAGGGATCCTTTGTTCCTTATCATAGAAGAATTGAATTTTCATCACAATGTTCTGATCCTTATAGGTTGTGCGTGTTTGGGACCCTAGAACTGGTTCCAAGACCATGAAGCTTAGAGGGCATACAGATAATATTAGGGCGTTGCTGCTGGATTCTACTGGCAGGTTTGTTGGATTATTTTGCAATGATGTCATAAAATCTTTGAATGAACATCAAGCTTGACTTTCCTTCTCTATCTTTTGTGGTAAAAATGTGACCCAATATATAGCCTTTCTATTGAGCTGATAATTTTTTGTTACCGGGGTTTAGATATGTTAACTTCGGATAAGCATAGCTAATGCTCAGACATTTTATGACTTAGCAAGTATATGACGGTGGAGATATTGCCGTTGTTTTTGCTATGTCAGTTGTTTATATTGTGAATTGTGTAGTGTAAATAAGAACGTGCATGTGCACATGTTTGGAAGACTTTTTAGTCTTGGGTGTATATTTTTGTTCAATGCATGAGTTCTTGGGTTTTTTCGATAGTTAGTTTGATCATCTCTGTTATTTTCATGTTTTGTTTGACATGAAGAAGAAAGAACTGTACCAAATATCGTGGTACTTTAACTTATGAGAATTTTATAGTGAATTTTTTGAGAGTAATTGAGTGATGATTAAGACAACAAACAACAGTGATTGTTGATCAATTGTGTTGTAGGGATCTTTGCTGCAAGGGGAAAATACAAAGAAAAGAAAGAAATACATCTGAAAAAGAATATGTTTGGTCCCTAGAGGGATTATGTAGAGGTTTGTGGGGGAAGAAAGGAGCATCAAAATCATATATTTAGGTGATTAACAACATGAATGATGGCTTAATAGCTAGTAAAAGAATAGTGGGAGGAAAGAATTCGATTTCAATTACCAAGGACTTTGTTGAGTTCTTATCTGTTTGCTAGATAAGGATGTATGAGGCATATTCAAGATGATATTCTAAGGTGTAGTTTGCTGAAGATATACCTTCGGAAATGGAGTATGGGCTAATCCTTTGTCAGAAGTTTGGAGCGATTCTCTAGAATCTGGAAGTCTAGATTATGCCGAAGTAAGATAAGATATATGGGCATATTTTTAGGTTAAACTTAAAATTCTCAGCTAGTTGCTAATAATATTTAATGTAAACAGAGCCTGTACTTGCTTTCACTAGATTATGAAATTATGTTTTACCTTTATTGATCCTATTTGTACCATGACTCTGAATAAATTGAGCTTTTAGATATGGGATCATCTTGTTTGGTGGTTAGTTAAAGAAGAATAAATGAAATTCAAAGAGGGTGGACAACAAAGAGAAGAAAGGGAAAAAGAGAGATTTATAATGAGGGAAAGAAAAGACAAAGAGGGAACACGCAACTCAAGTAGTGTTAGAAATGTATGTTGATGAATAAATGAAAATTTTAATGGTGAATTTAGTCACATCCTCCATGAATGAAGCGAAGGAAAGGCTCAGTAAGCATGGACTACCGAGCAAGGTCTGGTGTATCTCATAATGTTGGTATCGATGCCAAGAGAGATCAGAAGCTTCATTTATAAAGATGAAAAAATCAATGAAAAGCTAAGAGAAACTATTTTTTTTGTAAGACAAGGATCAAAATTTCGTTTCGGTGTATATTTAATTAGCTCAAAAACATAAACATTTTAGAACCATTTTGGAAACATAAACGTTTCAGAACCATTTCGGAAACATGCTAGAAACAACGAAAAAACTTCAAAATTTGTTTCTAGGACATTCCGAAAGACTGATAATATGTTGAACTGCGTCAAAACAATCCGAAACACCTAGAAATATCGGAATTTCGTTATTTAATCATTAATTCATTTCGGTTTTCATGGAAATCAAAATGTTTCGGTTGTTTCACCAGTCATGAAACCCAGATATATAATTTTTTAGTGTGGACTTATCTTTTTGTAGCTGTATCCATATATGTATTGGTATCCATGCTTCGTAGGTTTCCTTGAAATCTTGTGATAAGAGGATTTGAACATTCATACCCCTTTCTCTGGTAGCAGCAGAAGCTATATGAAAATTTTAAATTCTTTTTATATATAAAAAAGAGAGAGGAGTGGCTTTTGTGTTTTTGGGTTTTGAAATTGTGCTGACCTTAATTTTCGGTTTTACTAACATTATGCAGTGTAAAAACTAATTACTTCTTTTTGGAACACCCTTTGATATAATTCTCACTTCGTATCTCTTTTCAACAAAAGACAAGTATCTTTCTTGAGAAAGAAATTCCCTAATATCCTATTGGTATATTGCTGGATGCCTGAATTATTTTTGTGGTTTTTTGGTTGTATTACAGTGCTTTTAGACTAAATAGTAGCTATTATAACTATCTATTTTGATTTCCCATCATTGAGCTTGCTGTTCTGTTTATTCTGTGTTTGATTGTTATGAGTTAGTAATTTTTTCTGGCTTCATTATTACAGGTACTGCTTATCAGGATCCTCTGATTCCATGATCAGGTAGGCATCACAGGCATTTTTTAACCATAGCAATTCCACATTTAGATATTGCGTTATGCAAATTTCAACTTCATGTCTGTGTGACTAGTTATAGAACTTGAATTGTGGAATGCGGAGTGGCTATTGTCTTTGCCAATCTGGATCAAATGGCTATGGTCTTTACCCTTGCTGGAACAACTTTTAGTTCTTGGGAACTGGGCTTGTAAGAGAGATAGTTAAGAGTTGCTGTGTTTGAGATCTTTTATAGTTATATTCCTAAAGATTTCCAGTTGAGGAAGCACATATTTCTTTTGCTATAAGACCCCATCTAGTATGTGGGAACCAAAATATGATATCAGGGTGGTTGCGAACAGGTTTGAGTGACTAAGTTCATATCCCAGGGATTGACGTGTTTTTTCAAAAATCTCAAGCTTGTAGTGGCTAATGGGGAAATAGTTCATTTTTGGGAGGTTTTTGGTGGGGGAATCATCTTTGTCCCATTTGTTTTAAGGTATTTATCATTTAACGTGCTTTCACGGTGTGTCCATTGCTTCCCATGCTTTGGTCTTATAATCATTTGTATTCTTGGGACTTCGGTTTTCGTAGGAATTTTGATGATAAAGACACCATAGAGTTGATGTCATTTCTTGCCATCATAATGACTATTTGTTGACTCGAGGCTTGTGACAAAAGGAGGTGGGTATTTGAGTCTTCGAGTGGGTTTTCCACTGAATCCTTCTATGATTCTTTGGTGGATGAGTCCTATTGTCCTCTTTTTATCCTTGCTATGATGATTTGGAAAGCAAAAGTGCCTATCAAAGTGCAAGATTTTGCATGGACTCACATGGTAAGATCAATACGAATGATATGCTTTAGAAAAGGAAGCCTCATACTTGTATTTCCCCTTAGTGGCGTGTGACGTGTACAGCTGATTAGGAAAACACTTATTATTTATTTTTACATTGCCCTATTGCTTTGTCTTTTGTGGTACAAGTTGTTTAATTTGGCGGATTTGGGTTGAGCTATTCCTTGCAACTTCCATATCCTTATTTGTTGAAGATGTGAAACGCCTTGGGAGGCTTAATAAGGGAGTTGCCCTTTGGAATTGTGCAATCATTGGTACTTTTTGTGTCATTTGGAAGTAGAGGAATGTAAGAATTTTTGAATATCATAGCAAGTGGTTGGATGGATAGATGACATAGTGATAACTGGGAATGATGTGATTGAAATCACCAAAATTCAGCTGACTAAGGAGTTTGAAATCAAAGACTTTTGTCTATTGAGATATTTTTTGGGATTGAGGTTACTTGATCAAAGGATTTTTTATCTTCCAGAAAAAATATGTTATTGACCTACTTGGAGAAACTGGAATGTTAAGATGTAGACCTACAGATTCTTCTAAGTCACCCATTGGCTGGTTAGTAGTGTTGGTGATGCTATGAATAAAAAGAGATACCAGAGATTAGTGTGGAGATTGATATATCTTTCTCATACTCGGCTAGATATTGCTTATGTAATGGGGGTTATAAGTCAATTCATGCATGATTCTCGAGTCCATCGTCTTGAAGCTGGTTAATGTATTTTGAGGTATCTCAAGTTAGCCCTAAGAAAAAGGGATCTTGTTCTCTAATAATGGTCATTTGAAATTGAAAATATTTACTGATATAGACTGGGCCGGTTTAGCGGATGATAGAAGATCCACTTTGGGCTACTGCATCTTGATGGGAGGAAACACTGTCACACGGCGAAATAAAAAGCAAGTAGTGGTAGCCAGGTCTAGTGCAGAGGCTGAATATGAAGCAATGACCTATGGAGTTTGTAAGCTTGTGCGGCTTCAAATTTTGTTAAGCGAACTCAAAATTTGTGATGATGGGCCTATGATATTGTAGTGTGATAATAAGTTAGCTATCAACATTGCTCATAACCCGGTTCAACATGATAGAACTAAACATGTTGACATTGACCAACACTTCATCAAAGAGAAGCTGAATAAGAGTTTGATTTGCATGCCGTTTGTGAAATTAGAAAATCAGTTGGCCGATGTTTTCACAAATGGACTTAGTAGCAAGTTTTTTCATCCAACTATTTGCAAGTTGGGCATGAAAGATATTTATGCACCAACTTGTGGGGAGTATTATGCTATGTTATATTAAGATGTGTAACCCTTGGGGAATATTTGGTCCTTTGTGGTTACATATATATTGAGAGTAGCTTTGTAATCCTCACATACTACTCTCTTTCTCCTAATCTCTTCTTTCTTTTTATTTATTCTTCTATTCTCTTCCTAACCCTAATTACATCACATTCTAACTGTAATGTTTCCCAACAAAATATAAGCCTAACTTGGAGTGTCATCTTAATGGGAGGCCGATGCTTATAGTATGTTTGGAAGAGGCTCTACTCAAAGCTTTCCCAGTGCCTATATATTGCTACCGACACATTGAGTGAACCTTTCACAGCTCCACTGCTGCTGCCTGATGAGTTGATGCTATTGTTTACCACCATTACGCAATTGCCACTTCTACTGCCAAATCTTTATCAAGGTCACACCTGCACTCCAAGTCTTCCCAAACTGCCCCATGACCTCCAACACTGTTGGTCTCAACAACCATTGAACACGGTCTTAAGGCATTGTAATCACTTCTACTGCTGCCAACCTGCCATGACTGTGCTGTTATGCATCCACAGCCTTAACGCTGTACTTGGATCCAGCAATGATCTTAACTCCCAGTACAAATGAAAGAATGAAATATTTTCAGGAGTTGGCCTGATAGGTACCTGTTTCCTTATTGGATTATGAGGTTAAAATGCTAATTTGAATGATCAAGTATGGTCTTTGATTTGGAGTTCAGGTAGGAATCCTCTTGTTAGTTGGTTGTTACCATAAAGTCCATAGTTTTCCTGATCCCCCAGCCTCTGTTTTGTAGAAAAACACTGCTGCTTTTGGACTGAGGTAATTTCACCTTCATTAATAATACCCTTTCTAGGGTGCAGAGGTGGTAAGGACTAGGATAGACCGTGGTAGAAGGGTTTTGTGGGAATCGAGGCAATGAATCTAGGAAGATTGGGATGAGAGATGAAGACGTGAGAGAGGCACAAAGTATGGCCAACTTGGTAGGCGGGTTCTGTAGTTTGTAAAAGATTTTGGCCGTACAGTGAACTATGGATTTGAAGAGAAAATTGGTAGGGGAGAATAAAAGGGATTCTTGGCAATTCAGAGTTATTCTCTACCATGGTTCAAGGTCACGGTATCGGTCATCGACGCGGAAAGCTCCAAGACACATTAGTCACGGCGCGGCATCGGACGATACGACCTAAAATAAAATGTTGAATATGAAGAGAGATTCAGATTATATCGCGACGTCACGGAACCGTATCAATCGATTCAGGGACGATAACTCGGCGACTCGGATATAACTAGGACGATTCGGCCGAGTCATGCGAGACTTAGGGTTTATATATATGGTGTAATTGTATTGTCTCGGAAGGTGCCTAGTCAGATACGACTCGACCGACTCGTATCGGTATCAATGGATACTTTGAACTATGTTCTCTACTTGCTTAGTCTTGTATTTCCTAGTGGGTCTCACGTGGCGCAAAAGGATTTAGAAAGATATGAACTTGATGCATAGCTATTTCATGCCCACGTGAATAAGTTGAAGTGAAAGGCATATTGTCCCATGTAGGAAGCCTCGTCAGGCTGATTGAGCTTTCCATGTGCGGAAAGCGGTATCTCTTCCATGTCATGTGTTGGTCAAGGGGGCATTTGTGGGAATGGAACAAACCTTGTGAGCTTTTGGTCCTATCCACCATGTCGCATACCTTCAAGTTTCCCATTTCACAGATTGTGATGTAACCAAGAATGATCCAACCGGTGATCAAGAATAGAGTCCAAGGGAGTTTTCAGGCTTTATTCGCCAGTTCAGGCGGTTGAACTTATAGGTTTCTTCAGTCTATGACCAGAGGTGGGTAATATGTTGTTCTTGAATTGCTATCAATCGTAACTTAGTTTGTGCCTTTGTGGGGCTGAGCTGTCCTGTTTTTTGTTTTCAATTTTATTTTTTTCCCACCATCAAGGGATGTTAAGCTAGCTCATTCTTTTGCACCAGTTTTGGGAATCTTTGTCATGTTTGTTGATCCTTATTTAAGCCTTTTCTCATTTGATAAAAGTTTGGCTCTAATTTGTACTAGCGAATTGCAACTACTGGATTCTATAATAAAAGCTAAAAAAGCTAATAGAGAAAATAAGAGAATTTGAATCTTGGAGGAGATTTGACATTACTTGATTTTTTTAATTGTATCTTACATTTCAAGCATTGTTTGGATCCTCAATGATCTTTGTAGACTGTTTTTTGGACAGATAAATTCTGAGGGCACATTTGATAGCCTCACCCACTCTTGAGGAGGAAATCTAGGGTTATTTGCCTTTGTTTGAAAAAAAATATCAAAATTGACACTTCATGCTGTAGCCTGCTATTTTTTTAAATTGTGTTTTGACTAGAGTAATTCATTAGCAGGATAATTTCCCCTGGTTTCATAATCGAATTTTACTGTGGTTAACAGTACCTAGGCTTTAAAACCTCTATTAAATTTGCTTGGAGCAAGATAAACACTGTCAATGAGTGATGTGCCTGTTATGCATTCTAATGATGTTAACATAGGAGGCTTAAAAAGAAAAATAAAAGCTAAAGAAGATAAGTATTTATGGAATGGTTCATGTTAAGGGAAGAGCCCATGCTTTGTGCAGTGGTAAAAGCTTGAAATGTGAAGTATGAGAACCTGATTTTCAAGCCATTTGTTGAAAAGGAGATACAGTTTGTGTTTGTGAGCTGCCACTCCTAAGAAAAACCAGGTCAAGCCTGCACCTTGGTCACCCTTCCAGGCCGTTGACTCATGGGACTTGTACTGGGCAATGACTGTTATGGTTTAGCTTCAAGGTGTGGCCAACATGGAACTTGTGTAATTAAGCTTTGAGTTACTCTTGGCTTTATGCTTTCTTTTTAGGCCATTGTACTTCTTGTTCAATTTTATACATGTTTTCGCGTCTGAGAAGGCATGTTCACTTTGATATTTTCTCATTTTCAGGTACGCTTTTGTAGTGCTGGTCCATGGGTATTTGGGGTTGTGTTATTGGGTCTTTAGAGTTGAAGTACTCCTTGTTTAAGAGTACCTAGAAGTATCTATATACAACTTTTTCTGAGAGATGAAGAATTAGAAATTCTCCATCAGCTTTTGCTTTTTTAGGTTGAGTATAATCGTTGAAGTGCTGCTTCTGTTCTTTCTTTATGGATCTTGTGCGTGGAAGTTTTTGTCTCATTTACTGTATCCGTGCCTTTCTTTTGATTGTTGCTTTTTGTCTAAAAGCCTATTTCAGTTGCCCTTCTTTACCTATATCACGGGCCTTTTCCTTAAAACCTAACCTAAACCCTGAAATTGCTAGTTATCAGAAGTTCCTACATCATTCATACTCCTAGTTACCAGACACGTCCACATCATCCTTGAATCCTTATCTTCTTCAAAACCCATTACTTTTCATTCTTTTTCCACCACTTATTCAGTGGTAATCCACTTTGTTTCCCTCCTTGTCAAAAAATTTATGCGCTTCCCTGGATCTAATACTCGGTTTAAGTTAACAATTGGCAGCCCAGTCAAATGTTGTCCTATATGTTTTGTATTTTCAGAGCAAATAGGCGATTGCTTGCTCACACTTGTCCTACATTGTCAAAAGATGCTGTCATGAATTCTGTTAAGAAGTTTTTCATTATCGTCCTTCTTCCATTAGTTGACTATTTCTTGTCCTTTTGCCTTGGTAGACTATGGGATCTTGGTCAGCAGCGATGTGTACATTCCTATGCTGTGCATACAGATTCTGTTTGGGCACTTGCCAGCACCCCTACATTTAGTCATGTGTATAGTGGTGGAAGAGACCTTTCAGTGAGTGAACTCTTACAACTCAATCAACCGGATTTCCTCCCGTTTTCTTCCACTGAATTTTGCTTGTAGTTTCTGTTGCTCTGATCTTTTTGAAGTCCTATTTGTTCGCACTTGCAGTTATACTTGACAGACTTGGCAACAAGAGAGAGTGTACTGCTTTGTACAGAGGAGCATCCTATCTTGCAATTAGCTCTGCATGATGATGGTATTTGGGTTGCAACAACAGATTCTTCCGTTCACAAATGGCCAGCTGAAGCTCATCACCCTCAGAAGGTTTTTCAAAGAGGCGGTTCGTTCTTGGCTGGAAACTTGTCATTCTCAAGGGCAAGGATTTCGTTAGAAGGATCCACTCCTGTGAGTCATGCTTTTTTCTTTGTGAAAGATTTTGATCCATAATTGAGTTCTTGCTATGTAAGTTGGGAACCCAAAATAGTATTATGTATCCATTGTTCTCTATTACTGTTATTACGATTGCAGAGATATTTGCTTTTGGCGATTGTAAGGTAATATGTTAGTTGCCCGTTCTTGGGATATCCATTTAGTGTTTTTTCATAACATTTTCAAGCTTTCTTTCCATTTTTCTTTACTACGTTGACGTCATTGTAGGCTAGCTGGGCCTTATGAACGAATGAAAAAGGAGGGACCCTTAGGATACAGTTACAGGAGAAAACAGTTTGGTCCAATGCTGGATGCTAAGCTTCACGTTTTGTACTGTGACAGTGCATTTTGTTTAATGAATTAGTTTGTACAGTGCATGCCAAACTTAAAACTTGTAGATGAACTTTTAAGGGGTGAAAGTGTACACTGGGTACATCCACGCATAAATGACATCACACCTAAGAAGCACGAATACGGACACGGGGATACGACAAAATCCCAAAATATAGGACTCGAGTACGGCAAAGATACGATTAATTAGAATAATATAATATATATATATATATATTAATAATAAAATTGAATAATTAACTAATATTTCATAATTGGACAAATGAGTTAATATTAAATTTGATTAGTGGACTAATATGTTATGGATTGTGGACTAAATTAAATTGGGTAGTGGGTGATAACTAATAAGGTGTTATTTGTAATTTAGCAACTAGGGCAAAGAAAAAAAGAAAATAAAAAACTGAAAAGCTAGGGCTTAAAAGGAAAAAAAAGAAAGAAAGAAAAGGGATTGTTTTTCTGCAACTAGGACAAGCTGTAGCCGCCGGACCAAGTCGTCGCTGGTCGACACTGGTAGATCTGATCTGAGAGAGAGAGAGAGAGAGAGAGTTCGAAGACAGAAATCGTCGCCCAGATGCAAAGAGATCTGATTTGAGAGAGGGGGGGGGGGGTCGAAGAGAGATATAAAGACATACCTAGTTGAAGATGAGATATGTGGTTGTGGCATCTAAGGTTTGTATCATCTTCTTCCCCCTTTTCTTGTGGTTTCAACAGAGATCAATGGCTGTGACCGTAACCCCCGTATCTGAGCCGTATCCGTCATAAAAAAATGTTTCTTCACTCTTCAGGACACTTGTGGAAGTGTCGAACTCGTGTCCGGCTGTGTCCCACGCGTATCTGTGCCAGGCACGTGTCCGACACTGCCACGTCGACCCCTTGTGGAGTATCCGTGCTTCCTAGCATCACACCTAAGGAAAAATCCGTGCACGAGGGATAGCGACATATGGAGATTGTTAAGCTCTCCTTGATGTTTCCATCAAACTGCGTGAAGTTAATTATTGCTGGTTCAAGATCAGTAAATGATTCTTTAAGTTGGATTGACATACGTATTTATAAGTATATGCATGTTTTCTATAGGAATCACCACAATATATTAGAATATTGCTAAGTATCCCATAGAAATCATAGCTCAGCTGATGATGCAATGCATAAATATTGCATCCCAGGAAGAAAAAAGAAATACAGATTTTGCAACTTGCCTTTAAAGATTCCAACGAGAAGCAGGGGCAGCCAGGAATTGAGTTTTGGGTGGGCACATTAATTACAAGTTTTAATTAAATTCTTTTCAACTGATAAAAAATTAAACAAGATATTTATATTTATTT
Source organism: Ilex aquifolium (assembly GCA_951799425.1). NCBI lineage: Eukaryota > Viridiplantae > Streptophyta > Magnoliopsida > Aquifoliales > Aquifoliaceae > Ilex > Ilex aquifolium. Next base: position 3,527,281 of record OX637405.1, on the reverse strand, counting down.
ACGTAGAGGTCAATCGTAGAAAAATAGAGTCTAGTAACAAGTCACTTGCAAGTTATTTCATATGTAAATTAAGAATGCAAACCAAAAAAGCTGTAAATGTCTAAATAATCGCGAAAAGCTCGATTACTATAAAAAGCACACCAAACATTCAATCACAGTCTAATTGAAACACACAATCAAAAAACACTATTTAAGCAAGCAAACAAGTAAAATAAGTAATAACAATTATGGGTACAAGGGCTGTGGATTTATTGAAAAAATATGAATAATGTTGTCGTCTACTCATTAGACCTTATATAAAGGTTTTTAAAGTCCAAATGTTTTGTCATTTTATTTTGCGATCATAGTTTTTTATGTACTTACAAAATGATTATATATTTTACTACACAATAATCATATTTTTACAACTATAAAAGGATATCAAAGTTTTTTTTTTAAAGAAAAATCACAAAATGAACTTATATGTGTTCAAAAATTATCTGAACTGTGTCCATAATGTATTCGTATTTATTTATGTATGAAAATCATAGGGTGGGCACAATAAAATGTGTGTTAAAAATATTTCATATATAAAGACACGTACATTGACATAAATACTTATATAATTTTTTTAGAAAAATTGTGGATGGGCCAGGGCCCCCCTGGGCTTAAGGTCCACCCATGACAAGAAGCAACACTCCTCTTCATCTCTCTGAACCAGATTTTATTCCCCATGGATATCAATCATGTCATCATATCTGTTATTGACGTATTCAAACATCTGTTATTTGTTTTATTCATCATCTGAGTTGGTGTATAATTTGGTGGAGTGTGTATGCTTTCCATGCCAATAGTGTAATTGTATTTTGTCTAAACTGGAAGAAATAATGTAGATTCATGTCTTATAAAGTTTTGGCCTCTCTTGCCAAACTGACTTGACACTGTTGCTGCACATGGCAGTTTCCTGTTGAATTTGAAAAATTAACAGGAGGAAGAAAAAACCTAACCAATTGTTGTCTCCTATAAAAATAGTGGTATGTGCCACCCTTCACATTTACCAGACGAGTTTTTCCAATGTTTTCTTATTTATCAATTATCACACATTCGGTGCTGCCTTTATTTTGTTCTTCCTTGCTTCTTTCCTCTCCTGGGTACGCCTCATATTAGGTGATGTCTAAGTTTGTAATGAGTTCTGTTCCATACCTCAAGGAAATTCGAACTGCTGATGTGGGGTCCTGAACTTCCGAAATAGACTGGAACTATGTTTATTCATTGCCATATCAACTTAGTACATGCTAATTTTTTCCCTTCGACGTTTGTTTCGTTTCTATCAAAAAAAAAAATTTGACCTACTATTGGAGAATTTGTCAGAGTGGGGAAATAAATTATGCTTCGGTAATTGTGAAATCGTTGATGAATTTATTTTTATTTCTATTCCTTGAAGATCTTTGGTCTGGCTATCGAATTTAACTTTTGTTAGTAATATATAAACTCTTCTTATTCTGTATTCAGTTTATGTGGTGTCTTCTGACAATTGGTCTTTCTTTTTCGTCCCCTACTTGCGGCTCTTTCCCCTTTTGAAGATGGGGTATTTAATTTCATTTAACCGGTTACTGAACATTTGAGAATTTTGTAGGTTCCTGTTTATAGAGAACCGTCCTTTGGCATTCCAGGAACTCCAGGGATAGTGCAGCATGAAGTTTTGAACAATAGAAGGCATGTCTTGACTAAGGTAATATGGTGTTTTGCCTTATGTTATACTTGCCAATATTAACCTTTTAATGCTTATTGTGTTTTTGAGTCCAGTTTTTGTCCTAGTAGATGTACTTCTGTTTAACTGACTTATGAATTGGGTCTTGTTAGGATACTGCTGGTTCAGTGAAGCTGTGGGAGGTCACAAGGGGTGTTGTGGTTGAGGACTATGGCAAGGTTACCATGTGTTTTTGTTCTTTTGACTTCATTTTTCATGATTGATGAGTAGCTTATAATATCTACAATGTCCAGATGCCTGAATGGAGGAAGGGTGAAATAGTGGCTTTGAGCCCTGATTAACATTTTCTTCAAGGGCTCATTCCATAGTTACCCATGGCATATTGGGTTCCTTCACTAATTTTTGCTAATCTATTGTTTTAGGTTTCATTTGAGAAGAAGAAGGAAGAACTGTTTGAGATGGTAGGGAGTGCTAGCTCATACACTAGTGTATTTCAACTAGTCCAATATTTAGGTCAACTTTCCTTTTGACTTGACTTTTCTTCTTCAGGTGAGCATTCCTGCATGGTTCACTGTGGATACGAGGCTCGGAAGCTTGTCTGTGCATTTGGACACCCCACATTGCTTTGCGGCAGAGATGTATTCTGCGGACCTTAATATTGTTGGGAAACCTGAGGATGACAAGGTCTCATACTTTTTCACTTGTATGATCTTGCAGCTTCTTTTCTGGATGGTTTCCTCTCCTGTTCTTTCTTCTGATATTGGATGTGAGAGGCTGCTATAAGTTATATAGTTTATTGGAAGTCTTAAAGAGGCTGTTTAGAAAACAGTAGAATCGGTTTATTATACTGATGGCTGGCCTAATTTAGCCATGATGACGATGATGTTTAGCAATGGACAACAACTGGCTAGGGCTGTTTAATGATGATGGTCGTTGTTGGGGAAGTTGAAGATTGTGAGACCACACAAACATCAATGGTCTTAATGGCGAATTGCATGATTATTTTTTTTCCATTAGTGTAAAGGATCACTTTGATGTTTGTAGATTGAGAGCAATGATTGTTATATGAATTTGGGCCTTAGTGAGGAAGCAATGATGGATCGGGGTCAGGCTCTGATACCAACTGATATAGATTGATTAACTCTTACACCGAATTGATGTAAATTGAGAAGGAGGAATTGAGAGAGAAGATGAGATTAAGAAGAACAAGAATTTGAAGAAAGAGGAAGAATTAAGAGAAGATGATGATGATGAGAAACTAGGAGAAGAAGTAATACTCTATCCCGATAATTCATATCCGAGTCTTGCATCAACCCCTTTATTTACTAATCCTCAATCCAAAAATAAAGAGTCCCAATACAACTCTTACTATAAAAGATATTATTCCTCCAACAAATTAATCCTAAATTGACAAAACAATAGATAAAAACAACTTATTTAAATTGTAATCTTCATATGCAAGCTTATCCAATGCCTTTCTGATCCCCATTCACTTTAATTCAGATAGCATAACCACAACAAAGGCACAGTTTACTCACCTACTAACAGAATATGTATGGTCCATGGGTTACTACTACGCCCAATTTTCATCAATATAGAAATTTACCAAAGTACTTATTCTTAAAAGGTATGATAGCATAATAAAAAGGGGCATGAGAAATATAAACATAAAATGCACTCTGGAAGGTTTCCATGTGTGCTCTATTTTGAAAACAAGCCAAATCCCCAACTTCCTCTTTTCTTTAAATTTTCTTTCCCTTGAGTTTCTTGTGGCCTGCATTATTACAGACATGTGGGAAGGTTAGTATAAGAGAATAAAGTTCTATATTTATCTTTCTATTCTTTGGTGTTTGTTCAGCATTGGTTGTCACGCCAAATATTCGTAGCTGCAGCTTGCACCTGGCAATTATCCTCTAGTACTCCTTAAAGATAGAGAAAAAAACGAGTATTCAAGTGCTGATTTGTTAAACTTATTTGGTGCATAGCAGGTTCTCAACTATCTTATTTTATTCCTGCAACACCTTAATCAGTGGTCTATAACTTTTGGATGCATTAATCCCACTTGTCGTGATATAGATTTTGGACAAAGCTTTTTAGCATTAGTTTTGAACTGCCATTGATGAAGGAATTTAAGGGACTGAGGTCTCGTCTATGCTATTATGTAGTCACAGCATGAATAGGGTCTTTCTTTATTTGCTAATTCTGTGGTTTTTGTGGAAGATTGAATTGAGATCAAAGTGTCTGAAACAAGTTGAGTAGCCCTAACAGGTTTTTCGGTTTTATGACCTTCCGCATGATGGTTGTATGCAATTATCCTGTACAGTTCTTGAAAGTATATTTATATTTTTCGTTTAGTGGATTTGCTGAACATTTGAAAACTTTCAGATAAAAGTTGATTTGGTTTCCAGGCTAGTGATCTTCCCCCCTCTCCACTTTTCTTGGTGTGTTTTTCATCTGCTTTAGTGATAGCCCTGGTGTATATGTAACAATCATTAGTTGGATGCTGTATAAAACATTTGTTAGTAATTTCATTTCTCGGCTGGTTCAAAAAAAAAAAAAATTCATTGCTCGGCAGTGGTTATCCTACACAGATTGTTTGTGTAGATAAATTCCATTTACCTATGATTTTGCAGATTAATTTGGCAAGGGAAACACTCAAAGGGCTGTTGGCTCCTTGGTTAACCAAAAGAAGACAGCGATTTGGATCCCATGCTTCAGCCAATGGAGAAGTTCCATCTGGGAAGGATATCTCTGCAAGGAATCTTACTCTTTCAAGAGTTGAGGTAGATGGTAATGCTGAAAATGATTCTGCGGTGTATCCTCCATTTGAATTTTCAGCTGCTTCCTCTCCTTCAATTATTACTGAGGGCAATCAAGGTGGTCCATGGAGGAAAAAAATTACTGAGCTAGATGGAACTGAAGATGAGAAAGACTTCCCCTTGTGGATTCTGGACTGCGTGTTGAATAACCGCTTGCCTCCCAGGGAAAATACCAAGTAAGTTTCCTGCATATCTTATTTTTGGGCATCTAATTGCCCTTTGACTTGTGATAAATTGCTTGTTGTCTGACGGAGTTGAAATATGCCTTCTGCATGCGTTGCAAAATTGTGAATACATCAAGGCATGCTTGGTTTTGTTGAATTGGTCATTAGTCCTTTGTAGGTATATCATGTATGGAATCAAATTGCTTGGACTGTGCCAATTGTTATATTAGAATCATATGCTGTTGCTTTTTTCCTCGTTTTGCCCTTGATTCCTTCTTTATTTTTGTATCTTACATCTCTTGTTTTTCCCTCAATTTTATGTTCATTTGATCTCTCTTCCCCCTCCCTCTCTCTCCCACCTTTTTTTGGCACTTTTTGCATGGTTGTAAACAATGTTTATTTTTACAAGTGATTCATTTTTAGCTGTGTGAATGCTTAATACCAGTGGGTTGTAATAATTTTCTTGTTTTTTAGCTCTTAAAAACGGCCTTCCTCATATGCTTTAATATCTGCAGATGCAGCTTTTATTTACATCCATGCGAAGGTTCAGCTGTCCAGATCCTTACACAAGGGAAATTGAGTGCACCTCGTATATTGAGAATACATAAAGTAAGAGTTTATTTGGATTTTCATAGTAGTTTAAAATGTTATGAAGTCTTTTTTCTTTGAGTTGCATGATTGATGATCTGTGGAAACACACTGTACACTCTTTTGAAGTTTACCATCAAGCATTATTAAGTGGTTTCTCCATTGAAGGTTGTGCTGTCTCATGTTTTCTGTATACGCAATTTCCCATAATTTTGCAGTATGTGCAGAAAGCACAACAGTAATGGAAGAAAAGAGATATAAAGGGATCTGGCTATATAGATTTTCTTTTACGAGGGGATATCCGGGAAAGGATGTCATTACTTACCTTCTTACTGCCTTTCAAGTTTACAGTAGATTCGATCTTACTGCTAGGCGCATGTAGGTTTACTTATCCTCACCTTCCGTACCGTAGGCTTCTCACCGACTGGGAATCTTCAATATATAGGCAATAGTTTCCTTTATGGGCCTAATTGTCGAGTGGAGTTCAGCATTGTTCTGCACCACGTACACATCCACCCATGAAGCCTTGAATAGATAGATTTTTGGGGAGCAATTTTTATTGTAATTTTTAGATGTAAATCATCTATCGGAATATTATGCTATGCAGAGCATGTATCTTCAAGTCTTAATAGGTTGCCTGCTTTGTTTTTGTAGGTTGTTTATGTCATAAAAAAAATGGTTCTCGACAAGCCATTGGATAGTATGAATTCTGATGGAACTTGTGCTGTCTCACATTTTCTGTATACACAACTGCCCATAATTTTGCTGTATGTGCAGAAAGCGCAACAGTAATGGAAGAAAAGAGAAATAAAGTGGGAATCTTCCCTATATAGGCAATAGTTTCCTTTATGGGCCTAATTGTCCAGTGGAGTTCAGCATTGTTCTGCACCACATACACATCCACCCATGAAGCCGTGAATAGATAGATTTTGGGGAGCAATTTTTATTGTAATTTTTAGATGTAAATCATCTATTGGAATATTATGCTATGTAGAGCACGTATCTTTAAGTCTTAATAGGTCGTCTGCTTTGTTTTTGTAGGTTGTTAACTATGTCATAGAAAAAATGGTTCTCGACAAGCCATTGGATAGTATGAATTCTGATGGAACTTTTGCTCCTGGACTACCTGGAGGCCAGTTACAGCATTCAACTGTTGGAGGTGATGATTCTTTCCGGTCTGGGTTGAAGCAATGGCAAAAGCTCAAGCCCTCTATCGAGATATTGTGCAATAATCAGGCAAGTTAATGCGATTTGTTGTATGTCAAATCATGAATTATCTATATATATATATTTTTTGTTTTGTTTTTGATAGGGAATTGATGAGCTATAGTCAATGTAGTTAGCAACCACATGGAATAATATATGTACTCAAGCATTTAATGCTTAAAAAATAAATAACCGGAACGAATATTACATTAGCTATCTTGTATATATTATTTCATTTACAAGCGCTCGTGTGGCAGAGATCATGGGAGAGAAAGGAACTAGTTGACCAGTCCTCCTTTCATATATACAATGTGAATTAGTGAAATGCCTAATCCAAAAATAAAACAAAACATTGAGATATGCCTATATCACCTATCTGTTCTGACTTACAAGTTTTTTATTTCTAACCATTTTTAGTATTTTTGAAATGGTACCAAGCTTGATACATAGTTATTATCTTTTCCATATACAGTTAAAATTGTACAAGCAGTATGAGGGTTTGTAATAAATGAGAAACATAGGCAAGAGGAAAAGAGAAGAAGAGAATAATCAGTTGTGTAGACTACATTGCCCTAAACTCTCTTATTTATTGGAAAGCGATATTATGAGAATTAAAATATTACTCTACACTACCAATAATATAAAATAAGAATTCTTAACACTCCTCTTCAAGCTGGAATAGAACGATGAAAGATGTCTAGCTTGAAGTAGAGATTATTGAAGATAGGTTAAGCCAATGGTTTGGTAAGGATGCCCCCCAATTGATCATTAGATTTGATGTATGGTGTGATAATCTCCTTACGCATTAAAAAGATCTCGAATAAAATGATAGTCTACTTTTATATATTTAGTCCTCTCATGAAATACCGGATTACTGGCAATGAAAATATATTTCTGGTTGCCACAATGCAACTCAATAGAACATGACACACTGATACCTATATCATGAAATAGAGAACGAACCCATAACATCTCATATACAGTTTGAGTCATAGCTCGATATTCAGCCTCTACACTCGAACGAACAACCACATTATGTTTCTTGTTACGTTAAGTAACAAGATCACCACTAGTAAATATCCAGTAACTTGAAGTAGATCGGTTATCAACACGATTACTTGTCGAGTCAGTATCAGAGAAGTTAGTAATAATCATAGATGAAAAAGGACAATATAATAATCCCTTTATTCAGTGTTCCTTTCAGATATTGAAAAATATGAGAGACCACCTCCTAATGAGGTTTACAAGGAGCGTGCGTGAATTGACTAACCGCACCAACAACATAGGTAATATTAGGACGTGTAACTATGAGATAATTAGCTTACCGACCAATTTCTGATAGCACCCTACATCATCAAAGCACGGACACGGACATGGACATATGACACAACACGGACATGTAGACACGACATTTCTCAAAAAAGTAGGACACGAACACGTTGGGATACACTATAGATAATTGCCTTATATATAGAATTATATAAATTTTCACTAAAATATAGTGATAATGATATATTATTCGTAAGAAATTCAGTAATTGTTATGTCTAGTCATCTAGTGTATTTTTTAGACTAAAGCATCATAATAATAAATAATCAACAATTATTTTGGACAATATATCCCAACATATATAATATAAATGATTGTTATTGTTTTCTCAATTACTCTTTTTAAAAATTTTTATTCATCTTTTGTTTTTATTATTGTATTTTGAGTACGACTTGAGCATATCTTGTCTTGGTAATTGTATGTTCTGCCATAATATACGCTATTTATAGTTAAAATTTTTAGTTTTGTCAATCACTTGTCAACACATGTTTTTTGTTTAGTAATAGGCATGGTCTAAAGAAATATTGGACACATCACCAAAAAAGTGTCGGACACGTGTTTGAAATTAAAATTTTATCATTTAATTATGGACACGGATAAAAGAGTATCAAACAAATGTCCTAGAGTGTCTGAAGAGTATCGGTGTCCGACACAGATATATTACCTTCTTGAGAGTATCCATGCTTAATAGGTTGGACATGCACCAAGAGTCCATGTCTCAGTTAATAAATTCAATATATACTTTTGTTGGCATAAATTGATACATTTTTTTGACCGAGTAACCTCAATCCCAAAAAAATCAAAGAACATCCAAATCTTTGATATGAAATTACTTCCATAAATGGACCTTGAAGTGGGCGGTACCATCTAAGTCATTACCACTAATGATAATGTCATCAACGCACATAATAAGAATAATAACACCGGTGGAAGAACTACAAATAAAAAATGAATGGTCTGAAGTAGAACGCTGAAAATCATCCTGAAATACAACAGGCACGTCGTGATTGTTTGAGGCCATATAGTGTTTTCTTCAGATGACACACTTATTCCTTCCCAGATACAATATAATCTAGAGATTGTAGCATAGATACCTCCTCTAGTAGGTCTCCATATAAAAAGACATTCTTGATGTCCCACTGATAGAAAGGCCAATTACAACTCACTGCAACAGAAATAAGAACTTTAACAGATTTAAGATAGGCAACAGGAGATAAAGTCTCATAGTAATCCACACTATAGTTCTAGGTGAAGCCTTTGGTAACCAAACGGCCTTCAAACACTCGACCGAACCATTGGGATGATTCTTCATTGTGTAGACTTAACGACAACCGATAGTTTGCTTACTAGAAGGAAGAGAAGTAAAGTCCCATATTTGATTCTCATGAAGGGCTTTTATTTTCTCATCCATAGCCAATTTCCGACCATGAGATGCCAATGCCTATTTTAAAGAGTTAGGAACAAACATAAAAGGTAGAGTCGATGTAAAGCACCGAAAGGATGAAGAAAGTCGATGGCAAGAAACAAAATTAGAATGAGATGCATGATATAGTTACGAGTACATCTCCTTAGTGTAATAAGTAAATCAGAAGATGATGAATTAGTAACGGTGTAGAGGGCAGGAGCTCAAAAGAATCAGACAATAGTTGGGAGCTGGAGCATATGAAACTACCTATCTGTCCTTGGAGCGACGATAAACCTGCTATGGAGGATTAGTAATCAGGAAGGAAGAAGAAACACAATTTGGTACAATAGGCAACAGGGGCTCCCTTTGACCAGGAAAGATTTACCCTTGGACTCTCGACTTTGCGTAACACAACCAAAGACATGAATGAGACCAAATGACGGCTTACTAGGATAGAGCAACAAGAAAGGTGCCTGATTATCTAAAATGGAAGAAGACATCCGATTAATAAGGTATATCGAAAATATTGCTTTGGGGCATGCAAGTTAAACATTAAAGTATGAGCGGCATCCAATATATGATGATGTTTATGTCAGACAATACCATTTTCCAGAGATGTATGTGAACTTGTAATTTGATGGATGATATCATGGTTGGCCCAGAAGGAATTCTCACTCCACCAATTTTTAGAACTTTTAAAAGTATCAGGAGGAGGACTTTCAATCAAGGACTTGATTTTCCTTTTAGAACACAAAAAACCTTTAATGGCATGGAACCAAGAATAATAGTTGGTTCATTCACCTTCACAGACTTCTGCCTAATATCATCTTCCACATAATAGATTCATCATCCACTGATGAAGCCTTTACCTCCTCCGACATTGCCATAATAAAGCCCACAATCAAAGAGAAGCAGTAGGGAACCAAAAACTCCACAACTAACCACACAAAAGGCTGAAATAAAGCAAAAAAACTGCTCCAAAGTAATCAATTTGCAAAACAACACAAGCTGTAAGTCAACACAATGGCTGAAATCACACCACAGAACAATCAGGAGCCAAATCAAGCCATAAAAAAAAAACCCAATCCCTAATAGAAGCCCAAACCCGGACAGCTTCCTACAAACCAAAACTATGTCTACACCTCTCAAAAACCACTGGGCAACACACAGGAACATGCCCCAAGTCCAAAATGCACCTATCTGGTGCAGATCGAAGTAAAGAAACTCCCAAATATAGCTGGAATCAACAAATTTGTCCCTATTTTTGCGAAAATCATTCAAAAATAGCATGGAGTCTAATATATCCCTTCCTCTGAGATGTAATCTGATAATATTTAGGTGTCGGGTTATTGTTTTGATACCAAGTTAAAATGATACCAAGTTAAAATTATAGAAGCGGTATTAGGGTTTGTAAGTAGGGCGAAAAAGAGGCAAGTAAAAAAGAGAAGGAAGAGAATAATCTGTTGTGTAGACTATGTTGCCCTACACTCTCTTACACACTCTTATTTATAGTAAATTGATATTATGGGAATTACAATAGTACCTTACACTACCAATAATATAAAATAAGAACTCTTCAATCATGTTTAATTGCTACAACCTCATCCTATATGTTTTGTATATATTGTGTTTAATGCTAAAAAACTCTATTAGGTCGGTTGTTAATTCATTCTTTTCTCCTCCGCTATGATGAAGAATACCAAATGAAAGTTTGGGAAATTTACACACTACGTTTATTTCCCTCTTCTCTTTTTCCTTCTATCTCGGTCTCTTGGGTATGATGTTTGACTAAATCGTCTTGTCCACTTTGAGTTGTTGCTGTTTCTTCTTGATAGACGTTCAAAACACTAGGTGAACGTAGTGATTGACTTTTATATCTTTCTTGATCAAGTTTCTTGTGATCCTATCAATGTGAGAAGTGTTCAGTGGTTGTGCTGTCGGCTCATGGGTGATCCTTTTGTTTTCCAAATACAAGTTTAAAATCTCCTACTTTTAAATTAAAGGAACTGCCATGATTCTTTTCCAGGTCTTATCCCCTGATATGAGCTTAGCCACTGTCAAGACTTATATATGGAACAAAGGTGATGACCTTGTCCTTAACTATCGGGTGGCTAAGGTAAGGTGACTCAATGACATCCACAAGGTTAGTACCAAACTAATTTGATGTTTGTGTTTGTGTTTGTGCTCATGTATGTTTGCGTTTATGTGTGTGTTTGTTTTCATAAGCAACTTTATGGCTCTGAATCTTGTTTCCATGGAAATTTTGATGTATCATCTGAAATAGGTGAAAAATGATGCGAGTACTACATAGATGCTATACAAGTTGGTAGACTATAGTCTTGTGTTTGGGTGTCCATGTCATATGTCATACCATTTCATTCTACTTTAGGATTGCAACATCTTGCTTTGGTTTTTTGCATGCTGAGTCATATTTGTAGACAAATATAGAATGCTTTAGTTGAGCAATGTTGTATTTTGCTTTTAATGCTTGTAGGGTTGAATGGTCCTATGATTATGGAGTTTTAATGCATACAACATAGCTGGGCGTGGTTTTTCTTGGGCTGTTTTGCTTGTAAATCTGAAAATCCAGCAGTTGCCGACTCCATCAACATTCCCAAATTTGCTTAAGACTCCTGGTTTGCTGTTCCCTGGGGAATAATCTGTATTAGGGCTGTAGAACTTTTTGTGGTACCAATTACCAACATGCAAGCTTAGATGGAATTTAGTATGGGCTGAGCTCGCTTGTATCAATGACGGGTTTTTAAAGTGGGGAAATTTCTGAGAGGAGAGCCTATCCGGGGATATGATGTTGAAAGCTTTGTAGATTGTTTTGTGGGGGTATAGCAAAAGCAACATTGTTGTGAAGGCGATTATGATAACATTTTTCCTTGGTAATAAAACATTGTCCATTTATATCAAAATTGTCGTTTCATATGTTTTCTATTTTTATTTCTTTTATGTCGCTCATGTTAGTACAAAATTGATGTCTTCTAGTGCGACTACCTGGAAATTTTATGAAGTTGGGCATAATCCATATTTCATGTATTCTGTTATGTACACTGCACTTCTATTGAATGATTTGAACCCGGGCAATTGCATGCCTTTTGACTCGTAATGGTGGAGTGCAAATATGATGAATTAATGTTTGAACTTCAAAATTGTTGGTAGGAATTGTGTTACCTTCATATGTTAACACCAGCTTTCGAGGAAATTATTTCAACTCGTGATTATTTTCCATGAATTTAGACTCTCTCCGCGTGCGCTTATCTGGTTGTTACAATGAATCATTTCGATTTCATTTGTTGCACGTTATCCTTAATGGAGGTTGGATGATATTTTACGTGTTCAATGGATTTTATTTCACTTTGCACCTTCGTTTTCATGCTAGTATGGCTGAGGAACTCGTTTTATTTTGAGTTTTTATCAACTTTGAAGTATTACAGTAGTGTGGACAAGTGAAAAAGAGGAAGGCTTATTCAACAAAGAGAGGACCTGTGTGCTCTAATCAATGGCTGCTCGACGGCTGGTATTCATACTTTGCGACCTATCGATTCAAACCTGTCTGCCCGCCTAATCCGTCAAAAGATTGCGAGTCATAAACTGGTTGGGTAATATTACTAACGTTAATGTGGGTTAGTTGAATCTCATGAGGCATCCTCCACAAAAAAAAATGAAAACAATTGCGTGGATGGATCACCTAAAGAGGGGCCACACGTAAGAGAGTATTAGATAAATACTTATGTCAAATCTCTCTCTAACAACTTAAATTTTCAGATGAGTTGGTGGGTTAATATGGTATTTTTAATATTTTTTAAAAAAAAATTGGTTCAACATGGTATTAAAGTCTAGAGCTCATGAGTTCAAGTCAAGGCAGTTCTCCTCCCTTGTAACACAAAACAAGAAGAAACAATCACATGATGGGCCACCCAAAGAGGGGAGTTCTCCTCCCTTGTAAAAATAAAGCAAGAAGAAACAATCACATGATGGGCCACCCAAAGAGGGGCCTCACATGAGGGGAGTCCTAGACAAATATTTATATTATTCCTTTCTCTAAGAATTTAAACTTTTAAATGAGATGATGTTCTAAGTTTTTAAATGAGATGATGTTCTAAGTTTTTAAATGAGATGATGTTCAACAAACTTAACCAAAAAATTTGTAATTTTTCAAATGATATTTCCTCCAATAAAATAGTCGAATTTAGGCCTGGATACTGTTAGTGGTGGAGCCACTTGAGAACCAAGATGCACACAAGCCCGCCTTCAATTTTTTTTTTTGTCTTACCATTATCTATATATAAGTTATTTATTTTTAAAGTATATCTAATTATACTCGCTCTAATATTTTTTTATCATATTAATTAGTATCGATACATACCTAAATAACTATTAACTTTTCGATAAACTTAAGACAAATCCAAATACGTTTTGACAAATTGGGATCATTTTATAATTTTTTTAGATAAATTCTGAGGTTATTTTGTTATTGCAAAAAAATTAGGAGCGTTGTGTGACAAAATACTGGATCATTTGAAAAGAGCATAAAAATTTTATGCTCGCACCTTAAAACTATTAAGTTGTTTAGAGTTGAAAAAAAATCAAAATGAATAATAAATAGATGACTAATAGCATGATTGTGTGCTTAATTTTTTTTTTTCCCATTGTATTGATAATGAAATCATCATACAACGCTATCAAACTACGAAAATTTCGAGGATTAATTGTAAATAGTTATAATTAGCTTTATTTTCAATATAATGTTATACTAAATCTTTTTTTTTTTTTTTTTGCCGTATAATCTATGTATCCTGATTTTTGGCCCTTTTGTGTTTAATAGATTTTTAAATACCATAGATGATATAATAGATATGAGTGTATCATATTTGTTTTATCGATTAAGATATAATTTGTTGAGGTGTCCAACCAATATTATTTTTCTAGTTATGCCCAAGATATTGTAACCCGACAAATTTACAGCTCCAGCTCAACTAAGAGAATCTTACAACAGAGCATTTCACTTCATAGCAGCTCAGTTGAGCTCACAGCAGAATTACTTTAGCTCAGCTCAGTTCAAGTTAGCTAGGACAAGTTAGTTAGGAGTTTTTAGTATAGCTGGCAAGTAGTTAGAATTAACTAGATATTTAATTAGTTAGATTCTTTCTTGCAGCAAGGGTAAGTGTGATGTTTGGTGGTGTGCAGAAATAATACGACGTTGTATTTCTCTCTCTCTATTTCTCCTTTTCTCTTCAATCTTAATATGGTATCAGAGCACTTTTGAAGCTTCTTCTTCAAGCTTTTTGCAACTATGGCGACAGCTCCAACAGCTTCTTCCACTTCAAATCCAACTGAAGATTCATCTCTCTCTTTTTTTTTTCATATGGAGATAGTCCAAGAGCTATGTTAGTGTCTCAACCTTTAACAAGTGAGAACAACAATTAAATTCATGGAGTAGATCAATGTTCATGGCATTGAGTGCCAAGAACAAAGTAGGGTATTTTTCAGAATCTCAAGACGAAGAGGAAGATTGGTACGAGGCATAAATTTGGTAGTCTCTATTACTTTGACTTTGAGCCTCCTCCTAGAGCCTTGCAAACTACATTATCTCTTTTTCAGTTACTTGTCGTCTTGGACATCCATCTCTTCCAGTTTTGAAGTCTCAAGTTTCTAGTCTTAGTAGTTTGTCATCTTTGTCTTGTGAAGCATGTCAAATTAGTAAGCACCATCGTGTGTCCTTTAAATCTAGGCTTGATAATTGTGTTTCTAGTCTTTTTGAACTAGTCCATTAAATCTAGAGATTTATCTATTAATGGATTTCATTACTTCGTAACATTTGTTGATAATCATTCTTGTATGACATGGTTATTTTTAATGAAATCTTGCTCATAATTATTCTCAATCTTTCAGTTGTTCCATAAGCAAATTAAGACTCAATTTGATTACAATATTTTTATTTTTTGGTCTGACAATGCTAAAAAATACTTATCTAATCCCTTTCAAACTTACATCCACCAGAAAGGAATTATACATTAGACATCTTGTGTTCTTACACCTCAACAAAATGGTGTGGCTGAATGAAAGAATTGTCATTTATTAGATGTTACTCGTGCTCTTTTGTTTCATATGCATGTTCCTAACCATTTATGGGGTGTTACTGTTCTGATTGCGTGTTATCTTATTAACCATTTGCTCTTTACGGTGTTACATGGGTCCTCTCCCCATTCTGTGTTGTTTCCTCATTCTCCATTGATCTTCATTCCTCCCAAAGTGTTTGGTTATGTTTGTTATGTTCACAATCTCGGTTCAGGTTTTGGAAAACTTGATTCACGTGCTACCAAGTGTATATTTGTTGGTTATTCTCACACACAAAAAGTTTATCGTTGTTATAGTCCTATTCTTCACAGATACTTTACTTGTGCTGATGTCACCTTTTGGAATCTACCCCCTACTTCTCTACTCCACCCGGTCCTCTTACTTGTCTTCCTGAGTCATCTTACCTGTTTTACTTCTGCTATCAGCTTCTATTCCACTTTCTGAGTCACCTCCTTAGTCACCTCTTGTGTCTTTGTCTCCTCTAGTACTTTCCACCACACCCTTACAAGTATACTCTTGTCGATTGAGGCCTCTTATACTAGATTCAATTCCACCACCCGCTTCCTCATTGTCTTTGGATCCTGCTACTCTAGTTTCTTCAGACTCTTTACTGATTGCTCTTCGTAAAGGTATTCTCTCTTGTGTTACTAACCATCCTATTAGTAACTTTGTTTCTTCTCGTTCATTATTTCCTTCCTTCTCTTGTTTTACCTCCCAGTTATCTACTAGGTTTGTTCACAACACTGTCTCAGATACATTATCTAATCCACGTTGGTGAAAGGCTATGGAGAAGAAGATGCATGCACTCCATGAAAATCATACTTGAGATTTTGTTTTGTTGTCTCCTAGTAAGCAGACTGTGGGATGCTAATGGGTCTACACCATCAAATATCAGCCAGATGGTTTTGTGGATCGCTTCAAAGCTCGTCTGGTTGCTAAAGGCTATACTCATACCTATGGTGTTGATTATGCAGATACTTTTTTTCTAGTGGCTAAGATATCTTCTATTCGGGTTTTGATTTCTCTTGCTGCTAATCTTGATTGACCTTTATTTCAATTAGATATGAAGAATGCTTTCTTACATGGTGATTTAGTGGAAGAGGTCTATATGGAGCAACTACCTGGGTTTGTTGCTCAAGGGGGAGTATTAGGAGAGTGTGTGTAAATTACAGAAAGCATTGTATGGGCTAAAACAATCTCCACGAGCATGGTTTGGAAAGTTCTCAGATGCGGTGTTAGATTTTGGTCTTCATAGATGTCAGACTGATCGTTTAGTGTTTTACTTACATACTAATGCAGTTAATATCTTCTTTGTTGTTTATGTTGATGATATTGTGATTATTGGTGATGACTTGGTGGGAATTTTTAAGTTAAAACAATTTATGTAGCACTGATTTCACACTAAAGATCTAGGCAAACTTCGTTATTTTTTTTGTAGAAGTTGCTAGGTCAAAACAGGGTATTAGCTTGTCCTAAAAACTGGTTTTCTAAGTGGTAGAGCAGTTGATATCCCTATGGATCTAAATCATAAACTCTCGGTGGATGAAGGTGAATGTTTCTCAGATCCTGGACGGTATCGTCAATTAGTTGGAAAGTTAAATTATCTCACCATTACACGACTAGATATATCTTGTGTTGTGAGTATAGCAACTCAGTTTGTGGAAGCTCCTCGAGTACCACATTGGGATGTTGTTATTCATATTATCAAATATCTCAAGCAAGCTCCCGGACTGGGATTGTTGTATAAGGCCCATGGGCATCTTAGGTTGGAAGGGTTCACAGATTTTGATTGAGCATGTTCTTCCTCAGATAGATGATCTACTACATGCTATTGTACCTTTTTGGAAAGTAATTTGGTTACATGAAAAAGTAAGAAGCAGACAGTGATGGCACGGTCTAGTGTAGAAGCTGAGTATGGGCAATGACTCACACTTGTAATGAGTTAACATGGTTGCAACACGTCCTTAAGGAAATTGGATTTCCAATCAAGACTCCAATTGAGTTGTTTTATGATAATCAAGCTGCTATTCAGATTGCTTCTAATCCTATATTTCATGAGCAAATAAAACACATTGAAGTTGATTGTCATTTTGTTTGAGAGAATGTGTTGTATGGAGACATTATCACACCGTTTGTCAAATCTGAGAATCAGCTTGCTGATATGTTTACAAAGTCGTTGAGTAGTTCTCGGTTGAGAGATATTTGTTTTAAACTGGGATTATATGATATATATTCACCAACTTGAGGGGGAGTACTAGAATATATAGAGTGTCATACTTGTAATAAATATATCGTAAGAGGGGTATGCTTGACCTCTAAAGTGGTTAGATACTAAAGTGGTTTTCAAGCGCAAGAATATATCGCTTAGTAACTCGGTCGATTACGGAGGTCATCTCTTTAGGGAAAATGAAGGACAAATTCGAATGGACATGTTGATTGTAGTGATTCCAAGAATTACCCATGCCAAGTCTAAGTTGTCTATGGATAAGTAAGAAGATATATATGTCACCCGTGTTTTTAACTTTAATTATTCAATCAACAAAATAAATTAATTAGGTCAAGCTACCAATTCACGAATGAGAATCCCTCATCCGATTACACTGGAATTAAACTACTCAAACATAATGAAAGTAAAATTAAAAGCAATAAAAGAGACATGATAAATTAAAGCAAACCGAAGATTGAATATAAACTTGAATTAAAACTTTGTATTGAAAAACAATTACTAGAAAATAAATAAATTATCGTAACTTGTTCAACGGAATTGAAAATAATAATAAAGACTTGTGCTTGCAAACTAAAACTAAATAAAGAACAATGAAGAAGAAGGAGCCGTAACAGCCCCCTAGAAAACGTCCCAAGAGAAAAAATGGTATTTCTCAAGAGGAGAGAGATATGACTGATTTTTATAGATCTTCTTTCCTTTTATGTCTAACTCTTATTCCTAAAAAATCTCCAAAAGTATGGCCAATATGGAGAGTCCTACCTAGTCTATCCAACATACTCTCTAATTTTCCTCTAAGCTTTAAGAACAATGGCCTGAAGAGTAGATGATAAAAATATGAACACATGGGTCATCGATGAATTATAGCACTGATGAACCGGTAGGAAACAGGTTCCAACCTACTAGTAGCAAAATATTTTGTTTCACACGAACTGGTAGCTCTTCATAGCTACTGGTAGAATTGTTCTCTATTTTGGACCTACCGGTAGAAAAGTTTTTGTTTCACTTCTACTGATAGGAATCAACTGCTACACCTAGAACCTTATTCTACTCACTGTTGAACTGGTAGAAGACCTATTGGTAGAACTGTCATTTTTTCCCAATTATGCTTACAATGCCCTTGGCTCAACTCCTGGATCTCCTATCTCATTCCCAAAGTCTTCCATAACATCAAAATGAGTATAAAACCTCACTCTTATATGCATTTACCTGCAAACACGAATATTCTCCATAAAAAAAATATTAAGCTAAAACAAAGGAAATAGATAACTAACATAGCTAAGATGAATGATATGAAACATAAAATCATGCAGTATTATGCTCTTTTTTTTTTTTTTACATATATATGAGATGAGAGGGAAGGTAGGGTTTGAATACTCTACCTCATTCTTACGTCTTTCTCTCTCTCTCCCTCTCATAACATTGAAACTCCATATAGTAGTATCAAACCTCTATATGTTTGACCTAGGTTAGATGCTTCATCTTTTTGATTCTTAATTATACCTCTCATTTTGGTTATTGTGGAGCTTTTTTTATTTAGTTTTGTTTCTTATTGGATGTGATAGTGTTTGTTCGAAAAATCATTCCTAGCCCCTTCTATCACAACTACTTGTGCATCCCATATCTCTTTAATGGTTTTTCACAATAGGTTTCTCATCAACAATCTTATAGCACTTTCTTGATCTTCTTTTATGTTTATTTTCAAACATAGAAGAATTAATATGATGAATAACTATTTTTGGAATTGTCGTATAACATATTTTCTAATGTCCTGTTATTATTTTGTTAATAGTCATTATGTTTTGTCACCTCTCATGCGCGCCAAAAAAATAAAATCAAAACTGTAGTTGAAAATATTTCACGTGCAACGCATATGTGTATCAACTAGTTGTATAAAAAATTAGTAATGTTATTGAAACCTAAAAAACTGACCTAATTTTCTGACATAATGATGTGACAAGTAATAAAATCCCAATGAAGAAGTCTAACAGTTATAGTTACTATAAAACTATTGGACCATGTCAATGCCACATCATTATATCAATAGATTAGATCTGTTTTATAGGTCCCAATAACATTACTCTCCACTAAGGGATATTCTTGTCAATTTCAAAATATTAAGGGAGTGTCATATAGTTTTTCACATGTGTAGGAGTGTGGGTGCAATTTACAAAAAATATTTAATTGACCTTACAAATTGATTATAATGAGTTTGCCAACACGTATTCCCGTCCGTGATCCTCCTTGGTATTCTTACAAGAAATTGTTCATGACATATACTTAGTTTTCTTTTATGTTCCTCTAGAGATAGGGAAAAATAGTTTGGTATTGTATCAAAGCAAGTCAGTTACATCTAACTTACAATTACTAGTCAAAAAATTAGTGCTAAATACTAGGATCGATCCCATTTAGTCCTAACATAATTTGTTTAGTTCATAATTTTGTCTGATTAAATCATAACTTTCAATTTTTAGTATGATAACGAAAAATAGTCACAAGTAGAGGTAACAATTTTAACTCATTACCCATTAACTCACCCAATCTGCCCGTGAATAAATTAGTTGGGTAATAGAACTCAGATTAATTAAGCGGGTTAAGATGAATTACAAATGGGTACCCTTTGGGTTGAGTATATATCTTTCTATTAAATAACAAAAATAATAAAATCAAATACACACACTAATATATCAAAAAATACACACACACACACACACTAAAACACCAAAAAATATACATTAATACACAAAACACACACACATTAGTACACCAAAACACACACATGCACACACACACACACTAACACACCAAAACACATACGCACACACACTTCAGATATGTTTGGTAAATGTTTTTGTTTGGTGTTTTTGTTTTTAGTTTTTGATAAAAAAAGAAACAAAAACATGTTTGGTATTTGTTTTTATTTTTTTTCATCTAAGTTGTTTCGAAAACAAGCCCCAAATTTGGAAACACAAAATTGATGTTTGCAAAAACAACAAAAAATAGAAAACATGCGCTTAATATGTTGGGACTTTAATGAGGTATCCACTTCGATCTCTAGTAACAGCAAAATTGGGGCATTTTTGTTAGAAGTATAAAAGGCTCAGTTCATCTCTCTCAAACTCACTGAATGACTGTTGATATCTGCCTCTCCTCTCTCTCTATCTCACTGAAGCACCATCGCCATTAAAGCTAGTGAACAAGACTATTCATTTGTTCAACTACTTTAGATCTACTCGCCTACTTTAGATCTGGTGGTTTGCTCGCCTACTTTACATCTCCATTGATCTCTCTCTCTCTTTGAAGGTAACTTTATATTATCTATATACATAGATCTATGTATATATATGCATATATATGCGTATATTTTCATAGATTATCTATTTGTTTCTTCTCATATATATATATATATATATATATATATATATATATATATATATATATATATACAACTATCGCTGTGTGTGTGAGTGTGTGTGTGGGTTTGTGTTGGTGTGTGTATGTGTGTGTGTGGATCTGATGTGTGTGTGAGTGTATATATGTTGGGTTCAATTTTATAATATATGTATTTGTTTAATATATGTTGAATATATGTTGGATTGAATAAGTGAATGGTTACAAAAATGGTTAGAGAATATATGTTAGGGAATGGTTAATATGTTTATTATTAGGGAATGTTTAGAGAATATAAGATATGGAATGGTTAATATGTTTAATTGTTAGGGAATGTTTAGAGAATATAAGATGTGGAATGGTTAGCATGTTTATTTGTTAGGGAATGTTTAAAGAATATATGCTAGGGAATGGTTATAGAATGTTTGCATAAGTGAATGGTTAGAGTTATATTAGAGTTTTTGTTGGCATAAGTGTTAATGGTTAACATGTTCATTCATTAACTGCTTGTATAAAATTAACATATGTTCATTGTTTGTGGTCATGCTTGTATTATGTTTGGGTTATCTTGGGAACTTGTTGTAGATGGAAATGGTTAACAAACAAATTTAGGAGGACGAGGTTGTAGAGGTTGAACCTAACAAAACTATAAGCCCATGACCTTCTAAGAATGAGTCAATTTTCATTGACTTGATGGATATTGAAGTAGCTGAGGGGAATAGATCAATAACTACTTTTGACAAAGTAGGGTGGAATAATATCATATCTCAAATGAAAATAAGAACGAGGTACAAATACACCTATCCACAACTGCAGAATAAGTTTAATACATTTAGAACAAGTTACCATGCATTCAAGAGGTTGTTGAATCAAACTAGAGTTATTTGGGACCCAGAGAAGAAAACCATTGTTTTGGAAGAAGATGGTTGGAAGAATGTGTTCATTTAGGTGAATAAGCATGCCTGACAGTTCAAGAAAAAAGAGTGTCCACATTATGAGAAGTTGTGTAGAATATATGAAAGTACCACTACAACCGGTGATAATGCTCATCCATCCATCCATCCACCCAACCTCCCTCAGACAATGAGTAAGATAAAGACCCTACATTTTATCAAGCCCTTGAAGTTGATGGTGGTGAGGACAATCAAGAGCAAATGATAAACAACCGTCCTCGAAGTAGGTCTACCACTCCAACAAGCACTCGACGTAGGAAAAAGGATAATTATAACTTAGCCCTTACATTTTCCCTTAATGTGTTGGCCGAAGGTTCAAAGAAGAAGTCAAAGTATATTGATTATAAGATGTCTGGTGTTCCTATGACAATGACTTCATATGGTGATAGTGAGACTAATACGCATTAGGATGATCTGTTAGACTAATGTTTGGCTGCTTTGAACTCTCTCGAGGACATTGATGCAGATTCTTACACAAAAGCCATTAGAATTTTTTGCGATGCTATGAGCTATAGAAAGATGTTCATGGCTATACTAGATCATAGGAAGAGGGACTTTGTTACGCACTTGTGATATGTACTTCTATGGTTAGGATCTCTTTTGTTGTGATGTGTTCTTTTATGGTTTAGACTTGGTACTTTGGGATTTGTAATTTTGAATGTGTAGTTTGGGATTTATGTGCGTTTAATTGTGGATGTTTTCTTTTATGGTTCGTTTATGTTTAGTCATTTTAGATATTTGTATTACTTATGGATATTATATGCTATAAGTAATCTGCATTTTCAATCATAAATTCAGATGAAGAACTTGATATGGTATTAGATAGTGATGATGAGATGTATGTGGTATTGACTGCTATAGAACTAGATAGACAAAATTCAACACCAAGACCATGTAGAACGTTTGCTCTTAAAGGGCATAATTACATGTTGGAGTTTCTACAAGGACATGAAAATAGGTGCTATGAGGAATTTAGGATGAACCTAGATGTGTTCGTGTTGTTTTGTGAGAA
The DNA here is from genome assembly GCA_951799425.1 of Ilex aquifolium. Lineage (NCBI taxonomy): Eukaryota > Viridiplantae > Streptophyta > Magnoliopsida > Aquifoliales > Aquifoliaceae > Ilex > Ilex aquifolium. The sequence continues at coordinate 3,504,414 of OX637405.1, read as the reverse complement.
ATTAAAAGAAAAAGGGTTGAAACACTCAAGATATGTAACTATGCAAGAACAAGTTGCTATATTTTTACTAACGATATCACAAAATAAGCGGAATCACATAGTAGATGAAATGTTTCAGCATTCGAGGGAGACCATTTCCAAATATTTCAATCATACTTTGAAAGTAGTTTGTAGGCTTGGATTTGATATCATGAACCCTCTAGATTTTAGTGTGGTTCAACCTCAGATTCAATTCAACCAAAAATATTACCCATTCTTTAAGGTAATTGATAATATTTTTAGATATATGTTGTAACATTAGACAATTTCAATGTCATTGAAGAATTGTGTTAGCGCCATTGATAGAACACACATAAATGCACGTGTTCTCACAGATAACCAGATACCATACCATGAGAAGTGTGTTGTACTAACTCAAAATGTAATGTGTGCATGTTCATTTGACATGCGATTTGTATTTGTGATGAGTGGGCGGGAGGGAACTCCTCATGACTCAAATAGTATTTGCTAAGTGTGTTGCTAACCTAGAGAACAAGTTCCCAATCCTGCCAGAGGGTAAGCCCGTTCATGGAATTTACAATAGTTATGCATACAAATGGTGCAATTTTAACAGATAAATACTATGTTGTGGATTCGGGGTATACAAACATGTCATGTTTTTGTCCTCGTATGTGGTAAGAGATATCACTTGTGTGAATATAGAGGTAGGAGTCAACAACCAACCGATAAAGAAGAGCTCTTCAATTATCGTCACTCTTTACTTTGGAATGTGATAGAGCGTTGCTTTGGAGTTCTAAAGGCACGATTCCCCATTCTTAAACTAATGTCTCCCTATCCCAAATTCTCAAACTAATGTCTCCCTATCCCATAAGAACATATAAATACATTCTCACAACATGTTGTATAGTCTATAACTTCATTAGAATGCATTCTCGCTAAGATCAATTATTTGACGACTATGAATGAAGAGAAGATGTTGATAATGACAGAGCTAGTGCAAGATCAAGTTCACAGGCCCCAATCGAAATATATGTAAGTTCGAATCAACTGCGTGAAATGGCTCGTGTTAGAGATGCAATTGCTGATCAATTGTGGGCAACGACTCACCATTGATACATGTTCTTATTGGTGTGTGTCACTTAAAAATGTTTATGTTATTATTTATTGTGATAGTATAAGCGTGTTGTTACTTTACTTGTTATATTGAAATTAATGTACACATCTAATTTTTACTTGTTAATGTGAATGAAATTGGGTGTACTACAATGGGGCGTATTGGCCCTCCATGCTCGTATGGATCTAGGAACATGAATGCTTTGGTCGTGAGGACCAAAAGCAACAATGGTTGAGCTTTTTATTGTTGTCCATGTTGGCGTGAGCATGAGAATTCTTTCATACGGGTTGATGAGTACAACACAGTTACACATGAACATCATGTGATTCCCCAATCTCAGTCATGATGGAGAGAGAAGAAATGGATAACTATTTTCATGCTTACTTGTTGTGTTTAATTTGATCTTCATTTGTGCGTTACTGTTTGTGGTATTTGCACTAATTATTGAGATTTTAGTTAAGTGATAATGATTTATGTATGTGTTTTTTTTTAGTGTGTTTAATGACTTATGTATTACTATGTTTAATAACTTATGTGATTCAATTATCTTGTTTTAGGTGTTATTTGATGAATTAGTGGATGTGTTGGGATAAGAAATTTTTATTTGTATTTTGTAGTAGGAAATATTATAAAACTAATAATTAGGGCAAAACTTGAAATGATTACCAAACATGTTTTTTGTTTTTATTTTCATAATTTCGTAAACATATATGACTCCCAAACATATTTTTTTGTTTTTATTTTTATAATTTGATAAACATATATGATTCTCAAACATGTTTTTTATTTTCAGTTTTTTACCAAAATAAAAAATAAAAAACTGTTTTTTTTTTATTTTTTTGAAAACACAAAAATAAAAATATTATCAAACGCAATATAATATATTATTGTCGAATTACAAACAATTCGTCTAAGGGTAAAACTGGCAATCGAATGTACACACGGAAGCAGACCATAATGGGCTTCAGACCTGGGCCCATTCTAATTCAATCTGAAGCGCAGAGTCCAAACAATCCCACACCCTCACCTCAGCGAGAGCAAGGGAGTGTTGCAAACCCTAGTCCCAGAGAAAGAGAAACAAATCGAGTCTCACTATATGGTTTTTTTCTTCATGCACTGAATTGAATTCCAACAAGGTATATATTTCTTCGTAAAACCCTAGAATCCCTATCTATATCTAAGATTATTTACTGTTTTGCTATTGGAATCATTATGTCTAAGCCCACCTCTCTCTCACTCTTTCACACACACACACACACACATGATGCTTATGTTTCTCTCAAATATATCGGCAACTTTTTTTTTTTTTTTGTGGATTTTAATGTTCTGTATGGGTAATGAAAAGATGATATTGGTGCTGTCTGGTGCTAGACATTATGGATTCAGATGTGCCGTCTTCACCGGCGAGTGGCGTTGATACAAAAACATCTTTCCGTAAACCTTTAAGCGATGCAGCCAACAGGAAATATCGGCGCCGATCTCCAGTTAGTGGTTCATCCTCATCTGATGGTTAGTTTTATGCTGAAATTCTTATGTTCAAGATTTGGTTTCAAAACATCCTTGTCCATGCGTGGGACATTATTTCCTGCGTTTTGGCCTAATAATCTAGCTGTAAATAGTACGTTCCTCCTCTTTTTCAATCACAATTATCTTATTCTGCAATCTAAGGCTGCACTCAGACTGCACTGCTCTCACCAAGCATATGAACTTCACTACATCGAGTCCAATATTCTCTCTCAAGCCTACAAACCACCTAAATCCCACAAAATTCTACCGAGTTACTGCTCATAAGTATTGGTCACACTTCACAGGGTTGAAATGGCCTCAAAACAGCTCCAGAATCTTTCTTTACGTCCACCCTATTAGACCGTTATTACCGACTGCTGATCCTGCCCGCACCCACTCAATCATCGCCTAGAGTTCAAAACCTATATTTTCTACCATTAATCTATTTAGAATCTGATTGTTTTGATGCTGAAGCAAATGATTCTGCATCATAATTCCAGTGAAAAATCTTGGGTCCGTGATTTGATGACCTCGGTACTTTCTGTTTGTTCCATCACTACATGATGGTACTAGATTGCCTTTTGGCATTTGGGTTTTGTGAAGGCCCGTGTTAGTTATTAGGCTCTACTGTAAAGGATGTGCCTGGTTTTCATTTAGACCTAAGTGGAACCTGATTGATGGGACTGTGGTTGTTAAATGGTGGTATTAGATTATAGAGAACATAATTAAAGCCTCAAGTAGGTAGATGGCAATGCCCTTTTGGCACCTGACTATTGCACGTCCCTCTGTTCTTTAATTATGTATAGTACATATTTTGTTCCTATGTTGTGCACTTGCTCCTGTACCTGCTGGAATGTTACTTTCTGTATGTTTGCTGTTTTTGTTCTTGTTAGTGTATCACATAGTTGGACATTGTTGTAAATCTATTTATGCCAACTAGGTAATAATATTATGCTGGATATGTAAGGTGCCAACTGGAATTTTTTTTAAGGATGCAGGAGTTTTTGTTCTCTATGGTAGTGGTATTTAGCTTGGATTAAATATTTCTCTAGTATGGACAATCGTTGTTGAATATATGGGCAGATATGGAAATGAGAGCTAGATATTCTTTTTAAACTTCACTATAATACATTTCTTTTAAGATCTCTACATCAATTTTATGTTGATTGGCTGCTTCTTTCTATACTCTATGTGATTCCTACTACAAACTGTGACCCTTCTACATATACAGGGGGTCCTAATCATGAGCGTAGCTCTAGTCCAATCCCATTGAAGGAAGATGATCGTCGAAGGAAGGATGACAGGAGGGACTTAGATAGAGATTCTGGTAGGAGTCGTTATGGGCGGAGTGGTGATTCGGATAGACATTTTGATCGACAGTCCTATAGGAGTTCTCATAGTTACAATAGACATGATGACTATAACAGACATGACAAGCATGCGGATGACAACGAGAGAGAGCATTCAAAGTTCTCCCAGCGTTCTGGTCGAAATTCGAGGGGTGGCATTCATTCTGATTATGCAAAGCGTGAAAGTGAGCACAACAAATCAAGAGACGATTTGCGTGATGTTGACAAGTTTTCCGTTGACCGGTTTGATGGTTCAGGGCATAGAAACAGGGATAAGGAGAGAAAATCCTCATCTCTTGAGTATCAAAAGTACAATGATAAGGAAGCACTATTTGACAGAGCTCGGTCTGGTAGGAGGTATTCAAACACTGAAGATGTCAAATCCGAGGAACGGGGTCGTCATAAGGGGGATAGAGATAGCCAAGATGAGAAGAGAGACCACCGAAGGAGTTTGGGGGATCACAAAAGAGAGCGTTCACCTACCTATGGAGATTCTAAGGGGTATCAAAATGACTCAAATTCAAGAAGGGACAGTTCTAGACATCGTCTGAAAGGGGCTTCTGGGAGTGACCCCAGAGAACTGGATGGACAGATGTACGCCAAAGAGGAAAAGAAGAAATATGATGATTGGGAGACTAACAGGCACCATGAGCGATACAAAAGAGAACCAGGGGAGCAATTTGAAGATAGAACTGCTCTTACCAGTAAAGATGAAGAATTCCCTGCCAAGAAGCCAAAGTTGTTTGGTTTGGTTGGAGGCACTAATGATGGGAAGGATGGTAATCTCTTGTTATATTGTGTAGCTATTTTTTAACATATTTTTTCTCGAGTATATTTTACTTGTTATGTCACAGTAGTTTCTTGATCATGTCTATAATCATGCATTACTGAAGTAGCTTCGAAGTTCACGACCGCGACTGATGAAAGGCAATCTTCAAGTTCAAAGCAAGCCCAGGAGAGTGTTGGTAATGTGACTTTAGAGCAGGACTTTGTGAAAGACTCTGATATAGATGCTGCAAAAGTTGCCGCGATGAAGGCTGCTGAATTAGGTATGTGGTTACTGTGTACATTTATACTTACAACTAAAATGAGGATACATTTTGTTGTTTTAGTTAACTATTGAAAACTTGTTTCTGCAATCACTGTAATTATTTTATTGTACTTAGTCTCACAAATTCTACTTGATCAACTACGAAGATTGATGGCCATTGCTAAGTGCTTAATTTTTTGTTGACCTTTAGCTTTTGTATATTTTTACTCATAGAGCCTTACTCCTTGGCGATAGTCCTTGTGAAGTCATATTATTAGAGATCCTTATAGCACTTATGATGGCTGTTCGGTGCCTTGCTTAGGAAATTTGTCTAAGTTCTCGTAAGCCCACTTGATTATCTAGTAAAATTCTTGTTGTGCCTAAAAAATTTTTGAAAAAATATAAGATTCCACCTCCATGATTGAATGTTGTTCAATTAATCATCTTTGTAGCACTACTTTTTTTCATTGTTTTCAGCATGATCAACTTCAGTGCATTTTGAGATCTGTAAAGGGTTTTTACAAGTCTCTTCATCTTTTTGTTGCCTTTGTCAGAGGAGGGAAGACTTTATTAAACTTTAAGACAACGGATGGACTTCCAGAATTGTCAGGGCCATAGCCTTTCCAGTTGGTAAGAATTGAGGGAAAAATGGACATTAGTTCCTATTCTCCCCGATCACCTAGGAATTTGTATTCCCATACCTGCGGGAAGAATAGTTTATTAAATTCCACCAAGGAGTTGTGTATTCCTATACCCATGGAAATCATGGTTTAAGCACTGGAGTAGTAATGCAGCACTAGTTTTAGAATGGATGTAGGAGAACTTTTGGAATTAAAATAGCTACCAAACAACTAGCAGCAACACACACAAACACAATAAGCAAATGTAAACAAACCTGTCAAATGCAACCAACACGAGGCTAAACCAAGTTTGTGGTAAATCAATAAGTTTCACAAGTCTAAAGAAGCAAATAAGTGCCGTATAACCTCAATAATGTCTCAAAATATCCCATAAACAACAATAAAAGCAATGAGGGAAGGTTAAAGGTTCATGTTCATGTTCTGAGGTCTTTTACTTCAGCTGAATGAATTTTCTGAAAGTTTAAACAAATTTCAAGGCATCTAGAACAGCAGGTGATACTGGAAAAGGGAAGGGATAGGCTTTGGAAACAAGGGCCAACAAGAAGAAGGGAGGAAGTAAGGAAGAAATCTCACCTGGAGAGTCGTGTAGGAGCTGTTAAACCCGAGAAATTTATGACCAACTGTGCAGAGAAGCTTTTAACCACCAGCTAAACAAGTTTTTAAAGAGAATGTAGTAGTTAAAAGATAAACTGTATAGAGAATAAGAAAAAAAAATAACTCAAGAAAGTTGGGGGGGGGGGGGGGGGGGGCAGAGAAGAAAACCTGGCAGCAGCCAAAGTCAAGTATTTTCTCAGAATTCTGAACCTTGCTGCAGGGATTTAGGCTATTTATAAGGGAGGGAATCCTAAATCCCAACACTTCATTTCCCTTTAAGCTTAGGTGTTACCATCTTATATAATCTAACTTCCACATCGTATAAATAGTCATGTGCTAGACATGTGACCATCTAAATGGCTTAAAACAAATGTGGACATCCTCCACATCATAAGAAATAAAATATAACATAACATATATTAAAATAACAATAAAACTATAAATATAAATATTAGTCCAAAAAATATACTACATCAAGAAGGTACGCCAACAATTTTAGATGATCATTTTAGTGACTAAGGGACTTATTTTGTTTGAATGAATATAGTAAGAAAATGGATGACATATACATTATTGTTATGAAATTTTTAGTATTATCATTTTTCTTAACATTGGCAAAATCTTTTTTGATAAGAAACAAACCTTCCATTTTCATGAAAGAAATACCTTCAAAGATTTTACGGTTCCTCTCTATCCCACCACCCCAAAAATGGCCAAAGTTGCACAATTTCATAAAGTTGAAGGTTTTTTCCCTTTTGCAAAACCATCCAATTGCATCACAAAAAGAGAGAAGTACATTAAAAGGTGTAACCTATATCAAAATCCGCTTCCCACAAAGTTTGTGCCACAAGAAAATAGTAATTAGGACAATGAAGGAAAAAGTGATTAATACTTACACAACTTTGGTCACACAAAACACACCAGCGGGGGAATATAAGGTTAGGCCGTTTCTTTTGCAACAAATTACAAGTATTCACCTTTACCATGAGCTATTCAATCTTAATGGCAACCTGATTGGGAGATTTAGGTTTCTAGAGGTCTTATACAAGGGATTTGTTGTCGTCGTTTCTGTTATCCTTGTTCTACGTGTTTTAAGTGGTTAGTAAGTCAAGCAAGGGATTGTAATGTAGTCGAGGAGTTTCAATTTCATGCAATTTGATGATGATATTATCTTCTTTCATTTAGTGATGATGAGGAATTCCATGACCTTGTAAAGATTGTTGAGGTTTTTTGTCATGTTTCGGGGTTGAAGGTTACATGTTCAAGTGTTCAATAGCTAGACTTTATTCTTATGAGAGTAAGTGGGAGAGATTATCAAGTGCGGCTTGGTGAGATGAGAGAATGACCCTTGAAATATTTGATAATGTAGCGGGGAGGATATCCATGGTCTTTGAGATTTTGGAATCCAGTTGTTCATAAGGTGCAAAGAAGATTATAAGAAAAGAAAATGATTTTTCTTATCCAAAAAGGGAGGTTTACTCTTGTTTAGTTTAAGTTGGTCAATATTTTATTTACATTTTGTTTCCCTTTGTTATAATCCTAGTAAAAATAGCTAAAAAGTTAGAAAAGATGACGAGGTACTCCGTATGTGTGGGGATTGGTGAGGGTAAGAAAGATGATTTGACCAATTGGGGTATGGTTACTTGATTAAAAGTTAGGCGGTCGTAGGGATGAAAATTTTGCTTATGGAAATTTTGTGTTTTTAATGTAACTACCATCTCATCTAAAAGTTTAGAGATAATGTAACTTAAATATTTATACTTCAACACGCCCTTCACGTGCATGCTAAATTTTGAGCCTAGCATGCTCAAATCTTTTAGTTATAGGGTTAACGGTGAGATTCAAATACATGACCTCATGCTCTGATATTATGTTAACAACCATATCATCTAAAAGATTAAGCAACTAGAGATGGTGTAACTTGAGTATTCCAATCCGATGGGTGAGATTCTAATGTGGCATTTAGGTCCAGTTCTTGCTGTCCATGGAGAAATATCTCCGGGTTTGGGTTCTTTTTTCTATTTAGAATGGATGTGGGGAAAGGGAAAATGATTCTCTTTTGGTAAGATGCTTGGAGGGGTGAGGTATGTTTCTTATTTTTGTTTCCTCGGCTTTTGTTGGTCTCATAATTCTTCTATCTCTAGTATTTTTGAGTTCTCCTTTCTCTAGTATGGATGGAGTTTTAATTTTCCAAGGAATTTCAAAGATAAGGAAAACTGTGGAATTTTCTTCACTGTTGTCCGTTGTTGAGTTGGTGGCTTTTGTTGTGTCCTATTCTGAAAAGAGGTGTTGGACTCTTGATTCTTCTAGGATTTTTTTTCTTGAAAATCCTTATTTCTGGTGCTGTTTGATGAGCCGTCTATTATTGTCTAACTCTCTATCAACTTAGTAGGCTAAAGTGCACATGAAGGTGTAGATTTTTGCTTGGAGTATTGTTCATAGAAAGATCAATTCTTGCAATTTCATTCAAAGAAGATGATAAGGGTTCGTCTTTCTCCCAAATTGTGCATTAGCTGTAGGAGGAGTTGTGAAAATATTGACATTGTCTTACTGCTTTAAGGTTGCGACGGTTTGTTCTTAGATGTAAAATGTTGATTTGAGTGATTCTTGTGTTTTTTTGAGTAGTGTGGTTACAAATAAATAGTAGGGTTTCCGAAAGGAACGATGAATACGAGGATCGTCTTTGGGTTAGAGTTAAGTTTTTGAGTTCCTTTTGGGTCTTGATTACTAAAGATTTCCTGGATTTAACTTTGTTTCTTGTTAATCAAGGTTGGAGCGCGATTGTGTTCTGAGATGGTTAATGATCTTGGGGTTTATTCTGTTGCTATTTGGATGGTACACACATGTAATTGGTTGGACTTCTTGTATTTACTCGTAATTGTCAAACCGTTACGGATTGCATTAGCGTAAAGTTTGGCCGCTTTGTTCTCCTTTCTTTGTGTTATTGTTTACTTGAGTAGGGGGTATTGGTGCATTTTTCCCTTTTTTTCTAGTTCATTTTAATAATTTTGGCTGAGAAAGTTTGAAATGGTCACTCCAACCTTCTTGTACAAACTTTTCTAGATTTACTGCCCCACTTGTGGCCAGTGGCCCAATGGTACTATTAGCACATTGCTGTTTTCTCATTTGTTTTACATGTTGCATGGCAGCGCCCAAACATTTTTTTATTGAGCCATTCTATGTTCTCGAAGGCTGGATTTTGTAGGTCTGAACTTCAACCTGCTTGAATAAACTCCTCGAATTGTTCTGTCTGTTCACTTTTGTGGCATATACTGTGTCCTTTGTTGATTTTGTTTGTTCTTTTATGAGTTGAACATTCAAGTGAGGGCTTATTTGGGCATATTTTGGTTATCATAATATACAGTTATCTTTGCTTAGACACTGTAAGCTCGAGTAGCCTTTGCTAAAGGAAGTAAAGGGTTAAGGGGTTCGAGTAAAGAGTCTTTCCTTGAAACTGGTACTATTTACCTTCTATAATCCATGTACTGACCTCATTCAAATTTTTTTCCCTTTGTGGCGAAGCACAGTTAATCGGAACCTTATTGGCACGGGTTACATGTCTACCGACCAAAAGAAGAAACTGTTATGGGGGAGTAAAAAGAGCACCACCACTGAAGAGGTATTTCATAAACGAAACTTTCTTTTCAGTTTGTGATTACTTTTCCCTTTTGTAATTTGATATCTTAAAGTCTAGTACTCCCTAACTTAAACTCTTACATCCCTTCTATATTAGTTCCAGTCTAATCAATATGGGAAAAATAATGGTTGTCTAATATCTTGAATCATTCAAATAAGATTTCATATGAGGAATGTGGATGATCAACTAAGCTTAATCCTTCTGCCTTTTGCATTTTTACTAATGCTGCTTAACAAAGACGTGTTACTTCCACCTAATTGCGAGACACTTTTTTTGAATTGTATGGTAATCTATGAGATGCTTTATGCTATTTACCATCTTTTGCTCTTCTTTCTGTTGTTCAATGCCTTTCAAATATATAGACTGCTCATCCTTGGGATACGGCACTGTTTGGTGATCGTGAACGACAAGAAAAGTTCAACAAGCTCATGGTAATTCTCATATTTGTTATTTTGTTAAATTGAAACGTTGTACCTTTATTGATTATTCCTGATTGAGTAATTCTCTCAGTACTAACACGCTTTTAGAGTCTGAGGTTGCCTTGGTACCTATGGCCGATTGTAGGGTTTGAAGGGCGATGTGAAAGTAGAGCAGAAACCCGACAACCAAGATGGCAGTGGCCTCCTTCGGGCCGAGAAGCAGAAGGAACTCCAGATGGATTTGGAGAAGCAATACACTGCTGGACTTCGTCGACGAGATGGCCGTACAGTTGGACTAGGTCTTTGAGAACCTACTTGGAATGTTTTTGTACTTATATGATAGCATTTACCAACATCTTGGTCTACTGTAATGCAAGGAGTGTTCTTTTGATCTTTTACTTTGGCATGGTCAGGGGAAAATTTGATTTATTATTAGTATTTTGTGATCATGAAAAAAACCTTCTTGTTGGCTTGTCACTTGACAATATACTCCTGGCTTTCTATGCTCATCATGATGATGTGGTATGTTTTTGGCCATTTTGATTACAGCAAGGAGTGTGGAAAGTGGGACATAAAGAAAAAAAATTGTTTGGACAAGTCTCAAGTGGCCTTGTTAAGTAAATTTAATTGCCAAATTGGAAAGAATCAATCAGAAGTCCAAAATTCTTTTCGAGGAATTCATTATATATAAGTACTAGTTATTACATGTTCCTGAAGGCACAAAGTAATAAAAAATGATAAATAATAAACATATTTGTGATTATATCTAAAATTAAATTACAAATATAGAGGAGAGATAAATGAATTTAAGCATCGGTTGTAGTGGGGGTGAGAAGTGGTGGTAGGAGACGGTGATAGTTGTGGTGGGTGGCAATGACCGTGGTGGCAGTGGTGGTGGTGGCGGCGGCGGCGGCAGTGGTGGCAGCGGTTGTGGTGGTGGCGGCAGTGGTGGTGGTGGCGGCGGCGATGGTGGTGGTGGTGGCGGCGATGGTGGTGGTGGCGGCGACAGTGGCGACAATAGTGTGTTGGTAATGGCGACGGCGGGGGGTGGCGACGGCGACGACGGTGATGGTGGTGGTGGCGACGACGGTGGTGAATGTGGTGGCGATGGTGGTGGCGGCAATGACGATGGCAGTGGTGGTGGTGGCGAGGGCAACGGTGGCGGCGGTGGCGGTGGCGGGGCGGTAGAGGTAGTGGTGGGGCGGTTTCAAACGCTATTTTGTTTTTTTTAAATTACTTATGAGAAATAATTTCTCATAAGTAATTTTAAAAAGTCACTCCAAACACACCCTTAAAGACCTATTTTTTTTTATTAAATTTAGGGTGTTAATATTAGCCGTTCGATTAACTTTAAAGTAAAATTTAAAGCGATCTCAACCGCGAAAAACAAAAATCATTTTGTTTATCTTTTGAAATTTGAATTGTAAGCTACTTTATTATATAGATGTTTCTCATTCAATTCATTAATGGTGAATAATAATATGTTAAGAAAGAAAATAAAGTAGGAATCTTTCTTAGATCCAAATCTAAGTAAAACAAAGACCCATTTCACAACCATCTACCTAATCAACCATTACCCAAATACCACCGCCACATTTCACAACCACCGCCACTTTTCATGAACAATTTGAATCAAAATCAAAATCATACTGCCAATCAAACAGAAGGTTGCTGCTAAACCCAATCCCCACATCGATGACAAAAATCTCATTCAACTTGTGCCAAAATTAAATGAAATCAAACTCGAATCCAAATCAAATTGAATGAAACTCATACCTAGCGAGGCTCATTGCGAAAGAAACGAAAAATATTAAACTCAGTTCATGTCCTTACATTAGTTAAAACCAAAACTCTTCATGTTCGCCTTGTAAATTAAGGTAAATCAAAGCTGAGTCAATAGCTATTGAGGCATGGAGTAGTTTTTTAAGTTATAATCTAATCAATGATTGTCAGAATTGTTTGGGTTCTACAGAGTTTTGTTTCAGATTTCAGGCCAATCAAAAAGAGAAGCTTATGACATGTTTTGCAAATTCAAAAAATTTTATAAGGACTTTTTTGTCTCTAAAAATAGTTTTATACATATCCACTCTCAAATAGGCGTGTGTATCACACCTCCAGTTAACTTTGACGGAAATATTGAAGTTACACTTTAGTCTATAAACTACATAAGGGTTAAGTGGACATTTTTAAATTTGAAGGAGGTTATGCGCATTTGAGGTTTACCACAAAGGGGGTAAAGTGAAGTTTGCCCTAATTTTTTTATTGCAAAAATCATAGCAAAAACTTGTTTGGGTTTGAGAAACTTTTTTTACTGGGCTGGTTTATTCGCCATACTATATAAAACATTTTTCAAATTTTGGTATTAAGGACCATACCGAGCTAGGTGAATAAATAAATTAGGATGCAGAGGTAGATTATGATGTGGTGTCGGATGTGGAAGCTTAAAGAATGACTTCAATTTTAATTTTCTGAGTTTTAGTTGATTGGATAAATGTTATGAATATTTATTTTATTAGTTAGTTGGAAGGTTATTATTCTGGTTTTGGATGTAACCAAAAAAGTTTTTATGTTTAATTTGAGATTTTGTTAGTTAGATGATATAGGTGATTGACATTGATTTATTTTATGGTACTTTAGTATGCTTTCATGGTTTGATGGTTAATAGTTAGTTTATGTCTTTATTATGGAAATTGGGACGTGACAAAGTTGATATCAAAGCCTAAGAATTAGGTCTTACATGAGCGTTATAAATTGTGGATTACCTATTGGAGATTTAAGTATAGGTGGAAAGAAACTCTAGACTTAAATCTTTTGAGAATTATATGTTTATGAGTTAAGTATGAGTTGGTGTTTATATGTGCGCGGTGAATTTCGCACAATAGTTGAAAAAAACAGATCTCTCCCTTGGTGAACTCGTGTGGGTCTCGAGTATCGAAGATCCCGTGGCAAGGAAAGGGTTGAGAGGGTCAAAGGGGGCCTAAGGAGTGGTGATGAATTGCTTCAGGGGCCTTTCGATCGATTCCGGCGGTCTTAAGGGGTTTCTGATGCACAAAAAAATGGGTTAGAAGGGCGCCGGAGTATTTTTCGGCGTATCCCCTCCGACGATCAAGTCAGTTCTTTGAGAGAGGGGAAGAAGGAAACACTATTTGTGTTCTTGAGAGACGAATTTGCGTACCTTTGCATTGTATTTTTGGGAGCTAATTATACTACCAAAGACTCATCATTACTGACGATCTAGACAGTAGGTAGTGTCCAGACATAGGACAGTACGCCCCCTATTTTGCATGGGGAATACCCCGTCATTAATTGTTCAGGCCCCCGAATAGTTAATGCTTTTTCTTCAATGTTGAGGCATTAAATGCTCGAGTCCTGGAGCATTTAATGCTCCTTCTTCTCGGCTTCCCTAGCCATTAAGAGTGTCCCATTAACTGAGGATTCATTAAATGCTTGCCTGGGATTGCCGTATGTCAGCAGGGATACTGATGTCCATTTATCCCTTATCCTGTACTTCATGACACGTGTCTAACTCTCCGTGGTTAAGTGTCTTGTTCCTTCTGTTTCTCTGACTTCATTGGGAAGACAAACCAATGATTCAGAGTATGTCCCTGAGATTGATGGGATGCATCTGTCAGTGACTTTTCCAGAAGAAGGGGTGACGTGTACACATCCAGTCCTTAGTTTAGTAATGTATTGAATGCACGGATCCACCGAGATGCAAGAGGTGTCCTCGACGCCGAGGACACGTGGCTTCATTAGAGGGAGACGTGCCCCTCGGTGCCGAGGACACGTAACTTCGTTTAGGAGGACGTGCCCTCGGTGCCGAGGACACGTGTCTCGTATGGGGGAGAGAACGTGCCTTCGGTGCCGAGAACACGTGTCAGGATCATATCTCTTCTCAAAAAATGTCCCATCATTATAGTTGTACAAAAGAAACTAAACTATTATTTGATGTGCAGAATGGACGGTAAGAGAAGATGTCCACGACCGGTACAGCCAGCTAGAAACCAACCACTACTATCACCTCAAGATGCCACGAGCGACACCTATCAATGTTTATGGGAGTTGAACACCTTATATAGAACCAGAACAGGAATAACAACCACCACAATGGGGTTTGTACAGCAGCATCCGTCTACTTTTCAAGGGAACTCTAACCTGATGGATGCGGATAAGTGGGTACGTAGGGTAAAGAAGATGTGTGATAGCATACGAATCACAACCACCAATCATACAGTAAACAAAGAAACAGCAACCAGCAGCAGCAGCATTGCTGAAGCTGGTAATCAGTTTCAAGGAGGATCAAAGATGTCTGTTCCTTGTGTTGTGATTTAATTTAAAAAACTAAAATAAGCAAAATAGAGTAATATAAATGATTTTTTAATAACCAAATGTAACAAGTCCCTTAAATTAAAGGGAGTCAGCGGCCCATGATGATTAAACATCAATGATCTCACGACATATATAAAACATAAGAAAAAATTAAACTGTGAACCTCACACAATAAAAGCAACCATGCACTCGATTACGCAACTATTTGCACTTCTTTTTGCACAATAGTAGATAGTCTAAAACTTAGTCTGGAGTTGACTAATCACATTTTGATCAACTTGGAAAGCATTCTGGAGAGCATCATTGGAAATATCCGGCTTTGAATCAAACACTGAATTCGCAGTAATAATTAAACCTGGGTTCTGGCTATTGAAAGCAACAAAGAGAATAACGGTACCATTTTTTATATTGCGTTGGAAGTGGATAAGACCGAATGGGACCACGAACACATCACCCTTACCAATTACTTTTGTGATAAGACGATTTTCGGAATTGGAAATAACAAACCCAATTTCAAGTCGACCTTTCAAAACCGGGACGACTAGTTCACTAGCCCTTGGGTGGGTGTGAGGAGGGTTAACACCAAACGGGGCGAAGTCCATGCGGACAATGGAGATGCCAAGAGTGTTAAGTCCTGGTACTTGAGCTACTGTGACCAGGGTCGGCCTTGAACCAAAAGGATTGGACGTGTCGCCCCTTAAATGAAGGCCAGTGAAGAAGAAATCATTTGCTTCAACGAGCTTTGGTCTTTACGACCAAAACCATTCAGTGACACTGTCATTAAGCAAGCACGAAGACTGAATGAGAACATCTACATAACATAGTATACAATTCAAATGAAAATGTATGTAATCTCATGAGAATAATGTCAAGATACCTGTGTTATTTCGGTCTGCTATCAGCAGCTGAGGCAACATAGCAAGATAGAGCAAGAACTAGGAGTCCTAGAAAGATAATCTTACTGCCCATTTGGAACAAATGCTATGGGCCTATGGCTTAGTGACTTCCAAATATCTAAAAGAAGTAATTAAATTCTTCACTTGTGGATATGCGGATAGTTTGATATCCTTTTATGAGGACGGGGTGGTGAGGAGGATAAGAGAGAGAGAGAGAGAGGGTCTGGCCAGTAAAGCATATTGAGGAGACTTGAACTTGGATCAATAAAGCATGGGATTAAATCACTAAATAGAATAAAACTGCTCGGAGATTAGCAAATGGTGATGTGATCATTTAAGAAAAAAAAAAATCAGTTTTAACTTGGTTGACCAAATCTAACTCCCGCATGCGCGGAAAGATGCATATGTAAATATTTATGTTTCACTCTCTCTAACGATTTAAATTTTTAAAATAAAATGTGTTTTAATATTCTCAACCTTATCTGATCCATTATGTCAAAAGTTTGAACTCGGATTAGAACCATTCATATAAATTTTTACACTGTTGTTAGTCTGTTATATTTTAGAGACCTTTCACAATGAGAAGGGGATTTAATATTCTATATATCTGCTACTCATATGTTTTTAATGTTTCAATTACCTAATATTGACATCACGTTGTTACTGTCACGTTTTCTCACTATCCAATAAAAAAATAACTAAATAAATATTAGTAAATGTTATTTTTTTACATGAGGTAGTTATCGCATTACATGAAGTGTCTAGATGCCTTGTAATACATTTTTTCTTTAATTCTCTTCATAGCTGATCATCCACCATTTTTTTTTCAATTTTTTTCTTCTTGCTCCTATCCCCAAAGTTAATAGAATTGGATAAATGAGTCAAATCTGTTCCAGAGAGAGAGAGAGAGAGTAGAGATCTGGTTTGCCTTTGTCACTTTGATATCAACCTAGATATGAGGTGGTTATTACCAAAATTAATAACCACATATGTCCCCCAACATTGTCTTTTTTCTGCTTTGTTATTTGTGTAGCGTTGTAACTACCAACAACCAAATCTTGACGGCGTCCTAGTCTACATTTGTCCCTCCCTCAGTTCAAACCTCACCAACTGACAAAAGACCATTTGACAACTCCGTCAATATTGCACATCTAAACAAAAAAATAATAATAATAATAAAGGAAAAGGGGGGAAAGAGAAACTTCAGTTGATTGTTCATTCCTTGTTCTAATCGAATTAAAAGGTTATTTTTTTGTATATATGTAGCTGCAATCACCTCTGCATTTGATGCACTTGACCCTCCATATTAGTCTTCTCTTCTGTGGCCTAACTCAAACCAACCCCTTTGAAAACTTTCCTAGTCCAATGCTCTTCTTCTTCATATCTCTCTTCTCTTTCATTCTAATTTCCAATTCCTTCCTCAAATCACTCACAACTAGGGCGAGCAAGAAGAAATTGCAGCCACCATCTTTCTGTTTGGGAGAGCTGTCCCAATTTTTTCTGTCATTGTCTCAAAGTAGCATTGCTATTAGTTCCCATCAAGTTCCTTTTGTCATGCGGTCAATGAACAGGACTACCCGTCCAAAAGTTGAGAATTTAGAAGAGAGAGAAGAAACTTATTTGTTGGATTTGCCTGATTTACTCTTGGAATGCATTCTTGAACAGCTTTCGCCTGCCGAGTTATATAGAATGGCCGCGGTATGCAAGTCACTGAGAGAGAGGTGCATAAGTGATCATTTATGGAAGAGACACATGAAACAGAAATGGAGTGGAGTGATTAGTGTTTCAAGTGCCTGTCCTAATTTTGACATTAGATCAGAGTTGGATTGCAGTCATGAGCTGAGGCGCTGTTTACCTACTGGTTCAATCATGGCTTGGTATCTTTCTCTCGAGAGTGGCAAGCTCTGGTTCCCAGGTCAGGTCTATAATCGCCAGGTAATAGGCAGGATATATTTGACTTGTAATTTTGGAATTCTGTTTCTATTAGGACTTGCTTTGTTGAAGTTCTAACTTTTATTGACATGAATTTGTGGTATATAACTTTTTTACTGTTTATATAGCTGCTTTACAAACCACTGAATGTCATTTATCTGTTAAGGTGCAGCTGTCATGTTATGATGCTGAACTTAGCTATGATTCTCGCACAGACACCTTTAGAGCAAGGTAATGGAAGGTGTTTCATAAAAAATCGCACTTTCTCCAGTCCAGCCTTGTGTTTGCTAGCAGTTACGATAGGAAAATTGGATGTCGAATATTGAGACCTTATGAACTAGTTCGTTAGATTGATTTCCACCTGATATGTAAGAGTAAATAAAGTTGTACAGATTTGGTTCCTGTTTTCAACTTCAATGCATTTGACATTGCAGGTACTCAGAATATGGGCGACAAACTATCGAGGACAATATAGAGTGGAATAGGTTAAGAGCGCCACCTCTCAATACTCCAGCACATGCACTTCATCTCTCGGATTGTCTAAATGACTTGAAACCAGGAGATCACATTGAAATTCAATGGAGAGAAAACAAAGAGTTCCCTTATGGTGTGTATTCTGGATCCTTATGATGCATTCTCTGTATGTTATCTTCAAAGAACAATGTTAGCATCAAAGCTTACCCTCTTTGAAATGTTGGCTTGTTTTGAATGTTTTGCACTGATATTAGGCTATTGAATTCCAGAGTCTAAAAAACAATCATGTTAGACATGACGAATTGAGTTTATCTTTAGATCTCTCTCTCTTTTTTTCTGTGTGGTGGAAGAAAAAGATTGATTTCTACCTGATTCATCCCTACATGTCCCGCAGGTTGGTGGTATGGAGTTGTTGGCCACTTGGAATCATGTGATGGGAGCAAACTTTACTGCAAATGTGTCTGTAGTGGTAAGACAATCATCCTGTATTTGGTAACTCAGCATATCTCTCTTTTCTTCAAGTTTATAGTATGGGAGAAACTGGAGATTTTCTTTCCTTTTTTAGAAGAAATACATGGCAGTGAAAGATTAAAGGACATTGAAATGTTTCAAAGGATTAAACTTGAATCAAGGATCAAAACCTACCAGCATTATACCTAATTACCTAGAAATAGTTGAGACACTTACAAGTTCACTTGAAAAATAAGACAAAGAACATGTTTAAAAGCAAGTCTGGAACAGAAGCAAGTTACCGAGATACAATTTTCTTTTTTTTATCTTGATAGTACCGTATGCATTGCTGCAAATTGGGTAGTATGATGTTAGTATTGTGGCTAGCATGACAGCTCATTGTTTCTTTCACTTCGACACACAAGAAGATGAATACGGAATTAAATCTGTGTGTAGGTTTCACGTAAACTTTTTATGTTTATCAATACAAAATAAAATGATATTTTTGCTACATATCAAGGGACACAATAAAAGGCAAAAATTACTTCTGAAGTTCTAAAATATGTTTCCACTTTGTTAGAGACTTATCTTCAATTTTCGAGTTAATACATTTTAGATAACTTTGCATAAACAATTCATAAACGAAAAGGGCGTGAAATAAGCAAGTAGAGTCTGACATTGCATTGAGAAAATCACAATTCATAATAGGACTGCTACAAAGTTGTTGGCAAAAATTTGGTAATGCTCTCAAATATGCACCTTGAGTTTTTTCTTTTGGCTTGGTTATGCATCCATTCTCCAGTATCTGCATTTCTGCTTGTTCCTTTTGTCATGTGAACTCCACTGTGATCTGGATCCAAATAGCTGTTCATATTCTAGTTGTCTTAATGTCTCCTCAAGTCATCTGCCACATCGTGTGCTGCTCTGCTTGCATTGTTGCTTAATGGTCGTAATCCCTTGTTTTTCAGTAACAGCGCATTGTTTTATGGGCATCGGAAGAAGAGTTTTGAGAGGTTGGGCTCATAAGTTAATTCTGTTATGCAGACAACCCCGTACTCTCCAGTCTCCAATCTATGTTCCATGCTTCATATACGAAATGCATGTGTCCATATTTTTAACTTTGTCATCGAGCTCATAATGACTGAATCTTTCTTAAAAATTTAAAATTACTTTTTGATTGCTGCAATTTTGTTGTAATTCTCATAATAAACTTGTACTTGCAGGCACAGTCCTAGTGGAGTTCAAGCAGTACACTCCTGACTCACAATGGAGGCGGACGATGATAAATAGGAAGGACCATCAAGAAGCAGGCAATGAAGCAGATGGCTATTACGGAGGAATCAGAAAGCTTTACTCCGAAGTAGAAATCTCAATGTGGAAGCAGTTCTGGCCAATGCAGTTCTTGGAATAGTATTCACACTACATATATCCTCTATAAAGAAACCCTTCAGCTGTAAATAAAATTCTTAGGACAAGATAGTAAGGCTTTGGTGTTTAATTTGTTTCGGTTAGATGCAGAGCCATTGAAGGTATGCAAATAAAATGTACTCCTATAAAATGATATGTAACTCACTCACAGATGAATAAAATGAATTGTGGCCACCTTGTAGAGTAAAAACGACATGTCCTAGTCTTTATGTTTCCAATGTCCATGAGAAGGTATATCTCTCTCTTGTTCATTTTACCTGGTGAACGGGCGCATGTGAGGATTTTCTACAGATTGGAGAGTTCAACGATGCTTCACTGAAAATTCCTTTCTCGTATGTTTTGCCATTAGAATACCAAATGAATACAGGATGCAGAACTGTGCACTTTATTCTTCTCTGGGATCCTTTTTCCCTCAAAAAAGAAGGTGTATGTTTTCTCGAAAAGTAAACATTTTTCCTTCAGAAATTTCTTCCTTTGGCATGCCAAGTGAAACAGCTGAAAAGTTATCAATTGTCAACCTTACAGATTTCATATTCTAAAAGGTTAACTTCATATTAAAACTTTCAGAGATTACTGTCAGTTCTTAGTTTTCTCGCCAGGTTCACCCATTGGCTAAGATTAAGCTGGCAAAAAACTACAGATTCGAGTGTATAAAACCACTTCGATACTTTCTTTGTGCTTCTATGACTTGGGACATGTGGAAGGTTTTATCAAACTCATCTTCCAAGAAACATAGCTCTGCCAATTAATCAGCTGGAAGGATCTTAAAACAAACAGGAAAATGAAGCATCGGATGACTTTGACTCTCAGAAGTTGCTGGTAACAGAGAACAACCAACTTCAACGCTTGTTTGGCTTATGTTGTCCATTTTTTATCAAGCTAATACTTGATCGATTTTTTAGTTGCAATCCAGTCTATCCAGTAATCTCTTATTTGCCCATTTGGTGAACAATTTTGGAACCCACAGGTGGAGGTTTCCATTGTCTTAGTGGTTGTGACGTGAGGCGGTGGTTTACCCTGCGGTGGATGTCAGCGGTTTGAGTCCGCTTATCTCCCACTCGTGAACTTAGCTCATACAAAGCTATATGATAGCACCGGGCTGTCAAGAACGAAGAGGAGGTAGGATGGGCAGTTGGTCAGATCTGGTATGGATCGTACATGGACGGTAGTTGGAGTCGGCTCTCCTAAGGTTCCCTCATCTGGGATTCTTGGGGAAGAGGATTAAGTTGGCCCTTGTGAACAGCTTGATACACTGGTCTGTCAAAATCTGACACAACATGATTAACCGACACGAATCGATACGAATTAAGCGGGTTTGGGTGGTAAACGAGTTGACCCGCCAGACAAGTTTAATAAACAGGTCGTGTTCGGGTGAGACCTGTCAAACCGTTTATCACACGTTTACCTGTTTAAATAAAATTAATATAATAATAAATTAATAATTATTTTAAAAAATTAGACAGAAAAAAAAAAAGTAAAGAAATCAATAAATAAATAAAAGGGGTAAAGTGGTAGCTCAAAAAATGAGGGGAGATGATGAGCAGTTCATGACAAAGGTAAACTAACTCCTTTTGTTTTTGTCCCACATCGACAAATGAGGGGAGATGGGGAAGGCTGCCTTGCCTATAAAAGACAGTGACCTCTTGTCTTTTTTTTTTGCCTTCAAGTTTGATTTTTATGTGAGATTTGGCTAGAAATTCATTTTTTTTTAGGTAAATATAATTGGCAGTAAAAAAAGTTTATTATTAAAATTTGTTGATATAATTTTTTTAAAATTAAACTAGTTAAACGAGTCGTATTGTGTTACCCGTTTATTAAACGATTTGTGTTGTGTTGAGATTTTTTATCCGTTTATTAAACGTGTCGTGTACAAGTTTACATGTTTTTTACCCGTCACTCGTTTAACCCAACACGTTTGACACCCCTATTGATACACTATCTCCCTTCAACCCTTTGAGCGAAATGCGACAAAAGGAAGGAAAATCCAGGGACCAGCCCCATCATCTCCACCCCCGTAGGAACTACGCGATTACTCCAAGGAGGCCTTCGGCATCCGGGGGTCGTGGACTGACCATAAAACCCTGTTCAATAAGTGGAAGGCATTAGCTGTCCGCTGTCCCAAAATTCGAGTGTCCATAATTAACCCATTGATCACCCATCAACTCGTGAAATACTCATAGATACCGTGTAACTCGATACCACGTCGTTATATCCCATTTACCGGGATCAATAACTTAACAAAATTTGATAAGAGTCTCCTTTATACGGGAAACTCTACCCAAAAACACAACCTATACAATCATATAACATTGACCACACTGAGTCTATTCATCCATACTCAATCGCATAGTATTGGATACTACCATAATCATCATCTCTGCGTATATTCATTCATAAAAGAATAAATGTCCCAAAAGAGTCTCATATACATGTTTTTTTTAATATAAAACAAGTTTTTGTTTACAGAAATTATACAAGGCCAAAAATAAACATATACAAGGGACTACAACGTCAAAATAAGAGCCACAGTCCGGCTCTATTGTCAAAGCGGGCTCGTAGGAGAGCCTTCGGTGAAAGTCTGTGCAATACCTGAAAAATGTTGATATAAAAGGGTAAGTCAACACTCAATAGGGTAACTCCTATAGAGAATATCTCTCAACCCAAATGCATATGAAATATCACATGCAACAATCATTTCATGTATTCATTCAAACATGTCTATTATGAATAAATGTCATAAATCATGTCATGTCATGAGATGAGACTCACGCAAGCAATACCAACATTGAGCCCCATCCCGGGCTCCCACAACACATGCAATATTATGCGTATATATCCGGGTATTCCAAGCCCCTATCATTGATGTTATGTACACTCAATGACTAATTAATTCATTTTTCTCGTGTCTTTGTGGGAAAATGATTTATGGTATTTCACCAATGGGACACCACACCATCAACGAATTTTCAGGACATCCCACCTGCGGCTCCTTTTTCGCCGTTACACTTTTCTAGAATTGCATCGCCAGGAAGTGTAAAAACCAAGTAACCAGGTCTTGCACCTAAGGAAGAATCTAGTCCTTTTTGCTACACCCGACACATTTATCCATTTAAATTTCTGTGCAACTCAGCCGGACCTTGATGTGATTTTCTCGAACCCACGACCCACCCACCTATGTGGTGATTGATTTTATACCATACACATACTATCACCTATGTCAATGCTCATGAATGTAATATAACTCATGCATAATACAATATAATGTGCAATTACCTTCAGTATCATTTACAATGTCAATTATATAATGAATGCAATATAATGACATTTTCAACACCATTTTAATAAATGGGTAACGCGACACGATTCGTTTAACCCGTTTAGTTATAAACGAGTCGTGTTGGGTAGGGTCGGATTAACAAGTAAACTACCCATTAGACCCATTTACCTATTTGTTTAAAAATGATATATACACATGATGGCAGATCTGCGAGTTTCACATGAATCCTCTATGAATCGGAGACAAACTCGGTACAATCGGTCCAATGCAGACAAACTCGGAGCCGAATCAGAGGATTAGCGAAGGATTTCGCAGTGTCAGTCACCCAAATGAAAAAAATTGAACAACCAGCCCACAAAAAGCAACAGAAGGGCAAGAAACAAGAAGAAAAGTTATACCCACAAGAAAGATGAATCAATCTATGTGAAATCCACACATTTCTTCTTCCATTATTTTGTGACGCAGTGTTCTCATCTTCCTTGATCTACAGTACTATGCATCTCATCGTCCGCGCGCAACGTTGAATGCTCAAGTCAAGAGTAGAGATAATTAAGGTTTAAAATTAGGGAAATATGGCTTATATATTTTCTGTGGCAGTCACTAAAAAAAAAAATGGCTAATTTTTTTAAAATAATTAATAATTTATTATTATATTAATTTTATTTAAACGGGTTGACAAGTTTCACCCGAACACTACTTGTTTATTAAATGTGTCTGACGGGTCAACTCGTTTACCACCCAAACCCGTTCAGGTTTCACCAAAACCCGTTTAATTTGTGTCGGTTAATCGTGTTGTGTTAGACTTTGACAGTCCTAACTACAACCTTCTTTGCTCGCCAAACTTGGGAATAAGGGGCATATCCTCCTAAAATAAAGGGTTGTTATTTTTCCAGGGGCCATTCTTGGCCTACTGCGTCCTTTGAGGCGCCATGTACGGAGGATGCACTGGTTGTGGTACTTCCACTAGTATTGCTTGTACAGCGAGAAGCGGCAGGTACTTGTACTCTCTAGTTGGCTCAAATTGTCAAACAACCACTCTAGTGCCTGCCTGGTGTAGCCAAATTCATCTCTTATCAAGTCTCCTAGGTCATTGATGAATACATAGACCTATTGGGAGACTTCCTTGGATAATGCTTTAATTGATGCCTTCGGGTCTGAGTCGGACTCTCGATTTTCTGAGCCAATCTTTGGCTTTTCCACGGTGTTTGTCATACTGCTGCATTGGGTTCCATCGAGCATACTAAAAAATATGTTTGACGTATTTTTGAATTGCGGGTGTGCCAAAGTCAGATTAGACTTAAAATCCAAACATGTATAACCTCACTTATTCGAACCAGCATGATGTTCTAAAATCATGACTATTTAGGCGATTGTAAGTTTGTAACGAAGCGTAACACTACTTCTAGGTTCTTTTATCTGCCTTGGAGATCAATGACTTAATTAATTTCCAACTAAATAACTTAATGGATTGAAATGTAGAAAACAACTACAATGGAAAGTAACAGAAAGAAATGACAAAAATAAATGTGCTAACTATTGTACTTGGTATTAACTGAAATGAAAGATCATCGTAGTGACATATTACAAGGTAAAAGAAATTTGTAAGAAAGTAAGCTAAGTAAATGAGAGGTTGACTCTGTGTGTAGTTGTTGTGTTGATCGAGGGATCCTTCTCTGTAGCCTCTCTTTTGGTATTTTATAGGAGATGACCTTCAACTGTCGAAACCATATTTTCGGTCATGATTGATATCATGATCTCTTCCCCCCCCCCCCGGATATACTCAAATGTGCACTGAACCATTCCTAACTGACAGTTCATGATGCCACGTTTTCTCGTTTCTTGGTATTCATAGAGTCCTATCCTCTCATTTGTCTTGTTGTATCGGGACTCTCTCTTACTTTATCTTGACTGCTAGATCTTCACCACATATCATTATTAGATTTTAATATTTGGGGTGTAAACACAAATCAACCAACACATGAGATTTATCCTCTGAAGTAACTAACCAGTTTGAACATCATTATGTTTGGCCAATCACTTCAGTTACACATATCTTTGGATTACGAATTAGAAATTGAATTAATTTCAAAGATTATATTGGCCGAATTTCCTTAAAAACTAATAATCCTTATTTAACAAGACCACTCTAGTCAATGCTATATCCTACCTAAACCAGTATAAATTATTTGTGTTTTGAACTTTTTGCTAATTCTGATTACAAAAAAAAAAAAAAAAATTTTTTTTTTGCTAGTTGATTTTCTTTTTTTAACAATTGCAGAAAGACATTTAGAATATCTTTTGAATTGCCTCGCCAAATTGGAAAAAAAAAAAAAAGGTTTAACTGCTATTGTTGCCCATACTTACGTGGGCACTTAAAGCAGGTGTTGCACGGCCGATTTAACCTGGTAGGTGAAAAACAAGGTACCAGGTCTTCTCAGAAAAATAAAGAGTAGAAAGTGTGTGCCCCTGTCTGTGTGTGAGAGAGAGAGAGATAGAGAGGCGAAGGGGAAAAGGTCGTTGGTCCGCTTCGAAGATGAACGGCGGCCCATCTGGTTTCAGTACGTAGAATTCCTGAGAATTTGCTACCGCTTCTCTTTTTCTATGCAAATTTTTTAATATATGCATATCTGATTCTCTCTCTCTCTCTCTCTCTCTCTCTCTCTCTCTCTATGGTTGTTGGGTGTCACAGACAATGCACCGGTCACAAGAACATTTGTTATTGCATGTGCCCTCTTCACGATCATATTTGGAATCCAAGGCCGTTCAAACAAACTCGGATTGTCGTATCAGGTACCTTCTCTTTCTGGGTTCATCTTCTTTTTGTTACTTCAGATCACCCACTTGTCTATTTTGGTGTTTATTGATGTAGATTTTGATGGATTATTGCTCTTTGTATTAGATTGGATTTAGGGTTCTAGGTTTTGTTTGATTAAAGATAGATGCACAATTGCCCACTTGTTCCTCTATTTGGTATTTGATGTTTACAGGTTTGATTTTAGTGTGTCTTCACCTGGATTTTTTTATGGGATAGTGCTCTTTTTGTTGTATTGGCTTGGGTTTCTTGGTTTTTGTGGAATGAATATCGAAATTGTATTACCTAGTTGATCCTTTCTTTAATTATTGGATATTTAAAGTTTGGATTTCTGTATTTCCTGCTGTTTTTGATCTGGAATGCATAATTCAATCCTATCTTCACCTCTTTCCATAGATGTTGGGAAGGGTGGTGCCAAGAAATTATTCTAGGCACTTTAACAAGTTTTAATCCTAGTCAATAAAGATAGCGGATACATTTATATTTATTTGCATCATATTTTATATGTTAAATTTCATTAAACCCAAAAGGCCAAACACCAATATGCATTGTTTATACAATTTTCAAACCACCGAAAAAGAATTAATTATACTACTTTTTAAAAAATGAGGTCAGTCCGACATCAAACACTGTCATATCCATGAACCAAAGGTCCACCGTGAGTTGGATCCCACCGATCTCCAACTCACAACCCCAACATATCTGATTTATGCAGACTCTGGTTCCTAGGAATGAACTCATATACAAGGGCTCTTCTAGGGTTTCAATCTCTAAGCCCAAATCATGTACACATGATGCGGCAATGAATGAATGTGATGGACCCGAATCAAATAATATCCTTGCCCATAAAAGAGAGAGTAGAAATGTACAATGTATCACCGACTAGTCCACTGACTCAGTCTGATGAGTGACGACATAAACTTGCCCCTGGGTCTCTAATGTACCAGCCTGATAGCCCTGTCCTCGGCCTTGACCTGACTCATCTGTCCCAGTTGAGGTGTCCCCACACGAGAAGTAGTGGGAGCTTGTCCCGCAGCTTGATACTGGTACTGGTTCTCTTGGCCCATGGTGGGGTAGGGAGGTACAAGTAGTGTTTGTGGGGGCTCCAGTAATGACTGGGCCTAAGATGTCCCATAACTCTGACGTTGATTTAACAATTGTAATAGAGAACATGTTTAGTTATGAAGATTGTGGAAGTTCAACTGTATTACCAAATTGGTGATAATTAGATGATTGGTGGGATTTTTTTTGTATACGGAGAAAGCCACGTCCAATGGCACAAACAATGAAGTACATAAACTCATCAACATCACTTCAAATAGATGAGTGAACGAAGGAGTATTCCAAGTTTTTTCTAGTCTTAACCATCTTTTGAGTGAGACTTACCAACCCCTACTAAGTTTGAAAATTTAATGGCAGAGTGCACATCAATAATGTAACTGGTAATCAGATCAAAGAGTGTCAAGAATTACCTAGTGTCATTGTGTTGTTATCACCTTTTCAAACTTTACATAAAAGCAAACTGCATCTCACTGAAGGGTAGCAGAGTTTAGGACGACTCTTGCAGTCATTTGTGGTTTGGCTCTGGTCGCACAGTGGGCGATCCCTTCTCTTTGTCTTCCTCTCTCTCTTAGCTGATAGCATGTTTTGGTTCGATGAAAATAATCTCATCTTAAAACTATGCTCATGTTTGGGTTTTTTTTTTTTAACTCGAAATAATTAATTAATTTGAAGTTGTGACCTTTTATTTTTTTATATACTTACAAAGATCCTGTTTTTTTCATTACAAAGATCCTCATTTTTATACAAGAACAAAGTATCCCTACTTTAAAAAAAAAAAATTATAAAATGGCCCAACATGCCTCAAACTTATCCAAATGTGTCCAAAATCTGTCGAAAAGTTCATAGCCATTTATGTATAGGTTTATACTAATTGATATGATAAGAAAACAATGGGATGGAAGAATTTAAATATACTTATGATATATTTGAAATATATAGGTAACATTAAGAAGAAAAAATTCAAGGTGGACATGTGAATCCTTTACTCACTCCGCCAGTGGATATTGGTATCATTGCAATGGAAAAAATTTTTAGATGATGTTTTCTAGGTCTCAAGAAGTAATTTAATATAGGAAATGCTGTAAGATAGGACCGTCTTCAAATGGAATAATACCACTGCCAATTTCTTTTTTCAATGGTCTTATATTTTATGTTGGATGACATTTTTTGGTTAGTTGTTTCATCACATTAATGTCATATGAGCCTAATCCAAACTTGTGTGGATCTTGGCTACTGTTAGTACAATAAACAAATAGAAACATAGATAATGAGTTTTTAGTGTATTTGGAAATGGGCATTGCAACTGTCTAGGGCTAGCTTCACTAAATATCTCCATATCTTTATCTATTGCTTCTTTTCTTGTATTAGTCCCTTTATGTTTAATTACTATACTTTCAATGTTCTCAAGCTTTAACATGTGGGACACTGGTGCATTATTTTTTTCCCAATAAGAAATAGTAATTTTATAGATAACAAAATAGCCAATAAAGGCATTACAAAAATAATAGCCAAGTCAAAGGTGGACAAGACATCCATCACAATGACTGGTTTTCAAAAGCAATAATAGAAGGCGAACTACAAATCATACGATGCTTTCCAGCTTGTATTAATACAAAAAAGAGGAATATCCTCAAACTCCGTTTCCCTTTCTCGTTTCCTTTACTTCTACTTCTACCTCTCCTTATCTCGCTCCTTTGCAATCATGTAGACGGATGACCTTGTGCCTGACCTCTAGTATTTATTCTAGGAGAGACATAACTTGGTGTCTTCTATACTTGACATAAGCCTGAAATGCTCAATTAATCACCCATAACCGAAAAATACCAAGTGAACACATAGGGTCCCAATTAGAAGGAGAAGCCCTAATATTTCAATACTAACATAGAGACTTCTTGAGTTTGAGTTTTGTAACAGCAAACCCATAAACGAATTAAATGGATACCCTTGACGTTTCGGCAATAACATAAAAACCTTGTAAGTTTTGTGTATTAAAACATCCGCTGGAGATAACACATCCTAGTGTGGTAACGTCTTCTGGTGATTTGTAACCATATCTACTTTTGGATGTTTGGGTGGGAGAGTCTAGTGCATCCTTTACATAATTTTCAATGCAATATCTCTAGATTTGTGCGAGCAATGGGAGATGAGTATTTTGTGTAGCTGATTTCTTGTGCAATTGCTACTTTTTTTTTTCAATTCTCGCAATCATCGAAGATTACCATGACCATTTAAGTGTCGAGATTCACCTTGCAATGCTTTGAGAAATTGATGGAGGTTTGGTTTCTACTAGGAAAGTAGACATTATTGATGAAGACAAACTATTTCTCTCTGTTCGTCTTGTTTACAGTATATATATATATATATATATATATATTCATTTTGGTTTTCTGCCTAGCTCAACATTATGGTGAAGTTTGAGCAAAAGTTAGCTCATGTGGGGGAGGTTACAACTCCTAAAAAAATGTGATAGAAACCGGAGATTTGAACTGAATCAAAGAACTTCATTAATATATGCTTGACTAATTAGGGCTGAAGGTTTAGAATATATGTTTTTATGTTAAGCATTCAACATAATATTAAGTAAATTGCGATAGAAAAACTTTTGTTTAGAACTACTTGGACGTACAAAGTTTTTACGCAATTAGAAAGAACTTTGTTGAAGTTTAGAACAATTACTTGTGTCATATTATCCCCCCCCCCTTCTTCCCAAAAAAAATGTAGGACACGAACACGTTGGGGACACGTTAAATATATATACATTTATATATATATATATATATATATATATATATATATATATATATATTATCATGTGATAAAATAAAAATATTATCATTATAAACTTTTAATTCATCCTTTCCCTAATTCTAAAAATTCAGTCATGATATCACCTCATAAAAAATATAATATAAGATATGTCAATACACATTCATCGTTAACATTTGTGATCCAATAATCAATGACTACTATAATTTTCATTTTTAAAAATATTCCAGTTCGTAACACTAATTTTTATTAATTTCAAAGTGCCCCAATTTTGTAACCCGTTTTTCCTCACATTACTTTCGTATTAAAAGTTTATTCTATTTGTATACAAGTTTGTATTCATATATGCAATTATGTTACATTCATGTTCTTTTTTTTTTGAACAAATGTCTTTTGTTCAATGTAGTGATTATAACTAATTTTATATTATAACTTTGACTCATATCTATTTAAAATTACAAAAATAACTCCCTTAATTATAAAATATTCTAAAAGTTTTCAAAAATTGACAAAAAAAAAACTCAAAACATGTCTTGAGCGTGTTGGGCACGTGTCCTGAAAAAATTTAATCGGACATTCATTTTAGCGTGTCCGAAACGTAGTGTCCCAAATGTGTCCGACACTAATACTCTGGCCAAAATGAAGTGTCTGTGCTTTCTAGTCTAAAAGTTTCATGATCCTGCGTTTTGTTCCTTGGCTTTTAATGATATTGATACTAATATAATTTTGGCATGTTTCCTGAAAAGTTACGTCGTCCATCATTCTAGAATAGATCACATAATTGCTGCATGAGCATCCTTATGGTCAATTAGGCATTGGTGGTATCTTTAGGGCTGTAGGTGAAGTGGAAAAGTAACACCCAGTTTAGTCCCCATTAATTGGGCTTTGGGAGGGGTAGATTGGGTACGAACCTAATCTTTGGTATTAATTGCACTCAGTGGCTGCTGCTCGTATGTATGAACCCATAACCTGGTTATTAGGTCGAATTTTAACCATTTCTTCAATGACCCCCATGTTGGATGAAGTCGAAGGATTTTGTTCAAGTTCTTGTTATCTTGCTGGATGAGGTTTACCATGAAAGCCAAGTTCACACAGTTATTGCTTGGGCTGCCAGAAACTAGGAGTAAAGGTTGGTGCGATCCAAGTGAGAGGGATGTGATGAGAGGTATCAAGAAAAGGCATTTGATCACACTATGGTCCAGAGAGCAGAGAAAATCCTGTTGAACCAGGTGATTGAATTCTTGTGACAAATGATCAAGCAAGTTAATTTTTGTGGGAATTTTAAGCAAATGGGTCAAATGTTCTGCTTCGAACGGATAAAGAGAATCCCAGAATTTGAAGTTTCAAGGAGCAGGTAGCTTGGAGGTACTCAATGTTCTAGATCGAGTTGGATTTTAGGTATGAACAATGAGAAAGCCGTGGAAAAAGGGGCTAGAGAGCTTTTTATGCTTATGCCTTTGCTAGTCCTTTCTAATCATTGATTTCAGATTTGGATCCAGCATTATATCAGATGAATGGAGGAAATAGATGAGGTATATTCTTCTAAGGGACTTAATGTGTTTGTTTCTTTACTGGCTTAGGGTCCCATTTTGCATACTTATAACAACAATACCATAAAATATTTTTTATTTTGTCTTCCGTCTTTTTTTTTTATTCTCTTTTTCTTTTCAATTCTTTCCCTTAAATACGTACGAAGTACCAAAAACTTGCTAGTTACTAATCGAATGTTCACCTACCAATTTTGAATAAGACGTTGTGGGGCTATCCAATCAAGTAGAAATAGTATTTTCCATCTCTACCTTAACCATTGACAAAAGTCATTTTGTCATTTTTAGTGGCTTTTGGAATGGAGGCATTGTAGAGAAAAACAAGTAATGCAACAGGATGTTCATAATTGTTAGATAGGACAAGGTGATCCTTTGATGTCACAAGACCCTTGACAATTTGATTGACTTCATGACCGTCAAATAAAGTGCTGCAATCCATAAATAAACACTTCCGCTACGGAATTCTTTCAGTAATTAGGTTTTTTTGTGAATGCATGTGAACATAAGATGGGATACTAGAAATCTCGCTCAGAATATTCATCGAACACCTGCTAGACAACTTTATTTCAACAACTTTGTTGGCAAACTGAACTGTTATGTATCAGAACTTCTGTGAGATAGAAATTCTATTTATCTTTTTTGCTTTTTTTCCTTTGGATATAATATGAGAAGGTAAAGAGGCTGGAAAGTAGAAGAGAAATAAGAGGGATAGGTGCAAAACTCTTGAAAGATGGAAGAAATGGGGAAAAATTCTAGAATCTAGAGAGAGAGAGAGAGAGAGAGAGAGAGAAAACATAGAATCCTCTTGGGGCTTTGTTCCCTCAAGGGGAAGAAAGAAGTAAGGATAAAGAGGTCCAATAGAGAGAGAATAGAGTAAAGAGAAAGAGACAGTGAAAAAAGAGAGAGAGGAGAATAAAGGGAAAAGGAGACCTAGAGAGATAGAGAGCCAAATATAGCATCTCCAGAACACTAATTTTATGTTTAAATAACAAAAATAACCGCCTATTTTGTTGTAACCTGCTGATACATTATTATATTTTGCTATAATAACGTAGGGGCTTTAAACTCGTTTTTGGGCACTCAAATCTACCCTAAAACTGAAAATACAATGCCCACATTCTACGAAACTACTATAACACTCTGATAACTAAATTATGGTGCCATTGTTGTTTTTTTTTATGGCATCACATCACATCAAAACTCTGTTGTTTCTGTAAACTCGTGCTCAAGTTTTTCAAGGGACATATGAGCATCAAGTCATCTTGTAGCCAGGCTCTTGATAATTTGCTCGAGCACATGACATGCAAATTAAGTGCTGAAATCCACAAATATATTAACACTTCCTCTGCTGAATTCAGTTAGTCATTGATTCTTATTATGAATGCATACAGAGACCGAACATTCATCGAACACCTGCTAGACAACTTTATTTCAATAACTTTTGTAAGCAAACTAAACCATTATATCTTAGGATCTTATCTAGCACTTGCAGGATAGAAATTATGTATATCTTCTTGTTATTTTTTCCCTTTCTGTAGAATATGAGTATGAAAAAAGGATGGAGGGGAGAAGAAGAACTAGAGGAATAGGTGCAAGAACTATTGAAATATGGGAAAAACGGTGGAAAATCCTACAGTCGACTAGGAGCCTTGAGTAGAGAGAAAGAAATTGGAGAAACCGAGAATCCTCTAGGGACCTTGAATCCTTAAGGAGAAGAGAGAAGTAAAGATAAATAGATCCAATAGAGAGAGTGAATAAAGTAGAGAGAAAGAGATAAGGAGAGAAAAGAGAGAAGAAAGGGAAAAGGAGAGAGAGAGCCAAACGCTTTTTAAAACATTCTGAAATTTCACCTCTGGGAGTCTTCCTTTGATGCGACATCTTTGAGAC
Organism: Ilex aquifolium; assembly: GCA_951799425.1. Classification (NCBI taxonomy): domain Eukaryota; kingdom Viridiplantae; phylum Streptophyta; class Magnoliopsida; order Aquifoliales; family Aquifoliaceae; genus Ilex; species Ilex aquifolium. The sequence continues at coordinate 3,471,264 of OX637405.1, read as the reverse complement.
TCTTTAATAGCATCTCCAAAACCCTGAAAAGATGTGAAAATTACCTAGATGACCTTTAACTGAATTATAATAACATGAGGCCTTCAAATCACTCTTGGACACTCTAATCTTGTGTGAAAGTGAAAATTCAGTTACTTAAAGAAACTGCCATATCATTCTGACAACAAGCATACGGGGTTGTCGTTTTGTTTTATGCAAACACATACACTTCACATCAGACCTTATATGATACAATCATTTTTGTGACCAATGCCTCATCTTAATCTGGTGCTTACTAAAGTTACAATCAAGATGCATCTATACCGGTAAGATTTCTCTTTATGACAGGATATCTTCAAGAAGCTTCAGCTTTGGAGGCTAGTGGTGTCAGTTTTTGCCTTTTCATCAACACCAGAACTCTTATTTGGGATATATCTATTGTACTACTTTCGTGTATTTGAGCGGCAGATCGGTTCCAACAAATACTCGGTAAGTATTTGTTCTAGCGACGCTTTCTTGTAAATTTTCCTTTGGCAAATTTTATTTAACTTTACATTGATATTTGTAGAAAAGTCAGTATCGTTCTTATTATTAGTCTCACACGGACGATGATATTGGTAATCCAAGCTTCTGTTGTCAACGATATGGTCCCATTTCTTAAGTATGCATGAATACCAAAAAATAATCCATCATGCCTCAACTAGTGTTTGATTTCTTCTAATTGATATATAGCATGTCAGATATTTCTGAAAAAAGGTTGTAAAAGACATGCTAAGCCACGAGGCAAGCCGAGTGCGGCCCTTCACATGGGCAGAGACAAGGGGACTTCCATAAATACGAGTCTGAAGTGCACAATATGTGTGACGTGCGAGGCGCATGTCTTTTGTTTTCCTTTGATTTATTTTGATGATTAATTTGGGCTCTTGATCTTAGAAATTTGTACTGATCTCAGGATGTGCCAAGCACATTATCTTCCTTCTTTTTTGGTTTTTATAAACTGTTTAAAGTTCCAGATGCCCAAATTGGTATATCGCCATTGTTTTGGTATTCCTTATTTCTGATATTTTTTTTTTCTCTTTGTCCTTCTCTTTTGTTCTTTCTCTTTCTTTCTTTGTTTTTTTTTTTTTTTTTAAATTTTAGTAAACTGTTGGGCTGGAAAAGAAACATAAGCTGGGCCATTTCTTTTTTCGACTGATTTGTTTCCCATTTTTTTCTTAATTTGTTTAAAAATAATTTACTTAATCGTTCGTGAACATATCTTAATTACTTAATTGCTTAATTTGAAATTGCTTGATTGATTAAAAAGGGAAGGTGTTGTCCAACAGGAAGAAAATAGATTTCGCTGGTGTTTAGTTGCTGGTTGTGACTTGTTAATTCTTATCAATTTGTATCATGCACTTTACAATGTTTTTATCATTTTATAGTTAATCGATCACATGATTCCAGTATTGCAGATTTCTATTGTTGAATCTATATTTGCATGTTAAACAACATATGACTCTCTTCAATGGGGTCTGCGCCAGAAGTGAGGCCCCAAAAGACCTTGGTTGCTTCAGTGCGCCTTAAATAACTATGTTTCGGAATCAAAATGTCTATTTCTTGAAGTTATTAATTCAAAATAGGATACCTACCAGCCAAATAGTTACTTGCGTGTGAGGATCAACCTCTTTTAGTAGAAGCATGACATACAATTTTTTTTTTCTTTGGATTGATGGAATTTGATTGAAAAAGAACAATGGCTAGGGCAGGATTTTTAGATTGTTTATTCAATAAACGCGAAGTATTCAATGCACTTTTGTCATGGTGATTATATTGAATGTCTAGAATCCACTATGGTCATGAATCTGATAGTTAACTTCAATCGTTAATGAGCTCTTCCTGTTGATACCTTTATGTTTTTACCAGTTTTATACATGCTGATCATCCATTGATAAGTCTAACTGTTCGATCATTTTATATAGGTCAATCATCCATTGTTAAGTCTAACTGCTTGATCATCCGATTCAAATGATTCAGCAGGCAGTGAATCCTTACATTCTGGTGGAATTTCACCCCAAATGTGAAAGTGTTTCATGATAACAATGGTTGATCAATTGATTTTGTTTGGTGGATCTCCATTATATTTATCCTTTTATCTGGTGCTTTAACCGAGTCCGATAAAGGTCAAGTTTTATTGGCTGTCATGACAAACACAGTTCTTCAGTGTCCTTGTTTACTTACCGTGAAAAAATTGCAGTTCAATGTTAGATTTGAAGTACTGGTCAGAACTCTCATCATGGTATCAGAGTGTGCTAAGTTTGTGTAATTTTTTTTGCTATGTTATTGTTTAAAAATCATGATTTTTGGATAGCATCTAACATGGACATTTAGTCTGCTGTAAATATGTTGACTTACTCTATGACTAGTTTTCCTGACGTCTCTTGGTTTGGTGATTAAACTCTGTATCGTGTTCTCTCACTTTTTTGTATAGAAGAATAAAATAGGATCAAATCTGCTGATCTATCTCTAGTTTCACTGGAGTTGTTTTCAATTGGTCAAAGCACTCCTGTCAAGGTGGAGGCTGAGGGTCTGAGTGCTGTCAATCACAACATAATCGTGTTGTTTCTGGGAATTTAAAACCCGATTTCCTCCATAAATTCTCCGATCCAAATGGCAACATAGAATCAACAACTAAAATAAGCAAAATCATCTTGCCCTTTTCTATAAAAGGGAGGACAATAAGCAGAATGTCGATCTCCCAAGGCACCTTTAATTCTTTTCTTTTTCTTTCCATTTCTCTGATTGCATTGGATTTGATCAATTAAATATGGTTCATCTGTGTAGAAATAATTCTTGAATGGTTTGAGTTGACCCGCATGCAAGAGTAGTTGCAAAGATATATTGATATTGGTGGTGATATCGGTGATGCATTTTTGGGCATATGATTGAATTTTCTAGTGGGACCTCTAGGTTTTAGATCCTATGTCAGTTTAGGTTTAGGGTGATGCATTCTAGGATGTGGTTGGTTAGTGATAAGGAGCAATAGGTGATAAACGAGTTCCTTAAAATCCACATCGTGAGTGGGGTAGTAATTTTCATCAGAAAATTATGAGCAGGTACCTTTTAAACTACTTAATTGTGAGAAAATATCTTGATTAAAATCTTTTATAGATAAGTACCTTTGATTTGAAATGTATTGTAGGTAGGTACTCATCGGCAGATTTTCAAATATTTTCTTCATTAAAATACCTTTTTCATTATTTGAAAGTCTGTTAGTTTGTAGTCTCATTTTTTATGGGATTGGATTTATTATGTTAATGGTTTCATATTTTAAGGGATTGAACATATTTGGAATTCAAAATTATGCCACATAGAATATAAATTAACGACTTGGCCCAGATTTTGAAATTCATTTTTTTTATATTATTTTTTAATGTTAAACGGCTTTAGTTGTTCTCAAATCTAACAACAGTGTCACTTTGCAATGTTACATTGTGATGTAACACCGTCATTCATTAAAAGCAATATATATGGATGTCACATTTGTGATGTCACATTATGTGATGCATACTATTTAGATTGTGTATGAATCAGTAAATATAATTTCACAATTTTTTTGTCCATGTTTAAAGTGTTTATGGCAGTTTCTTTGTCCACTCTTTGCGCCATATAATGGTAACCTTGTGGGCATTTATGTCATCCAAAAAAAAAATTAGGTCTATATAAAACATTTTGTACCGAGTGCTTTTCCACAATTAAGTGGTAAAATAAGTATTGACTCACAAAACACCCAATTTTCATTTCTTTGATAACCAAAGATTTTATTTGAAAGAGCGGTAGGAGTGGATTTATCATATAGGAGACAAATTGTGAGTAATAAAAAAACCTTATTTATGCTCCTTTTGAACGTTTGTATTTGTTTTCAGTGAATATTGGTGTTGTTTAGCAGTCTGTTCTTATTATAGTTTTATTTTTCTAATTCTCAAGTTTTGTTTGGTTATTGGAATTTCAATTTATTCTAAATTTAGTGGATTTATAAAATATGGGCTAGTTAACTTTGTCAAATTATGCCAATAAAATAAGAATGGCGAGAAAAAAGATCGCACTGCATTTTATGAGCATGTCTTATTGATGATTTATTGCAGCAACGACAAGTATTAGGCGCTATTCTAAGCTTCAGTTTTAAAAAATGTCTATATTATGCAGTGTGTCTACTTATTGATCATTTTATCATCTTTGCGCTTATCAGAGTTCTTTCAAGTGAAAATTGAGGTTGAGTCATCCTGGATGGACTTATAATGACTTGAGTCCGTCAAGGAAACTTATTTGGTGATAAGTTCGTTTTTTATCTTACTAATAAGTACTTAAGTCTACTATTTTTTTAAATCCCAAAAATATCTTTAACAGTGTTATTGTGTTCAATTATAAAAACCTTGAAAGTAGCTTTAAATTAATTTTTTAAATTAGAAATTATTATCCCTTAATTTACTCCTAAATTGAAATTGAAATTTATATTCTTTCTCTCTCGTTAGAAGAAGAACCTCTCACTCAATAACACAACGACTTTAACAAAACTTAGGAGGATATATGTTGTATAGTAACATTAACAAGATATTTTTTTACACAGTAACATCAATGAAATATTTTTTTCCTTCACAGTGACTATAATTTTCCCTTACTTTTCACAAAATAATGTCTACAAATCGAAAAATTACATTATTTAGAATAGTAACACATAATCGTTAGTTGAATTAGGACACTCATCACAACTTGTGAATATCAAGACATCGAATATATAAAAATGATTTTCCTTTTCCTTCATAGTAACATTAACTTTTTCCCACAAGTAACACAATCAAACATTTTTCGATTGTAATGTAGAACAAAAGATCCAAAAAATTAAAACCTATATCATTTAATTTAGTAACAATGAATCACATTTTGAAATTAGGAATGCAAAAACAATGAAAATTTTGAAAACTTGGAGGTTTCTTCCTCTTGTTATGGGTTAAAATGATACTATTTTTATTTTCAATTTTGTTCAATGTTCCAGATTGCTATTTTTTTTTTGTTAAGCATATTACTATTTTTTGTTGAACATGTTACTCTTGTTATTTTTTTAAAATATTAATATTAAATGTTACTATTTTTTTATGTTTAAATGGTATTATTTTGTGTTTAAATGATAATTTTTTTTTTTTTTGTATTTAAATGTTACTATTTTTTATTTTTAATGTTACTATATATATATATATATATATAATTTTTTTTTTTTTTATATGAGAGAGATATAGTCCTAACCTATATATGAATATAGATAGATATGAGAGATAAAATTTTTTAATGTTAGTCAAATTTCTAAAATTTAGGAGTTTTTAATTTTCAGTTTTATCTAAAGGGAAGAGATAGTCTGGGAAAATTGACAAAAAACGGACTTCATAACAAATAAGTTTCCTTGACGGACTTAAGTTCAAACAAGTACATATAGGGGACCGACCTTCAAATTTTCCTTGTTTCAACTGTTTTCTGTCAGTTTTTCGTAGATGATATGTTTGTCCCTTTGGTTTTAACTCCATGGATCTTGTTGGTATCAACATTGATACGAGTATATGAATATTAAGTCAAACATTTTGTTGCTCATTGATGAATGATTGACATTGTTCTTCCGCATAACCTTTAAAAGTGAAATGAGAACCAAAAGGAATGTTGATCACCTTTTCAGGCTTTGGCATGTGCTTCTATGTATAAGTTTGTGTCTCGCTTTGTGCAGATATTCATCTTGTTCTCTGTGATGGTTTCATTATTGCTTGAGGTCCTTGCCCTAGCATTCCTGAAAGGTATGCTACCTTCAGTGTTATTCCATGTAGTGCTCTTTAATATCTATGCATATGCTTCATTAATGTTTCTTCACTGCTTAGCATCTTCTTGCTGGTTTTTTTTTTTTTGTCTAGTTTGCTTTTTGTTGATTGGTGATAACTGTTTTGCTTCTGCTCCTTCTATCTATATTGCGTTGTTGCAAGTTGTGTGAAAATCAGTACCTCAGTAATCTGGAAAAGTTTTATGGGTTATTGTTGCGCCATGCGTTTCTAGTGTTGCAACAAAGATCTTGATGAGTTTTCCCAATTGATTTTTTTCCAACGACAAAGTTTTTTAAGCTTTAACTGATTCCATATGCTATTTTCTCAGTGAACAACCAGTAGTTGGTAAATAATGGTTTATGGATATCAGACATGATTGTTGACCATACAAATATTTGTTACTATCTAAAGGTCTATATGGTTTGCAGTCATGTACCCAATTTATACACGAAGGCCAATAGTAAGAAAGGCACCTGGTAGCTTTGCTGGTAAAATATCTGAAATTATAACCAAGATCTGCATTCTTGCCTTGACCTAAGCTCGAGAGCCTTTTCTAACTTCTTTTCTTTGTGTTATGTTGAACATTGGAAATGATGTTCTAGAGTGTGTTATGCACTTCTTGATAGATTTGTAGGTACTACCGAATAGCATTGGTCTATGGTTGGTGCAATCATATTGCATATTTTTCTGTATTGTTTACTCGTTTTAGCTCATTTGTGTTTCCATTGAGCTTCTTGGTAACTTTGTTTCATTGAATATTTTTAAATGCTTTCCTTACCGCCTCCCCATCTTCAGCTTTTCCACCCCAAAGATAGATTTGAGAAAACTTAGTCATTTTAGAGCCGAAAGTTTTCTTTGAATTGAGACTAGTAGGGTATACGTCGGCTTTTCCTGGGAAGTTTTGACTGTACATTTGGAAATGAACTTAACATGGGCTAGAAACTGTGGAGGGAGTACACGAGTCTTGATTGGAAAAGTGCCCTAAGAGGTCCAAATGGGCAACGCTAAAGAGAGAAATGAGTTTGCAATGAAAACTATTGTGGTCAAATTTAAGCTATCCACTGGTGGGCAACCTAATGTTTTCCCTGGAAAGTCTGAGCCAAATAGAAGAGCTCTAGCTGTAGAAGCAACCTGGCTTTAGCAATCAATGGACTTACTACTTGATTTCGACTTCTGCCATTTGAGTGAAAGGCCTACTGTAGTATTCTAGGTTTCTGAGATAAATGTTATATCTGTTGAGAAGTGCTATTAACCATTAGCAATTTTAAGTTGATTTCATTTTCCAAGGATCAAGGGTCTGTTATATCTTCAAAGTGTTGGACTTACTTTGTTTAGAATAGCCCTTGTGCCATTTGTTGGGAAATAGGGAGTCCAATTATCCAAGGCTTATACATGTTTAGAACAATTAGATTGTGAAGTAATTAGGGTTAGGAAGAGAAGAGAAGAGAAGATTAAGAAGAAGAAAAGAATAGGATTAAAAGAATAGTGTAATGTGATAAGGTTTCACAGCCACATCCCAATATATAGATAACCATAGATTACCAAAATACCATTAGGCTAGAAATACATAGCATAACATTCCCCCTCAAGTTGGTGCACTCATGCCTAACTTGCAAACAATAAGATGAAAAACCTTACTACTAAGTCCATTTGTGAAAACGTTAACCAACTGATTTTCTGATTTCACAAAGGGCATGTAAATCAAACCTTTCTCTTTGATGAAGGGTCGATAATTTCGACATATTTCGTTTTATCTTGTTGAACTAGATTGTGTGTAATGTTGATAGCGCCTTATTATCACAACCTAGCTTCATGGGCCCATCATCACAAATTCCGAGCTCACCTAGTAAAGTTTGGAGCCACATAAGCTCATAAACATTATATGTCGTTGCTCTGTATTTAACCTCTGCACTTGATCTCGCTACCACCTCTTACTTTTTACTTCGCTATGTGACAATGTTTCCTTCTATCAAAGTGCAGTACCCGAAGTGAATCTTCTGTCATCCACTAAACATGCCCAGTCTTGCATTAGTAAACACTTCAAGTTTCATGTTTCCATTATTGGAGAATAATATTCCTTTCCCAAGAGTTGACTTAAGATACCTCAAAGTACGATAAACAACTTCAAGATGAGGGTTCGAGGATCATGCATGAATTGAGTTACAACCCCCACTGTATAAGCAATATCCGACTAAGTATGAGAGAGATATATTAATCTCCCTAGAATCTTCGGTACCTCTCCCTATCTACAACATCACCAACACCACTATCTAATCTACTATTAACTGTTGGAAAATAAACTTGTTTTATGGTTTTATTATATTATTAAGGTGTGTTAATTTGGTGTGTGTTAGTGGGCAAGGAATATGCAAGTAGTGGAAGACAAGAGTATTAGTGGGTGTTAATTCCCTAAGTAATGGTGTCTTAATATTATAGAGGTTACAAGAGTTAGTGGGTGTAATGGTAACTTAATATTATTTAGGAGTTATGTGTATGACCTATATAAATAGGGTATATGACATAATATTTCAAGTAAAGTTGAGTAAAATTTGAAGAGTCCAAGTTAAGTGTGTGATTGTAATCAACTTGTATGAAAATTATTTTTTCACTGGGTGTTCATATCCTCCTCTACTTCCTTTTATTTTATTTCTAGTCCTCTTGATTCCAATAAAGTGGTATCAAAGCGATTCTCTTATCGAAGTAACATTGGAGTAATTCCAATAAATTGGTATCAAAGCCAGCTTCACGATCCTGGAAGTCTAGATAACTCTCCATTAGAGCTAGCTTTCGATCCTAGAAGTCTAGATAGCTCATTTTTAGAACCAATACAATCCTTGAAGTCTTGATTGTCGTGATTTTGGTGATCATGAAAGATTCACTAAGTATGTATTTTTGGCGTGAAAAGATGATGTTCTCTAATTACAAGAAAATGAAGATTACTCTCCCTTCTTATCCCAAAGTGTGGGATTTATGAGATGTATTAAAGAAAAGTCCAGGAATGGCTTGCCTAGAAGAATCTGAGAAAGAAAGAGAAAAAGACACTTGGAGTTCTTAAGAAGGTGATTCATCCTGAGATTTGGAAGCTTGTAGGAGATTTAAGTTCTTCAAATCATGTTTGGAAGATGATTGAGAATGTAGTATCCAAAAATGAATGTGAGTTTTTATCCGAAGTGTATTAATTTCAATGCTTTGAAGAAGATGAGTGTGTAAAAGAAGAGTGTGATTTTGGAGGAACACCGATGGAGGATCAAGAAGATTATCATCTTGATGAAGTCAAAGAAATTGAGGAGACCAAAGTTCAAGAAGCCAAAGAGGATGAAGAAAATGATGAAGTTGAAGAAACAACTTAAGAAATGGAAGAAAAAGAATTTGTGAAAAATTTAAAACAAATGTGCAAGGAATTGAAGAATTTGCAAAGAATGAAGAGATTAAAGATCTTTTTGTGGTTAAGGATGTTGAGGTGGGAACTTATGAAGTAACCACAAAAGACGTTTTTCCAAGTAAGCATGAAAGTGAAGACCACCTCATCATAATTTTAGAGAATTATGTTAAAGGTGATAAATTTCTGAAAAATTTCACTAATTGTTATTTGGTGTAGAGAATGTTTTAAGTGATACTGGTTGGGTGAATATGGACGAATTTTTTGATCCAATAGAGTTGGCACAAGATAAATTTAAGAAGTTTGAGGAAAAATAAGGTTGATGCACAAGGACCAAGAAGAAAATTGACAAAATGAAGATGATTTGAAAGTTTAAGAAAATTCATCATAAGTCCTACACTGCAAATGAGATGTTTTTGACGATTCTTGCTATTGAAGGAGGTGGTACTCAAGTTCAAGAAATTGACTAATTCCACAAAGCCCCTGTATCATGAAGTGATTGTAAGATAAGCATTTGATAATGCAAAATCAAGTTTAAGGGAGGGTGTTTGAAAATAAACTTGTTTTAGAGTTTTATTACATTATTAATGTATGTTAATTTGGTGTGTGTTAGTGGGCAAGGAATATGTAAGTAGTGGAAGATAAGTATATTAGTGAGTGTTAATTCCCAAAGTAATGGTGTCTTAATATTATAGAGGTTACAAGAGTTGGTGGGTATAATGGTACCTTAATGTAATATTAGGGGTTATATGTATGACCTACCTAGTGTTTCAAATAAGTAGAGTTGAATAGTAGTTGAAGAGTGCAAGTTAAGTGTGTGATTATAATCAACTTGTATGAAACTTATTTTTTCATTGAGTGTTCATATCTTCCTCTACTTTCTTCCATTTTATTTGTAGTCCTCTTGATTTCAATAAAATGGTATCAGGGCGATTTTCTAACTGAAGTAATATTGGATTAATTCAAACGTTAACATCAATAGGAGAATCAATATGTCTATATCCCAACATTCCTATTTCTTCAAGAAGGTCAAGATTCAAGAACATACTTTATTTGGGAGATAAAAATGTCTTTATTTGATCTGACAACCTCAATTTCACAAAAATATCTCAATGGACTTAAGTCTTTGATTTCAAATTCCTTCACCAGCTGAGCTTTCAGTTTGGTTATTTCATGTGCATCATTCTCAGTTATCGCTATATCATCCACATATACAATGAGAACCGTTATCTTGTCATCTACCCGTCTAATGAACATATAATGATCAGCATGACCCCGTCTATATCCAAATTTCAACATGACTTTGAGAAACCTCTCAAATCAAGTTATGGGTGATTGTTTCAACTCATAAAGTGACTTCTTCAACTTACACCTTTCTTTCAATTGCCTGAGAAACTGGGTGGAATCTCCATAGATACCTCCTCCTCCAAGTCTCCATAGAGAAAAACATTGTTCACATCCAACTATTGCGGAATTAGCTGCACAAGAGAGAAGGACACTTATGGAGTTCATGCCTGCTAGTGTGTTTATTGCGTCATCTTCATATACTCCTTGAATAATAGGAAGTTAAAAATCATCAACAATTGGATTATCAATAACATGAGGGACAATTGAAAGCTTAGAATCATCAACAGTTTGTACCTTCTGAGGTCGAGAATAAGTCTTTAGAATACCAGGTGGATCATTGGTATCAACAACCTATTGCTCCCCCAGACTGATATCCCACTGGAGAGGCAATTGAAGAAGGGCTCCAGACATACCATCTCTTTAGCAATAGTGGTCTCCCTCTGAAGAGATGGTCGGGGAGGAGAAAAAAAGGACCCAAACTAACGAATTGTAACATTCATGCTAACATACATCTTCTGAGACTATGGATGGTAGCACTTGTACCATTTTTGGGTGAGACAATAATCAACAAAAATTCACCGCAAAGCCTTAGGATTAAGTTTCCCCCTGAAAGATCTGTAGTCATATACAAAACAAACACACACAAAAACTTTGGGAGGAAGGGAAGAAATAGAAGGAACCAAAAGAATACTTAAAAGACACTCAATACGTGACTTAATAGGGGGATCTCACTGCTAGTATTCTGGCAGTTATGGAAGGAAAGATGCAAAAGACACTTTGAGAATCATAAGCTCCACTCCACTCCACTGTCCTATTCAAAGGTATTCTTAAATTCTGCCAGATGCAAGCATATAATGTCAAGCCGAAAGCCCTAGACTCTGTTTCAGGAAAGGTACTTCTCCAGTCTTTTAATATCACAAAAATCTTTCATGCTAGAATGAGGGTGAATTGGATTTCCTGGGCACATCCAGTGGAAGGCAAGCTAAAATTAAACATCGATGGCGCTTCTAAGGGTAACCCAGGTTTGTCTAGGGGTGGAGTGATCCTACACAATCATTGGGGACAGTTTATACTTGCTGGCTCTTACTCCTATGGCAGATGTACAAATATAGAGGCTGAGATTGAAGCTCTACTTGATGGTGTCTTTCTTGTTCATGATTTCGGATTGGAGATATATCCATTGGAAATTGAAACTGATTCACAAGTCTTGGTGGATATGATTACTAAAAAGTCTGTTCCATTCTGGCACTTTTGGACTCTAGCAAATCAAATCTTCCCTCTTCACTCTATGGATTATCAAATACAGCATACGTATAGAGAGGGGAACGCTGTTGCAGATTCTTTTGGTCAATCAATGGGTTGCAGACCAAGCTTCTCGTGCATATTCATCTAAAGCTCACCTACCTCTCCCAATCAAACTCTTGCTGCAACAAGATCATCGTGGAATCAAAGTCATGCGTAGGAAGATTTCCACCTTACCTTAGTATCTTTGCCTTACAGCTATTGATCTTCTCAACTGCTGCTCTCTCAGCTGGATTCTCTTTTTATTGCTCCTTAGCTGGATCTTCTTCTCAGCTGGTCCCTTCGAGGATTTTAAGACATCATGCTCAAGCCTTTTCCTTATTCATTCTTGTGTATTCAGCATGCATATTTGTCTTACTTTTTTTTTAAAATAATTCCCCCGTAATTACATTACATCGAGGGGTAAGGTACATAAGTCTCCCCAGCTAGGTGTAATTCATTTTAAAAATTAATAAAATTTCCTCGTACCGTCGAGGTTCTATATAAAAAAAATATTCTTGAAGGACCCCAAATATCATAATGAACAATATAAAAAGGACTAGATTGATGATTCGTACTACTAACAGGAAAAGAATTACAGTGATGCTTGTCTAATTGATCGGCTTCACATTCTAACATAATATAAGGACTCAAACTAGGAATGACTTGGCGAAGCTTTACAGTGAAGGATGACCCAATCAAAAATGCCATTGGAGTGGAGGCATGGTAGCACTCAAGGCCGGGACTGTATCTCTGGAATCCAAATAGTACAGTCCATTTTGCTCATGCCCCAAACTAATTACCTTATTTGTCTGGAGGTCTTGAAAAACACAAGTGGAGGGAGAAAATGTCAATGAACATTGTAAAGACTTGGTTAATTGGTTCACATGTAACAGATTAAAAGGAATCTGAGAGACAAATAAACTAGATAGTAAAGACATGGATTCAGGAGAATGAAGATCACTAGTCCCACGCACTAGTCTAAAGGAACCATCAGTTAACACAATACGAGAGTTAGAAGAGTGAAAATTAAAAAATAAAGAGGAAATACCCGACATGTGTGCATTAGCTCCCAAATCAATAATCCAAGATGGTGAAGTTGATTGGGCTATCACATTTATAAAATTACCTACAGTGGTCAAACCGACAATTGAAGTAGGCATATGAGAAGATAATTGTTGGATAAGCTGGCTAAGTAAAGAAGTAAGTTCATCATGAGAGCCAAATGTAGATGGAGCATGACCACCGGTCAATGGCTGAGACACAGGTGGTGTCAACTCATCAAAAACTTGATTAACATATGCTGGTCTCCCATGTTTATCCCAGCAATAATCCTCAGTGTGTCCAGTAGCACCACAATAAGAACATTTTCACTCAGAACGATTACCACGACCGCCACAACTTCCTTCACCAGTAACCTTGCCACCATGACCACCACTACGACCATTATCACAACCACCATAGCTCCTATCACCAAAAAATAATGCAGAGCAATCCGGTGAGGGTGAAGAAGTTTCACAAGTCAGAGAGGCTTGCTGAAGGCGAAAATAAGCATTGGCAGTAGTGTGAAGTTTCTCACAAGCCAAAATCTGATCTTCGAACACCTTATATTCATAATTAAGACTAGATAAGAATAGTGCAACCTGAAACTCTTCGCGCTGTCGTCTCTATACCTCTAGATCCACACTTAATGGCTGATAAAGTAGAAGTTTCTCCCACAATCCTTTCAAAGTGCCATAATGCTCAACTAGGGATTTATTGTCTTGCTTGGTATTAAACATCTGCTCAAACAATTCATAGATCTGGGATACATTGTGTTCTTGTGAATACACCTCCTCAAGAGAGTCTCAAATCTTCTTAGCAGTATCAAGAAGTTGGACATTAGAAGCCACTAATGGTTCCATACTGAGCCACAACCAAGTCATCACTAAGAAATTTTCACTCCACCAATCTTCTTCACTCGTGGATTTCTCAGCAGGAGGACTCTCAGTCAAATACCGAAACTTTTTTTTAGCTCACAAAAATACCCTAATAGCATGGGACCAAAAATGCTAGTTGGTTCCATTTAACTTCATAGAAGTAATCTGCTGAACACGGTCATCCCCAGAATAGACATGTCGAACTGAGCCATGCACTGACGGATCTTTTTGATCCGTAGAAGTAGCCATAGTAAACTCCATAACCAACTAGACAAAAAAAGAGAATAAGAGATCTGCTGAGATACCAGTGAAACCAGAATATCACGAAACCACTGTTCCAAATAGATACCAGAATACCACAGCCGTTGTTGAAACCAGTGAAACCACAACTAAAAAACAATCACCCAGTGAAACCAGCAGTAGCACAAAACCACAGAGGACTCAATAGCCAAAAAAGAAGAAAACAAACTAGAATTGTCGGTGAGGCCAGAGACTGTTTTGGCACTCCTGTTACCCAAAAACACGTCAAATAACACCAAAGGGGGCTGGCAACTCATGAGCTTCTTCCCTAGGCCAAATCGGCACCCAAGCAACAGAATGCAGGCATCCAATAAGGAGCATGGTTCAAAGTCGTGGTATCGGCCATTGACTCGGAGAGCACTGATACACATCGGTCGCGGCATCGCGGCACGGTATCGGCCGATATGCTCAAAACGCTAGATAGAAGCTCCAAAAAAATTTAAAAAAATAATGAAAAATTCTAAAAATATAAACATCATCATTCATGCATCATTTGTCCACAATATATCTAAAAACACATTAAACATAATTAAAATAAAATATAAGGATACAATCGAAAATAATTATTATTATCAATGTTCAAGGTAGGCACTTAAGAACATATCATTATTATTATTGTCTCCAGGATAATACAAATTGACATAATTACCACCATAAGGATAATAATTTAGTATTTGATTTAAAATACAATATTTCGACTATTTATTTAAAAAATAAGTAATCTGAATATCTAACTATTACATTAAATATTTTAATGATTTATTAAAGATTAAATTTAATCTAAGTAAACTTGGGCAAAAAGTGAACCCAAAAATCAATTACCCACAAATAAAATAAATTAATTAAACTATGTTAATAAATGAACCACTCTAAGTAAAATAATTTGACCACACTTTAATAAATTACTCACACTAAGTAAAATAAATTAACCACTTAAGTTAATTTATTAACCATAGTCAAAGAGTCTTTAAAAGACTCGGTTTGCCATTGCGTCTCAGATTCTCAGACGAGAGAGAGATGAGAGGCGAGAGCCGAGGAGATATTCTGCAAAGATCGAACATAAAATACAGTAGAGACGAAGAGAGGAGAATAGAGGGAGTCAGGGGCTGTTCGAGACTTCGAGTAGTCATGATCGAGCAACCTAGGGTTTTTGCAATTGATCGATGATGCTGGGTCTCTACTGCGAAGAAGAAGAAAGGGAAGAACAAAGACTACTGGTTGTTATGCGAATGGAAGAAGAAGAAGAAAGAGAGATATGCCTTCAATTTTAAGGTATGCCTTCTGCAAATCTGAGTCCCATTTTTTGCTTGATTTCTTATCCCTCTTTCTCCTCTACTTTGGTCTTTTTTTGCATTTTGTCTTTCAATTTTGGAAGAATTTTACCATATCAGTTAGAGTCTGGTACGACTCGTCCGAGATATGCCGATATTACTCTGAGTCAAGCCGATTCTACTGAGTCGCAACCGAGTCACGACCGATTCAGGTGAGACTCGTGATTTTTGTGTACAATGTACCGTTATCGTATCTGAGGGGGCTGAGTCGGATACGACTTGACCGATACATTGAACCATGATAAGGAGTAAAGGGTTCGAAATCACGGATCTGAAAAAATAGGACCTATTTTGTTGAAAATATTCAAAAATAGGAAACAATACTTAAATGGCTTCAAAAAATTTGCAAAAATCACCATCAGACTCCCCATGCCAAGTGGACTTAGACAACAACTCCGTCGATCGCTGGTTGTTGATGTCATGATGACATTAGTGACTTTAAAACGTCCCAAAATTTCCTAATAGTGTTTTTAGATGTTATTCGAGTTTGATTATTGCTCTGATACCAAGTTAAAATAGAAAAATAATATTAGGGTTGGAAAGATGTAGAGAAAGAAAGAGAGAGTGGAAGAAAAAAGGAAAAGAAAGATAGGAAGAATAATCTATGTGTAGGCTCTGTTGCCCTACTCCTCCTTATTTATAACTAAGCAATGTTTGAGTAATATACTCTAACAATCTAATTAAGAAATCTCATGTGATTTGAGTATCTTATTGATAAAGTTACATTGGGGAGGTTAATTAGGTTTAGTGGAAGACTTGGCCTTTAGATGTTGATAAAATCCCTACTATTCTCTATGGAGTATAAAATTGAATTGATTATTCTTTTCTCCTTGACCAAATCTTTGCGAGGATTTATTAGTTCCATTCTCTTCTTCTTCTTCAATTCTCTCCTTTCCATCAATTGGTAGCCTTGCAAGCCTCTAATCCACCAGAGAGGTTATCCCAATTTTTGCTTCTCAGCTTCTCGTCTTCCAATCTCTAGTCAACTGATCAAATCCAGATCTTTTGCTATTTATTATTGCATCAAAGTCACTTTTTAAATGGAATTTATTGGCCCTTGGTAAGAGGCTGGGTAAAGCTTCGATTGTTGTGATCCTGACTTGAGTTTGATACCTCAACAAACAGCCTAAAGCTGACCAAGATTCAACTTGAACTCTAAAAATCGGTAGTCAATGGGTATTACATAATTTTCTACTGCTTCGGATGTTAAATGTTGTTTTTGGAACCAAGGTAGCATAATTGTCAAAAAAAAAAAAGTAGAGGACTAAAACAGAAGGTGCATAGAGCTTCTGATGGATTATGGACTGTGTTTAATATATTGGGACTTGTATATCGGACAACAATGTCATGGCAGTTTCATAAACTAAACCTTGGTTGAGTATGATGTTAAAGTTTGCTAGACTTCCCATCCTTCTTGCATTCATTAACTCATATCAGAAAAAGAAGTTGCACTCCACATGTTGTTTCATTCACTCCGTTTGGTGACTTACTCATGCATAAAGAATTGAGTAGATAAACCGAATGTTGGAACAATATAGGCTAAATTTCGCAGTTCTGACTTTGTAAGCATCCATTTCCATTGGGTTGTGTTTTCCATGAATTTGTTTTCCATGTGAACTTCAAGTATGGCTTCTGTAGTTTGTTTAATCAGCCTGTTTTTTTTTCTTTCTGGTGCATTTACCACTCCTTTGCATAATATTTTGTCAGAGATGCTTTGTGCTGTCTTTAGCAACGATGGAACATTTGAAATTCCTGTTTTTAATACCTTTGCTATATAAACACATACTCATTTTCTTTTATCTTGATTTTGCAGATCCCTCCATCAACATACTCTCTTCGGGCCCCTACGGTCTTATATTTGCTTCCTTTGTACCATTTTATTTTGACATTCCAGTTTCAACCAGGTTCCGTGTATTTCGTATCCGCTTCTCGGACAAGTCTTTTATATACTTAGCTGGTCTTCAGGTAATAATTAGATCTGTTGTTGTCATAATTTATTTTCTTCTTTTCTGTTACTTTATCTTCTTATAATGCAGAAATATTATTTTGCATCATCTCATTCCCCTTCTTTTATTCTTCATTCATCTTAAGTTGAGTTTCTTCCTGCAGCTTCTTTTGTCTTCCTGGAAAAGATCTATTTTACCGGGGATCTGCGGCATCCTAGCTGGTTCCTTGTATCGTTTAAATGTCTGTTGCATCCGCAGGATGAAGGTTAAATATCATTTATTTTTTCTTTTTTTTTCTTTTTTCTGTGTTAAATGTTTCTTCCTTATTATCCTGGGAGTATGGTGACAATGTTGGCTTGATAACTTCAAATTTTGATGCTTAGTGAATGTGCAATTTATAAAGCTTGCAGATGTGGGCTTCATTTCAGTAATCGGATATATGGGTATGGTTAATTACTAGAATGTAAACCAGAAAAGTGTGAGTTGGGCCATTGAAGGATATTTCTGGCCACAATGCCATGCTGTGTGAAGACATGGCTACTGAGCAACAACTATTTCATGAGTTGCAGACCTGAATGCCTGTTTCTGATACCATAAAAGAAGTCACTTTATAAACATCCACGGTTTGGATGGTTTACAGAGATTGTTGATGACAAATTTATTTATTTGTTTTTTTTTTTTTGAATAGTGACCAATTTATTTGTTGAACTTGGCAAAGACAGGATATTGTTAATGTTTTTCTGGTCTGTACATTACATAATGATTATTTTTTCGGTCTTCATTTGTCTGGTTATGCTAAGGTGGTGTACATAAAGTCTTGATGCATATTGTGGAGAACTGCAAGTGCAGTATCACATGAGAGCTAGAAACCTCAGAACAATGGTTGTAGTTTAATGAACAGGAGCTACCTAAATTCAAAAGGATGTCTTGTATTAATAATTTTGTTTAGAATTAATCTCTGAAACTTTATATTTGTTGTTTATGTTTGTTTGCCTGGTTGTTGGATTTGCACTCACTCCAGATTAATTCTTTCTCTTACTTTGATATTGCCAATAATATATCTGAAGGTTGCAATTCTTAGAGCTTTGTCTGATGCTTCTTTAAATATGCATTATCATGTTTGTTTCTTTTTTTCCCCCTTTATTTTTCAGTTTCCAGAATTCATTGCCTCATTCTTCGCACGGCTTTCTTTGCCATCCATGGGAAGTACACCTGCAGCACCTAGTAGAAATGTTCTGGGAAATGTACCATCCTATGCAGGTCGCCAAATGGAGGCAAGTTTACTTGCTGATATTTATCACTTTGGCATATACATAACTATACATGTTAAGTTTATTTGGTGTCCCCCTGTGCATGTGTAATTTCCTCTTTTGTGTTTGATTCTCTTTTGTATTTAAGTTTCTTATTTCTTTTTTGTATTGTTTTTTGTTTTGTTTATTTGGTTTCTTTTTTTCGGGGTTTTTTTTTTCCTTTGGGGGTTGGGGCCGTGGGGAGAGAGAATGGGCTCCAATGGAAATTCCACCACACACATGCTATGATGTGCTTCATGAAGAAGAGACATCTAGATTTCAAACATAGGTCTTTCGGCCAAATCTTGGGCACAATACCATGTCATATGGGCAAGATGCTGGTGCTTTGTCATTGAGGCCATGCATCAATGCATAACACATGCGCAGACATGGTCTACCAACTATCGGCCTGGGAGTGGTGGGGATGAGTAATACATGCACAAACCTGGGCACATACTGATATGTGAATCTGCATCACTGTGTTCCTGATCGTGCCATGTATGAGAGGTGCCTGTTTTCATGTCGTCTCCTTCTGTGTGATTTCATCAAGTCCCTCATCCTGGACTTGTGTAAGTTATTTTGCTTCCGTGGTTCATTTACGAATAATTTGTGAATTTTGTTGTCCGGGTTCCAACTACCAAAAAAACGAAATCGGGTTTTGTTGTCATTAAATTCATCCATGCTTCCACTTATTTGAGAAGTCAATTCAATCTTGAGGATAGTGTAGCTGGCAGTTGCCTCAACTGACGTGAGCATTATGTCCTTGTGCTGCTTCCTGTTCAGTTTGGAAGATAGAGTTGTAATGATGGGTTTTTCTACATGGTTGTTGATGTTCTAACAGTTTGAATAATGGTTATACTTGTCAGTGCGGTAGACTCCATACTGGCACTATGTATGTTCTTGAAGAAAAGTGAATTGCTTACCGTTTGCAACATTATAGATCATGTAGAAGGTTATATACTTGGGGAGTCTAAAATCACTGGAAAGTACCTAATCGGATGTGTGACCTGACATGAGTTAGCTCTAGATTGGCTTGTTAGTTGCTGGTGTCATTGTTTAATTCTATGGATCTGTCTAAATAAGCTAGACGCATGTACCTCCAATACTATGATAAATGATGGGTTTGAACTCTGGAAGGTCATCACTCATCAGATTGATTAAAAATCATACCACACGGGATGATCCCTGCTTTAAATGGTCTCATGATATTTTGCCACTTATTCTGTTGTTTTTAGTATTAATTTGTGTTCCTAGCCACGATAATAATTTGGTACAAGTTAAAAGAGATGCTGTTAGCATGTAAAAACATAGCCAACTAAACCATTCTGCCAGAAAAGTATGTAGGCCTACATTCCTTGCACGCTTCCAAGCATGGACTGATGATATCAACACTTGGTGAAGGCTTTTATTTTATTATAGGTTCTTTGCAGTGATTTGGAGACTATAGGTCCCCAATGGTCTAATTGGAACACTTTCAAACTATACAAATAATCTTCTGGTTTTCTTTACAAAAATAGATTTGTGTGGGTCTGTGAGCTATCTTGCCTTCTCATAGCTGAGTGGTCACTTTCCTAGTGAATGGTCATTTCAGCAAATCTTTTTTTTTTTTTTGCCATTTTCTGCAAGGCTTTGCTAACATAATTGGAAGCCAAAGGAGCAAAGCTAATTCAGGTGCAGGATGGGTGTCAGTAGTCTTTTCTCTATGTTCACCATCAATCATGATAAATAATCAGTTTTTCTGGGAGCCAAATACCTAGTTCAAAATAAGTTGATGTATCTTTTCCATTCACGTATATAATCAGGCCGTAGTTACTATTATGAGTCAAATTCCATATCCTGTGTACGTTATAAGGACACCCCTATGAAAATTCGGCTGTTAATATCCTTTGAAACTGTTTCTGTTGCTATCAGATCAAACTTTTGCTATGCTGATTCCTTTATCTTGTTTAATGGTGCTTTTGAAACGAGTTTATTCTTCTTGCTTGATTCAGAGAAACTACCCTGCACCCTTGTCAGCCACTGTAGAGCCATCAGAAGATTCCATCGCAACACTTGTTTCGATGGGTTTTGACAGGAATGCTGCCAGACAAGCACTTATCCATGCTAGAAATGACGTCAATGCAGCCACAAATGCCCTTCTTGAGTCACAGTCGCACTGACAGTGCATAATTCTTCCTCCAGATAATAAAGCCCAGAAACAAAATCAGGGGAGTGCTAACAGTTCTTGCAGATGATCATCCAACAAATTTGACCCCCTAGGTCAGATTGATCGATGCTTACCAGGAAACCCTTCAAGGCTCTCATGGTATTCTTCCTCAGGGTTTCCATTTCCTTTTTTTGTGCGCAGTTATCGTAACTTATTGGACTTCTTAACACTGAACTCTTGAAATAGAAGCTTGTAGGATTGACTTCACCAATATTAAACAGTTCTTCTTTTGAAAGATCCGGATATGTATAGTTGCAGTCTTGATCATGGAGGCTGTCAAACCATATGGTACTGATAAATATACTGACATGGCTGTAAAATTATCTGGCTTCTACAACATCGCTGCTCGTACAGTTGGATATCTTGCATACTTAAAAAGATGGTGCCTAGTTTTGGCTGGTTGGTTGGTTAGTTATTTAACTTCTTTCTAAATTCTTGGGACTTAATGGCTAATGTCATATCTATAGGTATTGCATCCAATCAAACCTTTCCATTTGATCCTGAATTTTTATAATTCCTTAAACCCGGTTAGGGTACTGTTGACTTGAATAAAGACGGAGGTATGGGGTTGCTTAGTTTCCTAGAAAATATTCTTGTACTTTCATTTCTCAGCTCAATCAACTGGATTTATAAGCTACAGCAGGTAATGAGGATTTACTCTCCAAGGATGGTAGTGTGTAAATTGTGTCATGAGTATGTGTAGGCCAATGGCATATTTTTTTGAGTGGATTAATAGGGTTTAATATTCTTATTTAATAGTTTATAATTGGTTGGTGATATCATGTGTCGATGATAATATGATGTCACTATTGCATCGAATATTTACTCTTGTACCACAAGTGGTTGCTGTACTTTTTATTTTTTGGTAAATTATCGCCTGCTTTGAAAATGCAGCCTTTTTTCTCAGTGATTGTGCTGGTCGAGTATCTCATTGCGCGTACTAAACACAGATAAATTGTCTTCAGCAATCACATCCTGCGATTTTTAGTGAATGGACTTCTACGATTCACCAAAATCAAGAAAGAAGAGTTAAGTTTAGCCAGCTGAAAAAATCATGTTTGATGAAGAATGTACAGTTGAAAAGGGTCTTCAGGAAACAATAATGTCGTCCCCGTTTAACTAGTGACATGTAACTAGTGACTACGAATGTCTCTGGGCATAACCGGAGGTGAAAAAGCATCGAGTGCCTAATGACAAGAGTTCTGCTGCTCAAACAACCTTCAATTCCCTCTTTCTAAACATTGTTTGGCTCATGAACTTCTAAGTGCAACAGCAATAACACATGTTAATTTGTTACCCCAAAAAAGAAGGAACAAATAACACTTGTTAATCAGTTGATCTTCCAAATACAACATCAATAACACTTGTTAATCATTTGATCTGGAGTTCTCTGTTGTGTTTAGGTTACCCTCTTACTACATGTGTGTTCGTTGGCTAGAAACTAGGGAAGTTGCCCTCAATACACGACTGTATTTTTATTGCAATCAAGGATGAATTATTATGAGGAAGAACATTATTGTTTCAAACATGAGCAAAAGACAAGGTGCCAACAAAAAGATGAGAAAAACCTGAAAGAGAGCAAATATGAGGATCAGAAAATCCGTCCCTAGCTTTGACAAAGAAGATTAGACCTGGACTTCCACCAAGTTAGGGTGATACTCTATTGCTAAGTGGTATCCCTCGCCTAGCCCCTTCAAGAAATAAAACTGAGTAATCCTAAACCAAAAGGTCAAGAAACTCAATCCTCTTAGTTTTACTTCTACAACTTTCACTTTCAGCTTTTAGGTACTTATTTCAAATATAAATAACTTTCAATGCTATATGCCCTACGAACTTGCATACAATAATACTCCATGGAATTTCATAGAATACTTAAAAGGCGATCTTCCCATCGCCAAGGTTATGTTACCAATTCCATCTTCAACATCCCCAGCGCAATTACATTCATGGTTGCTTCCTTAACCATTGTTTGAATATCGAATTTGTTCCTGCTACTTTTCAAACATCTCAACGCTTTCAAATTTGTTCCCTTCAACCATGATTTCTTCGTCCCCCTCTTGCAACCAAATTAAAGTTCTTTACCACACACATACACACAACACAACACAACACAACACAAGCCACTAGGACAAAAATGAATCTGATAACAATTTCACACAACTAAACACAAAAAATAGTTAATAGTGCAAATTGTAAAGTTCAATAAGTCTAAACAGTCAACACCAATATATTACTGTGTTCTACACAGCCGTATGAAGCCAAAAGAAACTTAAGACTTACAGAAATCCCTGATAATGCACATCAAGATATAAATCTATGACAACTTGATATGGTCCTCTGTTGTATGTTTAAGTAGGTACATGAAAAGACCGTCTAACCAGGGTATATGGTAATCACGGATGTATACCAAGTTGTGTCATGTCGGTGTGTAAACTCGTTTGTGTACCTATTCATATCATGTTTAGGTCATACTCTTTACAATACAGATGGGGCATTTACAAATAGAAATGCCACCTATGGCGCTCTATAAAAATCCTTGTAAGATGTTACAAATATTTTTCATCTCCCGCAAGAATGACACTAGGTACATTTGAAGAAATCCTCGTGAGCTAGAAACCGTGCCTTTGAAGAGGTTTAAGCAAAAATAAGTGCATCCAAAGTCCACCCATACCAAGAAAATAATAGGTGGGTTCATATTATTGAACTCTGCAACAGCACCACCACAAAAATATACCTGTTATTTTTCAAGAGGTGCTCAAGACAAGCAATTGTAAAGTCTCAACCAATTCCAAAGGCTACCTAATATCCAAGATAATAAGAATTAAAAAGTTGCGATGAGGATCATTGACACAGAGAAAAGAACAAAAAGCAAGGCCCAGAAAAACACTAGGGAAAGAGGCAAAACAGAACTATCCCAAGTGAGAACCCAGAGTCGCATATATAGAGAGACAATTGTCCTATAAAAAAAATAGAGAGACAACTGGGAAAATCTCCTCAGGCATCTGGTAATTTTCATTAATAAATGTCAAATCTTATTATTAAACATACAAGGGTCTATGCCTCCAACAATGTGTTCGGCTTCATGATATCACCTACTTGTATTCATAGTCTCACAAGAAACTAGAAAAATAATTTCTCATACAGTGAACCTACAAAGGCAACATCAGAAGAATGCACACAAGCAAGTAGTTCAGGATATCTAAAACACAAGATCATGGTCCACTGTGGACCATGAACAGGATATGACACTTCAGCTTCAGCTCCCAACTGCAGGTTATCAAAATCATCATGGAAGAAGAAAGCAATATATATTTATCCTTCAATACTCATCTTTGTAATGGTTGCTTCTAAGATTGTATAGTGTATTATTGGTACTGGATTCACGATATCGTACCACCGTATAAGGTTGTTGCTAAGTAGGCGTTGGGCACAGAAAACACAGAGAAGATTCTACGTTATAGGCCAATCTGCTTTCACCTTGAGGAATATTACACAGTACTGATATCAACCCGGCTTTTATGTAGCTGAAAGGCTGGGGTAATCCAGCTCCCACAACTACATTGGATGCCTGACCAATTGAAGTATCCCAAGCGGGCTTCACAGTGAGCACATGCCAACTTTCCTTCCAAAGCACCTTCTTCAACTGGGAGAAAAAATGCAAGGACTATAAGAAACCAAAAAAAAATCCCTGTTCATGCCTACAAATTGTTAAGTATTATTTACCCTATTGAAAAATCAAAGTTTTTTCGGAGTTGGAACAAAGTTAAGACTCATTTATGCAAATGTGGTGGCCATGAGAATATTACATAGAAATTGGCACAAGAAGCTACAAAATAGGGCAATAGGGATGATGGCTTGTTAGCAATGCTTAAGCTAACCATACATCACCATCATTCACAAGCTACACCATGCATTAAACATTATTTTCCCTGTTGCACGGAATAAATGAAAATCCAATACTCCAATACCACTGATTTGCCAGTAAATAGATGGCAAAGGTTGGGGATGTTCACAGACTCGCAACATCACTAATGTCTACAGCCCCATTCAAGAATACCCAAGACACCAGAAATTCTAGTTAACACAGAGTGGGCCATTTTGTACCTGTGGCCATCCAACGTAGAGGCTCAACAAAGACAGATGAGCACTCAATCTCATCACAGTTGTTGAAATGGTCACCACCTCTCCTTTTATGCCACTCAAAAGATGTCTCCCCCTCCCCTGGTACATGATCCACAACATTCTCCTGCAATGCAACAACTCTCCGGCATTTCTTGCAGCGGTATGCAGGTGTCAAATTCACTCCTTTATTCATAGGTGCTCCTATCTCAGAGGAGGATTCTTCTGCTGGCAAGCCTGGATCAGCTGGAAATTTAGAACTGTCTATTCTTTCTCCTCGATTATAACTATCACCTACAATCATGGGGCAAAACGTCGTTTTAGAAAAGGGAACCCCCACATCGAATATAAAAGTTGCACAAATTACTGATTAAGATTTAACAAACAGGCATATTATAAGACCATTCAAAGGAATTCCAGCAATAGATGATAACAAAAGTAAAGGACATAAATACTGCCTACTATAACTAGTGGAGAGATTTTAGTTTATTGATTAATACTACTTACTGGCATTCCAAAAAAATGCATCAAGTGTACTGAATTGGTAATTTGATGATAAGCAACGCCATCCTATCTACATTTTCTCGATGTAATATTTTCATTCGGAGCAGAGAATGAACAAAATATCTATTTATACATAAATATATTCATATAACATAAATTTAAGAATCAATTTTGGAAACAAGACTTGGGAAGTCTTCCCTCGCTATTTCTTAATTTGTAGAATTGTCATTTATTCTAGTACAAAGAAAAAAGTTTGCTCCAGTCACACTCTACCATGTGGCATAACCACTCCAATAGTTAACCGCCACTCATTTATCTTTTTGAAAGAAAAAAAAATCGATTTTTTCAGCCAAACTTCTAATGATTTTTTATCTAGCTTCTGAAATGGTGCGAGTCCGACGAGAAAAAGGATGAGGAAGACGGAGTGCAAGGGAAAAGGGAAAAGGAGAAAGGGATTGGGATGCAAATTTTGTGCTTCGCCCATGGCTGCCACTGTTAAATCTTGAAAACATTGATTATGAAAGAGAGGAGAATGAAAAGAGAGAAAATATCATTACAACTTAGTAGTCTATTACAACTTAAGATAAAAGATGCATAATAGAAACCATTTATAGTAGGGCAAAACAAATAAAAGATAAAAGGACTAAACTACCCCTACTATTATAATATTCTAACATCCCTACTCAAACCCATGATGTGGTAGTAAAAAACATCATGAGTTTTCCAAGAAGAAAACAGAAGCGCATAATTATGGGCCAAATGCATAGAAAGAAGGAAAGGGAGAGAAATAGTGCCAACTGAAGATGATACCGCACAAAATGAACAAAATGATAGTCAATCTCAATATACTTTGTACGCTTATGAAATACCGAATTGTAGGCAATCTGAATTGCACTTGTGTTGTCACAATACATAAGAGTAGGAACAAATAACGAGATGTCAAGATCAACAAGTAACCATCGCAACCAGACGATTTCAGCAGTGGTGGAAGCTATAGCACAATACTCAGCCTTAGCAGAAGAACGAGCAACTATAGTTTGCTTTGCTCTTCCAAAAAATAAGTGAATCACCAAAAAAGAGACATAAACCACTGGTGGACTTGGGACCCATACCAGCCAGCATCAAAATAAGCTCCAAATTCCAACGAAGAAGAAAAGAAAATTAATATATTTTGGTGCAGGGTACCTCTAAGATAACGAAGAATGCAAAGAACAGCAACCCAATGAATAGTTGTAGGTGAGGCAACAAGCTAACTAACAATATGAACTGCAGAAGAAATGTCTGGTGAAGTAACAGTGAGATACACCAAACTACCAACAATAATACAGTATAGCGTAGGATCTGATAATGGAATGCCATCAGAGAAAGAATAACGAACATTGAACTCTCTAAGGGCGTCTCAACTGTTCTAGTGACTGATAAGCAGGCTCGATGTATAATCTCCGAGACATATTTGGATTAAGAGAGGATATAACCCTTAGGAGAAGATGCGACTTCAATACCCAAGAAATACCGAAGCAACCCAAATTCTTTATTTCAAAAATGATTCCACAATTGAGTCTTCAACAACAAAATGCCTACAGTGTCATTACCGGGAATGATCATATCATCAACATATAATAAAAGTATAATAGAAGCCGAGGCAAAGGAACGCAAAAAGAGAGTAGAATCATAGTCATTGGCACGAAAACTCAAGTCACATATGACATAAGAAAATTTGGCAAACTATGCTCTGGCGTCTTTTTAAGACCATATATTGTCTTGCGCAATCTGCACATCTCACCAGGTTTATGAGAAGGAGCCATAAAGACTTCTTTAATTAAATCTCTATGGAGAAAAACATTTTTCACATCCATCTGAAAAAGACTCCATGGATGAATACCAACCATTGTAATCATTGTGCGAATAGTAGTCATCTTAGCAACAAGAGCGAATGTCTCTTCATAGTCGATGCTCTATTCTTAAGCAAATCCCTTGGCCACCAACTGGGCCTTATACACAGACCATCAGCTTCGGTCTTAATTTTATACATCCAATTACAATCAACTATGCATATGCCAGAAGGCAATGACATTAATTCGCAGGTCCTAGTTTTTTGTAATGTAGCAAATTCCTCATCCATAACCTGTTTTCAAAGGGGATAAAAAACAGCCTCCTTATAGGAGGTAGGTTTAGAGACAGAGAGTGAATAGAAGCTAAGAAGAACAAAAATCATGAGAATAACAAGAATTAGAAAAACCAAATCGATCTGCACAGTTACGAGGTCGCTAAGCATAGCGAGGAATATGATCCATATTGTCGAAACCCGACTGAGAGACAGTAGACTGGGAGAGAGTCGCCGCATCTTTAGAAGAGGCAGTTGTAGTTCTACGAGCATAAATATGTACAATAGGAGGACAACTAACATGCAAATTACAAGAGAAAGGCACATCGGACACAGTTATATCACCCACTTAAGTGTAAGAGTGAACATTAGCTGGAAATGGGTCAATGCAAATGAGGTCAGATTTTTTCAAATGTAAAGAACTAGATAGAATAGAAAAGGGAATATGATCCATGAAAACAACATGATGTGAGACAGGAGTTTGTGTGTTATAGGATCATAGCAACAATACATTTTTTTACCCTTACCACAACCAAGAAAAACATATAAAACTGATCAAGTAGAAAGTTTAGTATGGAGAGCACTAGAGAGCAAAACAAAACAGACACATCCAAATACACATAAAGAGAAATAATTAGGTGGTTTACCACAATTTTCCAAAGGGAGAGACTCCAAAGTGAAGATTGTGGGAATGTAATTAATCAGATAAGCTGCAGTAAGAACTATTTTTCCCCAAAAAGAACTTGGAACATTGGCAAACAACAAGAAAGAACGCATTGTCTCCATAATGTGCCGATATTTGCACTCCTCAATATCGTTCTGTTCAAGTGTATCAGTACAAGAAGATTGATAAATAGTGTCATCAATTTTAACAAGAATTAGGTAAGTATTCTTGTACTGACAAATAGTGTCATCAAATTTTAACAAGAATTAGATGAGTATTCTCCTTAATCACATCAAAATCATTTAATAACGGAGGAATATTGAGTACGAATCATGGCACGAAAACCAATGAATATGAAAAAGAATTTTAAGCGAAGTTTCATTAGGTATACGATATACCCAGCAATGTCGGGTTTAGTCATCAATGAAATAGACATAATATATGGACCCTCCTTTTGTGGGGAAAGGAGCTGGTCTCCATACATCAAAATGAACAAGATCAAATGGTGAAAAAGGACTAGTAAGACTTTTATGACAGGTTACTGCAGTAAACTTAGCTAACGTGCATCCACTGTAATTGGAAATGTCATGACACTCTAAGTTACCCAAACTACCAGTAGAAGCTAAAAACTTTAAACGAAAATGAGAACATGATCAAGACGAGAATGTCAAAAATAAAAACTAGAGGGCTGTGAACTCAAACGAAATGAAGACAAATCAATAGTAGAAGCAGCAATATCTAGAATATGAAACTCGTGCAACACATACAACCTCCTTTTCTACTACCTGTTCAATCAGCTTCTTGGAACGTGGATCATGCACAACACAACTAGCAGAAGTAAAGTGAACTGAAAATCCAACATAAAATAACTGATTAATTGAAATTAAATTTAAGGCAAGCTGTGGAATATAATAAACATCATGAAGTGTTAGTTGAAGAGAAATATTAGATCCAATACTAACCAAGGACATTTGAATACCATTGGCTGTCAGCACAGATACAGATGGAGGAGAGAAGGTTGGAGCAAATAAAGAAAAATCACTGGTCATGTGATGTGTAGAACGTAAGTCAAAGACCAAGACAGTTCAAGATAGATAGATCTGAAGGACTCGGAGTGAATCAACCTATGGAGGGAGAGATTGAGAGAGCATTAGGCTTCTGACATGAGATAAAGCTTTTGCAACTGATCACTAATCATATGGAGGGAGTCAAGGTTTTGACTTTGCCATAATTACAACGGAAGAAAATCAAATAGTAACAACCAAATCACTCGAACAAAATCTAAATTCAACTAACCCAAATCCAAATTACAAAGCTCAAATCCTGATACATGGGCTAGCAACCAGCAAAATCCAAGACCAGATCCAAAAAATTATCAAACAACAAGAATGACATTCCAACAACCCAAAGTAAATAAGCCTGAGCAAGAGCAACCCAACAGCACAAAGCAAGGCCCAGTAGAAGAATTCAGTCCACTAGCGAGACAACCCACTCCAAAATAGGTGAAGAACAACTCAACAATGTCATGATTCAAGAGCACCAGCAAATAGCAAACAGAGAAACCCAGCAAAGCAAGAACAACAGCAGCCCAGAGCAAACAGCCAAATAGGTTTTAAAGCAAAGTAACCCAAATCAAAGCCCAGCATAAACAAGCCCACAACAAACAACCCATCCCTTAGCAAAGGAAACACAAATTTCGGTGGACCACTAGCCAACAAATTCCACGTTCACCATACCATTTAGCAGCAAACCACAAGAGGCAATAGAGATAGTGAAAGGCAGCAAACCACAAGAGGCAATGGAGACAGTGAAAGGCAGCAAACCAGACGGAGAAGAATCAGCAAAGGAGCAAATCAGTAACCAAATCAACCAAGAAAAAAGCATCCCAGAAACTAGAAGGAGGTCAGAAACATCCCAGCACAAACAGCCCAGACGACACAGTGCCAGAAACTAAGAGCCGACAGTGAGAAAACTTCAATTTGTCGGCACTAATCAGTTTAAGGGACTTCAAGAACTTCAATCAAGCACCAATAACTATAAATCACATCTCTTATGAGAGATTAGAGGCAGAAAACATGAGAAAATTTTGCCAAAACTGCGGAACTAAGATTTTTGGCCCTATTTTTTGAATAGTATTCGAAAAATCGAAACTCATATCAAATGACGACAAAATCAAAAAGAAATTATACCATGTTGTTACCCATGAAAAATTGATCTGGTAGATAGTCTCGGATGCCTCTGATTGATGACATCATCGTAAGCATAATGACATTCTGCAACACAGAATTTTCCTCTAATTTGGGCAACACATAATTTTTTTCTAATTTGGGCTACTAGGTCTGTGACTTGTTTTGGATTGGAATCCGCTCTGATACCATGAAAACATTGATTACGAGAGAGAGGAGAATGAAAAAGAGAGAATATATCATTACATTTACAGCTTAATAGTCTGTTACAACTTAAGATAAAGATGCATAATAGAAACTCTTTATAGAAGGGCAAAACAAATAAAGGACAAAAGGACTAAACTACCCCTAATATTATAATACTCTAACAAATCTATAATTAAAAACAATTGGCCACACTTTATAGAAACAAGAGCGATTACACAAAACGTCACTTCAAATTTAACTGGGCTAGATTGGCACGCCAATAAAAAATACTCTATGACCAATAAGAATTGAGGCCAGGTAAAGAAGAAGGCATGAAAAAAATATCAATCTTGCATTCAAATTCAAGTTTTGGTGACGTCACTGGCAATTTACCAATAAATTAAGTGATAAACTAAGGGGTTGTTTGATAACCCCACTTAAGGCTTAAAACTGAATACTTTGAGCACTTAAAAAATTAAACCCGTTTGATAACCTAAAATTCATACTACTTAATATTTTAAGCACTTCTTAAAAATAAGCTAAAATTTTAAGTAGTAAGCTACCTACTAATCACTTAATACTAAAAATATTAAGTATTTTATCAATTTCTCATAATTGACAAATATACCCACACCACCATTGTATCATCGCTACTGCCGCCATTGTACCACTGCCACCATCGCCACCATTGCCACCACCACCAATGTGCCACCGTCACCACCACCATCGCTACGGCCACCACCATCGCTACCATTGTCGTCACCACCACCATCACTACCACCACCATTGCCGCCACCACCTCTACCATCATTGTCGCCACTACCGTCACCACCATTGTATCGTCGCCACCACTACTACCATTATGTCACCGCTACCGCCACCACCGCCACTGCCATTGCCACCACCGCCATCACCACTGTGTCGCCGCCACCACCACCACAGTGTTGCTGCCACCACCACCATTACCATCACCATCGCTGTCACCACTACTACCATTGTGCCACCGCCACCGCCACCATTATGGTCACTACCATTATGTCACCGCCAATACCACCAGCGTTGCCGCCATCACTACCACCACCATTGTGATAACGGTGATAGAAATAAGGCAATTGTGGAGAGATGATTAAAGAGAAGTGCAAAATTAGAATAATAATAATTTTCAGACTTCAGCTCCTTATATTTGCCAAACAGTTTGATTAAATTCAATACTTAAACTTCAGTTGATAACAAACAGTCAGCGAATTAAAAAACTCAGCATTCAACACTTAAAATTCAGCATTCAGTTTTTAATGTTCAGCTTTCAGTTTTATCATATACCACCTAAGAGGGTATTTGTTAACCCAAATTCAACACTTAAAATGAATGTATTCGACATTTATTAATTAAGTCTATTTGATAACTAAAATTAAGATCTCCTAATCTATTAATTGCTCCTTAAAAATAGGCTAAAATATTAAATAGGAGATCATTTACTTAATTCTGAAAGCTCAAAGCCCTCAAGAGGAGTATTTTATAATTTTTTCAATATGACAATTTTACCCTAAAATGTTTCACAATTCTATTAAAATTCTAAAGCATTTTTCTCTCCAAAACCCAAGATCCTCCATCTATTTAGCCTCCATCGTCTGTCAAAGAGGTCAAACAGATATGGTCTCTTCTCCTTTCTTCCTCCTATATTCTCTTTTTTTTCTGATCAACTATCCTTGCCTGCTCACACACCGATTAACATGCAAGCACTCATACACATCACACACAAACACACACACTCCTCACACACAAACACACAATGCACACAAACACGCACACTGCATATACGCACTGCACAGAAACATACGAACACACACATTAAATTAGAGCATCCACGAATATTTGTTCAATTCGTTGTTATTCTATTCTAAATTTGTTCAATTTTTTTAATATTTTTTTACTACTTGTAATTGTTCGATTATTCTGTTATTCAATTTGTTATTATCATATTCTTGCTTTATTTTTGGTTAACAGTTTATTTGTTCAATTTTTTTTTTATCAGATTTGTTCAATTATTTTATGCATGTTTGTTGAATTTGCTATTATTCAATTCTTTTCTAGTTCAATTCGTTCTTCGTATTAAACTAATTATTTATTTATTTGTTCAATTTCTTTGTAATTGTTTGTGTAAGCACTCACAATTTATCCGACGAACCCATATGTATCACAGATGCATTTTTGAACCAATTTAGTGATGTGAATGTTGTTTATGGCAATCTCTATCAGAATTTGCATACTTCAAGTAGCTTGGAAACTGGAAGAGGAACGGCATAAGCTGATTAAATTTTTATACTCAATTTGAGTGAGCAAATTGCAAGGCAATTAAACTCTTGATTTGTATACTACTTGTAATTTTTAAAATTTATGACAATTGACAGTCTTAAGTGATAAATTTAACTGGAATTAATTTTATTATCATGATTGTTAAATGTAGGCTACAACATGATAATAGTGATTATGATTTATATTATGAATTGCTTGTAGTGATATATCGTGATTTTTTATTAGATAAATGTATATTTTATAAATATTTTCAAAATAAAGAGTGGAAGGATAAAATTGAAAACTAATTTATTTTTAGACGTCAACTCTGTGTAGTTATCAAAAAATTGTTCAATTCAGTAGTTAAATTTCAGTGGGTACCAAATAATTTGCGAATTAAAAATTCAGCATTCAACACTTAAAATTCAATATTCAGCTTTCAGTTTTATCAAACAACACCTGAATGTGTAGCCTACAAATCATGCTTGTGATTGTGAATTGCAGACGAAAAATAAATGTTTCAAATACAGGCTAGAACAATAGACCTCTCAATTAGGACCATGCCACATAGTATGTAAGAAATCAAAGAGACCTAATATAAAATTTTATTTTTACTTGCTTATCGAGTAAATTTGTACAATTGGAATAGATTTAAAGAAAAAGTAAACAAAAAAATAAGAATTATAACTAATATAAGAAGAAAATAATAAGGTACACAAATCGAAATTTATAACTTTACCCAGTTTTAGTCCTCATTTATGGGGGCCTGGGATCGATAGCTTGGATACAAACCTAACTTTTAGCATTATTTGTACAAAGTGGCTGCCTTCTGATATTCCCTTAGGAAGTTCTATCTATATCTTAATTACACCCATCCTTTTAACTTGTCATAACGTAGCCAAATGCAATTCCCATGACTTTGAATAAATTGCAAATATCCATATTTCCCTAATAACAATGTAGACTTACAAATCAGAAGTAAATCCCAGAATGACATTGCCAGCCATCAAGCAACTATATTCTTAAAATGAACAAGAATATTCAGAATAATTTAGTACAAGTAAATAATAAGAATAATTTAGTACAAGTACCTAATACTTTCAAACGGAAGCGTTTGTATATGGGGCTAGCATGATCAACCTTGAAACCCATTTCTTCAAACATTTTCAACTACCGCCAAAGAAGAATATTGGTAAGCATCCACAAGAAATAAAAGACACGGGAAAGTAACACCTAAAAGCACTTTGCTGTGCTCTCTTATAACTCATAACTTGATTATAGCATTGCCTTGAATCACCTGATCTAGGAAACCATCATTGGGGCAAACAAATTCACAGCCCTGCCGTAAAGATTCAAGTGCATCTGCAGGAAAATGTAAACAAAGAAGGAACCAAAATGAAGGGAAAAAAAGTACAAAAGAAGTAATGAACAGTATCAAAATTATGATCTTCACAATTTTCAAGGTTATCTCAAAGAGCCACCCAGGATTTCAGTATATGGAAACAAAAACCCAGAAACATATCTTGTAGGCCGACAATGCAGCACTCCAGAAAAACAACAAACTTGTTCGAACCTTCGAGAGATAGTTGTTCAGTTCTCATCAGGTATGCCGTAATGATAGCCGCACTGCAACAAACACATGCAAAGAAAGATGTAAAACCTAGGCTTGACAAAGCAAAGTTATTAAAATGTATGCTTTTTTGGAAAATTTCTGGACTCAGCAAACTGACTTGAGAACAAAGCGGTTCTGGAGGGCATTGGGCTAGGAAATTCAGGGAAGAAGATTCACATCTGGTAGATTAAAATGTCTGACCATGAATGCTATGATTATCGATTTAATATAGCACCCATAAATATGAACGAACAGAACAATGATAGGCTCCTTCCTCTCAAACATAGAACTCATATATAAGTAGCTGCTATGTTAGTGGGATAAGCTATAAGATGGTTGATTCATTTAATGAGCAATATCACCAACACGGCTTTCAATATCTAGGTTGGCAAAGCAGCAATCTATATCCACCCAAATCATCCCATATGATCTGTATATATTAGATCAGAAAGCAGCTGTTTTGATCATATTGCACATTTGCATGGGAATATGGCTGCTTCGACACTGTAGATACGGGCCAACAATGTTTGCATGATACCAGCAAAACTGCAGCTGAGGCATCACTGTCCCTCACACAAACAAAGAACAAATCAATATAATAAAGCAAGAAGGTCCTCAACACAAAGCTCAATGACGCTCTAGAACGGTTTGATCCGACGGCGACGGCGATGGTGATGGTGATGGTGATGGCGACGGGCTTATCCTACAATTTACATAGTAACTTCTTAACCATAGTAAATCAACTCTACTTTTAATCTTTTAACCATCGTAAATCTACTTACATTTTAACCACCCACTTATCTTTTAATTACAATAAAAAATAGAGTACACACTTGTTCTGCATTGCATGGGTAACCCTAATAGAAACATACTCTTCCAAATAAGAATAAAACTATAAAAATAAGACAATTGCAATTTATGGGAGATTCTCACCCAATGTTGCCTGAATCGTGGGTCGCTTTGATATGTGGTACGGGTACACAGTACGACACTTTCTTAGGTACGCGGTACGATGGGGGTAGACTTAGCCAGTACGATATTTTAGGTCGCAATTCATTTTAGAACTCTTATGTACATCGTTTTCACTACTATACAACATTATATATTAGAGCACATTCATAAACATTAAGTCAGTTACCATTTATCTTATAGTTATCCATGATTTTTTATTATTTAAAATAATATATAATTATAAATCTATATACATGTAGTCAATTAATATGTATTTTATATTTGTGATACATGTTCTAAAGTGAAATGATTTAGGATTAGTATTACAATTTGGGGTCATCCATTTTAGTGATCTGGATCGCGAACCCACCTTGTTTGGATCGATGTACCCAGATCGTGGATCGTTAAGGATTTAGTGAATTGTGGTAACCATCTCACCCCTTAAAACATAGTTGAACAGTCATATGCAAAAATACAACTTTTAAAACCTTCATCATGATCGTTGGCATCACTGCCAAAGAAACAAATTATAGGTTTCTGGATCAATCACACACATGCTAATCCCAAACTCTCTGGAAAGGTCTCCTTTCAATCCCACTTACCATAAAATCAGTCGCCTTGCCGCTGCAGGACCCCACCATCACCATCAACAAATAAGTTCTACTCCTCCTCCCGTTCTTCTTCTTTGGGTCTTTAGGTTAGTTTTTTCCGTTTTCCTACTTATATTTCCTCATATAATATTTCTTTCCTAGAAAACAATAGTACTAGTGCATATTTTTATAAGACTGCACTGGTGCGTAATACTCATATAGCTAAAATATAATTCAATTTTTTTAATCAGCGACCAGGAAATTTCATTCGTAGAATAACGAATCGTACATGGGGGCAAAAAGTCGACCAATAAGAAAAAAAAATTAAAATAAAGAGAGAAAACTAGATTGCCTGCAAACTCAAGAGTCCCTGAAACCCATAAAGATGGCTAGTGAATTCTATCCCACAGAATTTCTTCATTTCAAAATTTATCTTAAGGTTCTAGCATTCCCCCTAACCATAAAACCCAAAGGGTTGCCAAAAACGTACAATGCAAATTTCCATAAAAAGTGCGTCTTTTTGCTTCTACCAAAAACAGCAAAAATAAATCTTGAGCATCACCACACAAAAAACTTGGAGATACCCAACTTACCTCAGTCAATGAAAATTAACTCCTCCAAACTACTACGGCATTGGGCAATGAATAGAAAGGTGGTCAATGAAGTCCTTTCATGTCCTACACATAATGCACCACTACGGAGACAAAGCATGTTGAGGTCTTCTTCTTGAAGCACATAATTAGTATACAAATTCTTATCAACCAAATTCCAAGAAATAACCCAAAATTTTTATCACGCTTCTTCTTTCTTTTCTTACATTTTACCTTTCTTCCCTTAATTCTCTGTTTGCCCTTCGACTCATGGGACTCAATGCCCAACGTTTCATTTCTTGCCACATCGAATCAATCCAAGCCAGCTTCAAAACAGATTCAAACAGTGTTTTTCATGCTGGGATGGGGTTGGGATGGTAGAGCCCAACATGCCCTATTCTCTCTTTCCCTCAAGCACTATTTTCCCTTTGGTTCATAAGGCCCCCACACACAACATATCATTTCTCGCCCCATCCCATCAATCAAGATCAGCTTTAAAATGGGTTTGCTCAGTGATTTTCATTGTCGGATGGGTTGGGATGGTAGGGCCTGGTTGCCAAACACCATTTGCCACCCTGATATGTGTGTGGTGCTAGGGCTGTTAATCAAGTCAAGCTTGAACATTATTTAAGGCTCGTTTATGTGTTAATTGTTAAACGAGCCAGCTCGTTTATGTGTAAATTAGGCTTGACAAAGGCTCGAATTCAGCTCGATTAACAGCCCTATGTGGTGCTTTGCATGGTATATCTAAGAAACAAAGGACATTAATTTATCAACATGTAATGGCCCTTGGATTTATCACGATTCAACAGTTCCAATTTATAGAACATATTAAGAAAAAAGATACAGATTACCAAAATTGAGCAAAATGAGGAGAGAGAGAGAGAGAAATTGAAAAGTGGGGTAATCAAATAAGACAATATTGAATATGACATTAAAGGAGCAAGTGGCCTTCTTTCTTCATCTCAGTTTATTGTTCTTTTCGATCTTTTTGACTTGTTATGAGCAAGTCTAAAGGATTCTTCCTCTTTATGTTTATCGAGTGAAGATGTAATTTGCTTTCAAAAATCAAGAGCACATTCGAAGCAACTACCATCCGTAGAAGCCAGCAATATAATGAAACTTAAGCTAATCCTTTAGAACATCAAGTTCTAGTTAACTAGATTGTCCCTAACCCAAAAAAATAAAGGGGAAAGAAAAAGAATTTGTTGAAATGTGAATTTGTGCATCCAAGATTATCAAATAACGAACTTGTGAACTCCACACTGTCCAATGCCTTTCTGGAGGAGAATATATAACATAGAAATTTTTTTGATAAGAAACAACAATTTTCATTAATTATATAAGTTAAAAAGTGGTACAAAATCCAATCAAAGGTGGATAAGTAGTCCAACCAAATGATAGATAATATAGCAGGCTATTCGAGGAGTAGGAAGTTAAAAGGCTAGTTTTTGAAAGTAGTAAAGACAAAGCTCCTAGTCCGGATAGATTCACTATGGCAATTTTCCAAGTTGACCGGATGATTTGACGAGGGTGTTAGGAGAATTTTTTCATAATGGAGTGGTGAATGCAGTCACAAATTCTACTTTTATTTGTCTTATCCCTAAAAAAGTTAACTCTTTGAGATTGAAGACCTATTAGTTTGGTTACTAGATTGTATAAAATCATTGCTAAAGTTCTTTCAATCAGACTAAGGGAGCATTTAGGTGAAACTATTTCTTCTTCTCAAGGGACTTTTGTGAGGGGTAGACAGATTTTGGATGTGGTTTTGGTTGCAAATGAAATTGTGGATGATTATAGAGTTAGAGGAAAAGAGGGTATTGCGTTGAAGATTGATTTTGAGAAAGTTTATGATCATGTTGATTGGGGTTTTCTTGACTTTGTTGATTGGGGTTTGGAGAGAGGTGGAAGAATTGGATTAGAGGATGTTTGGAGTCTATAAATTTTTAGTCATGTTAAATGGGAGACCAAGGGAAAAATTTATGGTATCTAGAGGGTTGAGACAGGATGATCCTTTATCCCCATTCCTGTTTACATTGGTAATGGATGGTTCGAGTAGAATCATAGACAAGACGAGGTGTAATTTAGTGGAGGGTTTTTTGATTGGTAGGGAAAGAGTGGTGGTTTCTCATTTGCAATTTGCAGATAATACCATTTTCTTCTCTTCAGCGGATGAGGTGAACATCCAAAACTTGAAAAAGATTGTCGAGGTTTTTGGGCTTTATATCAGGTCTTAAGGTTAATATAGAGAAGAATGTTGTTGTGGCTGTTAATACTAGTCACGACAGGATGGATAGACTGGCTTTGGAATTAGGTTGCTAGGTGGGTGGTTGGCCTTGAAGTATCTTGGGCTCCCTTTGGATAGGAATCTAATCTCTACGTCTTTTTGGGATCCGGTAATTGAGAAGGTTAGAAAAAGGTTGATGGATGGAAGAAAGCTTTTATTTATAGGGAAGGTAGGTTAACTTTAGTTCAGTCTATTTGGCTAGTATTTCTATTTATTTCATGTCTATCTTTAGATTACCAAGTTTTGTTGATAAGAAAATTGAAGAGTTGATGAGAAATTTTTTATGGAAGGGATCTAGGGAAGGTAGGAAAGAGCATTTGATTTCATGGGAGATTATGTCTAGACCTAGGACTAAAGGTGGTCTTTCAATTGAAAATTTGTTAAAAAAGAACGAGGTTTTGGTTGAGAAATGACTTTGGAGATTCTCTTTGGAACAAGGATTATTGTGGTGTTCCATTATTAGAAGCAAATATGAGTTACAACATAATGGTTGGGATGCTAATGGGGTTGATAAAAGTAATTTTCAAAGTCCATGGAAGTTTGTTGCTCAAGGGTTACCAACTTTATTTCAGAAACTTAAGCTAATGGTGGGTGATAGAGCTAGGATTCGTTTTTGGGGAAAATCTTGGATTGATAAGGCTCCATTGTGTGATCTTTTCCCTCGTATTTATCGTATTTCAATGTTCCATGGGTGTAAAATTGTGTCATTAATTCGTTATGATTCTTCATTCTTAATGATCGGGAATGTTCAGAGGTGGTAAAAATTATTTTCATGCTTAATAGTGTTTCTTTGACTCATGGTTCTCTGGACTAAAGAGTTTGGACTATTGATTCTTCTGATATTTTCTATTGTAAATCCTTTTTTTGAGTCTTTAATTGATAATCCATCAATTTCGTTGTTTTCCCCTTCGAGGGTGGTATGAGAATCTAGAGTGTCTCATAAGGTGTAAATTTGTGTATGAATGATTGCTCCCGGTAAGCTTAATACTTATGATGTGCTTCAAATAAGATGACCTAAGATTTATCTTTCACCGCAGCGGTGTGTTAGGTGCAAAGATGATGGGGACAATGTTGATCATCTCTTTCTTCAGTGTCTTGTTGCATTCTTTCTTTGGAACAAGTTGTTTAGACTTGTTGGTTATTGTTGGGCTGCACCAAGAAACATGTTTTCAGTGATATGTTTGAATGTTTGGAGTGGGGGTGGGAATAGGAAGTGGAAAACCCTTTGGCGTTGTGCTTGTAATGCTATTGTTTGGGTGATTTGGTTGGAAAGAAATGTAAGGATTTTTTATGACAAATGTGAGGAGGTTGAAGAAATATGAGAACCGCTTTACTTTTTGGCTACCTTTTGGGCCTCCGTGGCTAAAGAGTTCGAAGATTTTCCTTTTTGCATTATTTCGAGGTAGACCACAACGTGTGGAATGTAGTGTTTGCATGGTTTTTTTTTGTTTTCATATCTTAGTTTTCGGATGTCTTGTCCAACTATGATATGTCCTTTATAATTTTTTGTTTTTTTTAATGAAATCAATGTTTCTTATAAAAAAAAAAGATGTAATATAGCAAGCATCCTTCTAGTATTGTTAGAAGTTTACTCTACACTCAAGATAATAACAAGCAGGTTACTTTTCACAAAAAACAAAAGACACAAGTCACACAACAAGCAAGTTACAAAACGGTTCCATGGGCATACATATCTTATAGGGTGCTTTTAACATAGATCCACTTCCAAGTCCCTAAATTATATGGAAAAAACTGATAAGGCAATTATCGTCTCCTGTTCTTTAAACTAAATATCCAAAGCAAATCTCACATATACTTAGAAAGCTGTCAAATATCTATATAATAAAGTACAATACAATTCAAATCGCAAAAGATAAATAAAATGACTTTTACTTTTCACGGTTGATATCTCTTTAAATTTTATTTTAAAATTAATCCGACGGCTAATATAACACCCCAAATTTAATAGAAAAAATAGCCCCTAAAGTTGTGTTTGAGGCGACTTTTTAAAAGTGTCTCTCGTAAATATTTCAAAAAAAAAAAGTAGTGTTTGAAATTGCCCCACTACCACTACCCCACCGCCCCACCACCATCACCATTACCACCGTCACCCCCCACCACTACCACCACCACCACCCACCACCACCTCCGCCATAACAACCACCACCACTGTCGCCGCCACCTCACCGCCCAGCACCACCACCATCACTACTACCACAACCCCCCCCACCATCACCACCATTGCCCCACTACCACCATCATTACTACCACACTACCCCCACCACCTCATCATACCCACCACCCCACCACTCCACCACCACCACTACAACCACTGTCGCCGCCACCCCAACCTACCACCATCTCCGCCACAACCACCACCACCCCACCACCACCGCCACCCACCACCACAACTACCGCCGTCGCCGTCGCCGCCGCCGCCGCCACCTTACCACCACCACTACCGTCGTCGTCGTCGTCGCCGCCATCACTCCACCACCACCGCCACTGCCCCACCTACACCTCCACCACCCCACCATCATCATCTCATTCATATATTTATTACCATTACCACCGTCGTCCACCGTCAGCACCCACCACCACCATTGTTGCCCACCACTATCTGTTGTCGCCCACCATCGCTGCCAGCCACTGTCATCCACCCCCACCACACCTACCACCACCCGTCATCGCCCACCACTGTCGCCACCTACCCCTACCACACCTACCACCACCACCACCATCGCCATTCACCACCACCCATCACATTGTCACCCAGAAGCACCCGTCGTCATTCACAACCACCATCGTCACCGCCGCCGTCGTCGCCCCACCACCACAACTGTCAACCACCATCACCCACACCCACACCCACCACCACAACCACTATCACCCATAACTACCACTACTATCATCGTCACCTAAAACCCACCACCACTACCACTACCACTACCACCCACCATCATTATCACCGATCACCCCCACTACAACCGATACTTAAATTTCTTTCTCTCTTCTTTTTTTAATGATTTAATTTTGGGTGTGAATATACTTAAGCACGGGAAATAACTAGTTATTCTACAACTGATGTGTTTGGTGTCTTTTATGCATAACTCATTTCACACCATGAGAGCACAAGCAAGGACATGTATCAACAAAAGATGCTTAATTAGATTCAGGAATAACTTCATCCACACCCCCTGGTAGATACGTCTACCTTCAACAACATCCCTTGCATTATATGAAACTTCAATGCACTCCCTTCTAGTTTATATGTCAGCATCATTCACAACCCTTTACTGTGAATAACCGTTATTAACTAACGAAAAAGTGTTGATGCCATGCAAGTTTTTCTCAACAATACCCAAATTACCCTAGCCATTTTCTTCTCCCTCTTTTGCACCCCACCCACCCATGACCCATCCCATCGCCATAGTTATCAAAGCGTGTATCAGAAGGCGTATCGTTTTTTAAAAATAGTGTATCGTATCGTATCATGTATCGTAAGATACGGCGCAATTTTAAATAAATAATAATAAAATATATATACCTTTGAAAAAAATAATAGACTCATAAAAATATAGTATTTCATAAATTAACATCATTTCTTACACTGCACAGGACCACAGGTTTCGATGGAGACTGGGAAGAAGAAGAAGAAGAAGAAGGCAGCTTCGATGGAGTACCTGGAGAAGGAAGAAGAAGGCAGCTTCGATGGAGGCAGCTTAGATGGAAGAACAGAGGGCAGCTTCGATGGAAGAACGAAGAACACCCAAGAGTCGAAGGCTGAAGAACACCCAGGAGTCGTCGTCGAAGGCAGAAGAACACCCAGGAGTTGTCGTCGAAGGCAGAAGATCACCCGGGAGGAGGAGTCGAAGACCAGTGAACACCTAGGAACCTTGATCCAGCGAACACCCAGGAGTAATTGAAGACCAGCGAACACCAGGAGGAGTAATCGAAGACTAGCGAACACAACGAAGAAGGAAAGAGGGATTGTAATCGAAGACCAGCGAACACAACGAAGAAGGAAAGAGGGATTTTATTTTTTTTATAAACCCTAGCCACTGAAACGACGTCGTTTCAATGGTTATGGGGATAAAAAAATCAGTCTTAGTTCAAAACGACGTCATTCCATAAAATAAAAATAAAAAAGCCTTTGCACGTATCGTGCGTATCGTACCGATACATATCGTATCGTAAAAATGTATCGTGTATCGGACGATACAACGCAAAAACAATACAAAACTACGATCCGTATCGTTTTACCCCTGTATCGTGACGTATCGTATGATACGTATCGCATATCGTACGATACTAACAACTATGTCCATCGCTGCAAACCAACCCAACCACCAATGGAGAATACTTTGGAACCACAGATTCCAACTATTTGCAAGACATGATCACAACCTCACAATTTCAAGTTTAAACACCCAAATGTGCAAATACAATGTGTTGTCACCCATCCAAATTTGAAGAACTTAGAGAACCCTTCAAGACCTAGTTCCCAAAGTTTGCCTTTACCAAGCCACAAACCCACTTCACAAGAAACATACATAGTTCCAAGCATTCAAGACTAAAATAAAACTCAAGCCAACCAAACTAAAATCAAGCCAATTTTTTGGAAAAATAAAATCAAGCTAAGTTGGCAGATAACAAATTATACCAATTCCCACCACAAAGAATTACCACATCCACCTTTACCACTCGATTGTGAGTGTGGCTGTGGCACCACCTACTAGTGAAATTGAAGAAGACAAGCTATGTCATAGACAAATCGATGTCACCGCATCAATGGCTGCTTCTTCAATTACTCACTTCTCTTTCCAAATTCCACAACCAAATTGAAATCGCAAAGTCAAAAAACTTACTTGAGCAGGGAGATAACTCAATCCCATCCCAAGCATGGCAACAGACCCACTCTTAGAACAGAGGGCTATAGGCTGAAATGGCATTTCTTTCACCATTCTACAATTTGTCTCTAATTTTCAGCCCATGAATCAAATCGAAAATCGCACATCAACCACACCTAATCAGACCCAAATCGCCTATAATTCAGCACCAAAACTCCATTCCAAGCAAACTCATCCGCACACATGGTGTTCTTTGGTTAAAATGGTGTTTCTTTCAGCCTCTCACGCAATTTCTCTCTAATTTTTGCCTCATGCATCAAATCGAAAAATCGATCATCAACCAAGAAACACCTAATCACACCCAGACTGTCGACGATTATTCCACTTCAATCAAACTCCGCTACTCACATGTACACTTATGCTCATTCACACAATCTGAGAAGAGAGATGAAAGTGAGGTTTTAATATCGCTGAGTCTACCATTGTGGCCTGATTGCAATTTTCTGTGAATATTCAAAGGAGTTGTCAGAGTTTTTATGCTTTCAATATCTAGAGGAGTAAGGGGTTTAATCTGACTGAATGGTGGAGGGTAGGGCTAGGGTAGAGGGAGGTAGGGCAGATCGGAGGCTGGGTTGGTAACTCTCTCTCTCTCTCTCTCTCTCTCTCTCTCTCTCTCTCTCTCT
Organism: Ilex aquifolium; assembly: GCA_951799425.1. Taxonomy (NCBI): domain Eukaryota; kingdom Viridiplantae; phylum Streptophyta; class Magnoliopsida; order Aquifoliales; family Aquifoliaceae; genus Ilex; species Ilex aquifolium. The sequence goes on along the minus strand of OX637405.1, from coordinate 3,426,832 downwards.
CTCTCTCTCTCTCTCTATATATATATATATATATATATATATATATATATATATATATACACACAAATATATATTACATAAACAGTGTTAGGTTATTCAGTAAATATTTCAACATTCCATAGACAAATATGTAAAATCCTTGTTACCGTTGGCTGTTGGCTCAGTTGGCAGACAAACACCGATAAGGGGTGTCAAAGAAATTTCAAATAATGTAAAGGGTATCATTGAAGATAGACCTATCTATAGGGGTGTGGAAGAAGTTTTCCCTTAGTTTTAACCAGAATTCCTTTTCTCATGTGTAGAGATTGTAAATGGACATCAAGCAATTTTGGATCAGGTAAGAGATTATGCCCTATGAAGCACAAACACTGGGTGCAGATGCCAATATAACATGACAAGATCATCGCAAGATGTCCAACACATATCTTTCAATATAAAACAAAATACAGGTTATTAAAATTTAAAAGTATATTTAACCATCTATCTAATATGACAGCTAGGAAGTTGAATTCTCACCTTATAAAAGTATAACAACGATCAAGATTAAGCCAATTTTCATCTACTTTGATTCAATGGAATAAAATTCATCCCAAAAAAATTTTCCCACTCTCTCTGCACAACTCTAAATGTCAGACAATTCAACCTACACTCCTAATGTCAAATAACCCATTAATCAACACACACCTCTCTCCTCTCACCCCACCTCTTTCTTATTTTCTCTGGTTACTTAATTTTAAATTGCGTAATTAAAAAATAAAAATAAATTGTTATTTAAAATATAAATATTGCAGAATCAATATTTTATTTTTTGTATTACAGAGTGTCTTCAGACACCAGGTTATTGCTAGTATAAAATATGACAAATATCAACCTAGCATAGGCAAACCTATGGTTAACTTGAAACTTTTCTCCTATGAATCATAATAATCTAAAATATCCTATCTCATATAGATAATATGTAAAAAAACGCATAATAATGATTGTTCTATTCACACCCTCTGTCATATTTCTTATTTTTTTTCTTTTCAATACAATCAAACATCTTAATAAACTACACATATAACTTCGATTTGATAACCTTTTTTTTTTATGGGAAACAATACTCTTATATTAATTTAAAAGATAAAGTATATCGAAGGAGAATGGATAAGAAATCCAACCAAAATAGTAAATACAACAAAAAGCAATAAAACAAAGAAATAAAAGCAAAAAACCTGCAAGTCAAATGAAGCTCACTATCCCGATTGAATAGTAAAAAGTGAAATTCCTTTAAAAAGTCTTTGAAACCAACGCCTAAAAATATGTTAAGAAATGAATACATTCTCATAGTCCATCCACACACTCATTCTAATCTTCAAAAATTCTAGTGTTTCGTTCATTCCAAATAACCCAAAAAATAGAATGATAGCACAATTCCAAAGACTAACACCTTTTTCAAGTCTTCCAAACCCTTTCACATCCTATACAAACAATGAAGTGGATGTTCCGAAAATCACAACCCGCCTCTCTATACAAATGCTACCACAAATTTAGAGCAAATAGGTCAATGAAGAAATAAATTATCAACACTCTCAACATCATATTTACACTTCACACACCACTGAAGGAAAATACAAGCATGAAACTTCTTTATGAGGCATGTCATTAGTGTTAGTCTTACCATGAGCAACTGTCCATACAAGACTTGCACCTTTAAAGGTACTTTAGCATTCCAAATCATCAAAGCAGGGGGAACAAATGTTAAATATTTTCCTCCAACAAAGAATCGAAGAAGCATTTATAGAAGAAAAAAAACTCCAAAAGACTCCAACATCCACCTTCCACTATTCGAAGACTATAATTATAACAATGTTGTTAAGAACACCAAGAAATGAAATGAAATCAATGGTATCTCTATCATCTAAATTCCTACGCAAACCAAAATACCAAGAATATGAAGGTTTATACGAACGAATGATAGACGCAATGAACGAATCATGAAAGCAAGATAAATGATAGAGACGAGGAAAAACATATGACAAATGATACTCTCCCATCTATACCTCCTCCCAAAAATGTTCGTCTCCCCATTACCCACCACAAACCTAACATCTTAGAAAAACCCGACATCCCTTGAGAAATAAATTTCCATAGGCATTAGATACTACCCTTTCCAACTTTATTAGCATTTCAATCGTTAGCATGTAATCCATATTTGCTCTTGATAACTAAATACCAGAAAGAATTTACTTAATAAAAGAAACCTCCAAAGCCACTTACCCACTAATGCAATATTCTTTGCCTTCAAATTACCAATCGAAAGATCACCTTTATCCTTAGATCTAGATACCATTCCCCAACTAATCAAATGGTCCTTCTTCCCTTCTCCACTACCTTCCCACAGAAAATCTGTTATTATTTTTTCCATTCTCATAACAACTCTTCCGGGCAATTTAAATAAAGATAAGAAGTTTGTGGGAATACTAGCTAGAACTGATTGCACAAGAGTTAACCTTCCTCCTTCGGATATGTAAGCTTTTTCCCAATTTTTCCACCACCGAATCCCAAAAAGATAAGGAAAGTGGATTTTCCCCTAACGGTAACCTTTAAGTACTTTAATGGCCATTCTCCTACATAGATAAGGAAAGTGAATTTTCCCCTAACATTAACCATAAGTACTTTAAAGGCCATTCTCCTACATTACAGCCCAAAAAGTCCCGCTACCTAATAATCTTATCCTAATTTGAATTAATGCCCACAAATACACTCTTTTTCATGTTTACTTTCAACCTTGAGACTAGTCCAAGCACATCAACAATATTCAAAGTTTAAAATTTTGTCCTCTTCACCCTTAGAAAAAAATATTGTTTCATCTGCAAAATGCAAACGAGAAATCGAGACCCTATCCCAACCTACCATGAATCCCTCCACCAAATTATGACTCTCAGTCTTCCTCACTAATATACTCAACCCATTAGCAACTAGAGTAAAGATAAAGAAGATAAGGGATCACCCGTATCAATCCTTTAGATGCCTTAAACCTACACCTGAGCTTTCCATTCATCATAACTGAGAAGTTCATAAAAAACAAACATCCAGAAATCCATTTTCTCCACCTTCCTCCATATCCTTTCACCTCCATGACATAGTCCAAAAAGCCCCAATCCACATGATCATATGCTTTCACAAAATTATTTTGAAAACAAGACCCTTCTTTCCTCTAACGTTGTACTACTCCACTACCTCATTTGCCACCGGTGCAACATCAAGAATTTGTCTCTCTTTAATAAAAGCCCCTTGACACTCAGAAATAGTTTCGCTAAGAGTCTCTCTTAATCTTAAAGGACAAAGACTTTTGCAATAATTTTATAGAGACTAAGTACCAAGCTAATTGGTTCATGGACCTTTCTTTGGTATCAAACAAATAAAAGTTGCATTGGTGATTGCATTGACCCCTCCATTCTGAAAAAATTTGTTGAAAACTTTTCATTAGATCTATGATATAGGACAACTTTGTAAATAAAAATAGGGACTGTTCAGGGGCTGTGAACAGTATCCATGAACAGTAGCGTGAACAGTAATTTTGACTAGGAATCACTCCTAGGGTTCCGTAGGCATCACACCTAGGATTAGAATTGCATCACACAACTCAAGAAATATGTAATTGCTGAAAATTCTGAATATGTCTCTATCTATATTATTAAAAGTAACACTAACTATATATAGAGTTCTAAGTAATCCTAATCCCAAAAGATTAGGATTCCAAAATCTCTAGAACTTCAAAGACACTAGATCCCTACAAATTAGAAAACTAAAATTAACTAGAATTAGGACTTTAAATTCTAGAATATTCAATACTAGAATTTGACCCAAAAATAAGACCTATTCCAGAAATTCTGAAAATTACAAAAATACCCTTGACACTAAAAATATTAAAAAGACATGTAAAATACTAATACTAGCAAATTGACTTAAAATACAATAATGCAAGGTTCCATATGAATCTTTCCCTTGATGGAAAGGCAATTCCATTATCTTTCACATCTTCGAATTTGCATTTTCTTGAACATCTTATGGATTGCATCAATCTACTTTAACTATATCCCAACAATCCTGATATATAGCCAAAATAAAACCATCGGGACCCGGAGCCTTATTTCTCCCACACTCAAAAATAGTCTTTCTCATTTCTTCGACCTCAAAAAGTCTTTCCAACCATCTAGGCATTCCTTCATCAATAGGATTCTACTCCAATCCTTCCAATATCGGTCTCTCTCTGCCCTGACATGTATACAGATTAGCAAAAAAATCAACAATCTTCCTCCCAATCATCCCCTCTTCTTCTATAATTTCTCCATTATCCATATCCAATTTATCAATAAACTTCTTTTTTTTCCTCCCATTTGCAACTCTATGAAAAAAATTAGTTATTATCCCTTTCTTTAAAGCCATTTCACTTTCACCTTTTGTCTCCAACTAATTTTTTTCTTGAACACCACCTCTTCAAGTTTATTCCTTAACTCCCATCCATCCCTCCTTAAATTCTCTACTAAGTCTCCACTCTCTTCAATTCTATCCATCTCTCCAATTCTATTCATAATGAATTGTTTTGTAATTCTAATAACCCCAAAAACTTCTTTGTTTCAACTATTCACTCTATGTTTCACATATTCCAATTTTTTCATGAGTTTAAAGCCTTCTCATCCTTGAAAACTCCCCTCATCCCACCATTCCCTAACATGATCTCTAAATGTGTGGTGTTCTAACCACATTTTTAAACCCTAAAGGACAAGGCCCACCACTAATTCTTAGGTGAGTCAGGCATTATGGGACAATGGTCTAACGCAACTCTTGATAGAATATCTTGCCTCACCCCCGAAAAAAAAAAAGCCATTTTATAGAAAACAAAAAGCTATTCAATCCATTGCAAACGGGATTTTCTCTAAAGTTGGACCAAGTAAAAACCCCATTACCTAATAGAGGATCAAAATCCCTAATAAAAGAATCAAAATCCCTCATACCCCTAGTCACCCATATACTATTTAATTTTTCACACAAAGTCCTTATAACATTAAAATCACCACCTAAAACACCAACAAGGGCAACATAGACCATACAAACCCGCCAATTCCTCCCACAATCTCCTTCTCACTCTAGGACAATTTGGCCAAACACTCCGGTTAACTACCATTCCATCCCATCATTATGCACAATTCTTATAGAAACTGAAAATTCACCCTCCACATACTCCTCCACTTTAACAGTTCTATCATCCCACATGATTACAATACCTCCAAATCTCCCCATGGAAGGCACCCAAACTCAATTCCTATATCTAGCATCCCACACACTTTTTATCAATAACCTGTCAATATTTTCTTTTTTTTGTTTCTTGTAAAATAACTACATTCGACCCTTCTTCAAGCAATACCTTCTTATTCAGATTTTATTTTCCTTAGATCCCAAACCCTTGAAATTCCAACCAATAATCTTCATAACAAACTCTCATCGCTCCTTCCAACCAAGCCACCATCATAATTAACCCAAGCAGTAAACTTCTAAGCTCCCTCTTCCAGTTATTTTTCCTCTCAAATTTTCCTCCGTTTTTCTTCTTGCCTTTTCTTTTATTATGGACTAATGATGAATCCATTTTCTCCAAAAACTTCTTCAAAATGGACCATTTTTCCTCATCAAAAAGATAAAATATATCCTATCCATTGGTTTCATCCTCTTAAATCTCAGGGATAAAAGAATCTTTCTCTAGGTGAAGGCAATGACTAGCCTAGTAGGCCGGGCAACGGGATCCCTAAGAACCAAACTCCTTGTATCACTTTCATTCCCAATGCACATCAATAAGCTACACTCCTCCTTCCGTTAAACTGACAGGCCTGAAACAACTGATTTCTCCATCCCATTCGAACCATTATCAGTAGAAAAGAATGAAGAAATCCCCTCCTGAACTCCTAAACCTACCACAACATTACTCTCCATCTGAACAAAAGATTGAAAGGAAACTATATTAGACTCAACTCTTGCGTCCCCATAATGAATCTGTAATTGACTGGTAAAAAGAACATTAGGCATCTGCATAGAAAAACTAACCTTTTGACATACCTTAAAATTAGAATTCTCACCCTTGACCATATATCCCTCTGTCTTTGAGCTGAGCTTCATCCACTTCAACTTCGAAAACCCTCCAATTTGACAGTCAGAATCCACCATTTTTGAATTGTTGTCTGATTCCATCTCATCGTTTTGCAAACTATTTTTAGAACTAGCTTCAATTTATGAACAGTCTTCAAAGGCCATAATAAGAAGATTTTCTTCATCAAAGGAACCATCACCCATTAACATTTGATTTTTATGTCGCAAATCATCTGATAACTGTAACCTTTCGATCATCTCACCAATCGACTAAATTCCAGCCCCTTCGTTATCCTCACAACTATCCGATGATCTCTTCTCTTCCTGTCCATCATTATTGGGCTCAGATTCCATCTCGTCAACGCTCACCAGAGATGCCTAATTTTCTTCATCATCGAAGACCAAATTTGCCCTATATTTAGTCAAACCAAACGTCAGGACATTTCAAACATAGGATTGGATCGGCTCCTGAATCGGTGCTTCTTTTATTCTAAAAAACTCAACTGGTTTTGCTTTGAACTAGCCTACCTTTAATGGGCTTCTCATTTCAACTTTAATAGGAAAATGCAATGACCCAAACGACATCGGATCCAAAAGCCCAAACAAAGGCCTTTCATCTCAGAGCCCATTTTAGAATTCCAACCCAACTTATTAGTTGCTTTATTAACTCCCTTAATAATCTTACCAGCCCTGCCTCCAAATTTACTGTGCCATCTTCTTTTTCAAATTTTGAAGTAGTCACTAACCAATTATGATTATCCTTAAGAGCTCCCTTAATGACTGCCTCCCATTCATTGGTTGCTGACTCAATATCCGGAACAGTATCACTCATTCTCTACCCTTTTTTTCTAACTTTACATTGGAGTGTATAGGAATCATGTACTACCTCTTGCTTGTCCAAACCATTCAAAGAAACCCTAGCCACCTCATCGTCTTCAACCTCGTAACTGGTGTATTGACTCACTGTGCTACCAAAAAGCCCAATTTTAGCTTTGCTTCGAATGCATAGGGACAGCTCCCCCTAGAAGAAAGGGGGGAGGATGAACGTGAAAACAAAAGAACTTTGGGAGATACAAGCACCAAACTGTGCAGACTGTAGACTCAAGTGGTATCATTTGCATCATATAACTAGTCTGATCTACCAGCTAGCAATAAAGCCAATGAGAAAGTGGTATCCCTTATTGATTGAGCTAATAGAGGGCATTGAAGGGATCCTCCTTATTGGAATATACAAATGGGAGCGACTTGAATTGGAGCTTGCAGACCGTAGTACCCTTGTCGGGAGGAGCAGTTTGTCATATAGTTAAGTTAATTCCTTATTCTAGGGAGGCCTACCATAGAGGTTATGTTGATGTTAAAAACCTGGGGTTGGCCACCCTTTTTGCACCTACAAGTCAAAGGAAGGGAGGCAGATATGGAAATCCTAACCAAAAAAATATAAGCTCTAGGAAAAAAGGATAAGTATGGCAGGAATATAAAAGAGACTCTGACACCTTTTTTCTATCGTTAACATCCTCTCCCAACCTTAAAATTTTCCAAATTCTAATATGAAGCATAGTTGTTAAATCGCGATTCGTATCGTGAATCGTAAGATTCAACACAAAATTTAAACAAAAATAAAAAAATAATACTACATATTTAAAATAGACAAAATATTGAATATTATTGCATTCTAAAAATAATCAATTGACATAATCACATCGTCTAAATGGAAAGACGCTAACCTTTTACTTCATTTTTATCTTTTACTTAACCATTTTCAAATATAACAACTTAAAAAAAAAAATTCATTAAAGAACCATGGCTATTCAAGAATCAAAATAGTGACACCCAGTATAGATTAAGTTACAAACATGAATGGAAAAAGAATAATTGGGAGAAAACATACAAGACAACATTTTGAAACAAAAAATTAGAACCTAACAAACTACCCATGAAAGAATTGAGAGCAAAAATCAACCGATGATGCGAGAGCATTAACTGTGACCTTTAGCTTTAGACAACGTAAGGCAAGCTTTAGACGACATCAGAGAGAGAACGAGCAAAGAGGTTGAGTTTTTATTAGGGCGTGGGTTCCTCTGTAAATAAAACGACGACGTTTTATTGTTTATCGAATAAAACGACATCGTTTTACCAAAAATTTGGGTTTTAAAAAAAATGATTGAATCGTGTGATTCGTGAGATACGAATCGAATCGTACGATTCAGGTGTGATTCAACTCTAAAACGACTTTCATATAAGATAGAAATCGTTTTGTACCTGTATCGAACCGAATCATACGAATCGAATCACGAATCCTACGATTTTGATAACTATGATTTGAAGACATTTGTCTTGAAATTCAACATTGAACAATAATGGAATTAAACCCTTATCACCTCTTCCCACCCTAATTTTTGCATGAAACATATTTTGTAGAGACAGAGTGTTCCGATCAATCTCCATCAAACTGCCACACCAATCTCCAATTTTCCTAAAAACATCTTCCTTCCACAAATGAAAGGGGAAACCTTCAATACTAATACAGCCTCTTAAAAATGAAGTCTTGTATCTTCCGAAATTTATTCCTGGTACCCATTTGGAGAACCTCCCCGTACCAAGCTTATCCGTAACAATTTCTTCATTCCTACATATGATAACTTTTTAGCAATGTACTTATTTGATGCTAAAAAATCTATATCACAATTTCAAAGCTTTATTGGTAACATTTTGGATAATGCTAGGCAGTATTAGCCAAAGTATGGCCCACGTTGTTTAATTGTGGACATGGGCCAAAGATTTTGGATCATGCCCAAAAGATACTGGACTCGTGTCCCAATGTGGACATCAAACCTTCGTAGAATCATAGAACTGTCAGTACCTTAAACTAACCTACCCATCTACAATATGGATGAGAACATTAGATAGAAACCCTCCCCCACCCAATGGGAACTAGCTCCCCAACCCAATAAATGAAATATAGAAAAGGGAAATGGTTACACTAGGGTAAGCCATTCGGGAAAGAGAAAGGTAGTTGATCAACTCAATGACAAAGGTTTTACCTCTTTATCAAGTGGGTGGGTTGACCAACCCTATTTCATTGGCCAATTGCCATTGGTTTTTCCACCTCTAAACATACTCTAAGCTAAAAAAGCCTGACTATGGCAATATTTTAAAAGGAGTGCTAAAAAGAGTTTTGAAGTAAAGATTGTAAACTAACACAATCAGGCTATTCTGACAACGGGGGTTAAAATGAAATGTAAGTGTTTTCTCCTAATAGGGTTGAAATAGCACAGCAAGCAGCACCCTTATCAAGGTTGGTTTTGGGAGCCCATATTTCCAGTCTTCACTCAGACAAGTTTCCTGCAACAGACAAGGGTGTATGTGTACGGATACATGATCTTGTAGAACCATTGGCATGAAATACTCCAAGAAATTTTGTGTCCATGTATAGTGCATTTTCCAACAAACATTGGGAGTTCTAAATGCCACATAATCTGGCAACTTTTGAAGGTTTACTGGATCAGCAATCCATCACCAACATCATCTTAAATGATAAAGATAATTGACATATATAGTACACAAGGATGGAAGCGTATCCTACAATTAGAATGAAATGCATGTAGATTTATTAAATAGGGACCTTCAAAACTCATCTTATCACCTACCCTTAACAAAATGTTCGGCAAAGGAATGGGGATATCAAAAGATACATCATATCAAAACATAATTTGTACCTTCTTGATACACCGGCAAAGCAATGAACCAAAACAGACCCCTCTTTTCTACTTTCTTGAATGAAACCCAAAGATACATCCAAATAATCCAGTAAATCCTCACTCTCCATATCTCTCAACGGCACAGCCATCCTCTTGAACTTCAAATCCTTTCCTGCATACTCCAGCGAGTACAAAAGCTTCTCGGATGACAGGGAACTCCTTGATCGGTCAACTGAACCATCCTCCGGTTTTGAACTGCCGACGTATACTTTTTGAATCTCTTTGGTGGGGATGTCGAGACCACTGCGCCATTCGGAGAAAAATGATATTGATGCCGAACTAAGAACCGATAGAATGTGTGTGATTTCGTCACTACCGTTCTGAAGAATCTCTGCTGCGTCACCAATGTTGCCGATAAACAAATGCTCACGTACAAGATACGGCATATCAAACTGTCAATATAGTTCTTACCCGTGCCCTAAATTATCTTCGCCTGCGAAAATGGAACCCAATCTTTGAAATTTGAACCAAATCTTTCTCATAAATTTTTACGATTATTAATCTATCAAAATTGGATCTAAAAGAGAATCACTATTTGTACCAATCAAGATTATTAATCTATCAAGATTGCCTTTGTACCTCAGAAATCAGAACCTTTTGTCAAGCGAAGGTCACTTTTCCGGCGATTGAAAGTGTTGTGTATGGCGATGCAAGAGGCAGACCCTCCCCCCGCCTCTCTCTCTATCTACTTGCACTTATCTTCGATTTCGAGCATTCTCACGGGCCATGGTACGTGTGAAAATCTACGAAATAATTTTTCGTACGTGCTAATTTGATTGATGGAAGCTTTCAAGTGGCGAAGACGCAGAGGTGATTACGGCTTGTAGGTCCCAACGAACTTTCGGTTACTGGGCTTTCTATGGGGTTGGATCGTGCTAGATTAGCGAGTTCGCATTAAATTTGTCGGATACTCTGGGGCATGTTTGCCTTGACATGGGGTCTTCAACATATTAATTATAGGATATATACATAATACATATTTGGTATATATTTTTGAATATTTAATGAGTATTATATTTGATATAATATCCAATACGGATACGTCGAATTTAATGAAGTATCTGTCTTTCATAAATTTTTACCACCAATACGTTCCGAATTCGTTATTGTAGAGGCAAAAAATAAGGTTTTACCTCTGACAATATGAAATTAAGAACTGTGATTTTATATAATCTCTGAACTTGATCTCCAAGCCCTCCTCCTGCAAAACGAGCAAACTGCCCAAGATCGAAGTGCTTCGATCGAAGGCACTCCGATGCTTAAGTCAGTAACTGAGTGATATGAGTTGCACGAAGACAAGGAGAGTTCAGCGTACCTTTCACCTTGGTCTCCTGTTCTTTTTATAGTCTCTATTCCCCTTAGGGTTTCCGTTAATTCAGAGGTAAAGTGGCACACCTTCCTTTCTTTCAGTGTTTGAGTTTGGGAAGTCTCTGACTCTTCTCCCATAATCTCTCCGAATATCCGTATTCTCATAGATTTCGTTTATCTAATTGCCTGAATTGTAGGCATCTTTTTAGCACCACGTTTATTGTGTTTAAACAACTCGGTCGTAACAGTTCGGTCATGACGAACACCTAGCTCATTCCTTCCTTTCTGAGCTTTCTGATCAGCTCGGTTGCTATTTGTTTTCAGCTCGGTCGGATCTACCTAGCTGTCTGTTCGGCCGAGTTTTATCCTCTACTAGGTCGGACGAATTTAGCTCGGCCGGATAGCCTAGCTACTTGCTCTGCTCTGCTCTGCCGAATAGCCTAGCTGCTTGATCTGCTAGGCTGAACTAACTTTAGCTCGGTCCCACTAGCCTAACTGCTTATTCAGTCATGGTAGTGTCATTGCAAATAATTCCAGCACGTGCAACCTGCCACGTGTCCAAGTCTAATTTGTCAGATGATGATCAGATTTTATCGACCCCTTCATTTGCCCCCAGAGAATATTTTTCATGTGGCACACTGAAGGATATTCTCTGTTTTCAATCCTTTCTCATTGCCTTGTATTATTCTTTTTTATTCTTCGAAGAATTTGAGGCTCTTGAAGTTATGGCCTGCTCGGCACTTTCTTCCTAGAGCTCGGTTCCGTAGCAGGAACAATTTTCTTAGATGAGTCTCTTGAAGTTATGGCCTATTCGGCACTTTCTTCCTAGAGCTCATCTCAGTAGTTATACTTAGTCCACTATGGTGTCTAAGTGTCTCTACTCCGTACCGACCCGCCAATCTACTTGGACTCTCACCCATCCCTATCAGCTTACATCGTCATGCCTAGCTGAGGGCCTGGGTTAGATCGGGTGGCTACGCCTGATTTAAGTTCATGACTTCTATCAGGATTTTTGCCTCCCTGCCTTAGCAGTAGGACGTAAAATAAAGAGTTTTTATTGATTTCCAAATGGCACATTTGGTGCCGTGTTCCAGGGGCGTGGTACAGCCTCCTGGTCAGGCGTTTCGAGCTCGTAGTATTCGCTGCTAGATGTCTTTCATGTGGCAGGTACTCCACGAAAAGATTAGCTTTGAATCTCAATCTTATCAATTTGCGAGAGGTACTCCGCTGAAGGCGAAACTTAGTAACTCAATCATGTCTGTATATGGGAGGCACTCCCTTGAGGTGATATAGCATCAATAATCCCAGTTTATGAGCTCAGGCATTTTCACTTATCGGACGACGCTGATTCTTATTTCAGCTAGTATCATCAGTGTCAGATCTTCCTGCTTATGAGCAGATCCTCTATTTCTTTTTTGTAAGTAATAAGAATTTCTCTCATAGAATGAATGGGTAGACTCTAAACCTCTTAGGTCAACACCTACTGCGCATAGTGGCACACTATGTTGGAGATGGTCATTTTTCTTTCCCGCTTAATAGGAATTCATTCAAGTCGATGTATCAATTGTCGTTGCTAGTCCCAGAGAAAAATCCTCTTGTAGAAAGAGTTTCTCGATGAGGGATTTAATAAAGAGACCCTGAAACACATTTGTCCCTGGAGGCCGAATAATAATGAAGTCCTTTACCGAGCGGCTCAAGGAATACCGAAGATAATTAGTTAATGTCTGCTAGAGAGGTTTGAATCCCAAATGAAATAACCATAGGTGCTCCATATCCAACTCCAACGAAGATAACAATATTAGAACCCCGAGAAGGGTTTCTATAATCGAACGTCGGGCATGAACGAGCCTTGTCTGACTGAATCTTGAAAATACCAAACCCGTGGTTAGACAATTCAAGGTTCCCTCAGTGTGATTCTTCTTTAGAGGGTCTTCATGTTTGACCTCCGAACATGAATGTTGACACTGGGTCAAGCTCTCCCTTGTAATTGTATTGCACTGTGTCTAGGGTTTTACCCAGTCTCGTGTCACCTTCTTCAACAAGGAGTACTCTTGAGTCCAAGTCCTTAGAACTTGCCCCCAAGAGGTTTGATGCCTACATTAGGACTTTTGGTGCTTTGCCCCGAGTGATTACCCAGTTTTGTACATGTTCCAACTTTGCAGCTCTGCTTGGAAGCACAACTAGACGAGAATAAAGTGAGAAGGGCCAAGCTCCCGATACCTCAATGTTTTCTATCGCCGAGCAATTCAAAGTAAATTATTGCTGGTGCTTGGAATCATATCATGGGGTCATCGTCATATCCGGAGGAGCTGGGTAGAATTAGGAAGTCATTCGGCTTTGCCTTTTTCCGAGTAACCTCATACGGCATCAGTTTGTGATGAATGATATAAAGGAACCCACGCTCCGTTACTTGATCGAGACGAAAGGCCATCATCGTGGCTTTCCTGGGTGATTTTAAACCCATCAATTCGTTGCATGAACGACGTTCTTTAGTCTGAGACCCCCCTTTTTCCTTACGTAGTGGTTCTGAGGCTAGACCAATTATATTTGTTGGCCGCTTTGATGCTAATTTCAAGGTGGTTGATAATCCGAAGGCTTCGGAAGTAGATCTCAGTGTAGTGGATGGTAGTTCAGAAACTTTTGGAGCTCTTGTGATGTTCAATCAAATGCCCGAAGGAACAATTCCTCTTCGTGGGCGAGCTGTGTCATTGTTTTGGGTGATTATAAAGACCCAATTGTAGAATCACTTAGCATATATAAGAAAATTGAGCTTTAGATGGTGTAGTGAAGTTCCTTGAGTGATTTAGGATGTCCCAAGGCAGCTAGTTGCTGGGTGGTGTTCCATGTAATTAAATAACTGCGCTGAACACTTTCGGAGAGCTTAAGTTTTTGTACAAGGACATGCTGAGACTATCATTTGTATAATGGATTGAGTAGGCACTGCTCGTGGTTTTGCCTCCACTCCATTGCCCATGGTTAGATGCATTTCAATGCTTCATGTCGTAGTTACTGCTGATCATTAATATGTTCGAGCTTCCATCGATAGGTTCGTCAAAGAGCCCCTTCGCGCCGTGTTCGGCATGTCAAAGTTGTCTGGGCTTAGCATCAAGATCATTTTGAAGGACTTCTGTGAATTTCGGTTGGTGTTGAGACCAATCTCCACCCCTTAATCCATTTGAGTTTTTCAATTTTAAACCCAGAAGTAAGTCCTGCAACACTCAGAAGCAACATGAGCTATATTTTTCTTTAATAGAAAGTTTATTTCTTGTTAGTCATCATGCTTACTGAGGCGTCAAGAACTAAAAGAATTATTTCCTGGTGGGCCATGCAAACATTCTTGTGTTCTAGTTGTTTCAAGGTGCTTTTGTTTGCTTATCTAAGCTCGTATACGAGCGTAGCTATTGTCAAGTGACCGGAGCAACTAGTCAGCCCGACTTACCCTTGCTAATTTTCTTAAAGGTTTAATCTCTACTCGTGTAGGTCTTTCTTGTTTGAAATCGAGTGGTATATTCTCATTTGTCTCGAATGCCTATCATGTAATTCATATTCATTGTCCTTTCAAGTCGAACATCAGACAATTGACCCTTAAATAGTTTCCAATCATTTTGATAATTGAATTTGCATAGAAATATCAAGTGTTATGGAAATAGCTTATTTTCTTTGATATTGAACCCGAGTCAATACAAATAGTTTTTCTTTTCTCGATAAAATGTCATAAACAAGTGTATGTCAAGAGAGTGAAGAAGCTCTGTACTTCTATGATCTGTCTACATAAATTCAGTAATACAAACCCTTAAGTATATGGTGGAGAGCATAATTTCTGACCAACCATAATAACACATAATTTGTTTCATTTCTTTTAATTCATTGGCCAAGTGCCCCATTGCTATTGTTTCATGTTTCATCTAATATAAAATTGGTGATGACATGTATGAGGAGGTTGATGTGAGTATCTTTGTAATAATTCATTGTATTCGCTCTATAGCGTATGAAATAATTCTACTTTGTTTCATAAAATTCAAAGATAGTCAAACAATTAACCCAAGAAGATATGGAAGATAAGGCAATGTGTCTTATGATTAGATGGTCGCTACTAATGGGCATAAGGGCACTTTAATAGCAGACCTAGGTTGTGGCTGGTCCCACTATTTTCAACATGTCTCTAGTAGAGTCACTTATGACTAAACAAAATAAGCAACAAAAATTATTTAAAAGAAGGAATGAAGTTACCCGATTGATGATTCCTCCAAATGAGGAAAAATGTGTGAGAATATGCCAATGAGATCATGTCCAATTGGATTCTTAGAGAGTTTATCTCTATTCATGTAGGTCTTGCCTACCGTGAATTAAGTGGTACACTTTGATTCGTTTCGGATTTATATCGTTCAATTCTCACTGGCTGACCTCTATGGTCGAATCTTTCATCACTTGGTGTTGACTGCATGGGACCCAAATAAAGGGTATGTGGTTTCTTCAATTGACGTATATGACTAATATTACTCATTGCTCCATGAGCCTTTAGAGTATTCTTTGGCATCCAGACATACCAGAAAGTTCCAGATTTGTCTCTGTGTTGGTCACATGGAGCCCAAATAAAGGGCAGCAGACTCTGTTCTAAAAACAAATTCCATGGAAGAAAAATACCATAACCAGCAATTTATGCTTCTAGAAGATGAATAATTCTTCTTGCTTCATGAAATAGCGTCCATCTTGCAAGGCAGAAATACGGAAAACCATGATAAATGTTCCAGATGCACGTCCTCCTCGCTCTTATACGCAATCCTCTGCACGGCCGGACAGAGTTTAGGTTGGTCAGGATAGCCTAGCTAGTTGCTCAGTAATACCAATTTTAGCTCGGCCCGGATAGCCTAGCTACTGTTTGGTCCGGACGACCTAGCTGTCTGTTCGGTCCGGACGACCTAGCTGTCCGTTCGGTCCGTACGACCTAGCTGTCTGTTCGGTCCGACCTAGCTTCCTGTTCGGTCCGGATGACCTAGCTGCCTGTTCGGTCTGCCTGTTCGGTCCGGATGACCTAGTTGTCTGTTCGGTCCGTACGACCTAGCTGTCTGTTCGGTCCGACCTAGCTTCCTGTTCGGTCCGTATGACCTAGCTGTCTGTTCGGTCTGCCTGTTCGGTCCGGACGACCTAGCTGTCTGTTCGGTCTGCCTGTTCGGTCCGGACGACCTAGCTGCCTGTTCGGTTGTAATATAGTCGTTCCAAATAGCTATTTTCAAGCCATGCAACCTTTGTACTGGTTGCATAGGTCCCAAATAAAAGGCAACTAACTTTGTTTTGAAAATAAATTCCATGGAAGGGAAATACCCCAACCAGCAGTTTGTGCTTCTCTTTTCTGGTCAACTCCTTCAGTTTAACTTTCAATTCTTCGTTTTTTTATCATGTCTCTCTGGCATAAGATTTCTTGAACAGCTTGTCGTGAGCATCAAGAAGGTCCTGCAAAGATTGGACCAGCTTTGCTAGGGAATGGTTTTCCCCCTCGGCACGAAAGGGTTTACCATGATCTTCGATTTGATGATTCTGGTTCTTGGAGGGCCTGAGACTGGTAGAGGACACCTCATCACCTTCACGGGGTCTAGATGGATTTCTGTTTGCGTGCAACCGTGCGTTGCCGTCAGACGGAAGAGACCAAATCAGAATTACCCGAGGCAAAGCTGCCTACCGGTGATTTGATCGCGCTCCCGAGTCTAGACATCGTAGCTTCTTGTTCGAAAGATGAGAAATCTTTTCCCACAGACGGCGCCAAAATGTAGAGGCAAAAAATAAGGTTTTACCTCTGACAATATGAAATTAAGAACTGTGATTTTATATAATCTCTGAACTTGATCTCCAAGCCCTCCTCCTGCAAAACGAGCAAACTGCCCAAGATCGAAGTGCTTCGATCGAAGGCACTCCGATGCTTAAGTCAGTAACTGAGTGATATGAGTTGCACGAAGACAAGGAGAGTTCAGCGTACCTTTCACCTTGGTCTCCTGTTCTTTTTATAGTCTCTATTCCCCTTAGGGTTTCCGTTAATTCAGAGGTAAAGTGGCACACCTTCCTTTCTTTCAGTGTTTGAGTTTGGGAAGTCTCTGACTCTTCTCCCATAATCTCTCCGAATATCCGTATTCTCATAGATTTCGTTTATCTAATTGCATGAATTGTAGGCATCTTTTTAGCACCACGTTTATTGTGTTTAAACAACTCGGTCGTAACAGTTCGGTCATGACGAACACCTAGCTCATTCCTTCCTTTCTGAGCTTTCTGATCAGCTCGGTTGCTATTTGTTTTCAGCTCGGTCGGATCTACCTAGCTGTCTGTTCGGCCGAGTTTTATCCTCTACTAGGTCGGACGAATTTAGCTCGGCCGGATAGCCTAGCTACTTGCTCTGCTCTGCTCTGCCGAATAGCCTAGCTGCTTGATCTGCTAGGCTGAACTAACTTTAGCTCGGTCCCACTAGCCTAGCTGCTTATTCAGTCATGGTAGTGTCATTGCAAATAATTCCAGCACGTGCAACCTGCCACGTGTCCAAGTCTAATTTGTCAGATGATGATCAGATTTTATCGACCCCTTCAGTTATATATTATTTAAAGGGTTTGGACATAGATATACCAATAAACTTAACTTTATTTGTGATGCCTCTTATAAAATTTATATACTTATATTCTAGCAAACCCTATTTGATTTTTAGGGCCTCTACAAATTTAGAGGAAGGATTTTAGATACAGGTTCAATTTCATTTTTAGGACCCTTCACTAATGTAATACTAATTTTTTCATAATAATGCAATTAATGTTTTACAATGTACTATATATGTAACAAAAGTATATAATATTTTTTTAAATATACTATTGTCAACTAGTTTAAATAACTTGAAAATTAATTTATTTGCTCATTTTTCTAAAATCTAATAATCTTTCAATAAGTTAGAATTGTTCAAATTTAAATTGAGTTTGTGAGACACCTACATGCATTGCATGATATTTTATTAAATGTTAGGGTTTAATACGTAATTTGTGATATTAGTATGGGGCATTAAACTACCGTTATTAAAATTATGGGAGTTGGGTAATGTATAAAATTAAAAACTCTAGGGGTTGAATTTTGTGATAAAAATTGTGTTTGGGTGTTAAAACATAAAAAGGAAAAAATATTTTGGGTGTGAGTTTATGTATACTGAAATTATATGATGTGTGTGTGATTGAATGAAATTAAAGGGGACTCAACTGGATTTTGGGAATTTAGGAGAGACAGCTTGGACGAGTGTCCTTCCCAGCTTTCCTCTCCTTTATTCATGCATATACCAGGATTTATACATACATATATATATATGTGTGTGTGTGAGTTATAAGTGAAGCTTAAGCTTGGAGGAGAGAAACAAAGGTAGAGAGAGGGACAGACAGGAAAAAAAAAAAAGAGGAGAAGAGGAACGATAGTCAGGAAGCAAAGAGAGAGGTAGAACATAGCTGGGTTATACACTTGGGTTTTTGGTGTGCGTGAATTCAAGGGAACTTTGCAGGTAAATTTCTTATTTTATTTGTTTAAGTGTAGTTTTAATTAGGTTTATGGATTTTGTTTATTGGATTTGTTAATACTTATGAAATATCATGTAATTAGTGATTATAATAGATGAGTATGTGTTTAAGAGTTGTAGGGTTGAGAGGAATAGGTCGGGAAAGAAGCAGAAATGAGGGGAAAAGGTTTTGTCATCATTCTATGAAGTGATGAACCGGTACAACATCAACGAACCAATTCATCGGGTCTCTGTAGTGATGAACCAATACAACCAAAGTTGTATCGATACAAGTGGAATCTATCACTGATTGAACCGGTTCAATTTGTATCGGTACAAACATACCATTTTGGCATAATGCCTTTAATTGGTTAACAACTCAACTTCAAAGCTTCCTAAGGCATTTTAATGGGTTCAAATTAATTCTAGTTGGTTTTAATTACCTACAACACATTACTAAACCTAAGGGTTTGTGTACATTATAATAAGTAGATGGGGGTATTGGAAAGGTATCAAATTAAGCCTTATTAATTATTTATGCATGTGTAGTATAATATCGTGTGTTTGTGAATGGTACTTATGTGAACTATGACGATGTAATGTTAGGTGCAGATACGACAACGTCAGTGTTGAGTTCACCTAAAATTACACAGAGAGACTGAGTCCGGGTTTGAATTTAACACGAGGTGAGTGCATTGATTCATATTGATTGAAAATGTGTTTGATTGTTACTAGCTATACTTACGTGCTTATAGGTGGAATGTGATTCGTGGAATATGTTTGTGAAACGGTGGTTGGTTATGAGTTTAAAATTTGGTGTTATGGTTATGTGTTTGTTATGATTGATTTGTCGAGACTCTCGAGCCTAAGCAGGTAGCAATGTAATTGCTGAGACTTTCAAGAATAAACAGTAGAGATGTGATTGCCGAGACTCCCATACGGAAACAGGTAGTGTTAATTGCTAATTATCGCCGAGACTTCCAAACGTTATTGAATAGTTGGATATTGGTGTTTATTTTTTGTATATGAGATTTGTTATAATTGTTATGTGCTTATGTGTTTTATTTTTATATGTCTTGAATATACTCACTGAGTGTGTGGTTAGCTCACCCCCCAACAATTGCTTGTTTTCAGGTGCTTGAGATTTAGAAAGTGGTCCACTAGCAGTCTAGCTTGACATAAGAGTGTTGACGTCAGAATTGTGCACTATGTCATGTACCATATTGCTCAAAGATGTAATGGTGTTTAAAGGGTATGGTGCCCTAGTTGTTGTAACATTGTGTTGTTTGTTTGCATGTTAATGTTAATTGAGTGGATGGGTTTTGATTAAATGACGCACATGTTTAATTACTTTGGTAAAAATTTAGATTAAATGGTTAACAGGTTATGATTACCCACACCCTAACTCTTTTCCGGGATGGGGTGTGAGTGTGATAAAGTTTATTGAGACTTTGTTTATATTGTAAATGACAACATAAAATCCTATTTGAGTATACTAGCAATGCACGACATACGTTGCACGTGAAAATTTTTGTTGAAATATTTAATAAAATAAATAAAAAAATTTAATTATGTAGCTGCATTAGATATTATCTCATATTTATCATACTTAAATTATTTGTATTCTCTTCATAACTATAAACATCAAATGAACTTATTTTCTATGATTCTATCATTCAAAAATTTTGCAACGATAGAGAGATTTGTATGATATGTTAGAGATTAGTTTGTTATTTAAATACAAAGGGATATAATGGTAATTTGCATATTTAAATACAAAATGACATATTAGCCTTTATAATTTTTTATCATGACAAAATAGTGAATCAAAAGTTTTTCATGTTAAGGTATTTTTATTAGTAGTATAAATAGATAATATTTGGCTTAGGTGTTGTTATTTGTGAATTTATTTTCTTTTCATTGATTGTACCGGTATTAAATGTAGTAAAATTCTGTATTTCCCTTATATCCTCTGACACTTTATTCGGATTAGCTACTATCTAGTGAAAAATAAAACATATTAACAAAACTTGAATACAAAAAATTCAATAAATACTTTTGCATCTCAAAAGTCAATAATATAATTTTTAATAAATAAATTTTGAGATTTAAATAATTAAAAATATTATTTTAAAACTTAATAGTGCCCAATTTAAATTTTTGCTTTTGGCCCCATTTAGTGTTGGCCACCAATGCGTTACTGTCCTCCTCCTCTCTTTTTCTTTCATGGGAAAAGTCAACGATACCAAGAAAAAATTTCAGTACCGTGCCGCTGGTTATCATTTTTTATGCTAAAGTTACACATTTAAAAGGAGAAGTTACAATTGATCAATGGAAGATCATGATTAATTAAGGGCTTTTCTTGAGTAGTTGTAACTTTTCTCTTATGAGTTATAACTTAACCTTGAAAAATTATAACTTAACGTTTGAAAATTGTAATTTCGGTATAAATCATAATCTTCCATGATCTTACAAATTGCACCGTACATCTCAAAAAAATTATAAACTTAATCTTAAAAAGTTATGAATTTCAGTACAATACTGCCAGCGGTACCGTAGCCTTTCTCTTTTTTCATTCTCTATCCAACATCTTTTTTTCCTGATTATATGTCCATAAAGAGGGAGAGTCAAAAGCATAAGAATGTACCGAAATGAAGAGATTAAAGGAAAAATCTTGTCTTTTGTATGTGTTGCACTGCCAATGAAAGGACCATTTCAACATCGAAGAGTATGAAAGTATGTTCCTCTGCTTTGTGGGTTATTTTGTGTGCCCCTTAATAGTTATTTCAGATTTTTTTTTTGTATTTTGATGAATTTGATATGATATTGAGCATATGACAGTAATTAACGAAATTGGGCATAAAATTGCTCAATTTTTGTTAATGAATTCATATCGTAATTATTCATTATTTTCGTAAATTGACGAATTGGAATTTTTATGAGTGGTTAGCAGATCGGATTGGTTTTTCGGATTGAGTATCCGAAAAGTTAACAAATTTGGATATGAATTGAATTTTTTAAATCTGTCGAATAAACGAATCAGATCGGATTCAGATGTATCACAATCTGGTCCAATTCTGATCCTTTGATAGGCCTAACTGTTTGGATGGTCTTTATTTGGGGGGAGGGAGGATTGAATTGCATTTATCAAATCTTCCAAATCCAAGATTTTGTACATGAGATGAAATAATTTACCCTATCCAATCTCATGTTTGTTAAATGACATAAATACTTATAAGCCCATGAGATTTATGTCAAATCCCATGGGACAAGAATGGGAGACTAGCTTATACGAATAAGACATTTGATAACTCAACTCCACCTGTATCTCAGACATATACTACTGTATCTACTAGATATACATCTCGCTCCCTTGATGCCCTTTCTCGGCTCAGTTAGCTTATTTAGCAATTATCCTCATTTTCTCCCTAGTTGGCTATTGTAGGAAATTCTGCACATGTGGTAGCCCAATCTGCTTCACCGTCTTGGATTATTGATTTAAGAGCTAGTGCTAATGTCTGGTACTTTTTCCTTGTTTTCTAATTTTCACTCTTCTAACTCCCATATTGTCGTAGCTGATGGTTCTTATCGACTAATGCATGGGACTGGTGATCTTCACCAACTCAGCTATGCCTTTAAAATCTGGTTTATTTGTTCTTCATTTTCCTTTTAACCTCTTATCTATGAGTCAGTTGACTAAATCTTTATAATATTCAATGACATTTTTCTCCATCTTCTTGTATTTTTCAAAACCTTTAAACGAATAAGATGATTGATTATGGGCATGAGTATAATGGTCTTTCTTACTTGGATTCTAGAGATTCAGTATCTGCATTGAGTGCCACCGTATTTCCACTTCAGTGGCATTTTTGCTTGGGTCACCCTTTATTACAGAAGCTTCGTCATTTTATTCCAAATTTGAGTCATTATTTTTTTGTTTAAATGTGAGGCATTCCAATTGGGCAAGCATCATCGTAACTCTTTTCGTAAAAATAATGGCAATCATCAGTCTAGTCCTTTCGATATTGTTCACTCAAACATTTGGGGTCATACAAGAATAAAAAGTATTTCTAATTTTCAGAATTTGTGTTATTTTTGATGATATCTCGTATTACTTGGTTATTTTTTGATGAAAGATCGTTCTGAGTTACCTAAGATATTTGTCACTTTTCATAATGAAAATCTGGTACAGTTTGATAAACATGTTAAAGTGTTTCATTCTGGCAATACTCGTGAACATGTTAAATCATTTATGTATACATTTTGTGTTGACCATGGTATTTTCCATCAAACCACATGTCCACATACATCTCAGCAAAATGGGGTTGCCGAATGTAAACACCATCACATATTGGATGTTGGGTACTTTAATGTTTAACATGCATGTCCCAAAGCCATATTTGGCTAATATTATTCTTACTTTATTATACCTTACTAATCGGATGCCCTCCTCCATCCTAGTTAACAAAGTTTATTTCTCATTACTTTATTCTAGGAAATAATTAGTTGGTCTTGGTTGTGTGCCTTTGTTCATCTTCTTGGTTCGGGCCAGGATAAATTATCTCACTGCTAGGTCAAATGTGTATTTTTGGGGCATTGTTGTACTGAAAAAGATTATCGTTGTTATGATCCTATTTTACACTGATACTATTGTCAATGTTGATATTATATTTTCGAAGTCATATTTCTTTTTTTCTGTGCCGGGCTATACTCCTTCCCCTGATTTAGTCTTTCATAGTTTGAGGGAGCTTTTGTTTCCTATTATAACCAAATGTGGTTCTTCTTCCTCCTCTATTACTACTACTCCATTGCAAGTGTATCTTTCTTCTAAGGACATATATGTTATTTCATATACTCCAGCACTGCAACCATCACCTAATTCTATTAGGGTCCTACTCTCTGAGCCGTCAGCTAGTCCATCCCTGTATTATTTACCTATTGCATTGAGGAAATGTACTTGTAACTATACCAAGCATCTTATTTTTAATTTTGTCTCTTTACATCGGCATTCTTCATCTTTTGGTTATTTTGCATCTACTCTATCTTTTGTGTTTGTTCCTAGCTCTTTGGCACAAACGTTGGCATCTTCTGGTTATAAATTGGTTGTTGATGAGGAAATGAGAGCTCTTCATGAATACCTGATATGGGAACTTACCTCATTTCCTTATGGTAAGCAACTTCTCAGTTGTCTTTGGATTTACACACTGAAATATCTTCCAAATAGTTCAGTTGAGCGTTTGAAGGCACGCTTGGTTGCCAAAAACTATACTTAAACATATGGTGCTTGCACCTTGAATCTTGAATCGATCATCAACCCACAAATAGGGATTCTTGCTCCTTTTCCCAACTTTAAAATCCAATCTATATTGGTCGCGCTTCCCCTTATATATTGTGTTATATTCTTATCTTTGAATAACCCCCTCCACTGAAGTTGAGAGTTTACCACACCCCGTTCTCGACCAATTGACTAGTCAGACCTCTTTCGATCCTTTGATACCAATCGATTGAAAGAGGTTGGAACGATTTCGATCCTTGCATCTGGCCCAAAACCAATAGTCTCAGTGGATTTTTATATTCAAGCTCAAACGATTACTATGAGACTTTTTTCCCTTTTGCTGGCCTTAATTTTGTTAGTTTTTTTATTTCTGTTGTAATTAGTTGTGATTGACATTTGTATTAGCTGGACATCATGAATGCTTTTTTTATATGGATACCTACAAGATGAGGTATATATGATACAACTCCAAGCTATGTTGCATCTAATAAGGAACAATTAGTGTGTCATTTGAAGAAAATATAGCTTGAAACAATCACCTTGTACTTGGTTTGATAAGTTTCAGTACTGTTGTACTTTAGTATGATTTTTAGTGCTCTAATTTAAACCATTTAGTCTTTATTCATTGTACTTCCACATGTATTATAGAAATATGGAATCCCTTAATTGAGGGAGTATTGCATTATCATATATATAAGAGAATTACATGAGCCTACTGACTAATACAGGTTAATACAAAATGACCCCCTAATACTCCCCCGCAAGTTATGCAGAGGGTGGTAGCACACATAGATTGGATCGTAATTCTTTAAATTTAGCAGCAGGTAAACTTTTGGTGAAGATGTCCACTAATTGATCATGTATGGACACATAAAGAACTTGAAGCTGACCCCAAGCAACACGTTCACGGACAAAATGAATGTCCACATCAATATGCTTCGTACGAGCATCTTGTACAGGATTGACAGCCAAGTAGGTGCCATTAATGTTGTCACAGTAGACAATAGTGGACTGTTTGAGGGGAACATTCAAATCTCGGCGAAGAGATTGTATCCAACAAGTATCGGCCACAACATAAGCCACATAACGGTATTCTTCTTCAGCACTAGATTGTGAGACTATGGGTTGTTTCTTGGCACACCATGAAACAAGGTTGGACCCAAGAAAAACACAATAGCTTGTGGTAGAGCAGCGAAAGTCAGAACAACCTGCCCAGTCAGAGTCAGAGTAGGCCACAATGTTATCAAAGTGACTTTTATAAAGTTGAAAACCATAGTAAGCAGTCCCTTTAAGATAACGCAATATACGTTTAACGGCTAAGAAATTCGAATCTCGGGGGGCATGCATATATTGACAAACATGATGAACAACAAACACAATATCTAGACGGGTGAAGGTCAAATAATGTAATGCACCAACCAAACTGTGATAAAGTGAGGGGTCCGAATAGAGAGTATCAGGTACTGAAGGTGGAGACGACTTACTGGCTAACGGGGTGGTTACTGGTTTCGCATGGTGCAACTGACTTCTTTCTAAAATATCCTTGGCATAAATGGACTATGATAAAAAAATAACCATCTGAATTGGATGTGAATGTAATTCCAAGAAAATGATGTAATGTGCCCAAGTCAGTCCTGAAAAATTCTGTTTTGAGCGAGGAAATGACCTCATATAACAAGACAGTGGATGAAATCGTGAGAAGGATATCATCAACATACAAAAGTAGAACAACCATGGCATCATTAATGTGATAGATGAATATGGAGGAGTCAGATTGACTACATTAAAAACCTTGTTGAAACAAAAAACTAGTAAAACACTGAAACCAAGCACGGGGTGCTTGTTTTAAGCCATAGATAGCTTTATTTAATCGGCAAACATGATTAGGAAAATCACGATGAACAAAGTCATGGGGTTGTTTCATATACACTGTTTCCATAAGGTCACCATGCAAGAACACATTTTTTACATCGAGTTGATGAATATGCCAACCACGGTAGAGGGCTAAGGAAAGAACAATCCGAATGGTAGTGGATTTGATGACGGGACTGTAAGTCTCATCATAATCAATTCCAAGTTGCTAATTAAATCCCTAAGCAACAACACGTACCTTATAATGGTCTACAGAACCATCAGAGCGTTGTTTAATCTTATAGACCCACTTGGAGCCGATGAGATGGGTAGAAGGCAGAAAAAGCACTAAAGACCAAGTGTGATTTTAAAGGAGAACATTATATTCATCAAGCATGGCGTTATGTTATTGACGTTGTTTAGTGGCCTCGGCAAAGGAACGAGGTTCAGAAGGAATATTTGGAGAAATAGAATGGGTTATCAAAGATGGTAAAACACGAGGTCGGCGTGTACCATCTTTGATTCGGGTGATCATCAAATGTTGAGAAGGTAACAGACGTGACCTAGGTGGAGATGAGGATTTAGGCGAGAAAGGGATAAGGACTGATGGTTGGGTAGTGGATGTCCGAGAGGAGGACACTAGAGATAGAGATAAGGAATGACAAATAGATGAGGATTGAGGCAAATTTGGGATAAGGATTGTGGGAGGTGCAATTGGGGGTTGAGAAGTTGAGGAATCTGGAGATGTAGATAATGTTGATCCACCAGGAGATAGTGGACACTAAGGGGATAAGTCTGGCGGGTCAGTGAGAGTAGGAGTGTGGGAAGGGATATGGGACAAAGAGTCCTTAGAATGATGGGAAGCCAGCAGTGTGGAGGAAAAAGGAAACCAAAGATTAGTGAGAAAAAGTGGAGAGATGTAATCAGTTGACCGACTAAGAAAGAAAGAAGAAGATTCCAGCAGAGACGAATTAGTTTGAACCAAATAGAGAGAAGGAAATTAGGTTTCATCAAAGGTCACATGCCGAAAGATAAAAACCCGATTACGTGAGGGGTTAAAACACCTATATCCCTTATGGGATTCTGAGTATCCAATGAAGATATAAGGAGTGGAATGATGGGAAAGTTTGTTAGGAATGGTGGAAGATAAATTCGGATAACAAGTGCAACCGAATATGCAGAGGGAAGTATAGGTTGGTTAGTACCCATGAAGGAGTTGATAAGGAGATAAATTATGGAGAGTATGTGTAGGAAGAATATTCAAAAGATAAAGTGTCATGTGAAGGACTTCAACCCAAAAGGGTGGTGGTAAGGATGCTTAGAACAAAAGGGTTTGAACCATATTGATAATCGTTCGATGCATGTGCTTAGCGGCCCCATTTTGTTTATGGGTATGTGGACACGCTAATCATAATTGAATACAATGGGAATTAAGAAAATCCTTGAAAGAATTATTAACATATCCCTCCCCCCCCCCCCCCCCCAATGATCACATTGAAGACGTTGAATAGCACAAAAAAATTGTGTCAAAACAATGCATGGAACATTTGAAATTTTGCAAAAGCTTTGGATTTGCGACGAAGAAGATAAACCCAACAAAAACGAGAACAATCATCCATGAATAACAAGTAATAACAAAAGCCAGTAAATGATGGAACCAAAGAGGTCCAAAGATCAGAATAAATTGAAGCAAAAGGACGGTCTGAACGGACATGACATTTATTAAAAGGCAGTCGAACATGTTTCCCCAATTGACAAGCCTTACAAAGAGAGGAATCAAGGTGATTACAAGTGGAAGATAACAAACCATTATTCAATAAAAAAGATAAAAACACGAGATCCTAGATGACCCAAGCGCCGATGCCAAATCTGTGGAGTTACTCGGGATGTCGCAAGGGCAGACATTAGAGTACCAGCATGCATGGTAAATGGAGCAGAGGATAGAGGGGAGCCAAACTATTGCACATGAGAAGTACCTTCTTCGTCTGGAGGTCCTTAATAGAAAAACCAAAAGAATCAAATTCAGTACTACTATTATTATCAGAGGTAAATTATTTGGCAAAAATGAGATTCTTTTGGATATTTGGAACAACCATGACATTGCAAAGAGAAAATGAAGCAGTGGGTGAGTGAAAGGAGGATTGGCCAATATGAGAAATGGGTAAAAGGTGGCCATCACCAACTTGGACCTGATCAAGGACAATATAAGGGGAGAGGGAAGATAGATTACTTGAGTGTGGCGTCATATGAAAAGAAACACCGATATCCGGATACCAGTTTGGATCAAAGGACTCATGCGTAAGAGCAGCGACAAAGGATTGGAAATTGGCATTGGCAACAAAAGATTTGGAGTGGTGAGGGCATTCATGAGCCGAGTGATAAAATTCAAAGCACAGCGAGTGAGAAAGATGAGGTTGATAGGAGGATGGGAGAAACGGAGGACCAGAGCCCAAAATGGAAGAGCCACAACCATGTTGATTGTGGCAAGTGGAGTATTGAGGCTGCCATGCATGACGGGGATTAGGACGATGACGCGAGGAGGAGGAATATTCAAGACGATGATCATATTATTGATCATTACGGGAATTTTGGTGAGAATAGCGACCTTGGCCACGACCACCACGAGAGCCCAAAGAAGGAGAAGAAGCACCACGACTTGCAACAAATGAAGTAGAGGAGGGAGTGGAATTATGTGGAGTGGCCATTTGTTGAAGCCGAAGTTCATGGATGAAGAGGAGAGAATGGGCTGCAGGGAAAGAAGGAAAAGGGAGGCGAGTGGAGATGACAACGACCATACTTTCATATTCGGAAGGGAGACCGGTGAGGGCTTGCATTACCAAATTGGTATCAGAAATAGGATTCCCGACAGAGGCAACCGAATCAGCAATGGAATTTAGTTGCTGGAGATAAACCGTCATGGAAAGATCACCTTTGGGATGGTGATAGAGTTGCATTTTCAACTGCAAAATTCTAGAACTAACTTGGTCATGAAACAATTGCTCAATGGTG
Organism: Ilex aquifolium; assembly: GCA_951799425.1. Classification (NCBI taxonomy): domain Eukaryota; kingdom Viridiplantae; phylum Streptophyta; class Magnoliopsida; order Aquifoliales; family Aquifoliaceae; genus Ilex; species Ilex aquifolium. The sequence continues at coordinate 3,398,001 of OX637405.1, read as the reverse complement.
AGCCAGGCTTCACTTGCAGTAGGAGTGGAATTGGGTTTGATAATAACATGGAGAATATCAAAAGAAACAGTGACTTGAATCCAAGAAAGTACCAAATAATCAACTTACAACCAGTTCTTGTGCGCAGGATTAGGGAGTTGTTGATCGGAGTCACCAGGCAGAAAAGGTGGAGGACGTGGAACAGTGCCATCAACATGACCATAAACGTCATGACTCTTAAGAACTGGGAGAAATATTTCATGCTGGAGAAGATAATTTGAGAAGTCCAAAACGATGGAGATATAATTCTTGATATTGAAGATGGAGTGGGCAGGATGAGGGGTGGAAGGGAGAGGAACATCAGATGGAGTTAGGGAAGAGATGGTGGTATTAATAGAGGAAGAGGATATGGTGGTGGAAGACATGGTTAACAGCTTGAAAAAAACAATCAAGAATGTCTCTGAGGAGGCTCTGATACCATGTAGAAATATGGAATCCCTTAACTGAGGGAGTATTGCATTATCATATATATAAGAGAATTACATGAGCATATTAGCAAAAATAACCCTACTGACTAATAGAGGTTAATACAAAATGACCCCCTAATATGTATGTTGATGACATAATTATTAGTGATAATGACTCAGAACGTATGGCATATTTTAAGACCCACCTGGGGAAGCAGTTTCATACCAAAAGTTTAGATGTTCTCCAGTATTTTCTTGGGATTAAGGTTGTTTGGTCTAAAGAAGGTATTAATCAATGCCAACAGAAGTATGCACTAGTTTTAACGTTTAAAATTGGTACTCTTGGTGCACGTCTAGCTGATACTCCCATGGATTTTACATCTAAGTTAGATATTGAGAGTGGTGAAGTTTTTAATCATGTAGGGTGCTGTCGGAGGTTAGTTGGTAAACTGATTTATCTCACAATTACACGTCTCGATATTACCTATGCAGTTGGGGTAATTAGTCAATTCATGCATGCTCCTTATCAGCCTATCGTATTCTTTGATATTTGAAAGAAGCACCAGGTAAAGGATTGTTATATTGTTCTTCATCATCTATGACTATTATTGAATTTTTTATGGTAACTGGGTAGGTAGTCATGTTGATAAACGATCTAATTCAGATTACTGTATCTCTATTTGGGGTAATCTTGTTACTTGACACAATAAGAAACATAACATAGTTGCACGTTCGAGCGTAAAGCTGAATAGTGGGTCATGACTCATCCCACATGTAAGTTATTGTGGGTTCATTCTCTACTTTAGGATATGGGCATTAACATGGCCTCTCATATGAAAAGACATTGTGACAATCACGTATCGACGTAGATTGTCACTTTATTCAAGATCTCTTGATGCAAAAGGACATTATTACACCATCCATCAAGTCGAGTGATCAGTTGAGTGATATTCTCACTGAATCATTGGCTCGATCCGTCTTCAATAATTTTTGCTCCAAGTTGTCTTTATACTCTAGCTTGAAGGGGAATGTTAGAGTTTTTATTTATTTTTTATTTTAAGTGTAGGGTAATATTGTAATTAGTTATGAATACGGGTTATTATAAACAAGAATGTGTAGGACAATATAGCCCATATGACTAATTATTTTACATTTTTTTTGTCGCTTCTCTCTTATTCTTTTCTTTCTTACTAGAGCAATGCTAAGGATCCCAAAATTGGAATTCCAAATCAATAAGGATCATTGGATTCTATTAAAAAAGTTGACAAGACCCTCTCATCTAATAGTCCTAGCTCGTTAATGGCTCTAGTCACGCACTAACCACATGAGACTAATCAAACAAAAAATAAGAATTTTACAGACCAAATAGACACAAATTATGAACTTTAGGAACCAAATATACACAAAATTATGAACCACGTAATTGACACGTGACCAAAATTATCAACGATTTTCTCATAGACATTTAGATTGGACCACATAAATACAAATTAGGAATCTTAAGGATCAAATAAATACAATTGAAATATTGGAAACCAAATAAACACTAATACATCCTTTGGGAACCAAAAATGTATTTTGCCATTAAATTTATCTACTTTATTTTTTATTTCTATATATATAGTGTTTTATGTTTGCACAAGGGTAAGAACATCTTCAACCCAGCTAGGTAAATCCACTTTTTAGCTATTTTGGCAAGGCTGGCTCCAACCAGCTAACCATTTTGCTAGTTAAAACCTAGGAAGACCTTCATGCTAGCCAGATCTGGAGAGGGAGAAGAAGCTCGCCAGCTGCTCGCGCCTCTTCCTTCATTGTCTTCTCCAACGGTTGCTGCCAGGTATGTTCTTTATATTCTTCATCCCCCACCCCAAGCTGCAGATCCCCCCTAACCCATTCTGTAACCCACTTTCCCCCTCCCCCATTCTGCAACCCACCTTCTCTCCCCCACCCATTCTGAAAATCACATCCCCCACCTTCCCCCTATGAACCCACCTTATCCCTGCCGAAACCCGAAACGCATTTTGAACCCCCCTTCCCCCCAAATTTGGAAACCCCAATTCCAAAACACCCTCCATTCTAGAAACCCAATTTCGAACCCCCCAAATTCCAAAAACACCCCCTTTGTGTTATGTATAATGAAATATTTGATTTTAGACCCTTTGAAATATTAATGCAAATATTTGTGAAAAATCATAGGTATATGAGACATGTATCGTGCAATTGGTTTGTGTTATTTGAAGTGATTGGGTGTTAAATTGGTCTTATGTTGTATTATTTGAAATTTGATTAGAATTATTGTTATGGTATGATTTTGGTTGGGTTGATGATACTATATGGTGTGAGTTGAATTACACAAAAACCCCCTTAGTGTTATGCATCACCATTGAAAATATGATCGTCGTAAAATTTAAAATTTTGATGGCGAGCACGACACGTCACTATGTCTCGTCATCATTATAGTGTCGACGTATTAGGCCACATGATATTTTTAAATTATATTATTAAAAATTAGTTAAAGTTAGTTAAAACAATTAGTTAAAATAGAGAACATGATTAGAATGGATTTAAAAAAGTTATTAATTAAAATAAAAAATATCACATTTAAGTATATTTTGACTAATTATTTTATTGCGCTGAGTTGGAGCGACTCTAATTGTAACACCCCAACCCGAGGTACAATATCTGTAATCCCTGCTAATTTTTGTCATACACCTTTCTTTATGTACAAATAAGCATATAAAAAAAAAATTCATATAACCCCTTAGTGGTACGGCTTGCCATGAGCCCTACTTATTTACAGACCGTAATATTGATCTCAAGAATATTACATACAATAATACAATTTAAATTTAAAGGTCATATAAAAATGAGCCCCATGATGACATCCCAATCGACCATCTAGACTCGGCAGTGGACTCCTCACGTCTTTATGGTTTTTCCTGAAAAGTCATTAAAACCATTAGTAAAAGCAAATATGCAATTAATATTTAAGAACACAACAAGTGAAAAAGGAAACTTTATTTATTTAGGAACAATCCTTAACCACGAATTAGATACTTACTTTCAAATTACATTTCACCTCATACACATTCGTTTACATCGCATAGACATAACCTGTATATATCACATCGACAAAATATACAGCACATATATTTTCTTCCACATAATTAAATTATTCCTCACAAAGAATACCCCACACGCACACAAACTAATCGCTTTGTAAACAACAACCGCCACACAAGCTATATTTAGTTGTGCAAATTCTTGCGCCACATAGGCCACATGTATCGCAAGCTTGTAACACCTCATAGATATCATTCATCAGTGGAACAACCCAAACCACATTAATGTTTTCCTTCAGATGACCCACATCACATAGAGTTTTTGATCACGTTACTTAGATGACTCCACCACATAATCAAATCCCGTCACATAAACAACTCAAGCCATATAAATACTTCATGTTACTTAGACCACTGAAATCATATAATCCTCTCTCGTCATTTAAACGACTCTCGTAATGTGCCGTGTGTCCCCGATCAATTAATTATTCCCAACAATAACCATAGTAAAAACATATGTTTAAAAGTCTAATAAATTATCACAAAAAGTTGTAGGGTAGTGCACCTACGTTGCGAAAGAAAATCTATCTCGTAAATGACTTCTCCACCGGAGCTTTTCGGCAGCGTTCTTTGCAATGCTCATCCCCGAACCTTTGCACCCACCATTTTCTTCTTCTCTTTTTTTTTTCTTCTTTCCTTCTTCATCCCTTTTTTTTTCTTCTTCCTTTCCTTTTGGATCTTGCTCTTGCCGAAAATGTCTCAGGGTAAGCAAGACTACTTTGTTTTGCCCAAGTGTAAGAAAGACTCCTTCTCTTGTTTCTTATTTTTATAATGTTTTTTGCATGCAAGACATGCCTTGCATGTCTTCCTAAGTGGAGTACCTCCATCATTATCTATATTTTTAATATATATATATATATACACACAATATATATATATACATGCACCTTTCCTAACATATACACACACACACACACACACACATATATATATATATATATATATTATATGTACTTATATGCATATACCCACATTTTCTTTGTATGCATATTTATACATAGACATGCATATATCCAAAATATTGATAATCTATTAAATTCGTATTTCAAACCCTTAATCCACTCCTTGTATATACTAACACATTTTACTTTAATAACAATAATTTAATGTCACATGCTTGCCACCCAATTAATTCTACATGCATTAATGTACATAAAATAATAAAGTCATATCACATGTTTGTTATGCTTGTTCGGGTTTTAAAATTTTCCCTCTTTAGGAATTTCGTCCCCAAAATTTGACTTATCAATCTGAAACAAGTAAATATATATATATTTTTTTGTGTTTTCAACTATTTTAATTTAATATATGATGACTAAAATAAGTACTTGTATCTAAACCCCCGACATAAAATAAAATGCCTAATTAGTTTTCTCGAGTCTCACACTAATGATATGAGCTGTAAGAGCATCTCCAATTATGACTCAAATTTAAATTAATGTTTGAGTAAAAATCTTGATTTGATATAAACAACTCCAATGGACAAACTCAAATTTAAAGAAAGAGAGAACCAAATTTAAATGAGGGCAAATCCAAATTTAAAAGGGAGTAAGGGTGATAATTGGATCTTTAAAAGATGGTAAAATCTCACAATTAAAGATTTGAGTAAAAATTTGAGTCTCCTTTGATTTGAGTAAAAAAATAAGTTTTCCTTGATTTGGTATAAGTTTGAGTTAAGGATTAGAATAAGTTTTTTTGGACTTTTTTACTTAACTTTAAATTTGAGTTGAACTTAAAGTTCAGTGATGTCAAACAAGAGGTCAACTGCCTGTTTTGGTCATAATATCTCCAGCAACTCTCTCTCTTGATTGTACTTACATTTGTAGCTTCTCATTGAACTACATGGCCGTCGGGAAATATCTGCCGCCGGCGGAACTCACCGGAAGCGGCCGTCCTGTCCTTCACTCCGGCGAGGTCGAGTGTTCTCTCCTGTCCTCCGTCGACCTCCTCTCCGAAGAAAACCCCGACTTTCCTCATCTCAGGTCTGGCCTCCTCATCCTCACCACCCATCGCCTCCTGTGGCTCCCTGACTCCAGCACTACCGCCGCCGCCGCCTTTGCAGTCCCACTTGCCGCCGTGTCCCACATCTTCTCGACCAAAAAATCAATCAAAACCATGTTCGCCAGTCCCAGAATTCGCTTCCAGGCACGTAATTTTAAATTCGCAACTTTATATTACATGCTTTGTTCCTACTTTTGTATTTTTGATCGTCTATATGGCATTTATGAATACAATATATCCATACTTTCTTAATTTGTGAAGTAGTGATTTTTTTATTGAAATTCATTATTTGGTTCTAGGTATCGTCAACGCTGGAAGGGAGGGTGGATGAGAGGGGGTTAAAGTCGGCGGTGATTACATTGGTGTTGAGGGGGAAGTCAGATCCAGATTCATTTTTGGGGAAACTTTGGGAGGCTTGGAGGGGTAGGGCGTGGGAGGTGTCAGCTTCCGAGGGTCCGAGTGGGTCGGGATTGGGTTCTGAGTCGGGGTATGGTGGATCAAGTGTAGCAGTGAGAATGCCGGTGGTGGGGGTGGCAGGAATTCTTAGAAAAGAACAGGAGATGTGGGAGAGTACTGATAAGAGCTTACAAGAAGCTTTTCAGGACTTGAATGCTCTCATGGTATGTAAGTTTTTAGACTCCAATTATTAAACAATTTCATATTCAGGGGAAATGATTTAACACGGATTATGTTTTCAAATCTCCCCAGGAAGAATTAGGTTCAAAATTTAGGTTAGAACATACAGTGATTTATCACTAATAAGCAGTCAACTTATACAAAAAATTGAAAGTCAAAGGCACGACCACTGATATTTTGTTGTTTGTAATAAATTTAGAAGTATCTTGTGCTGTCATATGACATAGTTAACATATGGAAATGTGACAGTTGCAATCACATACCTTCTGAATCTATTCGATTGTGAGGAATGCCGTGTTTAAAACTGAACAATGGTTGTAGTACTTTATGAAGATAGGAAAAAAATTCCACGTTGAACTGTTTAAAGACAATGCTGAACCAAAACTTTAGCAAACGAAGCGTTGCAGATTTTTCAGAATGTATGAGTGCTGCTGGTTCTCTCTCATGATGGTGAATTGAATTGCTAAGTTAGGGTTGGGCTTTGCTATGTATTTTCTTGTTTTGTTCTTATTGAATATCTTTGGTTTAAATTGTTTCAAGCATGAATGTCCTTCGTTTTTACAGAGTAAGGCTAAAGAGATGGTGATGCTAGCAGAGAAAATGAGGCTGAAACTTCTATCAGGCTCAAATAATCAAAGCAGTTCGACAAATGATGAGGAGATGGGTTCCAAAGAAGAAATTCAAGATTGGTTATTGAGTGTTGGTATTGTGTCCCCAGTTACGAAAGAATCCGCTGGCGCTTTGTATCACCAGCAGTTATCTCGTCAGGTTCTCTTCTGTCCCTTTGTATTTTATAAGATAGACTTTTTGGTTAACTTTTTTGGTAAATTACTCTACAGTTGTTTCTTAACTTCTGCATTTGCACATCAAAAGCAAAGATTTCATTCTTGGGATTTATATGTGTCTGGAAGTTTTGTTTTTAACCCATCAACTTAATCTTCGCTTTATAGAGTTTCTGTTAGGCATTATAGATCTAAACTAGATGGTCAGCTTAACATAATGTCTACTTAAGAGTTTAGTTGGCGATGCTTTATGAATTTAAGTCATAAATGAGAAATATGCAGTTGGATTTCCGTCAGATAGTTTTCCCATGCTTAAGCACTGTTACGTTTAAGACATCAACCTGAGGGATTGTTTTATTGGTAAGGAGAATTTCAAAGTGTACCCTTGAATATTAATTTGATCAAGTATTTATTGATGGGTGTTGAAAGTTCCCTACAGGCCTTACAAAGTTGACTTAACACGTGGTAACATAACACAGAGATGTTAAATTAAATCATAATTGGCCAAACAATGAAGGGGCCGAAAGAGTGTGGAATAGGTAAAGTTGAAAAGAGTTATATTTCCAAATATCTTTTCTTACCGTAAGATTTTTACCTCTACAAAGTATATAGATCTCGGCCACTTTCCTCTTTTTTAAATTTCCAACCCTCCACAAAACCACAGCCAATTACTTGGGCTTGATTGCAGGAGTTTTTTTTTTTTCAATTTTGTTTTGGTTAAGACTTAATTTTTTTTGAGTGGTTCAACAATATGCCCTCTGTCATTACTTTAATGCATAATAAATACCTGCTGTCCTTGTTATTGTGGCACCTTCAACTTGAATCATCACATTCCTTTACATTGGAGCAATGTTTTAATTATTTTTAACCAATCTATGAATGAAATCGTTTCATCAGGGTGTTTTGATCATTGGATCAATGGGTTGAAACCTTTATTGCGTGGTTGACATTAAAAATATGAAATTCATTTGGGGAGACACCCTAACCCGACAAAGGTACCCGATTCCATGTGAAAGGAAATATCAACCCATTACTGCATATCTATAGGAAAATAGATTAGCTTTTTCACATGATATCTATTTTTTAGTAATCTTACCAAATTTTGGAGTTTCAAACAAGACTTCAAGTGGACAAGGTGTTTTTTCCTTAATTCACTAGTTAGACAGTCTTCAAATACGATATGTCTACGCTATTGTATTTCTTATGAGGGCACACCTGCCTGCTTTTCTATCTTCTAGCTCTTAGTCTGTGCTCTATCGGTCTTTGTGACATCATTCGGTGGTAGCCAGTCCTCTCCTTTCCTTCAATACCTCTTCCCTACTAGCTTCTTTGAAATTTCTCTATTCCAATTGGTCTTCTGTCATCCTTCCTTGGAATTGTAAACATGTTCTCTTGTCCAGTTGACAGTTGCTTGATTTTCTTATGCTAATTGCATTCCGGTTTGGGGGAGAGATTGCTCTAATTGATTTGCGGCTCTTTTTTTCCTTGGTACTTTAGTCTTGGGCTTTTGTTCATGCAGAATCTAGTCTTCTTTCCATTGTTCCTTAAGGAGTTGTGTTAGGAATTATAGCCTTGACGTTCCTTGTTCTTATGGTAAATGATGAAATAGTGGTGGCCATTCTAACCATGGAAATTGGAAGCAATCTTTCCTGATGGGTGAATGAAGTTTTGATAGTTGACTTCAAGTGAGATTCAATAAGTGATGCACACAAATGTTAACAATTAGGGAACTTGAGTGATTTCTAACTACGCCTATGACAAAAAGCACAATTCATTGGAGCAGCATCAATCATCATCTCTTATTGGAAATAATGGATTTTATTTTCATGTTATTGATATTTTCTATCATTGTCATGGAGTTGGTGGCGAGCATTATTTGAATAATGCATTTGAAGATTAGAAAAACTGTCTTCATAAATTTGAAGCTTTTAGTTTTGAATAAAATTTCGAACATGAAATTTTTGAAGAAATGAAGTAAAAAATCATTAAATGAGATCTTTTGGATGAGGCTATAGATTTGATTGAAAATCAAGATGACTCAATCTGTGCTTGATTGTGTTACTTTAGTTCAAAATTCAATTGATAGGAGGCAATGAATAATTCATCGAGGATCTTCTCTTGTAAATCGTTTTTTGATTTTTAATTGATAATCCTTTGGTTTCTTTTTTTTTTATCCATCACCAAGGATTTGGAGGGGGAAAATGCCTTTAAAAGTGCAAGTTTGTGCATGGATCATAGCTCATGGGAAAATTAGCACAGAGGTACTTCAAAAGAGGAGACCAAATCTTTGTCTTTAACTGCAATGGTGTGTTATGTGTAAAGGCGATAGTGAGGATGTGGATAATTTATTTTAGCATTCGCAAGTATTGTGGAACAAGCTTTTGATTTTATGGGTATTGCATGGGCTGCTCCAAGGACTATAACATCTATGATTTGTTTGGAAGATGTGAGAGTTGGGGGGAATAGAAAATGGGATATCGTTTGGCATAGTGCTTTCTTTGCTATTGTATGGGTGATATGAAAGGAAATGAATGTGAGGATTCTTGAGGACAAGTGGGAAGATTTTGAAGGTCTATAGAAAATGATCTATTTTTTCGGGTTTTTCTTCGGGTCTATGGAGATTTCCTTGGGTTTTTCTTGTCAAATAATCGAAGGAAATGTGTATAAATTAAAGAAGTTTCTTTATGGATTGAAGCAATCTCCTAGTGTATAGGTTTTTTAAAGTTATGCTGAAGATTGGATATAAAGTTATAAACATAGTCAGGTTGATCATACATACCATGTTCATCAAACAGGTGGATGACAAGATCACCATCCTTATTGTATATATGGATGATATAGTGATAACTGAAAATGATGAGAATGAAGTCACCAAATTGAAGGTTTAATTGGCTAAGGATTTTGAAATCAAAGACTTGGATCAATTGAGATACTTCCTCGTGATTGAGGTCGCCATGTCGAATAAAAACGTTTTTATCTCCTAGAGAAAATATATTCTTGACCTTCTAGAAGAAATAAGGATGTTGGGATGTAGACCTACTGATTCTCCTATTGAAGTCAACCATCCACTTGGTGAGGTAGTAGAAAAGGAGAGATACCATAGAAGATAGGGGAGATTAATCTATCTGTCACATACCCGACCGGATATTGCTTATGCACTGAGTGTTGTTAGTCAATTCATGTATGATCCTTGAGCTTCTCATTTTGAACTGTTTATTGCATTTTGAAGGTACCTTAAGTCAGCTCTAGAAAAATGGATCTTGTTCTCCAATAATGGTCATTTGAAACTCGAAGCATTTAGTGATGCAGACTGAGCATGTTCAGTAGATGATAGAAGATCAATTTCGGGCTATTGTACCTTGATTTAGAGGTAATCTGTTTACATGGCGAAGCAATTAGTGGTTGCTAGGTCTAGTGCGGAGGCTGAATACAGAGCTATGACCCATGGGATTTGTGAGATTTTGTGGCTCCGAACATTATTGAGAGAGCAGGGGTTTTCTGATGATGGACCTATGGTTATACTGTGACAGCAAGACTGTTATCAATATTGTCCCCACAATCCAGTTCAACATGATAGAACAAAGCATGTTGAAATTGATCGACACTTTATTAAGGAGAAATTAAACAAGGGTTTGATTTGCATGTCTTTTGTGAAATCAGATAATCAGTTGGCCGTATCTTCATAAAAGGGCTTGATAGCAAGGTTTTTCATTCCATTATTTGGAAGTTGGGCATAAGAAATATATATGCACCAACTTATGGGAGAGTGTTATGCTATGCATTAATACTAGAATAAGGGTACTTTAGTATTTTGCAGTATATGACTATATATATGTTGGTGTAGTTGTTTAACCTAATACAATATATACTTTTCTTAATCTCTTTCTTTCTTCTTCTCTCTCGTATTCTCCAAAACCCTAACCATTCAACCTTCTTTTTAGGATTTGAGTGAATGTTTTGGTAATTTTGAGTAGTAAGAGTTTGATTAGAAAACTATTTTAGAATTTGATTAAGAAACTATTTTATGATTTTAGTAGGAAAAGTAATTTTTGTTTTGGTAGGAGACTTAGACTATAAATATTGATGTAATCCCTATTATTTTATTAGTGTGTGATATTAATAAAATTATTTATCTTTGAAGAATCTGTATGTTTCTTGACCTTATCCTTGCGAGGGTTTGGCATCCGTTATTCTGTCTTCTTCTCTTTCTACTCTTTGATTTCTTCTCCTTCACGTTCTGCATAACCTTTATTTTTAACCGGCCTTAGGGTTATTCAGAGTTATATGTTCATAGAAACTATGTTGGCTCAATCATTTTATTTTTCGGTTTACTCGAAGTGTAATTTTTATGGTGTGTATTGCATGGCAATAAAATAGAGCTATTATTTGTTTTTTGCCCCTCATCAACATAACTTATGTTTGAAATTTCAGTTTGAGTATTAATGATCCTATATGGTTTTTGATATGTTTGAAATGCTTTTTGTGGAGTTGAAGTTTTGGGTGTTGAATGTCGAACATTCATGTCGAATATGAATGTTTTGAAGAAATGAAGATAAAATTTGTTAATTGAGATATTTTGGATGAGGTTATATATTTGGCTGGAAATCAAGATTGCTCAATTTTTGAATTGCTGATAAACAATGTGTCCCCCCCCTCCCCTCCCCCTCCCCCTCCCCTCTTCTCTCTTGGGTCAAGTGGCCGGTGGTGGATTTTTGTCTTTTCTTCACATTGAGTGCAGAATTATTTTGAACTATGGAAAAGAAAGTAATTCTGTTTTTTAGTTTTTCATTTATTTGCCTTTGCTACATTGGCCTTCCACATGTGCTTATGTGATGGGTTGAAGCTGTAAAGGTGTTAGTTTGTTGTTCATTGTTGAAATATAAATATTTATGTTACACACTCTAACAGCTTAAGTATTTGGAATAGATGATTGTTTAACATGGTATCAGAGTAGGAGGTCTTGTATTCGAATCTCGTTGCCACCCTGATAATTGAAAATATTTTCACGTGGTAGACCCAAAATTTAACCTGCACGTGAGGGGGCACGTTGAGGTATAATACTCAAAATACATCATCTCTAACAACTTAAGTTTTTGGAGTAGATGGTTGTTTAACATGGTATCAGAGTAGGAGGTCTTGTATTCGAATTTTGTTGCCACCCTAATAATTGAAAATATTTTCACGTGGTAGACCCAAAATTTAACCAGCACGTGAGGGGGCGCGTTGAGGTATAAGCACTCAAAATACATCTGATGGCGCACCCATTGGTTGGTTGGACCAATACAATCGATTTTGGAAGCTTAGGCGAAAGACTAGGAATTTTTGGTCCAAAGGAAAGTGTAATCGGTAATTTTATTGTTATTATTTGATTTATGAGTATTTGTTTGGTTAGGAGGATTAGTTAGAGTTTAACTAGGAAATTATTATAGATTTTTAGTAGGATAGAGATTTGAGAGTTTGATTATGAAACTCTTTTAGTATTTTAGTAGGAAAATAGTTTTTATTTTTAGTAGGGAACTTGACCTATAAATAATGGTGTAATCCCAACTATTTTTATTAGAGAGATTATGAATAATAATTGAGTATTCTCTGCGGAGATTTGTGTGTTTCTTCACCGATTCCTTACGAGGATTAGGTAAACCCCTTCCACCCCCTCTTCTTTCTACTTCTCTTTCTATTCTGTGATTTCTAGTCCTTTCTATTCTACATCAGTTTGGTATCAGAGCAAAACTCTGATCCATTAATCACACTTTATTGCCCTATTCTCTACCTAGTGTTATTGTTATGTAGCCTTTCAAGTCAATATATTCTCTTTCAACAAATAGTTTACTGGATACCATCGGCAAAAAAAAAAAAAAGCCATTGACACAGTAATTGAACCAACACCACTGCAATTGCACAAACGCCCCGCAAGACTTTTGAAATTACAGATTGGACCCCTGAGATTTCTAAAATTACAGATTTGACCCCTGAAATTTCTGAAATTACAATTTCATCCCCAAAAGTTTTACAAATCACAGTTTTGCCCCAGAATTTTCTGAAATTACAGATTGACCCTAGAATTTTCAAAAAAAAAAAAAAAAAATTCTAGATTCTACTCCAATCAAGATGGTGACCAATGCCCTTCAAAATCTATTGCTGTGGTTGAAAAAGAAAATTCTAAGGTGCATAATGATTCTGATGAGCTAGAATTTGAAACAGAGATCGTAGAACCTCTTGATGTGGGTGAGGTTAATTTTGATGATTTGGATGATGATCATTTTATGGGTGTTATCCGTCCTCTACTTATTGCTAATAAAGAAGTTGCTAATGGTGAGCTTATTGATCGAGGAAAAATCTTTCAGACAAGTGTTTGTTGTGAAGGACAGATATGTTTGTTAGTGATTGACACGGGAAGTTGCATAAATGTGGTATCAGAAGAGGTCGTGAGAAAACTAAATTTGAAAGTTGAACCACATCCGGAACCATATCATGTAGCATTGATTACTAATATCAAGCTGAAAGTTGATAAGAGATGTTCAGTTACATTCACCATTGGAAGTCTTAAGGAGACCGTCATGTGTGATGTGCTTCCTCTCAAACTTTGTCATATACTTTTAGGGCGCACTTGGATATGGGATCGTGATGCACAACATGCTGGGCGTGCTAATACCTATTCTTTTGCAATTGGAAGAAAGAAGTATACTCTTACTTGTGCTACAGATTTGCGTACACTACAATTGAAAAAGAGTTCGTTATTGATTCAGAGAGTTTCTCCGTTAGATGGTATTCTTGGCCCTCCTCCTTACTCGCCGGAGTCGAGTTCTTTTTAGCGGGGGGAGAATTGATGGCGCACCCATTGGTTGGTTGGACCAATACAATCGATTTTGGAAGCCTAGGCGAAAGACTAGGAATTTTTGGTCCAAAGGAAAGTGTAATTGGTAATTTTATTATTATTATTTGATTTACTAGTATTTGTTTGGTTAGGAGTATTAGTTAGAGTTTAACTAGGAAATTATTATAGAGTTTTAGTAGGATAGAGATTTGAGAGTTTGATTATGAAACTCTTTTAGTATTTTAGTAGGAAAGTAGTTTTATTTTTAGTAGGGAACTTGGCCTATAAATAATGGTGTAATCCCAACTATTTTTATTAGAGAGATTATGAATAAGAATTGAGTATTCTCTGCGGAGATTTGTGTGTTTCTTCACCGATTTCTTGCGAGGATACCCCCTCTTCTTTCTACTTCCCTTTCTATTATGTGATTTCTAGTCTTTCCCGTTCTACATCAACATCATATCTAACGACTTAAGCTTTTGGAGTAGATGATTGTTTAACATTCATCAATAAGTTGGTCGATTGCAAAAGGGTCTTGAACCATGCCTCCTGCTATTCTTTTCATTCTCCACACCCCTCCCTGCAACCCCCAGGCCCCTAAGCAATAAAGAAAAGCAACAAAGAGAAATGATTTTTCTTATCGAGTATCCTTTTATAGTTTGAGCAGAAATTGCTGATGGTTTTATTTGTTTTTACTTACTTCCTTGCATGGAAACAGGTTTACTTTTTATGCATATCTATTTACATTCATGTGCGTATTTGCTTATGGATGTTTCTAAAAATCTTTGTTGGTTGGTACTTAGTTGGCAGATTTTGTCAAAATTCCACTGGAGAGAGCTGGAGGAATGATCAACCTTATAGATATTTATTGCCTCTTCAATCGCGCCCGTGGCACAGGTTCTATTCTGTAAAGTATCTATTTCTCAGCTTGTTTTACCTGTATTATCTGTTGTAAAGTGTTTTTTCCTTTCATTTTTTTTTCATTCAGTTTTTCCATTTCTTTCTTTCTTTCTTTCTGCTTTTTTTCTTTCCTGTTTACCTCCTAATAGGTTTGTATACTGCTTTTTGACAGAATTGATCTCACCTGATGATTTGCTGCAAGCATGTTCTCTGTGGGAGAAGTTTGACGTGTATGAATAGCATTCTCTTGAACTGATTTATCTTGCACTGTGTCTGGTAAAGTTGGGATTTTGCTATAGAAAATGAAGACTAATTAGTATCATCAACTATCACTGTTTTCTTCATTCTTAATTGTATGCTGTAGGTGTGTCAGGTAATTTATTGTACTGCTTTTTTAACCTCCACAGTCCAGTAATGCTCCGGAAGTTTGATAGTGGTGTCATGGTCATCCAGAATAAGGCCCACAGTGATGATGAGGTAATTCCTTTTTGACACTAAACATGTTCCATTTGTTCGTGGTATGTGCTGTTGATGTAGGTTCTATGACTTTGAATAAAAGGATTACCGTGCGGGGATGGATTTGTGATTGGTTATGGTTGATATCAAAATGGAAGAGGATTGGATTGGTAGGGTTCACTGGTTTTATGTGCTGATTTGTAAGTGGTCGGTGATACCACGTGTCCATGATGACATGGTATCATCATTGTGTTGAATATTTTCTCAGCCCCATGAACGGTAACTGGCAGTATTTATGGGTTTGGGCTGTTGGGGTTAAACCTTGGTTGAAGGAAAGCCTTGGACTCGATAAGATAGGGTTTTTGGGGCTAAAAAGAAATTTGAGTTACAGATCTGAATGCAATTGAGAGCATGTTTGAAGAAGAAGAAGAAAAAATAAGTTAATAGGCTAACAATCTCACTAAGGTCTTAGGTGCTCACATCTAAATAAGGCACACCCACAACAGAGAGATAATACACTTGGGAGTGATACATACTATGATTTACGGACCAATAGAATTTGTGACCAAGTGTAACTATGGACCAAGGAATCGTTGGTGTCCAAGGAAGACTGAAAACTCTAACTGCTAAACTTTATATGATTTTCACCCAAAGTCAGACACATAGGGTACAAGTATTGCTGAAATAACCTTTCTTCGAAAATGTAATAAACTTAAGTAGAATTAAGCTAACTGTAGAAAATCAGCCGTGATTCAATGCAAAACTTAATTAAATGACATACCCATTGGGCTCCATGTAAAATTCCCATGATTGTATCCAAAACTTGATCACATGACATCCAGATTGGGCTCCATGTAAAATCATCTATTTGCCCTTTGCTTGGTTACATGCTTTGTAGATTGTTACTGCTCCTTAAATCTGTCTCACTCAAATAAAGATATACATATCTTTATACAGTGTTTGCTTAGTGTAGTTTGTGATACACCGGAAATAACAGACATATTATAAACAAAAATGTCTCTCTTTTAAGAGGTCTAATCTGCATGAGAAGAAGACACTCTTTGCCAATGCGTATATTCTTTCACGTAAGCTAGATATCTGGTGAACCTGATTACACACATTAATTGACCTATAATAGAACTGAAATGGCATGCAATGCTTAGTAGATGACATTATATTGTCACAAAGAAGATGTATTTGTCTGTAAACAGGAATGAAGTCCACTTAATGTGGTAGAATAATATTGCTTCCTAGTTTTATACACCTTGTGGTACTTAGTTAAATGCACGTTGCTTTATTGTTAAACTAATTGATGTCATTTAAGATCCACACCTGTGTTCTTTTTACCCCTTTGGTTTGAGAACTATGAACTGGATTGGAGCTCCTCTGACAGAGGATGAAATATGATGGAAGAGAAAGGTTTTAAAAAATTGGAGCAGAAATTGAAATAGGGAATGTGCTCAAACTGTTTGGAAGCAAATTATTTACTGGTTATGGTGGTATAATGTTATGATTGTGGTGATCTCAAGGCAAAAGGAGCCTTTTTCTGCCTCTTGGATGGGATGTTGCTTAATGCGCCAACTCCTCCATTTTTTATACTCTGAACTTTTAGTATATTTGGCATGATTTAGCTTGTCAGCGAGTTTGTGGAAGTAAAACTAGGTCTTTTTTTATTCTTTTTGAGTTTTCTGATGATTGAAGAAGGTATTGTTTCTGATTGCATCACAATGACGAAGTTCTGCTGTTAACTGTAGGTTTTTGCTAGAATTAGATCCTTGGTTCTAAAGCCTGATGCCCTTAGAATTGGGATCAGTGCTAGTGATGCTGCAATAACTCTGGGGATTGCTCCTGGTATGGCCAAGGAACATCTTCTAACTGCTGAGAGTAAAGGTATGCTTGTGTGAACTCTTGCTTCAGGTCATAACCAACATTGTGATAATGTATACCATTATGTATTATTTTGCAGGTTTGCTGTGCAGAGATGTAAGCCCTGATGGCTTTCGCTTTTATGTCAACATTTTTCAAGAAATTAATCCAGATGATGTATACTTGTAAGTTAAAATTATAATTCTATTAATCTTTGTTTTTCAGTGAAGTTTATTTATTTATGTCTTATTAGTCAAGAGTACTTTAACTATCAGAAAAGGCAACGGCTATACATAATTTTCTCTACTTTTCAATCTGACTGCTGTAGTTTAAGAAGTAGTTTCCTTTTTTTCTAAATGATTAAAGGTGGATGCAGATAATATGGGAGATAGGGTTTACCTTGCAATGGGCACACCTTTTAGTTACTAACTTACTATCTAACTCACGCAATTTAAAAATATTTTTTTGTAGCCTTGGGAAAAAAAAAAAGGGAAATGGATGGCAAATTTAAGTAGCTATCTTCAGTTCTTGTACTTCTATAGAAGTTATCTATGTAGAAATCAATGTATGTGTAACCAAGCCGACCAGTGATGTTGCCTGCTGCTAGTCGCTGTATCAACACCCACGGTTCCCTATACTATCCATCTTTGTTAGCTCTGAACAGCAGTGTACCAAAACATCAGCATCAGCTCTACACCTCTTACCCACACCACCTCCTCTAGCCAGTCTTCCATCAAACTCCAGCCACTGAACTCCACTCTTCCTACACAATTTGTTTACCTTCGATCAACTTTTTTCCCTCCCTCATAACTCTTCTCGGTTCCACCACTGATAAGAATTTGAATATGAATCAAATTCCTTCACAACGATTCCGGTGGGCAGGGACCAATGGGTGTTGATCATAGTTGTCAAATCGTGTATCGGAAGACGTATCATTTTTTAAAAATAGTGTATCGTGTATCGTAAGATACGCGCAATTTTTATTTTTAAATAATTATTAATAAAATATATGTATATACCTTTGTAAAAAAGTCATAGACTCGTAATAACATAGCATTTCATTAATATTCCATCAACTATTCAAGTTTCCAACATAGTTCAGTAATATCAAAATGCAAAGACCTCTAATTTAAACTTCTAACATCAACTACTTGAACAACCTTAATATTAATCAGGAATTTTGAATTCAATTAAACAACATTAATAACAGACTTTATTTATTTTTTTTAAACTATAACCACTGAAACGACGTTGTTTCAATAGCTAGTGATTTAAAAATAAGTCCAAACGTAAAATGATGTCATCTCAACCCCAAAAAATTAAAAAAAAAATTAAAAAACAGAATCGTCACGTATCGTACGTATCGGGCGTATCGTACGATACGGTACAAAAACGATACAGAGACACGATACATATCGTTTTTCAGGTGTATCTTGACGTATCGGACGATACGTATCGCGTATCGTACGATACTAATAACTATGGTGTTGACCCTTATGTGGACAAGACTTGCCGGTGGTTTGTCGTTCCTTGTTTGCACCACTTTACTCATTAACAAGTTTCTCATTTGCTCAACCTTGTGTACACTGAAAATCATTTTTCCACATGCAAAGTTTCGTTGGCCCACCCCACCTTCATGTTTCCAGCCTGCCATGCTTGCAGAACTGTGGCATGTGCATAAGAACCCTGCTTCTTCCTTCTGCCCTGCGAATCTTGAACAATGAACTCACCTCTACCCAGTACCCAGCATCTGTCCGTTTCAATTTTCAGGCAACATGACATAACCTGTTTTGTTGTCAAACGTCCCCCCAAAACCATGAATTCACTGCCATGGCTACCTTTGATAGAACCACAGAGAAACCCTTCTGCCAACCCTGGTTCATTTTTCACCACAGAAACCCCCTCCAAATCTTAACAGAATCACCCTAGCACCTCTCGCCAAAGCTTGGTATCTTACCTCACTCCCTTTGACCCCCAGTCGAAACCCTCGACATCATCATTGGTGAGATTCAAAGTCTTCCTATCATATTAGAGAGACATACACTTGACTGTTTTTTAGCACCCTTCTCTTTTTTAGTTCAAAATTGCCCTTAACTTGCTGAGTATAGATTGGAAATTCTGGGCGTGTAGGTGTTAAATTTATTGAACTCTTCCTACGACATAACCTGATCCTCGGATTTGATCCCTGGTGATTATAGACCTTTCCTATTCCATGGGGTGATTGGGGATCATTTTTGGGTTCCCCTTATCCTGGTTTTCTACTTTGCTCCTAAAAGGTTGATGTCACTCCTTTATTTTATCGGTTCAAGGCATTGCATCTTTGGTTTCACTTGATCCAATCATCAGTGTGTCCTGCCACCCAGGCAGGGTCCACATTGAGTTGAGAAAACTCTATCAGTCGTTTGAGACAACTTTTTTCAACTAGTTGTGTTCATACTGATTAAGCAGACCAAAAAGGCCCCCCTCCTGGAGCTACTCGTGGGGAATATATATGTGTATATATATACCAACTATAAAGGATCAATGAGGGAAGAAAGAAAAACAGTTAACAGTTTATTATACAAAGAAACTTACACTAGAAGAGGGTTGGAAGAAAAGCTTTGAAAGGAAATTTTGCAGTTGCTGGAAACTAAATGGAAAATTGAGAAACTGAATTTTCCTAATTCCTTTCTTCCAGTTAGACGTTGCTTTGAAGCTGAGCTTTAAGATTTAAATCATTGCATAATGCTAAACCTTCATAAACACATTCACTGATTAGTAGTGTATTGATGATAGAGTATTGTCATTCTCCCATGTTTATATCTAAGTCTTGTTTGTACTTTTTCGACATGGAGTGCATTTATATGGTCATCATTGGAATTTTCAAAGTTTTAACTAAAATTTTGAGTGATCTATTGGAGGTTTAAGGTTTACTAACTCTAAAACTGAGTGTTTTAGAGTAACGTTTGTTGGTTTTTAATTTGAGGAATATTTTCTATAGAATTCTCCTAGGAAGCACGGATACGGATATGGGTATCGTATTCGATACGATATGGACACGGGGATACGATAAAGTTCCAAAATATAGGACACGAGTATGACAAGGATACGACTAACTAAAATAAGATTATATATTTTTTATATAAATAATATTAATAAGAAGATCTAGAAATCATTGAGTAGTTGATTAATATTTTACAATTTGGCAATGAGTTAAATTAAATTGAGCAGTAGTCTAGTATGTTAGAATTGGACAGTGGGCTAAATCCAAAGTGGAATATGGGTTAATTTATTTGGCAACTAATAAATAAATGAGTAAATTACACTTTACCAAAGGGGGGAAAGTGTAATTTATCCTAAATAAATTATACCAAAAAAAAAGAAAAGTATTAAAAAAGAAAGTCTCTGTTATGTTGATTGTTCAATCGAAATTGAGAGAGAGAGAGAGAGAGAAGAAAAGAAAAAGAAGGCCAACTAGGGCAGCCGCGATCTGAGGACGCAGAAGGAAGAGGAAGAGGAAGAGGAAGAGGAAGAAGAAGAAGAAAGAGGAAGAGGAGAATGTGGCGGCGGCTTGAAGCAGATCTGAACTGAACAGATCGTTGAAGTAGATCTGGATTTTGGTATGTCTTTTTCGCCTCTTTCCCTTTGCACTTCGTCTCTTCTTCCCCTCTTCCCCTATGGTATCCCTTCGTCCCGCTGTATCCCCCAAGTATTTCCATGTATCCGAGTCGTATCCGGCAACAAAAAATCCTTGCTCACTGTTCAAGATACTTGTAGAGGTGTAAAACACATGTCCAGTCGTGTCCCACGCGTATCCGTGTCGGATACGTGTCCGACACTGTCACGTCGACCCCCTAGCGAGTATCCGTGCTTTCTAGAAATTCTCAATTCTTATTAGTTGGTTACTAATTGTTTCTAAACAAACATTTGTATAATTATTTTGTTGATCCTTAGAATTTGGAGAAACGAAAATTGATGCTTCTAAGATTGACTTGCTGTTGTCCTTGGTATTTATTAATCTAAGTGGGACAGTTGGAGGGCGAGTAGCAGTGATGGTTTTAACATCATCAGTATTTTATTTTTTATGGAGTTGTTCAAGAACACCTGAATGTGTTGATTTAGGGTTTTTGTAAAATGATAAAAACCATTCTTCAAAAGGAATAATTTTTCTCAGTTAATTCTATTTGGTTATAGAATTAATTTTTATTAATTTTTTAACTCTTTAATTAAAAGAGAAAAATAACCAATCTCTACATCCTTTGTATTTAGATTGGTTAAAATTTGCAGCTATTAGCTGTCTTTCAATTGCGAAGCTTGCTCTATTGAGACTCATCCTATTGGAAATTCCATTTTTGTCATATTTCGCAGGATTAAGAGGCTTATTTTCCTCTATAATATTGTCATGCTAAATTTCATGGGAAATATTTTGTTCGAAAAGTTTAATTCCTTCAACGATTAAAGGTTCCTTACCTTTGGACCTATTTGCAGATCTATTGAAGGAAGATGATGAAACATTAGAAACCCTACAAGGGTGTTCAGAAGAAGAATAACTAGGCTTAGAAATACTAAGCTTAGGTTGATCAAAACTTATGACTAAAGAACATCGAGATAATTCTCTGATATTTAATTTAGAAATTCTATTAGAAGAGATTTGAATTTCAACATCACCTTTTAGAGTTTGAAAGATTTGATTTATTTTCCTATTTATTATAGGTTGAAGGGGAACAATAGATGATAAATTCCAAAGTAACCCTGTTTTTCAAATAATTTTTATCTGTTAGAGTGGTCATACCTTCAGTATTCCTGTAATTAGAATTTGGTGTTAAGGTGTTCATTCCCTTATAATGAATCCTATATGCAACGTTTATAGGTTTAGCTCCATCCATATAGTGATAACCATATGTTTGAATATTTAGAGTTAAAACTTTCATAATATTTCGCTCAATTAAAGAGAGAGACTGATAAGTCTGGAATTCAATTAAAATACACAGGGTCAGTTCTAAGATTGGACTCCATAACTCCCATGACAGATTGTTGAAAATCAAGACATCTAGTATTACATTTGTCCCTTTTAAGGGTTAAAGGTAAAAATGCTACCTGCAGTAAACTTATATGTAGATATTTATATTTTTCTTTATGACAAGGTATTTCTCTTTGGCAAAACAATTGTAATATTTCGATTGGGTTTTCCAGTGGAATATTTTGTTGAATAGTTTTCATTGTCAGACTTGATTTGAAGTCAAATGATCCAATATTGTAAATCTTGTTAGGTTTAATTTTAGGAAGATGCCAATTTTACAACATGTTCTCTATATTAGAGAATTCAATTTCTAAGTTGTTTTTTAATAGACTCATCATATATATATATATAGCAATGCGATTATAAAAACTATGTACCATAGCCTTTAGTTGGTACTTTTGATATGGGCTGTTAGATCACAATCCAATGTCTAAAAGACTAAAAATTAAATGTAAAAACCTACCTAATTTGTTTAGGACCTTAAAAGGAAACTTTATAGTATATTAATTATGATCCAAATGATAGATGGAAATCGTAATTAATCTTATAGTTATATCATATCTTCTAAAAATACTTTAAATAAGATTTAACAAAAAACAAGGAGAAGATGGGTGAATAGGAAAAATGATTGGCTCCTACTTCATTTTTATTCTCATGGATTAGCCAAAGATAGTGATTAAGAAAGTTGTATATATATTGAAAGACGTAGTAAATTGCCGATTAAATAATATATGATATCGTTCAAAAAATAAACATATCATTTTTCATTAAATATCTTGACAACCAACAAAGCCATCACCTACATAGTTGTTGGACAAATATTTATTGTGGGAACATTTAGTCATCTTATTGTTTCATGACTGAATTGAGAAGCATGCATCATGAATAAAAAAATGACTGGTTATCGCATAGACTTCTAATATTTGCAAACAACCAGATTGTGCATCTTATGATTTTCATTGGACTAGATAGTTTAATTATACATAAATACATTACGATATTGTCGGAGTTATATTTCTAGTGCAGTTAAATAATTCTTTGACTCGAAATGTTGATGGATGCACTCTTATATACCTGCCAACTTATTTTCTTTTTCTTATTTCTGTAAGTTTGGATTTGATTATAAGATAAAAGGTACTGTCCTTATATTGTTAGGACCACAATTAATATATTGTTAAAGTTTCCTTTTAAGGTCCTAACCAAATTAGGTAGTTTTGTACATTTAATTTTTAGCTCTTTTGATTAGTACAGGCACCTTGATGTGTAACAAATAAAGAAGCTTATCCTAACAAAAGCAACTGCCATCGTTTATGAGCTCTTTCGGATGATAGTTCTCTCAAAATAAAAGATATGGGTATGTTGGAAATCTGCTTATGTAGACTGCCTATTTCGCCACAGGGCATAACAGAAAGAGCACTTCTGCAATTTAACAAGGTTATGTTGCCCCAAGGTTACCTAGGGACACCCCTCTGTACCATGGTTTAAAGTCGCGGTATCGGACCTCAACTCGGAGGCCACTGAGATACATCGGTCGCGGCGCGGTATCGGCCGATACGCTCAAAACGCTATGTAGAAGGCTCAATTTTTTTTGAAAAAATCAAGAAAAATTGTAATAAATGTAAATATTATCATTCATGCATCATATCCCTAAAATATATTATTTAACACATTAATCATTACAAAAAGAATAATAAGGGCGCTATCGAAAAATATTTGTCATCATTTATGTGCAATGTGCAATGGAAACACACGCAAAACCATTTGGGACGTGTGCCATAGTTTGCTCTCAATTTGGACAAGCATTTAGGACCATTGGGGACAAAAAAAAAAACCAAAAAAAAAAAAAATCTCAATTTTTTGAGTCTTTTTATCGTTTGACAAAGAGAAAGAAAATAGAGGGGTTGTAAGTGTAATTAATATAATATAACTTTTATCGTTTGAGAAAGAAAATATAGGGGTTGTAAGTGTAATTAAACTTTTATGACTAAACCAAAAAAAAAAAAAACGAAAAAAGCATACCCATCGCTCTCATCTCTCACTCAGTCGCTCTTACTCAGGCGACGATGAAAGAAACAAGAGAGAGAGAGTGGCGCGAAACGAGAGAGAGAGAGAGAGACTGAGAGGGGGAGACTTTGGGTGGGCTGGATTGGATTTCGTTCGCTGTATGTACAGGATCTACAGGTTTTTCTGCAAATCCTTTCAATTTCCGTTTTAGGGTTTGTTGATTTCTTATATTTTGGTTTCTGCATCTTTGGGTCTGTGAATCTGCATGTGAAATTGGTCTTCTTCTCTTTCCCTTCTCTCTTTTTGATGACTCGGTCTGACTCGGTCCGACTTAAACGATTTGATTCTGATTTCAACCGATATCTCTGAGTCGTGACCGAGTCAACGCCGATTCACTTGAGTCTCGTGTTATTCGCATACCATGTAGCGGTATCGGATCGTTGATGGCTGAGGCGGATACGACTCGGCCGATACTTCGAACCTTGCTCCGTACGGTCTTATTTCTTAGTGACCATTCTATCTAGTGTAGCAGATAGAATAAGAATGCGTCTTCTGTAATATTGCTTTGGTAGCTCAGAGGAGATTTGGCAGGAACCTGTTTGTGTGCGGTTAGGCTTTGTGGTTACTTTGTTGTTAGTAAATTTAAAATCAGGCCGTCTTAAGGAGGTTATGTAGAGCCTTTTCCGTCCATTTTCTGCTCTGTTACTGTCACTTCTGGATGGAGACTACAAGAGGGGAACATTTTACTTATTTTTCTTGTATAAATGGATGAATAGGATTTTTTATTTCTGAAAAAAATATGTAGTTGCCTGGACACTTGCTACCCAGTGCATGTAAAACCCCTCTCTCTCTCTCCCCCCCCCCCCTTTTTTTTTTCTCTGGCAGGGGAAAAATAATATTTTGTTTTTACAGAGTGAAAGACCATGGAATGTATGCTTCGTGGGTTAGTGCTGCCTCTGCTTGAAGGTTAGATGGATTTTGAAAGTTTGTGCATCTGGTTGACACCCGATTTTATGCACAGTGGGAAGTTGAATTCAGCATAGATGGTTAATGTTGACTTACTGTGCCATCTTTTTCTCCTTGCTTCAGAGTTTTCTAGGTCAGGTGGGAAAGTGTTCGCTTGAAACCATGAACTAAAGCATGTCATACACACCTGTGTTGTTTCAGAACCGATCTTTTGCTTTGGGTCGTTTTTCCCCGATGCAAATGGAATTGACCTTAAATTATTGGAAGAAGGGAGTGGAAGGCTTTCCACTTGTTCTGCATAGATGTATATGTTCATTGTTCAATCGCCTTTATGTTTTTCAGCAGAGTTGGGAGCATGACAAAAGAAAGATTCTTCTGTGGCCAATAACACATCATGAATAGCAAGTTAATTGTACCTTAGGTAATATCTGTTGTCATAGTTGAGCCTCAATCTCTATGCAGAAGGGTTGGAGGTATTTATGGAGGTGATAATGGAAGCCAAGTCTACATTAGAAAAGGTGGGAAAGAAGGATTTTTTTGGCCTCTCTTTCCTAGGTCATTTTTGTTTTTGATGCATCCATCAGAGAAGCATTTTGATGATTCTTGTCGTGGGGATTGTGCAGAAAAGTATCCGTGTTCGTTCATGTTGTGTCATTGTGTATTCTTATTTTTCTAATTTAATCATATTGATAATTTCTTCTTGATGGTTTTATTGTATTAGCATTTTCCTTCGTCCAAATTCTTCAAATATAATGAACTCAGGTATGATTTCTTCCTAAAACAATACCCTAGTATACCCCTCCGGCTGGAAAAAAAAAAAAAATATCAACAAAACCCAACCCCCACACACCATCCAAAAAAAAGAAAAAAGAAAAAGAGATGAGAAAATAGAAGATAAAAGAAAAAGGAAGAATACCCCCATCCTGTTACAAGATTGCAATCTAATTGAGTCAATTGTTTGGTAATGTTGTAATCTTGAAGCCGTATGCCCTTTCATATAAATGACTCTGGAGTATTACAAAGAATTCTGTCCGATATATTCCACTTTTCTTAGTAAGATGAAGACTTTGCATTTACCGTCTAGAGGGGGCGATCTACTTCCCTCTTTGGAATGGGACTTGATAGAGAGTCGATACGTGTTCTTGGCATGAGTAATCTCGGATCTTACCGAGAACGACACGTGTCCTCGGCATGAGAAGCGTGGGAGCTCCATGAATTAACACGTGTCCTCGGCGTTTAGGTTCCTGGGAGTCCCCTGCGAGTGACATGTCTCTGGCGTCAGTGCACTCGTGGAGTCTTCATTAAGTGACACTTGTCATCGGCTCCCAAAGTTCTTCGAGGAGACCTCCACTTGACATGTGTCCTTGGTTTCGGGTCTTCTGCTTTGTCAAGGTATTGGCGACCACCTTGGGACTTGGGTTATGACAAATGATTGAGTTCTTAGAGAAGTCAAGAATGACGTCACCACATCA
Source organism: Ilex aquifolium (assembly GCA_951799425.1). Lineage (NCBI taxonomy): Eukaryota > Viridiplantae > Streptophyta > Magnoliopsida > Aquifoliales > Aquifoliaceae > Ilex > Ilex aquifolium. The sequence continues at coordinate 3,371,537 of OX637405.1, read as the reverse complement.
GAGGTATGAGTGACTTTTAATCATCAAACCCTCTTCCCAAGGCAGTGAAATGATAAGGTAGGCAATTTAGTGACGCAAATACCCCAGCACATGCGCTGTCACAATGAAGGACATTAAATGATCCCACATAAAGATGAGATATATTTATTGCTCGGAGAGTCTCGAAGAAAGAGCATTAAGTGCTCGGGAGTCCGAACATTTAATGCATAAACTTCTTCCACGCAAAGTGGAAGACACTTTGCTCAAAGACTGAGCATGACCCGCTGCCTTCCAAATGGGCCAATGAGGGACTTCCTCTCCAAGGGACCCACTTGTCCGTAGTGATTATCTCCATGAAGGTATAAATAACTCTCAAAAATTTAGAACAACGGTACGCACACTCTCACCCAAGCAATAGAACAGTGAATTCACACCCCTCTCTCACATACTGACTTGATCGTCGGAAGGGTCACGCTGAAAAACATTTCGGCGCCCTTCTAACCTCTCTTTTTGAGTGACAGAGTTCACCTTGATACGCCGAGATTGTTCGGACTGCTGGAAAAGTAATTTATCAGCACTTCTTATATCGTTTCTCACTTCCGTTTGTCACGGGACCATCGACTTTTCAGGTAAATCTCGAGTTCACCAAGAGAGAGATGTCTATTCATTTATTGTGCAAAAATCACCGCGCACAAGACTATACTACCATTTTTAAGCTTGGCAATTAAGTTATGTCAAGTTGAGTTTATGTTCAGTAATAGTCGATCTAAGCATTATCACTTTACCTAATTCTATTAAGTTATTTGACACAAACCCGATATGTGAATTATATGGTTTATCTTGGAAGGAGAGACTCAGACCATGCAATTAACATCGGTGTAAGCATACTATGAAATAAAAAGGTCACTAACAACACCATATGTTCTCGACTATTATGTTGCGACTCACTGAATTTTCTATGTTTAATTTTGGTTAGGTAAGTTTATGGAATAGTAGTATTTGTACCTATTGATTAATATTTTTTGTGCATTTCTTTGTGTAATTTGATTCATGTCCAGAGCTCACAGTGGCAGGAACCACATGCACTGGGCTACCTTTAAATATCAGATGAAAAAAAATAGCTTTTGTTTACCAATATTTCTAAATTTTATCCATCTTAAAGACCAACTGGAACAATAAAAACTTTTATTTGGTATATATGTGTAATATTATAAAAATCTTAAAGCTGCATTAAAAAGGAATATGTTTCTTAGAATTGCAATGATATTAGAAAAAGACCCCAGTTATAATCTACAAGGTATTATGACTACTGTTCATACCGGGTCGGTATTATGACCCGGAAAATAGTACTAGCTGTAAAATGCTAAACAAACAAGTTATAAGGTGAGTCCCACGTACTATTTCCCTAATACCACCCTCTTGTACCCCCCTATACATGAAGCAAACGGGCCCCTAGTGTACTCCAATCGTTTTTTTTAGTTATTCAATGTTCAAGTTAAACAGAAAAACAACAGGTAGACCCGATTGCTCTATAAGTTGTCTGAACCATTTGATCTGCTACCTATCAATTGTGATAAATAAATTCTTCAATGATTTGTAATCAATCCTCACTCATTTGTGACTTGACTTCTAAAAACCGAATAACTCAACTACCGTCTAGTTTTTAACACACCAAAACTACCCAATTTCTTACAAACTCCAAACCAAATCATATGACCCTTCACCAGAGTCCAGAACGTGATTTTAACTCAGTCAGACTGATGCATCCAAGCTATGTACGTACGTAGTTCATGTTACCTACCACCATAGCTACCTAGTTCAAGATTCAACAAAAATCTGATTTCCTAATGAGCCTTACAAACATTGTGTAAAATTAAATTTTATGTCCTTCAATTCATTGCTCAAGTAAAATTATTGCAAACTGGTATATTGTGAAACTATTATTTGCGATAATAATTTCTTTATATTCATTATATCAACTGGAAAATGATAGAATAAAGGAACGGTGACGAGGCCACAAATTAATTTCAAAAAATGGTAATTAAGAACCAATTGTTGGCTTTTATGACCCGAATTGATTTTTCCCATCGTATGATATGAAAGTTAATTTTGATATGTTCAATTCAACCAAGAAGTACTTGTCATTAACAACAACTTGTTTAATAATCCCATTGAATAAAATTCTTGACTTTGCTATTGTTTAACCTCATAGGATAAAATCTTGGTTCCATCTCTGGCCATGGGATGACATGATGGTGGCTGTAGCGGTGGTGACGAAGGCGATGGTACTGATCGTGGGATGGAAGTGGTGATGGTGGCGATGATGGTAGTGTGTGGTGGTGGTGATGGCCACAACGCCAATGGTAGCTGTGGGATTTAGGGTGGCAAATGTAAAAACAACAAAATTTGGTGTAGAAGTAAGTTTAAATAAGTTGCTCCAAACATCATTTTTTTTTTGTTTGAAGTGCTTATGATAAATTATAAATGAAGGAAAAAACACGTTTTTATAATTAAGAATGTATATTTGTACTCATTTATGATTCGGGGATCCACCATGCGGGTGGTCGAAAGTGATCGATCATGCTTTCCAAAGCCACTACTCTTACACAAAATGCCAAAGCAACATGAACAGAATTGTTGTTATGCTAGTGTCTAGTCTAGTGCTATCACAATTCACAACGATTCGCAGATTATTTAAATGGGAATGTTTATGTGCGTGCTCGTGTGTTTGGTGGCAATCACATCGTGATTCTGTGTCATGTTGCTTGACTACTGATAATGAATTCCACTAGTAAATAGTAAGATACGGAGTCCCCCACCCCCACCCCCACCCAATCACAAAACAAAACAAAACAAAACAAAACAAAAAAAAGGAGTGGTTGAGATTGATCTTACTCACCTATTAATACCAAGTAATATGAAACTCGAAAAGTATGTTTTTATTAGCTGAGCTTGTTCGTTCGGGATTATCATGAGAACCAGCTTTGCTTCTTATGCGGCAATGGTTGTAGTTCAGCTGGCTTATGGCGGATCAAATATACTGATGAAAATCTCCCTTGAGAAAGGACTTAATCAACTCGTTTTTGTGGTATATCGGCATGTAATTGCAATGCTTCTTTTGAGCCCTTTTGCTTACGTACTTGAGAGGTAAATGTAATCCACTAATTTCTTGGCTTAGTTAATTGCTGTTGTGTTCCCAATTTTTTCTGTTCTGGGATGTTGTGGTTAATTAGTATCATGCATCTTGATCAATCATCTGAATCGGTGGCCTCGAGGTAGCTAGGCTACCTTTAATTTGGTTTTGCTAATTTATTGTTAGGGAAAATGATTAAAAAAACTGTATTTGCTAATTCATTAACTGCAGGAAACAACGCCCTCCACTCTCCTTTGCAGTGATGATGAAGATTTTCGTGCTTTCATCACTTGGAACTACGATCCACCTCAATGTTTACTATGCTGGTTTAGACTACACTTCCCCAACTGTTGCAAGTGCCTTGAGTAATGTCATCCCCACTTTCACCTTCCTTATAGCAGTTTTCCTTGGGTACAGAATAAATGCCCTGCCCTGCTCATCTAATTTTAATACATTGCCTTTAGACTTGCTACCTATTAGCCATTCAATCCGTCTTTCTTAAGGATTAGCTTACCTTAGCTCTCTCATTCATTCAGGATGGAGAAAGTGACCATTAGAAGTGCTAGAGGCCGAGCTAAGGTATTGGGTATGCTGACTTCCATTGGTGGATCTCTTATATTTACCTTTTGGAAAGGTCCGTATCTTTTCAAGGGCCTTGTGGAGAGGCGGCCACTGATTGACATCTATGACACCAAAGATTCTGTTGGTGAATTGAAGCGTGGTGGTGAGCAAGACTGGATCAAAGGCTCTGCCCTTATTTTGGTCAGCTACGTTGCATGGAGTGCATGGCTCATTCTACAGGTTGTTAGATACTTTTTTTTTTTAACTCCAAATAATATAATAGCATGTTGTACGCCTAGCTATATCTCCCTCATGAATACAACAAAGAGTAGCTCGATCTGACTGGGTTTACCCTACCCACCCATTCCACTGACAGGCTGTGGTCTACAAGGTCTATCCAGCTAGATTGTCACTGAACGTTTTAATATGTTTCTTTGCATCCCTGCAATCTTCTCTCCTTGCACTGTTTTTTGGAAGAAATCCAACCATATGGAGGCTGGAGTGGAATGTACAGCTCTTAACCATTATCTACACTGTGAGTATTCACTCGTCGATGCCACATGTCTATATAGCATTTGGCATATCTGCGGTGGCAACCTGGGCCATAATAATGTGTTAGAAGTTCTATCACTTGGTCATGTATATTGCGGGGTCAACTGAGAGAAACACTAAATTAAACAAAGATCAGTGCATCAATAGAACACTTTTTTCGTCTGCTGATGTTTACTTGTGTGTAAGATAGGGAGTTGTGATATCAGCATTGGTGTACTATCTACAAACCTGGTGCATCAGCAACAAGGGGCCAGTTTTTGTAGCAATGTTTAGTCCATTACTACTACTGGTTGTTGGAATATTTTCAGCAATCATTTTTGCTGAGCAATTCCACTTGGGAAGGTAAGACACGCAAGTAATTAATGATAAACTTGCACTCATGAGAATTGAATTTGCTTAAGATGGCTTGTTTTCACCCCATGGTAGACCTAATATCAGTGTGATTAGTGAGTTTGATCTGCTTTTCTCTTGCGTACATGCCTAAGCTTCGTAGGAGCAGTTCTTATCATCGTGGGCCTGTACAGCGTACTTTGGGGGAAGAGGACAGACAATCTTGACCAAGGGCAATGCGACAGGGGTAGAGAAGGCGCTGATGGTAAATAAGGTGTTGGAGATCGCAGTGCATGACTGCACTGTGATGAGTCCAGTCAATTGTGAACAAAAACAATGCCGCTTCTCTGGCAACAAGTAGATATAGAATTGATTGGATTTTAAACCTACAGCCAGTAAGAGTGTGTACACTTTCTATCCTCTATGCATATCATGTACCAGCCACCAGTTTTAGTCTTTCTTTGATTGTGAACATGGTTCCACTTTCTATGACCAGAGGCTTTGTGAGGATGAACTCACTAGAACAAATTTTAGTGGTCCCCTTATTGTAATTTATTTTATCTCCAAGAAAAATACAGAGGGTTGTAGCAGTAATTGTTTCATCGATTGCCCATAGCTAAGTGTTCCGTATTTCAACTTCAATTCACATAACCTGCTGTATTTCTTGTGTCTCACCAGTTAGATTCCCCAAAATGGTTTTCATAACTGCCAGAAGTCAATTTAGTTTGTACAGTATTAATCAGGCCCCTACTGTTCAGAGTGACGTAGTTAGTTGGAACTACAAATCAAACGAAAATTCGGGGGCTTTGCCTAATGGTCCAGAATTATACCCATTAAAAGCTTTCGGTGTTATCTATAATACAACAGACAAATGAGCTCCATGAGCTTATGGTACACGAGACCACAAATTCATCTGTTCCAAGAAGAATCAGGGCTTCCTCTTTCTTGGATATACGGGTGGCTCAGTACTGTTGCATTCAGTCCAAATGCCTTCCCAAACTTCACTGCTAATTAGTGACCAATACCACCTAGCCCAATCACACCTACAGACTTGCCAGGTTAGTTCTGAAGGATCCAGAAGCCTTATCCTGAAGCTTTCGCCGGAAAAATTGTCGCCGTATTTTTTTCCGCCGGTCGAAATATTTGGGAGCCCTCCGTTTTTTTTTTTTTTTGGCTAGAAAGTGCCTATAGAGAGCTTAATGAGAGCCAAAATCATTCCAAAAAATAGTGAGGAAGAAATAAAGAGAGAGATCCCGGAGAGGTTTTGAGAGTTTTCTTGTGAAAAATTCTAGTATTTATTTCTCTAGGGTCCATTTGTTTAGCGGGAGAATGATAGAAAATGCAAAAAAGAGAAATTTTTTAAAATTTTCATGTGCTTGGTTAGCATGAAAAGGAAAATGATGGAAAAAATAATTTTCCTTCATGCTTGAATTTTCTCACAAATAACCAACTTTTTTTTTCTTGTAAAAAACAAAGGAAATGCAAGAAAGTTGTGATCTATAATTAACTTCCTATTTTACTTTTATTTTTCTTAACATATTTTATTGGTTATTAATTTTAAAAAATTTTGGTTTGAATTTGATTAATCATATAATTTGGCCAAAAGACCCTTGTATTGGTGATTGTCTTAAAATTAAGTTTCGAGTCATTTTTTTAAAAAAAATTTTAACTTTCAATTATAATTACATATATTTTTTTTCTTTTTTAGACCGATTTAATATAATTAAGGATAATTTAGACAATTATAAAAAATTTATTATAACTTTTCTTTCTTTCAAACATTATAATGAAATTTTTTTGAAACTTTCTAGAAAACGAACTTGAAATCAAATTTTTTTCTAACCCATTGTTTTTGGTTCGTATGGGTACTAAACGAACTTGAAATCAAATTTTGACCGCATCATTGGATTCCTCTCGTCGAAACGAGTTGAACCCCATTGGCCTCGCATCAATCCGACATTGGACGCTCTCTCACGGTCCTCGCCGGAATTTTGCCAAAAAGTTTACCAGTGCCTTGAGTAATGTCATCCCCAAGGAATATTCTATCTTAGTCAAAGAATATAAGAATATTCCTAGAGAATATTTCATCTAGAGAATATTTCATCCAGAGAATATTCTGTCACCGTCAACATATTCCATCAAGTTTAACGGAATATTTCATTAGGTTTACCAAATTTTTTTTGAGCCAGTTCTGAGTTCATTTTAGCTCTGTTTTTGGTGAACTAGAACTCTTTCCCAGCTATTTCAATCATTCCAAACAACGGTGCACTCCGTTTTGCAAAATTCAGCCCCATTTTTTTTATTGAGATATTTAGAGCCTAAAAATACAAAAATGTTCATGGAAGAATCAACATCCGGAGCTATGATCAAACTCATTACCTCCAATTATACACTTTGGAGACCTCGGATGGAAGATCTCCTAAGCTGTAAAGACTTGTACGATTCTTTGGAGGTAAAAGGTGTGAATCCAGATCCTACAAAAGAAACAGAGTGGAAGAAACTGAATAGAAAAACCATCGATTAAATCAGGCAATGGATTGACCAAGTGTATTCCACCATGTTGCACAAGAGACTGATGTCTATGTTCTCTGAAAGAAACTGGAAGACATGTACCAGGCCAAGACAGCTCGGAATAAAGCCCTTTTGATCAAGCGGTTGGTGAATCTGAAATTAAAAGGTGGAACTTCAATTGCCGAGCACACCAGTGAATTCCAGAGCCTGATAAATCAATTATCATCTGTAGAATTGAAGCTGGGGGATGAAGAACAAGCCCTCATACTTCTTAGTTCTCTACTAGACAGTTGGGAGACGCTAGTAGTCTCTCTCAGCAATTCAGCACTAAGAGGCAAACTTACCATGTCAATGGTTAAGGATGCCCTGTTCAATGAGGAGGCAATAAGAAAGGATGTCGGGATTGACCAATCAAATGCTCTCGTCACTGAGAGTAGGGACAAACAACAAGGAGGTAGCAGAAGCAAGGGAAGACGAAGGAGTAAAAGTAGAGGAAGGTCACAAGATCTAGGGAGGTCAAATGGTGGTGGAAAACCCACATACAAGTGTTACCATTGTGGTATGCAGGGCCACATGAAGAAAAACTGCCACAAGTTGCTACGAGAGCAAGGCCAAGGCAGTAATCAACCGAAGAAACAAGACGGAGAGACGTTAGTCATTCTATCAGGGGATGTAGCCATTCTTTCTGTAAATGAGGAGACATGCCTTCATGTTTGTAGCTATGATGCTGAGTGGGTGGTTGATACTGCAGCTTTTTACCACACTATTTCTCATATCAATTTCTTCTCGACATACAAAGCTGGGGACTTTGGTACGATGAAGATGGGAAACACCAGTTTTTCTAAGATCGTGGGAGTTGGTGATATTCAAATAAAAACAAATGTTGGTTATACATTGGTGTTGAAAGATGTCCGACATGTGCCCGACCTTCAATTAAATCTACTTTCAGGGATAGCCCTTGACATGCAGGGTTACGATAACCATTTCGGCAATGGCACATGGAAGCTCACAAAAGGTGTCATGGTTGTCGGCTGAGGACATATTTGTGGCACGCTTTTATAAGACCCATGTGAAGGTATGCTCAGACAGCCTCAATGTAGTTGAAAATGAGGCTTCACCAAATCTGTGGCACCAGAGACTTGGTCACATAGGGAAAAAAATGTTGTTTACCTTAGCAAAGAGGGGTCTCATCACAGTCGCCATGGATGTTGCTCTTAATCCTTGCGAACATTACTTGTTTGGTAAACACCATCGAGTCTCATTCAGTTCCTCTATGAAGAGGAGATCAGAGTTGTTAAGCCTGGTACACTTTGATGTTTGCACTCCCCTGCAGGTGGAATCATTAGGCGGAAATAGATATTTTCTGACCTTTATTGATGATGCTTCACGGAAGGTGTGGGTGTACTTCCTAAAGACAAAGGACCAAGTACTTGAATGCTTCAAAAAGGTTCCATGCCATGGTAGAACGGGAAACGGGAAAGAAGTTGAAGTGTCTCTGAACAGACAATGAAGACAAATACACTTCCAGAGAGTTCAAAGAATACTGTGGTAATTACGGTATTAGACATGAGAAGACGGTTCCACGTACCCCACAACATAATAGTGTAGCGGAGAGAATGAATCGAACCATTGTGGAAAGAGTTCGATGCATGCTTAGTATGACAAAGTTGCCGAAGCCATTATGGGATGAAGTTGTTCGTGCCGCTTGTTATTTGATAAACAGATCACCGTCAGTACCGTTGAATTTTGATATTTCAGAGAAGGCGTGGTTTGGTAAGAATTCCTCCTATTTCCACTTAAGAATTTTTGGGTGCAAGACATTTGCACATGTATCCAAGGAGCAGAGGCAGAAGCTTGATTGCAAGACCACTCCGTGCATCTTTATAGGTTACGGAGACGAAGAATTTGGATACAGATTGTGGGACCCAAAAGATAAAAAGATCATCAGGAGCAGAGACGTGGTGTTCCATGAAAACTAGGTATACGAGGACTTTGAAAATCCCACAATGTCTAATAGTTCTAGTTCCAGTGCACAAGACATTGTTCCAGACCCTGCACCGTTACAGTTCATCATAGATAATGACGAAGTGCAAGATGAAACTCCAGAAGCAGAACAACATGATGAAGAAGGTGTTGAGCAGGGGGAGCTGCAACCCCCTCCACCAGATGCTGCATGACCATCACTTCAATCAGATGATGGTATACCTCATATAGTTGACGAGCCTCAATCACGAAGATCTGAAAGAGGACGTATTCCGTCGAGTAGATATCCGGAGTCAGACTATATTCTGCTTATTGATGAGGGGGAGCCGGAGAGCTTCCAAGAAGCACAAGCTCATACAGATAAAGACAAGTGGATGCAAGCTATGCATGATGAGATGGATTCCTTGCAGAAAAATCAAACCTATGAGCTGGTGAAGCTTCCAAAAGGCAAGAAAGCACTGAGAAATAAATGGGTGTTCAAGCTGAAGAAAGACGACAACGAAAAACTGGTGAAGTATAAGGCTCAATTGGTCATTAAAGGATTCCAACAGAAGAAAGTAATCGATTTTGACGAGATTTTCTCACCAGTTGTTAAGATGTCCTCAATTCGAGTCATTTTCGGATTAGTAGCCAGTTTAAAGTTAGAGCTTGAACAAATGGACGTGAAAACAACATTTCTTCATGGAGATTTGAATGAAGAAATCTATATGGAACAACCAAAAGGTTTCAAGGTTCCAGGAAAGGAAAATCTGGTCTGCAAGTTGAGGAAGAGTCTGTACGGCCCAGTGTTATAAAACCTGGTCCGGCCCGGCCCTGCGGGTTAACCGATGAACCGGTGCTCAAACCAGGCCGGTTCGAGCAAAAGATCGTTTGTGCATGAAAATCGGAATCAAACCGCTGAACTGGTAAAAAACCGGTGAATCCGTGCGAACCGGACGAGTTGAACTAAAGCGGACGGTTTAATTAAATTTGTATAAATCTCATATTTTTTGCACTTTTTGGGCATTTTGTGTTTTTGCCCTTTTGTTTTGCCCTAAATCGCTCCAGACGAACCAGACCAGATCAGCGGCTGCTTCCCACCAGCGACTCCAGTGTCCAGTCCAGACTCCAGCCTCTACCCCTAGCAGGCAGCAGCGACTCTAGCGACCCAGTCCAGCCTCCACACCCCTAACAGGCAGCAGCGACTCCAATGACCAAGTCCAGCCTCTGCAGCACACAGGTAACATCGACTCCAGTCCACCCTCCAGCCAGCACCAGTAGTCTAGTAGTGACTCCAGTCTAGCAATTGTAGACATAACAAGTGACGAGGTGAGTTTTCCTTTTTCCCCCCTCTCTCTATCACCTACTCTCTTCTACCTTCCTGTTCTTCTGTCGATTCATGAAATATAATGTATGTTTTTGACTGATTCTAAGTTGATTTTGTTATAATAACTACAGGGTTTTCGATTTTTTTTTGGTTCCTCTGTTCGTTTCTCTTCTTGATGCTTAGAGTTTTGTTATTTGCTGTTTCATTGATGGATATGCCTTATTTTCGACACAACATATATGTAGTTCTATAACATCTTTGAGTTTAGATATTTGTATGCTAATGTGAGTATGTTTGTTTATAAATGTTAATTTTATTTGATGTGATCAGTTGTGGTGTTTATGAGCAGTTGTGCTGTGTATAGGCATGGAGAAAATTTTTGTTCAAATGATTTATTTATGGGATATTAATATTTTTGGACATATTTTAGTTGTTATTCTCTCTCAACTCTCTCGATGGAGATTTTATTTTGGGTTTTTGTTTGGTCTAATATACATTATACATGCTATTTTTATAATTATTAACTTATTTATTAATATTAATAATTATTTTTTATTATATTACCAGTTCGACCAGTGACCCAACAGTTGAACCAGTAACCCATTAACCCGGTCCCTTTCTCGGGTTGATGTCCGGGCCGGGCTTTAAAACTATGGTACGACCTCAAGCAAGCGCCGAGACAGTGGTATAAGAAGTTTAACTCATTCATGGTGGGTTATGGCTACAAGAAGACTGTTGCAGATTAGTGTGTTTATGTTTAGAGATTCTTGGATGACAATTTCGTTGTACTCCTACTTTATGTTGACGACATGTTGATTGTCGGAAAGGATGCAACAAAGATTAGCCAATTAAAGAAGGAATTGTCCAAGTCCTCTGACATGAAGGACTTAGGGCCAGCTCAACAGATACTAGGCATGTAGATTGATTGTGATAGGAAGACCAAGAAATTGTGGCTATCGCAGGAGAAATACGTTAAACGGGTGATCCAGAGGTTCAACATGGATACTGCCAAGCCAGTTAGCATTCCACTAGCTAATCATTTCAAGTTGAGCAAGAATTCATGTCCCTCATCGAAGAAAGAGATAGAAGATATGATAATGGTTCTCTATTCTTCAGTAGTTGGGAGTCTAATGTACGCAATGATGTGTATAAGGTCAGACATTGCCCATGCAGTGGGCATGGTAAGCAAATTTCTTTCAAATCCAGGGAAAGAACATTGAGAGACGGTCAAGTGGATTCTCAGATACCTTAAGGGTACATTGAAGTTATGTTTGTGTTACGAGGGAGATGAACTAGTTTTGGAAGGCTATACAAATTCAAATATGGCAGGAGATCTTGATGGTAGAAAATCTACATCAGGTTGTCTCTACACTTTTGCAGGGGGAGCTATGTCATGGCAGTCAAGGTTGCAGAAGTGCATAGCTTTATCCACGACAGAGGCAGAGTATATTGCTGTAGCGGAAGCTGGTAAGGAAATGTTGTGGTTAAAACAGTTTTTCCAAGAATTGGGTATTAAACAGAAGGAATACAATGCACATTGTGATAGTCAGAGTGCTCTGGACTTGAGTAAGAACTCAATGTACCATTCCCAGACGGAACATATTGATATTCGCTATCATTGGATACGCGAAGTGATGGAGTAACAGTTCTTGAAATTAGTGAAAATCCACACAAAGGAGAATCCAGCAGACATGTCGACAAAGGTGGTCACTTGGGAGAAGCTTGAGCTATGCAGAGACATAGTCGGGATGAATGTTTGATTACATTCTCTTCTAATGGTTCTGGAGGGGGAAAATTGAAGGATCCAGAAGCCTTATCCTGAAGCTTTTGTCGAAAAAATCGTCGTCAAAATTTTTTCTGTTGGAGTTATTGCCGGTCGAATTTTTTGGGAGCCCTCTGTGTTTTTTTGGCTAGAAAGTCCCTATAAATAGAGAGCTTAATGAAAGCCAAAATCATTCCAAAAAATAGTGAGGAAGAAACAAAGAGAGAGATCCCGGAGAGGTCTTAAGAGTTTTCTTGTGAAAAATTCTTGTATTTAATTCCTTAGAGAGAAATAAAGTATTCCTCTTTATTTATATTGTGTTAGAAGTGATTTTCTGACCCTGGGTCACCAATAGGTTCATGTTATGGCGCATCATGGGAGTGTAAACAGTAATTCCAACACATAGCAAAGGAGCTGCTAAAGCAAGTGGATAATTCTCCGGTATTCTGAAGCAGAACCTGTGGTTGAAAGTAACGGAGACTAATGTAGAAATTGCTTTGCCTTAATCGAAATAATTTAGCAGTATAAAATACTCACCTTTCATGAACAACAATGTAATTGGAATATCCTCCTTTAGTGACCGAGCCACCCGCATCAATACCATCGAAAGTGAAGATTGCTCTCTTCTAGCAGTGGACTTCTAGCCCCACATTGCAGTATTTAGACTCTGCACGAATTGACATAAGTTCCCCCCTCCAACGTGGTCACCAACTTTGAAGCGCTCAACTTTGGAACCAACCTCTCTTACAATTCCTGCAATCTCATGTCTAATAAAAGCAGAAAAATCACATATGATCAGTCCAAAGATCTCCACACCAAATTTTTTAGCTTTATCATGTAAAGCCTCGTACCCAAGCACTAAAAGATACTTCGAGTGTCCGATCCTATTCCTGGTCCAGGCAACATCAACATAAGAAACTCTTTTTTGCCATTTTAGGAAAGAATTTAAAAATTAATAATAAATTATAAGAGATTTTGAATTCAGTGTCGTCAATTTTGTTAGACTTCAGGTGCCACGTGTTTTTATGTTAATTAGTTAGATTTTAATTTTTTATTTTTGATAATACTTGTATAATAAGGGATTTTCTTTTTATTATGAGAACGATTAGGTTATTATGAGAACGATTAGGTTTTGATTGTTCTTATAAATATTTATAGTAAAGTACAATACAATTCAAATATCAAAAGATAAACAAAATAATTTTTACTTTTCGCGGTTGAGATATATTTAAATTTTACTTATAAGTTAATCCAACGACTAATATTAATACTTCAAATTTAATAGGAAAAATAGGCCTCTAAGAGTGTGTTTGAGGAGACTGTTTAAAAGTGTTTTTAAGACTTATAACTTCTCATAAATACTTTAAAAAAAAAATAGTATTTGAAACTGCCCCACCACCACCTCTACCACCCCACCATCATCGCCACTACCACTACCGCCACCCCACCTCCACCTCTACCACCCCACCACCACAACTACTCCCACCATCACCGTTGCCGTCACCCCACCACCACTTCTGCCACAACAGCCACCACCACCGACGTCGCCGCCACCACCACCACTACCACCACCCCACCACCACCACCACACCTAACGCCCCACCACCACCATCATCACCCCACCCTCAACCTTTGCCACAAAAATCACCACCACCACCACCACCACCGGCCCACAACCACCATCCCCATAACCACCATAACCATTGCTACCCCCCACCACCATCACCATCACTGTTGTCGCTACCCTACCACCATGCCCACCACCCCCATGGCCCTACCACCACCCCCACGACCATCACCACCACCACCACCGCTGCCGCCATCACCCCACCACAACCTTTGCCACAAAAATCACCACCACCACCACCGGCCCACAACGACCATCCCCATAACCACCATAACCATTGCTACCCCCCACCACCATCACCATCACTGTTGCCGCTACCCTACCACCATGCCCACCACCCCCACCCCCACCGCCCCACCGCTGTTGCCATCACGCCACCATCACCGCCATTGCCCCACCCCCACCCCCACCCTACTGCCCTACCGCCACCGCCATCCCCATCACCACCAACCGTCGTCCACCGCCACCACCCACCATCATCGTCATCTTATTCTTATATTTATTACCACTACCACCATCATCCCACTACCACTGTTGCCCACCGTCAGCACCCACTACCACCAACCACCACCATTGTTGTCCACTGCCACCCATTACCACAACCAACCACCACCCGTTGTCGCCCATTATCGCCGCCAGCCACTGTCACTTACCCTCACCACACTTACCACCACCAACCACCACCCGTCATCGCCCACCACTGCCACCATCCACTCCACCACACCTACCACCACCACCACCATTTGCCACCACCCATCACACCATCGCACATAAGCACTCGTCGTCGCCTACCACCACCATCGCCACTGCCCACCACCACAACCCACCACCGTCGTCGCCCCACCACCACCACCACCACCACCACCACCACCACCACCTGTCATTGCCCACCATTGTCACCTACCCCCACCACTACCACTGCTATTTGCCACCACCCATCACATTGTTGCCCAAAAGTACCCGTCGTCATCCCACCACCAGCACTGCCAATCACCATCACTGTCGCCCATCAGCACCCATACCCACCATTGCCACTGTCGTCACCAATGGTTGTCACTACCACCATCGTCACCCAAAACCTACCACCACCATTACTGTTGCTATCGATGGTTGCTACCATCACCACGATCATCGCCACCTACCACAACCATCACTGTTTTCCATCACCACCACTGTTGCCCACCACTACTATCTATTACCATCGCTTACCCCACTACAACTGGTGCTTAAATTCCTTTCTCTCTCCTCTATATTTGTGATTTACTTTTGGGTGTGAATACAAATATGTTTATTATTGTCCATTTTTTTATTACTCCGTGTCTTTAAGTACGAGCAATAACTAGTCTACATAATAAAGTACAATACAATTCAAATCTAAAAAAAATAACAAAATGACTTTTGCTTTTCGCGATTGAGATCGCTTTAAATTTTACTTTAAAGTTAATCCGACGATTAATATTAACTCCCAAAATTTAATAGGAAAAATAGGCTTCTAAGGGTGTATTTGGTGTGACTTTTTAAAAGTGCTTATAGAACTTATAACTTTTCATAAGTATTTTAAAAGAAAAAATTAGTGTTTGAAACAGTCTCACCATAACCCCCCACCGCCCCACCACCATAACCCCCCCACCGCCATCACCCCCTACCACCACCACCACCACCACCACCACTGCCACCCCACCACCACAACTACCCCCAGCACCAGCACCAGCACCAACACCCCCACCACCACCGCTGCCACTACCACCACCACTTCATCACCACCACTGTCGTCACCTCGCCACCACCACCACCACCACAGTCGCCCCACCATTATCACTACCATCGCCACCCCACCATTATCACCACCATCGCCACCCCACCACCACAACTACCCCTCCACCCCCACCCCCACCACTATTACCATTGTTGCCACCCCACTATCACCACCACCGCTGTCTCCAGCCTATCACCACCGTCACTGTCCCACCATTACCCCTACCAACCCCACCCCCACGACCATCAACACTGCCTCGCGCCCCCGCCCTACCACCATCACCACTACAACCACCATCGCCATCGTTGCCACTCCACCACCACCTCTGCCAGAACCACCACCACCACTATCGTCACCCACCATCGATTGTTACCACCGTTGTCCACCTCCACCACCTACCATCATCGTTATGTCATTCCTATATTTATTACCTCTACCACCATCATTCTACTACCATCGTCGCCCACCGCTAGCACCCACCACCACCATCGTTGCCCACCACCACCCATAACCACAACCACAACCCACCACCACTCGTTGTCACCATCCACTGTCACCCACCGACACCACACCTACTACCATCGACCACCACCACCACCACCTGTCATCGCCCATTACCGCTACCACTCGCTGTCACCCACTCCCACCACACCTACCATCGCCATTCGCCACTACCGATCATCACTGTCGCCCAAAAGCACCCGTCGTCGCCCACCACCACCATCGTCACTGCCCACCACCACAACCCACCTCTGCCACCACAACCCATCTCTGCCACCACCGCCGTCGTCACCTATGACTGCTACTACCACCATCGTCACCCAAAACTCACCACCACCATCACTGTTACCACCCACAGCTGTCACCACCACTACGATTGTCGCCGCCCACCACAATCATCACCGTCTTCCACCACCACAACTACTGCCTACTACCACTATCACCGCTCACCCCCATTACAACCGGTGCTTAAATTTTTTTTTCTCTCCTCTATATTTGTGATTTAATTTTGAGTGTGAATACAAATATATTTATTGTTAAATAATTTGTTTTATTATTCTGTACCTTCAGACACAGACAATAACTAGTTCTTTTATGTAATACGAATTAGGCATTAAATAATATACCTTTTTAGAGATACTCTTTGGTTCATTTCTCTGTGGATGCAGAATATCTTTGTTTTATACACTTAGAAACAGGGTTTTCTTTGTGCTCCTTGTTCCGCTGGGTCACGGTGGATATGACATCAAATTCCAGCCCCTTATCCGATGGACAAATGGCTCAAGTATTCACCTTCAGCCTTTCTTGTTTTTTATTTATTCCTTCAGTTTTCTACTAAGAACATGAGCCCTGACTGTTGAAGCACCAAATAAAACAAGCACTCATGGGAGGATATCTAATCTACTGAAGTTTACCATGAGAATTAACAAAGATACACGTACCTGCTGGTTGTCTTTTGTTTCTGAGAAAAAAACAATTAGCTGCATTGTAGAGTTAGTCTAGAGCGGTCCAATTTTACATTAAGAAGTCAAGCAGTTAGGGTTTCAGGTTTTCCTTTTCCAAATTAGAGTTTGATTGCCACGGATATGTGTATATTAACCATCAAGTGGATGGCTGACTTATGGGAGTAGATTGGGGGTGGATTTTGCCATGGGTATATAATGTGGTGAGCTTATTAGTTTTATAATAGAATTCGATAGGGGTGAGAATGAATATCTGCGGGGGTGAGAATAGTCACACTCAATTTTATTTTTAGCTCTTTTAACTTATTTAGCTCATATATGTTGTGCCTAACTTCCTCCCAAATTTATCATCACCATTCTGAGATCAGCAAAATGGGTAAAAATTATACCCTCAATTCAAATTACAGATTATAGATCTGTTTTTTCCAGCGTCAGAAGAAGAGGGCGAGAAGCCCGTCATCGTCTGGTCGAAGAGCTTAATATTAGTTTGTTTTTATGCAGAACAGCTGCTAGCATGCAATACTTTGCAAGCAAAAGTTGATGTCAGTATATGCGTAATCAATCAATCAAACTAAAATAATAATTAAGAGTATGGGCTTGGGAAACCATCACTATTCATCAACCATTAATGCGCCAATCACACATCATCTGGAAGCCCATATGCTCTCGTGTTCTCTATTCTCTATTCTATTAAATTAACAGAGTAGCCAGAGATACCATTTCACTTCCATTATAATTCCCAACAGAATTTTATATCAGCACATGGCGGCCCACTATTTGAATTCACAACAAGAGTCGGAGAAAAGAATGTCATGATTCTCTAATATCAAGAAATGGAACTTTAAATCAACTATAGCATGTCGTAGAAAGGAAACTATAGGCAATGAAAAGCCAAATTCACACTTAACAGCATGACTAGATAGTATACTACTACAAGGAGACCTGTTTATTAACCATCTGCTCCAAGACAACCAAAGTGGGATGTGTTTCATGAAATTAACTAAATATTTAAAAGGAGAAGGGCGGAAGGAGCAGTACCTGAAAGTGAAATACATTGCCAAAGCAGTTGAAATACTGTAAAAGTAAAGACAATGATTAGATAATGGGTCCAGCCAAAGGAAGTGATCACGCCACTGCGCATCACAAGAGGCGCACAGCAAATGCAAGTTCTTCCCTGTATGTATTCCTAAACCTGGTGTAGTGAAGTTCTTCCCTCTAAGTATTCCTATGCTTGGTAAAAATGCTCACTACACATGCATCACTGAATTTTCTTTTTCCACTTCATAGAAGACTTTTCAGCTTGTAAGTTCAGTTCCAGGGAGTTCTTTGCTAGGTCAGTTTGTGGTTCTTCAGGCAGAGTACGGTGCAAAAATTTTTTGCTGGAACCAACATGGTTGCAAAATAGCTTCAGTATCTTCCTCCCAGTCATCCATTTGAGCATTATCTTCATATGTGTTTTGCTATTCAATCCGCTAATACCAGCTTCCTGTATTACATTTCTATTGAGATCATGTATGATTAATTCATTTTGGAAAATGATTCAGACAGAATTTTTAACAACACTTAACACAAGAATGATGCAGAGCAGTGATGTAGCAGTGTCATTTTTGTACATAAGATGACACTAATGTACTTGTCTTTGGAATGAGACAATGGTAGCGGACCATATCATTCTGTTTAGGAATACCAAGGTACTGTATTTTTTGTTTGTACAGCATTACTTATTTCTTTTTCTAAATCCAAATGCCAAAATACAAAAGCAGAAATATATGGTATACAAGCATCCTCCTTTTTACTTTTTTCTTTTGGTCTCAAGGAAATACATTATATAAGCAATGTAACAAGAGCAACATCAAGATATGACCATTTATTGTCGAAATCTGCATACAACACTTTCACATGCACCTCGAATCCTCGATCACTGTCACAAAATTAAGTCACTAGCAAAATTATTCATCAAGTAGCTGGGAACAAAAAACCTGAAGAGGGCCCCAATCAAATAATAAAAGGACGAGGTAGAGTCCTGGAACCTTACTGGCAAAGCACAAGTATATGGTGTGCGGCATACATATTTACATATGCATATGTTTATAGGTTCATGCAGGAAAAAGACTACATAAAACCCATCTATGAATAGCACAAATATTATGCATGTGACTGAAATTGGATAGGGGAGTGGTGTGAAAGTGCCCTTGTAGCACTGAGGCATCTTGTCTCACAAAAAGCAAGACATGGTTCCAGGTCAAATATGTCAACCAGTAAACCACAGTTTTTCAAGCAAAAACAAGGATGAAGTCTAGGAAGCATGGAAACAGATACAACGATACAACAAAACTTAAAAAAAAAGGATACGCATACGACTAGAATACGTAAATAAAAGAATATATTTTATACTTCCACTATTTTTTAGGAAATCCACAATTGTAGTTTTCAGAAGATTCTTTAAGGAAGAGTACAAAAAATTAGTAATTTTTACTTTCAAAGAGTATGCATCGTTTCATTATGGTATATTCACAAAATGAAGGTGACCAATTGAAGAAATCAAACCAGCATTTAACAATTTAGTTTCTTAAAAGTACTTGTTGCTAAAAGATATGTTGTAATCAACTCATTTTATACTCTTTTGACATTTATAGTAGATCTGTGTGTGTTGCATCATATGTGAATTCGAGAGGAATGGATAAAGATTAAAACAAAAATTTCTATGTATTGCTTCTCATATTGACTTCCATATCCGAAGCATAACCACTTTCTTTGGATATGTATCCACGAGTATTCGATGAGTATCGTATCCGATATGGTATTCGATACAAAAATATCGACCTTAACGAAATATCCGTGTTTCATAAGATGAAGTAGAAATTTTATGACAATTTGGGAGCTTACATGAGTGATGCGCCGAAGAGAATAACAATGTTAATTTGAATGCAGCAATTATAGTCCGAGAGTATCGCAGCTATTAGGAACAGTATGGCAGCAAGTTCAATTTGACTAGCATTGGAGCAGTTATAGGGACAAGGTTGCAATGCTGCAGCTGTCAAGATGGTCCGAACCATCCTTACCAAGGTTAGAAACAGTATTCAACTACTTGTCTATTGGTGCCCAAAATCTATGCTCGAGATTCCTCCTGGATTAAATATACACCAAGATTCATCTTCTAATGTATAGAAGCTATGTAACTGGAGTTCTAGCACCATTTTGGATGCCTTACCTTGTGAATCTAAGAAACCTGAGATTTGAGATAATTTGAAATGCATTTCTCTTACTTCATGAGCTTGATTGTAGCAGACGGCAGTTGGTGTAAGATCCAAACATGGTCCAATACTACGCACAGATGGGAGTGGACCAAACATCTATCGCAGTTGCATGCTATCAACACATGATGGCAATTCTGTGTGCGGATTTTGTGGCAAAACAAGAATTCAAGAATACTGGATTGTGTAAACAAGACTCGATTTATATAATGGGCTAAAACAAATGAGCCCAATTTAAATGGGTATCCTTTGTGACTTAGGTGCACTTCTTCGTTCTAGTGTGCTTAATGATATCCACTTCTATTAGACAATGAAATAATTCATTAGCAATTTTTTTTTATTTTTAAAAATTCATATTTGAGGAATATTATATCATTAGATTCTTTTAATTAGGTGTGTTTTAATGTTAAAGGTAGTGGAAGAAAATTTGTGCTACTGGTAAATTGATATAGCCTGTAGTGGAGTTGTGTTAGTGGTGATTAATGCTCCAAGTAGTGGAGAAAGTGGTGTCTTAATGTTTTAATGGTTACAAGAGTAGTGGAGGTTGTGGTGTGTTAATGTAATGTAAGGAGTTATGTCTAGAGTTGTATCACCTTCCATATTCATTCTGCATCAGAGTTTACACTCCACGCCGGAATTATCTTGATTCAATGTAATCCACAGATTTGATTGAGACATAGTTAATCTCAAAAGTAGGGAACACGAAAGTGTGCGTGTGTGTTGGGGAAGAGGGGGGGGGGGGGGGGCGGAGGAGAGAGAGAACCTTAGCGTGTTTCCAAGTGTTGGAGACGGTGGAAGGGCCGTGCTGCTTGATAATATTATAAAGACCTTCAGCAATGGAGGCAGCCACTTCAGGCGGTACCTTTGGGTTGATCGTCCTCAGATTAGGTGCGCATTTCGTCGACAAGTACCTCATCATCCTCAGGGTTGTTAATGTTGTCGTGGTTGTGGCAGTGGCAGTTTTCGATGGTAACGAGAGAGCCAAATCTTCTCTTTCTCGCGGTCGATGGCGGCTGGAGGCTGAGGGAGACTGGAGGTCGCTGGCAAAGGCAGTGCTGGTGAGGGACCAGAGAGATGGGGAGAGAGCGAGAGAGAGAGAGAAAAGAGGGGGGAGGGGGGGGGATGGGAAAAATTAAAATAGGGCATCATTTATGTTTGGGAAGCTAAACCGACGTCGTTTTGGAGTTGCGGATGGAGAAAAGCAAACATATTATTGAAAATATTACTTAAATGAATTCTCTTTATTTAATGCATTTAAAAAGTGCTCTTTTTTATTATATAAATAAACTAGTATCATGCTCCGTGTTATGTATGAGATTATAATTCATGTCTTTAATTTTTTTTTTATGTATTCTTTTTTTTAATCACTTAAGATGTTCGATAAATAATTATAAAAAGTTTATGGGTGATAAAAAGTGATTTTGTTTAATAAATTTTAAAAAATAGTAGTTAATTTTTGGGAAATTGAAAAGTTCACAAATAATACATGGTCAAGTCTAAATTTGAGGAAATTAAAAAATGAGGAGAAAAAGTTTTTCAAGCCTTATCACCTCTAAATTGTTATATCTATAAAAAAACTCATATTAATACACATTGAATAATATTAACAAATCTCAAATGCTTCATCTTATTCCTCTTTACGTTGTGAATACTAATGCACAATCTTTGTTTAACGTTGATTATAATTATTAAAATAGGGTGGTTCTATCTTTAATGTTTGCTGATCATCAAACTTATGAATGTTCATTTATTATATTATTTGCATATCACAAAAAGTTGTTTAGTTTCTTTCTATAACTTAATTTTTTTTCAACCTACTATATAAGTAATGATCAAAATTTCGTTTTGATATATTATTTCGGTATAAAAAATATTTTAGAGACCGAATAAAAATAAATAAAAAAGGTAATAATTTATTTTTAAAATATTAGTCGAAATATACTAAAATATTTTAAAACACCTCAAAATATTCCCAAAATATTGATAAAAATATGTCAAAATATCTCAAAACACCTCAAAATATTCTAGATCACATTGGAATATTGAAAATTCGCTTCAATTATTATTTTTATTTTGGGTTCTTTGAAATATATATTAAGAATTTAATTGTATCTATACTACTTTAAAATATCAGAATAAGTGAAAAACTTTTTTTTTTTTCTATTTTTATCCTCTAATATTACAACTATGTCATTCTTGTCCTTTAGAGTTAATACCACACTAAATCTAATTATCTACTCCAATTACTTCCATTTGCTTCTCTACCGTTACTCTCTCTCTCTCCCTCCCTATTCTCTCTCTCCCCCTATTTTTTCTCACAGACTCTCTCTCTTCCCTGCTTATTCATAGGTCAGCCAACAACAAAACGTCATGCCCTTTCTCTTCACCTTCGTCTCTTTGTCTCTCATGCATATTCACAGATCTACCCAGAACAAAACGTCAAGCCCCCCTCTTCACCTTCCCCCTCTTCGTCTCTCTCTCTTTAATTCAACTTACCCTACACCTTTTTAGTGACAAATTTCATGCAACCCATGTTCTACTCCTCCTGCCATGTTCGGCCTTCTCTGTCAGACGCCGACTGCTTTTTGTGTCTTGGCATTACACAACCTACTTCATCAGGTAATGAGTTTTTATTAACAAATCAATTCCGTAATGTTTGGGTTTAGTCATTATCCTCTTGTAATTTTATACACTTTGTACAGTAGATTTCGATAAATCCATGGCTTGAGGAAAGAATGAACAAAAATAGGATGTTGAATACTGCCACAAGAACTTGAAGACAGAAGAATCTTTATGTAAGTCTTTGTCAATTTGATAGTGAAAATGGAAATCAATGGCCCCCTACATAGTTTAAAGAAGAAATATCAAAGATTTTTTTAACCGACCTATAAATGCACGCAAAACATGATTCATAAGTCTCATAAAGGTGCTCGGAGCATTAGTCAATCCAAAAGGCATAACTAACCATTCATACAAACCATATTTTGTTTTAAAGGCAATTTTCTATTCATCTCCTTCCTTTATTCTAATCTGATGATAACCACTCTTTAAATCAATCTTAGAAAATACACAAGAACCGTTATGTTGTTGATACACATATCATCTAAGCGAGGAATAGGATGACGATACTACAATCAACGCACATTCTCCACGTCCCATCCTTCTTAGGTACAAGTAAAAAATAAAAAATAATAAGTTAATTATCATAACATTCATACAATATTTAAAATATAAATGGCATATGATTTTGAGGAGTAGGGGAATGATGCAATGCAATCTGATCCGTTGAGCATAAATGGAGGTCCTATGACTTGGGGAAAAGCGAAAAGGATGAAGGAAGCATTGAATGGGCTGATTCAAGACAGATGGGTTGATTGTGCAAGTTCAAGCATGGAGCATGCATTTGGAGGCTTTTCTACCATGGCGTGCGTGGGCTTTAAGGGGAAAAGGCCTCAAGTTTATTTTAATGTAATTCAAGTCCAACAAACCTGATTAAGTGGCTTTATGGGCTGATTTAGGTTATTTAGGGATTTTGGGCTGATTACTTGTTTTAAGCCCAACTTTAGTTATAACTATTTGGGTTTGGATTGTCAAAATATAAACTCCTATTAGGATTTGTCTCCTTAGCAGATTAGGATTTGTTTCCTTTTCTTATTTGGATTAAGACAACTTAGCTAAAAAGTAAGAATTAGGTTGTTGGCTGGTTTTGGCGTGTTTTAGGGCTTTATATACACACATAAGACCTTGTAAAAGATAAGATCATTTTTATGAGTATTGTGAGGTTTTCTACCTTATTGTTCTTCCAAAAACTATTCGGAAACTTATCAAGAATCAATCTTTCTTGTGGCGTTCATCGACTTATCGCTCTACCCTGAGTGTGGCGTCTTTTTCTTGAACTTTTAACCTTGAGTTCTTGTTTCTTGAAAACATTGGGTCTAGGGTTCTTGGTTCTTATAATCTGAATTGTGAACTTTCTTGGGGATTTTTCAATCAATTTGCGTGTGGGTTCTTGAATTCATTTAAGGGTTCGCATCAGTTTGGTATCAGAGCACTCGGGTTTGTTTTCTCAAATCAGGTTGGTTATCTTTTATTTGTGCGCATATAACCTGACCAAGTTAGGGTTTCTTGCTCCTGTTTGGCGTTTCTTTTCCTGTTTATGCGCATCTATTTTAACTAAAAAAAAGAAAAGAAAGAATGAATCGAATTGAGGCTAATCCGTTTGCTTTAGGTCTGATTTGTGTTGAGATTTGAAAAAAAAAAAAACAAGTCATTTTGATCTAACCCCTTTCTTATTCTGATCATTCACGCATTAGTTATCCCAAAACAGGTCATCCTTATTGATTTAACCCCTTTCTTGATCCATTTGTTGCTTTCGAACCATTGTTTCGCTTAGTTTTCGCCGAATTTGTATTCCTTGTTTCGTTGTGTTTCTTTGTTTCATTTTCGTGTTATCGTTGTTATTCTCTGTTTTCATTGTTAATTCTACTCCTTCCTTCGATATTTGTGCCTTATTTTGTTAAGTTATTGTGCATTGTGGGAACGGTTGGTTTTTGGTTGAGTTTTGAGTAGTTTGCGAAAGAACGACAAAGGTGAAACATTTGAGTGGTAAAAGGTTGAGTGTGTGAGCTTATTTAAGAAAAAGCCAATAAAAGTGTAAACACGAGGGTTGAGTGACATTGAAACGAGTGAAACATGCGAGGGAGTGTTTCTGAGGCTATTTTTAACATTTTTTTTGTAGGATATAAAACATGACTTCCAAGGATAAAGGAGTAGCTGAGGAGGGGGGTACTGATGTGCTATTCACACTTTGGGCTATGCAACAATAGTTCGAACGTATGAATGCGAGGTTTGATGACATAAGAAATCAGTTGGAGGAGCAAACGAATGTGATTAATGAGTTGAGAACGAATGAGGGGAGGAGCGATGATGGACATGGTAGGCGTGAGGCACCGGTTGAGAGAAGGCAGGATAGGCGTCATCAAAACATTATCGATGATGACGAGTGGGATCTTTGATTATTACTTCGATGACCAGGCCACGTTGATTGGGTTTGACCATGGTAGAGGTGGTAGAGGTGGTTGTGGAGGCGTTAGAGATGTTTATCAGAGAGATGGGAATTTGGGTAGCATTATGATGAAAATCCCATCCTTTCAAGGCAAGAATGATTCAGAGGTTTATTTAAAGTGGGAAAAGAAAGTGGAGTTAGTGTTTGATTTCCATGACTATTCAGAGGAGAAAAAGGTGAAACTAGCGGCAGTGGAGTTTATTGATTATGTGGTAGTATGGTGGGATCAGTTAGTGTTGAATAGGAGGAGGAATAGAAAGCATCTGGTTGATACTTGGGATGAGATGAAGAGTATCATGAGGAAGAGGTTTGTCCCTTCTCATTACTATAGGGACTTGTTTCAGAGGTTGCAGGGGTTGACTCAGGGGTGCAGGAGTGTTGAGGAGTATTATAAGGAGATGGAGATAGCCATCATTAGGGCTAATGTAGAGGAAGACCGAGAGGCGACCATGGCATGATTTTTGCACGGTTTGAACCGAGATATTCAAAATGTAGTTGAGTTGCAGAAATTATGTGGAGATGAAGGATATGCTACACATGGTGATGAAGGTTGAGAGGCAACTCCAACGGAAGGGTTCTACTTGGTTTGGGCAGAATTCGGGTTCTTCATCTTCTTGGAAACTGAATTCTAGTTGGAGCAAGAAGAAAGAGAAATCAGATTCTAAGGGTAAGGTTGAATCTTCCAACAAAGGCAAAGACTTAGAGGCTAACAAGGAACGAGGTAAATCTGATTCTCAAACTTCTAGAAATAGAGATATAAAGTGCTTTAAGTGTTTGGGCGGGGGGCACATTGCATCTCAATGTCCAAATAAACGTGCTATGTTTTTGAGAGGTAATGGTGATTTTGAAACTGAAAGTGAATCTGATGACGATGTTGAGAGTAAGGAGAGTGAAGGAGAGGAATATCCAGTTGAGGGTGAAGTTTTGGTCACTAGGTGTGCCTTGAATGCACAAGTGAAGGAGGAGGATAACGAGGCACAACGTGACAACATCTTTCATACTCGCTGCCATATCAACAATAAAGTATATAGTGTTATCATTGATGGTGGGAGTTGTGCTAATGTTGCTAGTACCTTATTAGTTAAGAACCTTAATTTGCCTACTATTAAACACCCTACTCCTTATAAGTTGCAGTGGTTGAATGAATGTGGGGAGCTTAAAGTGAATAGGCAGGTATTAGTTTCATTTTCCATTGGGCGTTATGTTGATGAGGTTTTGTGTGATGTAGTTCCAATGCATGCTGGTCATTTGCTTTTGGGACGTCCGTGGTAGTTTGATAGGCAAGTTATGCATGATGGTTATAGAAATAGATATTCTTTTGTAATGCATGAAAAACCTGTAACACTTGTACCGTTAACACTTAGACAGGTGTATGATGATCAAATGAGGTTAAAAAGTGAGTTTAAGGGAATAAAAGAGAGTGAGAATGAAAAGAAAGAGGGAAATAATGTGAAAGTGGGAAAAAAATATGAATGAGGGAAAAAAAAGAGAGGCTGCTAAATCTTCAAAGAGTGAAAAGAGTGAGAGTTCACAAAAGCAAGAGAAGAAAAATGTGAGTTTCTATGCAAAAGAACGAGAGGTTAAGGGAGCTTTTTATTCCGAGCAGCCGATGGTTGTACTTATGTACAAGGAGGCCTTTTTGAATACTAACGAGCTTAACCCTGCTTTGCCTAGTGTTGTTGTTTCTCTTTTGCAGGAGTTCGGTGATGTTTTTCCCGAGGAGATTCCAAATGGCTTGCCACCAGTTAGAGGGATTGAACACCAGATTAATTTCATTCCTGGTGCAATGATACCTAGTACGTTTATGCATTTAATGAACCATGTTGATGCAAATCATAACACAACTTCAAGGGATCTAGTTCAAGTCCCAATTGGGCCGGTTACGAGAGCACGAGCAAGGAAGTTTAAAGATGTACTCAACGGACTGATTCAGGAGGCATGGACTCAAGCAAGTTCGTGAAGGCCCATTGAGCATGATCCACTTGGGCAACAAAGATTCATCAACATGATTCAAGTTCTAGAAGAATCTGGCTAAGGCTAAACTTAAATTGGCATGTTTAAGAATACTCTTTTTTGGGTCTGATTGTAAGGCTTGCATGCCAATTATTTTTCTTTTAGGAAAGTAAGACTTTCCTTGTCTATTTTAGGCGTGTGATCAGCCAATTAAAGGGCTGATTGTCTTTTTTGTCTTTTAGGCAAGTAAGAGTTATAGGCAAGTAAGAGTTATTTCTTTACTAGATTTTAGCCTTAATTAGGATAGCTAATTTAGGAAGTTTCCTTGTAATGACCAACCTTTTAAATAGGCGTCTAATCAATGAAAGGAGGTAGGTCATTATTCAGCAAATTGGAGAGTATTTTCTCTGCGATTCTTTGAAGAACTATTCGAACTTATCGAGATTTCCTGTGGCATTCACCAACGACTTATTAAACGGATTTCCATCATCGTTTGTGGCGTCTCCCTTATACCGAGGTTCTTGTTTTCGCAATAAACAACGGGTTGAGGTCATATATACCAAGGTTCTTGTTTGTCGTAAACAACGAGTCGAGTTCTATCATTCAATTCTGATTGTAGAACGATCTTGGGTTCCTATTTGTTGTCGGATCTCGTTATTTTGGCGAATTCCACATCATTTGGTATCAGAGCCTAGGTTCTAGTTTAGGTTTGCCTCTCTCTTAAAAACCTTTTTTTTCTTTATTCTGTGTTCGTTTAGTTCTAAATTCGGTTCACAAACCCTAGTTTAGCTGAATTTCCTTTACCACATTCTGCTCCTATTTTGTTGGTTCTAGTTTATTATGAAATCTTATTCTGTTACTACAAAAAAAAAAACAGAAAGGAGTCAAAAAAAAAAAAAAAAGACAGAAGAAAGAAAAGAGAAGAATTGTTTGTTTTTCATCCATTTTGGTTCCAATAAGCCCGAAAATTACCTCAGCTCAAAATCAGATTTTTTTTTGTGGGACTCTTGCTATTTTGTGCTTCCGAAAAAATCTAATCAGTCGTGTTCCTTGTATTCTTGCTCTTAAAACCTGAAATTCCTTGATGGGTTCTTGGTGAATTGTTGCTGGAAATTTTGAGTATTATTTGTTTAGTTTCAAAAGAACTGAAAGAGAATTATCGAGTGGAAAAAGGCAAGAGTGGTGAGAACATTAGAGGGTTAAAATGCCACGTATTTTTGAGTGAAACACGAGTGTAGAGTGATTCACATTCTTGAGTGTAAACACGTAATGGTGAGAATTGTGAGGTCCTTTTTTTTTTTTTTCTAACTTTGTTTTGCAGCAATCATGTCTCACAACAGTGCTAAGAACATGGCCGAAGATGCTACAGAACTGGCTGACCCGAAATTGTTTATGGAGGCCATGATGAGTGAGATAAGGCGTGTGATGAAGTTGGAACTAGAGCAGGTTCACGAACGGATAGATCAGATGGAGAATACACATGAGAAGCAGCCACAAAACACCCCTAATGTGCGTAGAAGGGAAAGAGTTCAACCGAGGGAAGTGAGAGTTGAAGATGAAGAGCCATATGGGGCTGGTTTTGATGAAGAAGATGATCGGGATTCTGTTGTTAGTAATAGGAGACATGGAGGGCGGTTTAGAGAAGCTAGGAATCGGGAAGATAACAACTTGGGTGGTATTAAGATGAAGATTCTGTCATTTCAAGGTAGATTCGATCCTGAAGCATAGCTTGAGTGGGAAAAGAAGATGGAGTTCGTATTTGATTGCCACAACTATTCCGAAGTAAAGAAGGTAAAATTAGCTGTGATTGAGTTTTCTGACTATGCTATTACTTGGTGGGATCAACTTGTTATAAACAGGAGGCAAAATAGAGCACGACCAATAGAGACATGTGAGGAGATGAAAATGGTGATGAGAAAGCGATTTGTTCTAAGCTACTACTACCAAGAGTTGTACAAAAAGCTACAAGGTCTTAGACAGGGAAGCCGGAGCGTGGAGGATTACTACAAGGAGATGGAGATTGCTATGATCCGAGCTAATGTAGAGGAAGATCGAGAGGCTACAATGGCTAGGTTTTTACTTGGATTAAACCGGGAAATCCAAGATGAGGTAGAGATGCAACATTATGTGGAGTTGGAAGATATGGTGCACATGGCCACCAAAGTGGAGCAACAACTCAAGAGGGGGGGGGGGGGGGTGGGTCACGTGCAGCCCATAACTCTAGTTCTACCTCTTGGAAACCGAGTTATACCAAGCAACTGGACAAGTCACAAACGTCCAAATTCGAGCCCAAGTCCGCGAACACCAGCCACATTCCTCAAGGTAAAACCGACACTTCTACCTCTAGAAATCGTGACATTAAATGTTTTAAATGTCAAAGCAGGGGACACATAGCAAGTCAATGTCCAAACAAGCAGGTTATGGTGTTGCAAGACAATGGTGAAATTGTGACTGACAATGAAGATTCCAACACCGACGACATGCCCCCATTGAAGGATGTTTCCGAGGAGGAATATTTAGCCCCTAATGCATTGACATTGGTGGCGAGGAGAACATTGAGCGTGCATGCAAAAGAGGTTGATGAAGTGTAGCGGGAGAACATCTTTCACACTAGGTGCTACATCAAAGACAAGGTGTGTAGTGTGATTATTGATGGTGGTAGTTGTACTAATGTTGCAAGCACAATTATGGTGAAAAAATTGGGACAACCCGTGTTGAAGCACCCTAAACCGTACAAGTTGCAATGGTTAAGTGATAGTGGTGAGATAAGGGTGCACAAGCAGGTGTTAGTTGCATTTCGAATCGGTAAGTACGAAGATGAAGTGTTGTGTGATGTAGTACCGATGCAAGCGGGACACTTATTGCTAGGGCGTCCATGGCAGTATGATAGGCATGTGAAGCATGATGGCTTTATGAACAAATACTCCTTTGTGCTTAATCAACGATCGATCACTCTTGTGCCATTGACATCGCCGCAAGTATATGAGGATCAAGTGAGATTGCAAAAAGAGAATGATCAAAAGAAAGAGAGTGAACAAAAGAAAAAGAGTGAAAATCAGTGAGAGGCCGAGAAAAATGAGAGAGAAAAAGAAAATTAAAATTCGGCCATTGAGAGAAAATCAGAGAGAAAACAAAAGAATTTCTATGCAAAAGTGAGTGAAATTAAGCGAGCAATGTTTTCAAATCAGCCGATGATTGTACTTTTGTACAAAGAGGCATTTCTAAACACTAACGAACTTGACTTTGCTTGCCTAGTTCTGTTGTTTCTCTTTTGTTGGAGTATGAGGATGTCTTTCCCGAGGAAACACCACATGGGTTACCTCCAATCTGAGGGATTGAATATCAAATTGATTTTGTTCCCGGTGCGACAATTCCAAACCGACCAGCCAATAGGAGCAATCCAGAGGAGACAACGGAGGTTTAACGGCAGGTAAGTGAGTTGTTGGAGAAAGGGCACGTGAGGGAGAGCATGAGCCCATGCGCAATGGTTGAAACAGGGGTTTGAGTATTGGATGAGGACTTGATCTCACCTGTTTCTCAACCCAGTCTTGCTAGCAACGCTCTTTCTCCTCTATATGAGTAGTAGCCTTTCGATGCCCTTTTTGTAAGTTACCCAGGATTGCACATCGGAGCTGTATCAGTTTGTTACACTTATGCCAACAATGAGAGAATCAGACGTCTGGTTTTGAGTGTTACTTGATTTTTGTTTCATTTTAATACTATTTTTGTTTCTAAAATGTGCAACACTCTTTTAATTTACAGAGATTCACTCAAATTACACTTGAAATCTATTATTTTGCTGAAATGCTTAGCTATGTTTTTGAGTTGACAAATTGGATTTCAAACTGCGGTTTTTTTCCTTTTTTTGAATAAAATTCCATGCTTGTATTGTTGATGTTTAATCCAATATCTTTTTTTTTTTTAGGGGGAGGGGTTGGGTTAGATGTTTAAATTGTTGGTACCATACCGAAATTAATTAAAAGTTATAGATTTATGTTTGATTCATTTATAGACATTGCTTCTAAGAACGAGAAAGTAAGATAAAATTATAAAATAAAAAAAACTAAACTTGTGTCAACTTTTTAAAGGTACCAACAAACTATGGTTGGACCCTTAAAAAACATTTGAATAGTGGGAGAAGAGCTTACTCAATCTTAGGACGAACTAGAACATGTTTTGATTTGAAGCAACGCTTCAACACTGAAAAGCGCTTAGAAAGAAAACAAAACAAAACATAGTCGGAGAAGAAGAAGATGAGATAAGTTATAAAAAACAAATAACAAAACTAATATGAAATAAGCTGTCAAAAGAAAACAAATATTCTTCCATCGAGTTATCACTAAAAATAACATGAAAAACGAGGACTCTGTGTGTGTAAAAAGAATTCTCACTCACCATGGCAAAAACTGCAAGAAGGACAGGAAAGATGGTTATAATTGTTGCCACAAACATGCCGTTGAGGAAGAGATAAAACACAACGAGGATTGATTGAAGCATCACCCAACGAGCAATGGCCACGAAATCTAGGAAAGTTGCAGCAAATTTAAAACCAGTTATCACAATGACAAGCATTGCAGAAAGAGCAACAATAACAAATATATTTTCCTTTGGCAATCATTTGTGCAAAAGCGTGACTACAAACGTAAATACACAAAGTTGTGGTGCCATATTGTAGACGCGCTTTAGAGATGAGTTCTTCAACCTTGTGACCACCTCTAAACAATATCAACACAACAACAATGAAAGCCAAAGCTTGAACAAGCACCGTCGGCACAAAAAAATTCATTTCATCCGTAGGCCAAGATATAGCTACAAGAGGATGGAGCAGTAGTTGAAGAAAGATTACTAACCCAACATATAGAATTAATTGAAAACTAAATTGGCCTAACATTAACTTGATGGTGAGTGTTCTATTCATTCTCTTGTGTTTAGGATGGGGAAAAGTTTGAGGTGTTTTGTTTGAAGTTGGACTCTCTCTTTTGGAGTGTTCCAATTCAATGGTGTTTGCCTCCCTTCCAATTTCATTTCATAAGAATTGGATTGTTAAGATTTGTTAGTAGATTTTGAAATTTCAAATTTCAAAATTTTATTTGAATAAAGCTAAATTGATATTTGTGTATAAATCTTGACCATTCAAAGAGAGTCGAAAGATCTTCCAATGCTTGTAAAATTTTTATTTTATTTTTGGTCAGGCAATTCTTGTAAATCAATTGGTTAGTACAAATCTTAACCATCCAATTGATTTAGTAGATTTTGAAATTTAATTTTTTTTGAATCAATTAAATATATTTATGTGTATAAATCTTGACCATTCAAAAAGAGTCAGAAGATCCTCCAATTCTTATAAAATTAGAGAGGCCGCTTTTCATATTTTTTATTTGGTGTTATCTTGGCATAATTGTACATGCTAAGTGTTAAATTTTCTAACATAAAGTGTCGAAGTGTGCCGCTCACGTGACACAAATGAATTACAGTTTGATCACACGAGTGACACACTCCGCCACTTTTATTTAGCAAATTTAACAGACGCAGACAAAAGAGCTCAATTGATTAAAAAATAAATAAATATTTAGAGACTTAAATGACACAAGAATCATAGTTTAATGGTCATATATCTAATCTACTCTAATCTATATCTATATCTATATCTATACTACTAATAAAAATACCTTAACATGAAAAACGTTTGATTCACTATTTTACCCTCATAAAGAATTAAAAAGGTCATTATATCCTTCCACACTTAATATCTAAATTACCATCATATCCTTATGCATTTAAATCTCTAAATTACATCTAAGATCACTTTTATCTATACTACTAATAAAAATACCTTAACATGAAAAACTTTTGATTCACTATTTTACCCTCATAAAGAATCTATACTACTAATAAAAGTACCTTAACATGAAAAATTTTTGATTCACTATTTTACCCTCATAAAGAATTAAAAAAGTCATTCTATCCTTCCATACTTAATATCTAAATTACCATCATATCCTTATGCATTTTAATCTCTAAATTACATCTAAGATCACTTTTAGTTATATATTCTCTATATATAAATGTCAATTTTTATGAAACTTTGTGATTGATTATATTATTCTTAAAAAATATATGCGTTATTATAAAAGATAACTTTTAGTTATATATTTCCTATATATAAATGTCAATTTTAATGAAACTTTTTGATTGATTATATTACTCTTAAAAAATATATGCGTCATTATAAGTTTTAACAAATATTCAAAAAAGCCTTCAAAATTCCATCATATAATATTACTCACCTTATTTATAAAGATAATATTATGACTACATATTTATATTTTAATTTTCATCATAATGTTTAGCCCTTTCATTTTTATGATAAAAAATAATGTATATATAGTTTTACATGATTTTTTAGTCGCAGTAAACTTTTCGGACTTTGTTAATATTTTATGTGAAAACTTGATTTTTTTTAAAAAAAAATTAATATGTTTTATAATATATATTATAGCATTGTATATTAAATTTGATTCCAATTAACCTAGATAATCTTAAATACAGTAAGATTCCAATATGATTGGTATATTGATAATTATTTTTATTTTATTCAATGATTTATAAGTAGAATTTTAATCAAATTAATTTTCTAATTATCTATTCTCTATTTACAATTGTCAATTTTTATGAAACTTTTTGATTGATTATATTATTCTTAAAAAAATATATGGATTATTTTACATTTTAACAAAATTTTCAAAAAAACCTTCAAAAACTCCATCAATATAATAATACTAATCTCATTTATAAAAATAATATCATGACTACATATGTATATTTTATTTTTTTATCAAAATGTTTATCCATTTTATTTTTAAAATAAAAAATAATGTATATATAGTTTTACATGATTTTTTAGTCGCAGTAAATTTTTTAAACTGTGTTAACATTTTGTGTGAAAACTTGAATTTTTTTAAAATTTTAATATGCTTTATAATATATATTGTGGCGTTGTATATTAAATTTTATCTCAATTGACCTAACTAATCCTAAATACAGTAAGTTCTAATATGATTGGTATATTGATAATTATTTTTATTTTATTCAATGATTTATAAGTGGAATCTTAATCAAATTAATTTTAAAAAATTTAATTTTCAAACATCACTAAAAAATCACTTTCAATTACAAAATTATAGAAACAAAATAGAACTTTAATTATTTCTTTTTTTTATTATTTTTCTTAAAGTTAGAACAATAACTCTTGAAAATATATAAAGTTTTCAAAAATTTTATACTGGAGCATGAGAGATGAAAAAATAAATTTGGTAAATTTGAGATAATATTTAATTCAAGTACCCATATACCAAATATTTATTTATTAATTTTTTTTTAAGAAACATTACTCACGTGCAACGCCCGTGGTGCATTGCTAGTTTATTTTAAATGTGCACTTGAGATCGAATTATAACCAAAATACTGGTAAACTCAAAATTTAATTTGTCAGTAGGATTTTGATTGCATGAGTAGTTGAGCATTTAGTGTTCGATGGCCTAGCCCAGCCCATAGCCAACCACGACCTTCAGAAAAAAGAAAAATAGCCCAATGAACTTAGTGTGCCAAGCCCATGCTTAGAAAGAACATTTCGATTATTATATTATAGTACAGTCATTAACTGAAATAATCGCTTCATGTGGTCAAAAAAAAAAAATTTGAAATTACCAATATTGCTTAACAGTTTAATTAGTATATTAAATAAAATAAGCCAAAAAGAAGTATCTTCTTAGTCATCTTTTCAATATTTACATAAAAAATACGTAAAACTAAAAAAATAAAGGTAATAAAAAGTATAAGGTTAAATTAAATTATTTTTGTAGTGTTGGTTGGACAAGGATATTGGAGTATTTCACTGACATGTACAATAAAATATGAGTAGTGAAATTGAGACTCACTCTCCGTAATTTTGAAATCATTGTTGGAGAGATTTTCATATTTCAAATTCTTCCTGAGCTGTTATTGGTAGTTTCTAGAGTTTTTGGTGAACAAATTTGATAATGTGCTCAAGTTTTGGTGACAATGGGACAATTTGGAGTGATGGATGTGGTGAAGACGTCCATTTGTTTTCAACATCAGTCAACCTATGGAAAACCCCACACTGGGACATGGAAAACAACACTAAAGCAAAAACCAGATGGAATCCATATACAAAAGCAACAAAACTAGGGTGCTAGTCTAAAATACCATGAAATGAATTCATCAAGACATAACGAAACTGATTCATCATATATCTCTCCAGCAACAACTTCAAGGGGATCTGCCACACGCTTGTGCTTTTGCAATAACATAATATTTAAGTTAAATTTCTACTTCAGGATTAGCATATATCACCTAGTGCTACATAACTCAGCATAATAATGGTCCAAAAGGGAACTAGACTTAAACGCCTGTATGATTTTAGCTTAAGCAATCCAAGACATCCAACTTACCCATCAAATAGTTTAGTCTTTCAACATACTGCAATTTTTTCAAGGACTGCGAATAACAGAAATAGTACCCTTCCAATCACAATAATTTTTGTCACAAGCCTACTTACACTGCAATGTAGTTTTCAAAAAATATAAAAATGGTCGTACTTGTTTGTAAGCGGATGTGAACATTCAACATGAAGTCGAGAAAATGGATCCTCTTTTTCCTCCAGTTGCTGGACCTGGGGAAATGAAAACTAGAGATAATACATAGTGAATGGTGATTGCTTTATATACATCAGCAAGTTTCCCACATTTTGACATAGATAGATTTCTCAATATTCGCGTCAATATTGAATTAATTAATTCTAATTCTTACAATTGATTGAAGAACAAGTCCATCAACATAGTTTTTCCTTTGCCCACTCCTCCATAAAGATAAAGTCCTTTCACAGGTGAGTATGAAGATTGCAGCATGAAACGGGACCTCAACCACCTACTCCTGAAAATGAGTTAAAGAGCGATCAAAGGATGACATAAAATAGTGGTCAGGAAAAAAGTGTCACACCCCAACTCCAAGGGCATGACCGGCCGTGAACCATAGATTTATAACCTATGGAACACGTAAGCCTAACAATAAACTAATAATATAGGAGTGGAAAACAACATTAACACTAAATTGATCCCATGTCAATATGTCAAAGTCAACATACCTAAACTTGTTTGCCCCAATTATCCAAACAAGTAAAGATGGCTATACGATATATGCTACGGAGGTCACAACACTATTAGTCCCCAATCAATTCCCTGAGTCCACTATTGACACTCCAATCTTTTACCTGAAAAATTTTTTATTTTGAAACCATGAGCTAAAAAGCCCAGTGAATGGAAAGGCATGCATAAAGTGGCTGAAAAACATATTTGGCATACGACATGTAAAACAAAGATTTGGAAAAATAACTTCATCAAGATAACCAAGTTCTCCAGAATAACACAATCGGATTTCAACAAGAAAGCATACCACAATGGTGAATCATATCATAATGGTGGAGACTGTACGATATCCAATAATCGATGAGAACCAAATACCAAATGCTAGAATATAAGATAATCAATTTCTCAAGAATAACACAATCGGATTTCAACAAGAAAACATACCACAATGGTGAATCATATCATAATGGTGGAGACTGTACGATATCCAATAATCGATGGGAACCAAATACCAAAATATATCTCAGGGTTGGATCCAACATCGTTCTTAGGGTCACCACAGCCTTCCCCGGGTCTGTTCCCTAAGACGATCCGGTGAAGGTCACCGGGACGCACCAGACACTGTTCCTTCAACCGTTGAGCACTAGGGTCACCACAGCCTCCCCCGGGTCTGTTCCCTAGTGGCCAGAGTCACCCGCACACAGAGGAATAATTTTCCTGGACTTTTAATCATGGTCCCATTCACTATCACAAAGTCTCACCATATAAACAAGTGATTGAATCACAATACTTCACAAAAGAATTCATCAAAGTAAGGAGAATCGTATGCCACAAGTATTTAGACACTTAGTTAAACATTTTGGAAATGTAGTAATGAACGAGCATGATGTATTATTTTTTAAAATGTTTAGGAATACGGGAAATTTTCGAAGATACGTAGCATGCCAAACCACTCACCTCAAGTCCAAAGGAAATGCTTTGTCACCCGAAGTAGAGTGAGATGTTGCCGATCCCATACATCGTTCTTCCATGGTTTCGTTTCTTCTTAGATGAAGTATCCAACCTTCCTTTTCTCTCTCTCTCTAGTGGGAGGTCACCAATGTGTTTTCCTCCCAATTCAATAACCAAGTCCCCTATTTATAGGCCTTCAAGACTCCTAGGAATACTCTAGAATGTGGACATGTGTCATTCTTTCCTTGGTGTGGGGAACCTTCCTTCACTTCCTTACTTGGAACTTTCTAGGTTCCAATTGTAGATATTTATACAATGGTTAATCCTCTACATCTCTAGAAGTCTCCATACTAATCTAGGACATTGTGGAGTACTCTTTATCTCTCTAAAATCTTCTAGAACCTTCTGAAGTACTCTAGGTTCCTCGATGTTCTAGAACCTTCTAGATCTTTCTAGAAACTTCTTCAACATTCTAGATTGTTCTAGGTTATTCTTGAACTTTATAGAGACTTCTCCAACATTCTAGATTCTTCTAGAATATTCTTGATTTTTCTAGAAACTTCTCCAATATTCTAGATTCTTTTAGACTATTCTAAATTCTTCTTTAACATTTTTTTTATTTCTTTCAAGATAATATTCCCTAACTAGTTCCTTGCCAAAATGGAACGGGGTATTACAAAAAAAATTACCTCTCGGCTTTCTTGGAAGTAGCATGCCGATCCAATTGGCAGGGATTAGCTGACTCAACCAGCTGATCATAGAGTCTCTGTAGTTCCCTCAAGGTAGGCACTTGACAATCAGCATATCCTTTACAGGAAAACAAAACTATAATGACACATTAAATCCTATCTACAATAAGTATCATTTGCTTGACGTATTACAATTGCTATTCTTGCTTTCCAAATCTTGAAGTTGCTTTACAGGCCTTAACCGAAGTTTTTGTCCCTCCATAAATGATACCTCAATAAGTAGCAAACTTACTTAATGTACCAATTCCAACTCGTGCACAATACACACTATTTAATACCAGCCATCTAAGAAGCACGATAATGATTTATCAAATACAAGTCAGGACGACAAATTTCCAATAACAAGGAATTTACCAATCTAGATTGGAAGAAATTCATTAAATTCTTAAAATTCAGTATTTTCAGATAACTATATACCTAAACCTATTATTTTCATCAAAATAACCATATGGACGGAAGATAGATGTAGGTAATTATTTAATTACCATACTTGGCAAGCATCACCACCCATGAGCTGACCCGCAACAATTCTAGGTTCATACACCACAAGAGGCCCCTGCTTTGTCCACTTCTGCTCCATTAGTTTCTTTTGTTGCATCCGTGGACAAAGCTCTCGAGGTCATACAAGAGTTATGTCTACATCTACAAATATCTACATTGTAGTAGAATTTGTAGAAAGCCT
This sequence comes from Ilex aquifolium, assembly GCA_951799425.1. NCBI lineage: Eukaryota > Viridiplantae > Streptophyta > Magnoliopsida > Aquifoliales > Aquifoliaceae > Ilex > Ilex aquifolium. Next base: position 3,332,756 of record OX637405.1, on the reverse strand, counting down.
CGCGATTTCTCTCGAGCAAAAAATTATGTCTTTTTTAGTTACCCCCATTCAGATGTTGTCTCCTCTATGCCTAAATATTGTTCGAAATTGACGTAGAAAAAGGGAGGAGTTGAAGGAGGAGGAAGAAGGAAAAAGAGGAAGAGCAAAAACAAGAGGAAGAAGTAGGGAGGAGAAAGACAAGGAGGCGAAGGAGAAGGAGAATAAGGAGGGAAAAAAAAGGAGGAGGATGAGGAAGAAGAAAATTTTGTCACCTCTATGCCTAAATGCTATTCGAAATTTAAGTAGAAGAAGGGAGGAGTTGGAGGTGGAGGGAGGAGGAAGAAGACGATGTTGGAAGAGGAGGAGGGAGGACAAGCAAAAGAAGAAGGAAAATGAGAAGGAGGAGGAGGAAAAGCAAAAGGAAGAAAGAAGGAGAAAAATAGAATGAGAAGGAGGAAAACGAGGAGGAGGAGAAGGAAGGAGGAGGAAGACTAAAATGAGAAGAAGAAATAAGAGGAGGAGAAGGAAGGAGGAGGAGGAGGAGGAGGAGGAGGAGGAGGAGGACGAAAATGAGAAGAAGAAATATGAGGAGGAGAAGGAAAAGGAGGAGAAACAGCAAGAGAAGGAGGGGGAAAAGAGGAGGAAAAACGAGAGGAATGAGGAAATTAACGGAGTTGGAGGAGGAATGAGGGAGGAAAAACAAGAGGAAGAAGGAGGGAGGAGAAGGAGAAGGAGAATAAGTAAGACAATGAGGAGGAAAAAAGGGAGGAGAAGGTGAAGAAGGACGAGGAGGAGAAGGAAGAAGAAGACGTTGTCTCCTCTATGCCTAAATACTGCTCGAAATTTACATAAAAGAAGGGAGAAGTTGGAGGAGGAGGAAGAGGAAGAGCAAGAGGAAGAAGGAGAAGGAGAAAGAGAAGGAGGAGGAAAAAAGAGAGGAGAAGGAGAAGAAAGAGGAGGAGAAAGAAGAAGAATAAACTGTCTCCTCATAATGCTGCTCAAAATTTACGTAGAAGGGAGGAGGAAGAAGACGACGTTAGAGGATGAGGAGGAGGATGAGAGAGGAAAAACAAAAGGAAAAAGGAAAATGAGGAGGAGGAAAAGCAAAAAGAAGAAGAAAGGAGGAGAAATAAGAACAAAGAATAAGAAGGACAATGACGATGACGACGATGACGACGACAAAAATGAGAAGAAACAGGAGGAGGAGAAGGAAAAAGGAGGATAGAGGAGTAGGAGAGGGGAAAGAAGAGGAAAATCGGGAGGAAGGAGGAAATTGATGGAGTTGGAGGAGGAAGAAGAAGGAGCATGAGAGGAGAAAGAGGGGGAAAATTGGGAGGAGAAAGAGAAGGAGGATAAATAAGAGGAAGAAAGAGAGAAGAGAAAGAAAAGGAGAAGAAGGGGAATAAGGAGGATAATGAGAAGGAGAAGGAGGAGGAAAAAAGGGAGGAGAAAGAGGATGAGGACGAGGACGAGGAGAAGGAAGAAGAAGAAGTTGTCTCCTCTATGCCTAAATGTTGCTCGAAATTTACGTAGAAGGGAGGAGTTGGAGGAGGGATAGATGTGTCCATGGGCCGGTCGAGATTAGGTCTGTGAAATTTTTATTGGACCGAGCCTGGGTAGTGTAGGTCTAAGCCCTTACCCAACTGAGTTGGGCCGGGCTGAGCTTCGAGTAAGAGTAGGCTACCCGCAACCCAACCCGCGAACCTATTGAGTGGGCCTTCCCGTTCTCCTCTATGCTTAAATGTTGCTCGAAATTGACGTAGAAGAAAAGAGGAGTTGAAGGAGGAGGAGGAGGAGGAGGAGGAAGGAAGAAAAATGAGGAAAATTGGGAGGGGGAGGAAAGAGGAAAAACAGTAGGAAGGAGGGAGGAGAAAGAGAAGGATGACGAAAAAGAGCAGGAGAAGGAAAAAGAAGGAGAAAAATCAAGAGGAAGGAGGAAATTGATGGAGTTGGAGGAGGAAGAAAAATAAAAAGGAGGAAGAAAAAGAAAGAAAAGGGAGGAGGAGGAGGAACAGGAGAAGGGAAAGAGAAAGAAGGAGGAGGAGGAGAATAAAGATAATGAGAAGGAGAAGGAGGACGAGGAGGAAAAGGAAGAAACAGTTGTCTCCTCTATGCCTAAATGTTGCTCGAAATTGACGTAGAAAAAGGGAGGAGTTAGAGGAAGAGGAGGAAGAAGAAAGAGGAGAAGTTGGAGGAGGAAGAAGAACGAGGAGGGAGGAGAAGTTGGAAGAGGAGGAGGAAGAAGAATGAGGAAGATAGAGGAAAAAGAGCAAGAGGGGAAAAAGAAGGAGGAGGAGGAAAATCAGGAGGAAAGAGGAGGAGGAAGAAGGAAGAAATTGACGCAGTTAGAGGGGGAAAGAGAAAGGAGGAAAATTGGGAGGAAGAAGGAGGAAATTGACAGAGTTGGAAGAGGAGGAAGAAGAAGAAAAAAGAGGGAGGAGAAGAAGGAATTGGAGAGGGGAAAGAGAAAGGAGGAAAATCGAGAGGAAGGAGGAGGAAATTGACGGGGTTAGAGGAAAGAGAAAGGAGGAAAATCGGGAGGAAGAAGGAGGAAATTGACGGAGTTGGAGGAGGAGGAAGAAGAAAAAGGAGGGAGGAGAAAGAGCAGGAGAGGGGAAAAAGGACAATGAGGAGAAGGAAGAAGGAGGACAAAAATGAGAAGAAGAAATATGAGGAGGAGAAGGAAAAGGAGGAGAAAGGAGAAGGAGAAAGAGCAGGAGCAGGAGAGGGAAAAGAGGAGGAAAATCGAGAGGAATGAGGAAATTAATGGAGTTGGAGGAGGAAGGAGCAGGAGAGGGGAAATAGAAGGAGGAAAATTGGGAGGAATGAGGGAGGAAAATAAGAGGAAGAAGGAGAGAGGAGAAAGAGAAGGAGAATAAGGAAGACAATGAGGAGGAAAAAAGGGAGGAAAAGGTGAAGAAGGATGAGGAGAAGAAAGAAGAAGACGTTGTCTCCTCTATGCCTAAATACTGCTTGAAATTTACATTGAAGAAGGAAGGAGTTGGAGGAGGAGGAGGAAGAGGAAGAGCAAGGGGAAGAAGGAGAGAGGAGAACAAGGAGGACAATGAGAAGGAGAAGGAGAAAGAGAAGGAGGAAAAAAAGGAGGAGAAGGAGAAGAAAGAGGAGGAGAAGGAAGAAGAAGAAACTGTCTCCTCTATGTCTAAATGCTGCTCGAAATTTACGTAGAAGAAGGGGAGAGGAAGAAAACAACGTTGGAGGAAGAAGAGGAGGAGGAGGATGATGAGGGAGGAAAAACAAAAGGAAGAAGGAAAACGAGGAGGAAAAGCAAAAAGAAGACGAAAGGAGGAAAAGAAGAAAGAGGATAAATAAGAAAGAATAAGAAGGACGACGATGATGACAACGACAAAAATGAGAAGAAACAGGAGGAGGAGAAGGAAAAAGGAGGATAGAGGTGAAGGAGGAGTAGGAGAGGGGAAAGAAGAGGAAAATAGGGAGGAAGGAGGAAATTGATGGAGTTGGAGGAGGAAGAAGGAGCATGAGAGGAGAAAGAGGACGAAAATTGGGAGGAGAAAGAGAAGGAGGATAAATAAGAGGAAGAAAGAGAGAAGAGAAAGAAAATGAGAAGAAGGGAAATAAGGAGGATAATGAGAAAGAGAAGGAGGAGGAAAAAAGGGAGGAGAAGGAGAAGGAGAAGGAGAAGGAGGAGGACGAGGAGGAGGAGAAGGAGAAGGAAGAAGAAGAAGCTGTCTCCTCTATGCCTAAATGTTGCTCGAAATTTACGTAGAAGGGAGGAGTTGAAGGAGGAGGAGGGATAGGTGTGTCCATGGGCCGGACCAGATTAGGTTTGTGAAATTTGTTTTGGACCGGGCCTAGGTAGTGTAGGTCCAAATCCTTACCCAACTGAGTTATCGGGCGGGCCGGGCTGAGCTTCGAGTAAGGGTAGGCTACCCGCAGCCCAACCCGCGAGCCTATTGAGTGGGCCTTCTGGGCGGGCCTGCTCGCGGATTTTTTTATATATAACTTCATTTAAAAATAATGAATATTTTTGTAACTTAATATTTGTGTAAATTATATTTTTGAATTAAAAGTAGAATTGAAATGGATAAAAATAAAATAATGAATAATTTTATTTTTGATTAAGAGATAATCTACATCCAATAGAATGAATACATTCCAACTAGGTTGACACCTACTCATTTATCTATTATTTGCATTACTCTACCCTTTAAAACTTATATGCTTAATATATGGAAAAGAAAATAATACGTTATTTATAATTTTTCAAATTTTAAATTCCGACATTGGGAGACTTATTTCAAAGTTTCATATTTAATGGTCTAAAAGTATAATTTTTTTTCAAAGGAAAAGTAGGCGGGCGGGCTCTTGGGTCGAGTTTTAACGGGTTTTTTCGGGCGGGCTATTGGGTCAGGTAATGAGTTTGGGAGCAAACTCAAGCCATCTTTTTAAGGATATTGGGTTCGGGCTTGGGCAGGCCAACTAGAGCCTATCGGGTTTCAGGCCTAATTTTTTTGGGCCGGGTAATGGGACCTGTGGGTAACCTGGCCTATGGACACCCCTAAGTTGGGAGGAAAAACAAAAGGAAGAAGGAAAACGAGAAGGAGGTGGAGGAGGAGGAAACGCAAGAGGAGAAGGTGGGAGGAGAAAGAGAGGGAGGAGAAGGAGGAGGACAATGAGAAGGAGATGGAGTAGGAGGAGCATGAAGAAGAAGAAGAAGAAGCTGTCTCCTTTATGCCTAAATGCTGCTCAAAATTTACGTAGAAGAAGGGAGGAGTTGGAGGAGGAGAGAGGGGGAGGAAGAGGAGGGAGGAAAAACAAAAGGAAGAAAGGAGGAGAAAGAGAAAGAGAAGGAGAAGGAGGAAAACGAGAAAGAGGAGAAGGAAGTAGAAGGAGGACGACGAAAATGAGAAGAAGAAATAGGAAGAGGAGTAGGAAAAAAGAGGAGATAAGAGGAGAACCAGAGGGGAAAGAGGAGGAAAATCAGGAAGAAGGAGGGAATTGACGGAGTTGGAGGAAAGAGGTGGAGGAGCAGGAGAGGGGAAAGAGGAGGAGGAAAATTGAGAGGAAGAAGGAGGGAGGAGAAAGAGGAGGAAAAAAGGGAGAAGAAGGAAAATGAGAAGAAGAAGAAGTTGTCTCTTTTGTGCCTAAATGTACTCGAAATTGATGTCGAAGAAAGGAGTAGAAAGAGAAGGAAAAATAAGAAGAAGGATAAGGAGGGAGGAGAAGGAGCAGGAGAGGGGAAAAGAAGGAGGAGTAGGAAGGAGGAGGGAGGAGAAGGAGGAAAAACAAGAGGAAGAAGGTGGGAGGAGAAAGAGGAGGAGGAGGAGGAGGAGAAGGAAGAAGAAGAAAAAGGAGTAGGAAAGTGGAAAGAAGAGGAAAAAAAAAAGGCATGTAATGTCGGTGGAACCATGTGTTGTGGCTTTACTCCATCAGCAGCAGCAGCATCAAATAGTATGTTCATTGTAAATCATTGCCAGAAAAACCTGTTCTCAAAAAAATCTACTAATATCGAAAGCTTACCTTGACAAGAAAATCTTGTATAGGTCGGTGACCACCTTTTGATGCAAGGCCAAGCACATGCAACATCGTTGTGGTTAGCTGTACAAGCAGATATATGAATTCAAAAAACATATTGAAGTAAAATTAAATTTAAATAATGAAACTAGAAATGAAAAGATAATGAGGAGCACAATTTCTAATCTACACAAGTTTGTAGAATCCAAAAAAACAAGTCTTGTTCCCAGATTCTGACAAAGGTAAGCATGCTTCCAAAACTTTCAATTTCCGACTCAAAATGATCGAAAATTGTAATAATAAAATTATATGTCCATTAGATTTAACAAAAATATTTAATAAACAATTTCACATAAACAAATTGTAAGAATGTAGTAGTAGAATTAGGCTTCGTGGGTTGTGAGTGACATCATACTTCTTACAAATCGAAATTCTCATCATATCCCGGAAAAATCATTTCCATAGCTATAATCACATCGATGATAGAACAAACATAGCCCCCTCTTAGCTAGTACAGCCAAAAACAATCAAAGAAAATAAAAGCTTCATCCCCCTTAATTTGGAAAGAAGCGACAAGAGGACTGTCCATGGTGTTAGGTCTAGGACCATTGATTGGTAGTTTTATGAATTGTACTGTAGCTCTAGGTTGTACTATGGCGAAGACATCATGTGGAAAAACAATGAATATGAGTTTCAGACTTGGAGACTTCTCCGCTCCACGAAGAAGACAAAAGATATTCTGCCAAGCGCATTTCTGAAGCATGATCGGGTGGAAGAGTGGACGTAGGCCGGGTGGGCCGAACCCCTAAATATCGGGTGTTGCATGTTCCTTGTTGAAATGTCTTTCTGAAGCATGTCTTGAATTGAGCAAATAATCGACTAATATTTGATGTATATGAGATGATGAGCTTAATTGATAACAAGTCATATGGATTACATTGCAATCATACTCGAATATTGTAGCATAATGTTTCTAAGCACACACTAGAATTTGGTGCTTGTTAGGATTGACTGGGAATTGATTTAGAACAAAACAGAGGATTAAACTCAAAATATGGGGCTCCCAGAATCAATCCAGTAGACCAGACATAAACCTAGTTGAGCAGGCATCAGACGTGCTCGACCAAGCTCATACAGAACAAATGTTCTGCTCTGGGCTTCATAGATCAAACTTTAGCATTTTGGTAAATTCTTCCCTCACACTAAAATGAATTGAGCTTACACGTCAAAGTGAGTGAATTGCACAAATGATCAAAATGCCCTTGATTTGAATCAATTTAGAAAAGAAGCAATGGACCTTACTCCAAGCAAAACAACCGAACTTTCAAAAGTTCAAAATTTTATAGTGGTCATATCCCCTCCCCCCCCAAAAAAAAAAAAACAACACAAGAAAAAACCCAACCCAATAGGACCTGACACACGTCACAATCCCAGAAAGGATGACAAAAAGGCTTTGTCGAGTAGAAAGGTACTTGAAAAGACGTGTGACAAAACATAGATTGCCAAGGCGGTGACAGTCGCTGCGGAAGAGGCACAAAAAAGAAGAGCTTCGAAAGTGCTAAGCAAGCTACCGGAACAAAAAAAATGGCCCTTTTGGTTGGAACTATTATCTTGGTCAATTTGAATGACATTAGAGATAAGATACTTATTTACCCAAAGACTAATAGGGTAATAACTACAAAACATCCCTAAACAGGCTTCCAAGGCTAAAAAGACCATCAGAATGTACGAAAAAACAAAAGAACTTTCAATCCAAGTATAATGTGTGCATACTATATGAGGACATCTATGTTCTTTTGTAGTTAATGTGTTCATACAAAGTCCAAATAAGGATCAACTCAAAAAAGCCTTATCCCAATATTTAGGGTTTAGGGCTTATCAGGAAATGTTCTGAGCATGCTGTACTTCAGCAGGTTTTTTTAGTTGAATCAGAATCAAATAAATGTTCGTCTTTGGCAGGTTAAAAAGGGAAGGAGGATATTCAGGAATTTGAAAAGAGTGAAAGCTATGTGGTGAAAGAGAAGAAGTTTTATCTCCTTGTGTTCTCAACAAACAATTTTTCTCATCCTCTAGCCCTTCCTTTTTGGTGGAGCATCAGTTTGTTGCTAGAAGGATAACTAATTTCTCTTTAGATGATAACTGTGGTTGGTAAGGAATAGAGAGCCAGATAAGGGGTTTCTCCAGATCAAGAGAGTTCCAAATTTTGGGCTGATATATCAGAAGATGTGGAGGCAAATAGTGATTCAATGAAAGCTCAAGTTGTGGCCAATTCATCAGATTCTAGTCCTAGGCAGAGCCCCAAAGGTATTTCTTCTCCTCTTTCTTTATAATGAATTTTATGGCATGGAATTTTATTCATTCTGAAGGGTTGTTTGATTGTGGATTTGAGGGGAGTCAATTTACTTGGTGTAATAATCACTATGGAGGGTCAAGGATGTGGCAAAGGATAGATAGAGTTTTGGTTAGTTCCAGCTGGAATGCTCAGTTTGAGAAAACTGAGGTTGTTCATTAGGCAAGGGGGGAGTCTGATAACTGCCCTGTGTTGGTTAAGGCAGTGGAGATTGGAGAAAGAGTACAGTTTCTTATTTCAAATTCTTGGATGTGTGGACAGAGGATCCATCATTTATGACATTGGTTTCTGACAAATGGTGTGGGTCTTACTCAATGAATCCAATTGAGAACTTTTTCTTAAAAATAAAGTTTCTCGAGGTTCGTTTGAAGAAATGGAATAGAGAGGTATTTGAAAACATTTTTGATAAGATTAAGGTGCAGGAATTGGATACGAAAAATTTTGAGTTGAGATTGGAATCTAAGAATTCTGATTCTAATAGGATAGCACTGGAAAATGTAAGAGGTGCTTTGGACAATACTTGAAGATTGGAGGAGTTGTATTGGAGACAGAAGGCAAATGTAAGATGGGCTTTAGAGAGGGAGAGGAATACAAAATTCTGTCATGCATTAGCTAAGGGTAAAGCTGTTAGAAATAGAATTAGAGGGATTAAAGATGGGAATGGTGTATGGCTTCAGACGGAGAGTGAAATTGCTCAATGTGCTGAATCTTTTTTTGCAGAGTTGTATAAATTTGAGCCTCATGAGGTTAAAGGGGAGTTATTTGATGTGATTCCAAAGAAGGTCAGTTCTGAAGATAATGAAAGATTGCTTGCTGTGGGTACTGTGGAGGAGTTGAAAGGTGTGGTCTTTTCTATGTCTATGGAAAGTGCTCCGGGGCCAGATGGTTTTTCCGGCAAATTTTTTCATGTGGCCTGGGATGTGGTTAAGCAGAATTTGCTTATGGCTGTGAATTTCTTTCTGAAAGGAGGGACAGTGCCTAGATCTGTAAATGCTCCTTTACTTGCTTCAATCTTAAAGAAGGCGAGTCCTCCTTCATTTACAAAATTTAGGCCTATAAGCCTTTGCAATTTCTTGTCTAAGATATGTTCAAAGCTCCTTGCTAATAGGCTTGCTGGGTTATTACCTGGTTTGATTTCCCATGAGCAACATGGTTTTGTGAAACGGAGAAGCATAGGTGAATGCATCTCTTTAGCTCAATTTATGGTGGAGGAGTTGGATAGGAGGGTGGAGGCTGGAAATGTTACAGTTATGGTGGACATGATGAAGGCTTATGATAGGATTGAGTGGGATTTTTTGAAAAGAACATTAGTGTGCTTTGGTTTTTCAGAGTTGTTTGTTTCATTCATTGGGAACTGCTTGTCAAATCAGCATATTTCAATATGTTTGAATGGGAAAAGGTTTGGTTTCTTCCCAGCATCCAGAGGCTTGAGGCAAGGTGATCCTATTTCTTCTTCTCTTTTTATCTTGGCTGAGGAAGTATTGAGTAGGGGGTTAACAAAGCTTTTTAATTCTGGCTTGGTGAAGGGTTTTCATACTGGAAGGGGTTCTGTGACTTCTGGCTTGCTAACCCATCTGCTCTTTGTAGATGATACTCTATTATTCCTGAGAGGTTACAAGAAATCTATGGAGAATCCAATGGGGTTCCTTGACCAATATGAAAGCAGCTCTAGACAGAGAGTAAGCAAACAGAAGAGTTCTTGGTTTTGCTCTTCTAGAATTACTCATGGAAAGAGAGCTGTGTTGTATGGGGTTGCTAACATACCTATTAAAGGGTGTCCCTTCACCTATTTAGGGTGTCTTCTGATTAAGGGGAGGAGTAGGTTCAGGGACTTTGAAGAAATTATTCTGGAATTTAAGAGAAAGCTTGAGGGTTGGTATGCCAAGTTATTATCTAATATGGGGAGAGTGATACTAGTGCAGTCAGTGTTGAATGCTGTTCCTGTACATCTCTTATCTTGTCTAAACTTGCCAAAAAGGATAATTGCTAAGCTGAATTCTCTAATGGCTTCTTTTATTTGGTCAAGCAAACCAGGTGTAAAGAAAAGGCAGTGGGTTTCTTAGAAGGTAAAAACAAGGCCTAAGCAGGAGGGAGAGACATTTTTGGGGGTGAGAAAGTTTGAGGATGTGCAGTCTGCTTTTCGAATGAAGCAGGTATGGGGTATCTTGCAAGATGCATCTCTTTGGGCAAAGGATTTTTCTGCAAATTTTTTAAAGAATCAGCATATGCTGAGATGTTGTAGTGTGGGGAAAGCTAAAAGTTTCAGAGCATTATATACTTGGTTTGGTTCTGTGGTTAATCATAACAGGAGTATTGTGGGTGATGGTGAGTCCACTGATTTTTGGTGCTCAAATTGGATAGGCTCTGGTCCTTTGTTGAGTAGGATTAATGAGGTTCCTGTTGAATTTCCAACAGTTGCAGAAGTGTGTGTGGGGTTTGTTTGCCAGTTGCAGAGGTTTGGGGAGGTGCTGACAGATCAAATTAAAGAAGAGATTGCGTATAACAAAAATAGTACCATTCCAATCACAATAATTTTGTCACAAGTCTACTGACACTGCAATGCAGTTACAAAAAATATAAAAATGGTCATACCTGTTTGTAAGCGGATTTTTTTTTTTCAAAGAACAAAAGAATTTGATTGATTAAATCTCAAAAATTACAAGAATCAAAAACAGAAACTGTTTTAAGAAAACAGTAACTGTTTTAACAGAAAAATAGAAAATTCTGTTACAAGTATCTCCCAGGAATTCTGTTATAAGTAACTGCCTTATAACATAAATTCTGCTACAAAAACAGTTACAAAAGGCCAGACAAAACAGTTAAAAATACTCATGTGCAACTGCTACATTTTCTAAGTTCAGCTGACCACCAATTTGAGTCATTAAAGAGGTAAAGTACCTCTGATAACAACCCTTTTCAGTCTGGCAGTAGGCAGCAGATTCGGGTCCCTCTGCAACAGCAACCTTCCAGCAAGTGGTAATATCCCACATCCTGAAAAATCAGTAGATCTCCCATTCTGAACAGCAAAAGATGCTAAAAAATCAGCTATTGCATTAGCTTCCCTGTAGGCATGTTTAATCTGCACCTGCATAGCATCAAACAAACCCCTAATCCTTTCCAGAACAACCTGCAATCTCCATGGTACCTCTGCCATCCCCAACACCATCTGAACAAGTATTTGTGAATCAGATTCAATGAGAATCTGATATCCTGCAAAACCATACTGCATGATCAAATTAAGTCCATCCAATAGAGCCAGACACTCTGCTTTCATATTAGAACCCAGCCCATAAAAATTGGCAGCAGCTAACATTACATGCCCTTTGTGATCCCTCATCACTATCCCTCCACCAGACAGACCAGTCCTTCCCTTAGAAGCCCCATCAACATTCAATTTCATTAATCCCTCAGGAGGAGGCTCCCACTTAATCCATTTCACCCTATTCTCCATGATAAACAATGAACCAATCTTCAAATCAATCAACAGTTCCTTTCCCATACCATCATCTGATCTTTTAGGCTTTATCAGAATAGCCTGCAGCCTCAAAGCACTGACCACTTGCAAATATATAGCATATGAATTCAAAGAAACCCCCTCAAACCTCCTCCTACATCTCTCCCTCCAAATGGCCCAAAAAATCAACAAGGCCACACCTCTAATGTGAAACCCCGGAAAATTTGAACTATTCACAAAGAGGCAAAACAATAACTTGCCACTATGAACGGGTTGCGAACCTGAATTTTTCTAGAGCTCGGATGACGAAACGGACTTCGCCGTTGAATTCGTCTCGCGAAATCTAGTGACCATGTAAAATTTCATCAAATTCCGAAATAGTCGGATTTTTCACGTTTTACGAGACAGTCGGGTCTCGGATGACCCCAAAAACGAATTTTTTATTAAAATTATAAAATTTTCTAATAATTGAATTAAAGTTCAAATAAAATTAATTTGAACTTAATCCGAGGTATAATGAATCGTTTCGGGACGAAAAACGGACCCGAAAGTCGAAAATATGCGGTGCAATGTGGACCGCGCAATTAAAAGTATAAATAGGGGCTAAATATCTGAAAAATCAGATTTTTCAGCCCCTTTAGCTGGCTGTGTTCAGACGTTGAAGGGAGAGGAGAAAAATTTTGATCTCCAAGCTTCCCGCTCCGATTCCGGGAGTTCCGTCCGTCGGAATTCGTCGATTCAAAAGGCAAAGTTCATCTACGCGACGAGGCCTACGTGTGGGTACCAAAAACAACAAGTTTCACCGAAGGTGAACGGGTGGGGGTGTACGAAAATCAAGATTCGAGTTGTATTTCTTTGCTCGGATTCCGTCGAGCTAGAAGGGAGAAGTGATCACGTCGACGAAGGCTATGCGTGGGTACCAAAAACAACGAATTTCACCGAAGGTGAAATTTCGGGAGTTGGAAAAATCAAGCTTCGAGTTGGGTTTTCGGGTCTTGGGAGCTTCCTACGGGATTCTCACGCTACAAGAGGTAGGGGTTCTCCTACTTGGGTTGATTTCTTACCTAGAAATGCCTATGATAAATGGGTTGGATATATATATATATATGTATATATATATATGTATATCTATATATATTGACCTATGTATACATATATTTATATGTATATGGTTATGGAATAATGAAGATGGTGGGTAGGTTGTTAGAAAATTACACTTGCCTATTAGTGGAATTTAGGTAAAATAATTTTATCCTAAATTAGTATGTAGAAATTTCCTATTGGAATTTCTTGAATTATGTGGAAATTGGGCATGATATGTGTTACCATGTTGTTTGCCTTGAAGGTGTTTGACAAAATACCTAAATGGATTGAAATTGTTATATGATAAATAACATGTTATGCCTTATGTGGTAAATGAAAATCATATGTGTACGATATGATTTATGTTGAAATTGTGAATGTCAGATATATATTTTGATATATCAATTGTTGTGATGAAGTATGGAATTTATACGTTTATAATGTAAATTGCCATGGAATGGAATTGATTATGTTAATTTAGTCCATATGGCATGCATTACATATGTGACATAATATTATTGCAATGATACATCGCATTGCATATGCACGGGGAATTCACATCATGAGTGGTGTGTGTGTGTGCATGGTTGTTGTTAATACCATATGTTGGAATGTGGTAGAGACAGTTCATATGGCATTCATTACATATGAACCTTGCATGAGAGAAGCAATGGGTCATTACATTGCATATGTACAGGAACATCACATACATGGACATTGTGTCATAATGATGTTGTGCATGGGTGTTGTACCACAATCTATGTGGTATTAAATGCATATGGTCATGGAAATTGCTCATTGGCATTATTGCATATAGAGCATGACATTGGTAACTTCATTCATGGACATTAGTCATTAGTGGAGGCATGTGTAGGTGGTGCATGGTTAATCAACACCTTGTTTGGTGCTTGATATGTGGACTCGGGAGAAAAGTGGATCGACGATCCTTTTTGAGTCGCATGGTTGCATTGCATAAGTAAAACTTGTGTCTGGGTATAGCAAGAAGGGGCATGGCGACTTCCTCGGGTGAAAGACCCGGAATCACTTGGTTCAGTCACTCCCCTGAGGTGAAATTCCGGAAAAGTGACATGGTGTACGGAACCGGCGGTGTAATTCCAAAATCCGTTGCCCAACAAGACACAAGATTTTGATATAAAATATACTCATCCAATGAGTATCATATTTTCCGTCGAAGACGGGTTCATTACACATTGCATTGTGTTGTGGGAGTCGGGAAGGACTCGGGTTGTGTTACATGATTGAGTCTCATCTCACTCATAGCATGTGGTACACATTGGCATTCGCATTGTGTGTGTGGGAGCCGGGAAGGGCTCGGGTTGAGTACATGAGTCTCATCTCATTCATGGGGCTTAGGTAGCCCGGTTTAACATACATGGCATTGACATGTAAAGGGAGTCAGAGTGGACTCGGGTTGAGTGCACATGGGTGGGTCTCACCTCATTTGTGGCATGACATTATAGCATTACATCATTTAATTGTATATTATTTGATGGAATGGTTACGGATTTATGGATGTTGCATGTGAACATTTCATATGCATATAGGTTGAGGAGTAGCCTCTGTAGGAAATACTCTACTGGGCGTTGGCTCACCCTATACGGGAACACATTTCAGGTGGGAGAGATACACCAGCGGATGGCTCCATTTTGGACCCTCATGCTTGAAGAAAGCCGCATGTGGCTTTACTTAATGTTTTGTGTAATTACATGTTAGAAACTATATTTTGGGGCATGTAATGCGTAAAATAATTGTAATAGAACTTATAAAGACTATTGTTAGATTAGCCTTTCATGTTTTGATTTAAGTATAGTTAATTGGACCCAGTGTGGCCAATGTTTACTTATACATGGACCCGGTGCGGCCATTGCTTTATATTTGACCTCGGATGGGTCTGGTAATTGTGTATTGCACAGGTTGGGTATTGGGTAGAGCTCCCCATACAAAGGAGACTCTGCCCAAATTTCGTTAAGTTATGGACCCCGGTAAATGGGGCATAACAGTGTGATATCGAGATACTAGGTATCTACAGGTATTCCGCGGGTTGATGGGTAATCAACGGACCCCCGGATTTTGGGGCGTCACATCTAACCAGTCCATGACTCAGAGTCTGAGCCTTGAAACTTCTTACCAATCTCAAAAATCTGCACATAGGTGATTCTCCATCTAGCACCTCAAAACCCATAATTGCAGCCACTCTCTCCTAGACAGCTTTAGCAAAAAGGCATCCAATGAACAAATGAGAAGAATTTTCCTCATTTAGCATACACATATGACACCTGCTTCCCATTAAAACACCCACACTCTGGACTCTAGAATCCAAAGACAAAGCATTCCTATAAATTTTCCACCCACAATATTGAGCACTAGGAAAAATTTTATGTCCCCATATATACTTAGCAATATTGTAAGCGGATGTGAACATTCAACATGACGTCGAGAAAATGGAAAAGAGGAGAAAAATCGAGAGGAAGGAGGAAATTAACGGAGTTGGAGGAGGAAGGAGTAGGAGAGGGGAAATAGAAGGAGGAATGAGGGAGGAAAAACAAGAGGAAGAAGGAGGGAGGAGAAAGAGAAGGAGAATAAGGAAGACAATGAGGAGGAAAAAAGGGAGGAGAAGGTGAAGAATGACGCGGATGAGAAGGAAGAAGAAGTCGTTGTCTCCTCTATGCCTAAATATTGCTCAAAATTTACATTGAAGAAGGGAGGAGGAGGAGGAAGTGCAAGAGCAAGAGGAAGAAAGAGAGAGGAGAATAAGGAGGACAATGAGAAGGAGAAGGAGAAAGAGAGGGAGGAAAAAAGGGAGGAGAATGAGAAGAAAGAGGAGAAGGAAGAAGAAACTGTCTCCTCTATGTCTAAATGCTGCTCAAAATTTACGTAGAGGAAGGGGGAGGAAGAAGAAGACGTTGGAGGAGGAGGAGGAGGATGATGAGGGAGGAAAAACCAAAGGAAGAAGGAAAACGAGGAGGAAAAGCAAAAAGAAGAAGAAAGGAGGAGAAAGAGGAGAAATAAGAAGAAAGAATAAGAAGGACGACGACGATGACAACGACAAAAATGAGAAGAAACAGGAGGAGGAGCAGGAAAAAGGAGGATAGAGGAGAAGGAGGAGTAGGAAAGGTGAAAGAAGAGGAAAATCGGGAGGAAGGAGGAAATTGATAGAGTTGGAGGAGGAAGAAGAAGGAGCATGAGAGGAGAAAGAGGAGGAAAATTGGGAGGAAAGAGAGAGGAGAAAGAGAAGGAGGATAAATAAGAGGAAGAAAGAGAGAAGAGAAAGAAAAGGAGAAGAAGGGGAATAAGGAGGATAATGAGAAGGAGAAGGAAGAGGAAAAAAGGGAGGAGAAGGAGAAGAATGAGGAGGATGAGGAGGATGAGGAGGAGGAGAAGAAGGAAGAAGAAGAAAAAGCTGTCTCCTCTATGCCTAAATGTTGCTCGAAATTTGCGTAGAAGGGAGGAGTTGAAGGAGGAGGAGGGATAGGTGTGTCCATGGGCCGGGCCAGATTAGGTTTGCAAATTTTTTTTTGGACCGGGCCTGGGTAATGTAGGCCCAAGCCCTTACCCAACTGAGTTATCGGGCAGGCCGAGCTGAGCTTCGAGTAAGGGTAGGCTACCCACGAGCCTATTGAGCAGGCCTGCTCGCGGATTTTTTATATATAACTTCATTTAAAAATAATGAATATTTTAGTAACTTAATATTTGTGTAAATTATATTTTTGAATTAAAAGTAGAGTCGAAATGGATAAAAATAAAATAATGAATAATTTTATTTTTAATTAAGAGATACACTACATCCAATAGAATGAATACATCCCAACTAAGTTGACACCTACTCACTTATCTATTATTTGCATTATTCTACCCTTTATAATTTATATGCTTAATACATGGAAAAGAAAATAATATATTATTTTTAATTTTTAAATTCCGACATTAGGAGATTTATTTCAAAGTTTCAAATTTAATGTTCTAAAAGTATAATTTGTTTTCAAATGAAAGGTAGGCGGGCCGGCTATTGGGTCAGGTAATGAGTTTGAAGCCAAACTCAAGCCTCTTTTTAAGGATATTGGGTTCGGGCTCGGGCGGGCCAACTAGAGCCTATCGGGTTTCAGTCCTATTTTTTTTGGGCCAGGAAACGGGACCTGTGGGTAACCTGGCCCATGGACACCCCTAAGTTGGGAGGAAAAACAAAAAGAAGAAGGAAAACGAGAAGGAGGTGGAGGAGGAGGAAACGCAAGAGGAAGAAGGTGGGAGGACAAAGAGAGGGAGGAAGAGGAGGGCAATGAGAAGGAGATGGAGTAGAAGGAGGAGAATGAAGAAGAAAAAGAAGAAGTTGTCTCCTTTAGCCTAAATACTGCTCAAAATTTACGTAGAAGAAGGGAGGAGTTGGAGGAGGAGAGAGGGTGAGGAAGAGGAGGGAGGAAAAGCAAAAGGAATAAGGAAAACGAGGAGGAGGAAAAACAAAAGGAAGAAAGAAGGAGGAAAACGAGAAAGAGAAGGAAGAAGAAGAAGGAGGACGACAAAAATGAGAAGAAATAAGAAGAGGAGTAGGAAAAAAGAGGAGATAAGAGGAGAACCAGAGGGGAAAGAGGAGGAAAATCGGGATGAAGGAAGAAATTGATGGAGTTGGAGGAAGGAGGAGGAGGAGGAAAGGGGAAAGAGGTGGAGGAAAATTGAGAGGAAGAAGGAGGGAGGGGAAAGAAGAGGAAAAAAGGTAGGAGAAGGAAAAGGAGAAGAAGTTGTCTCTTCTGTGCCTAAATGCTACTCGAAATTGACATCGAAGAAAGGAGGAGTTGGAGGAGGAAGAAGAAGTTGGAGTAGAAAGAGAAGGATAAAGAAGAAGAAGGATGAGGATGGAGGAGAAGGAGCAGGAGAGGGGAAAAGAAGGACGAGGAGGAATAGGAAGAAGGAGGGAGGAGAAGGGGAAGGAAGAAGGAGGAAAAATAAGAGGAAGAAGGTGGGAGGAGAAAGAGGAGGAGGAGGAGGAGAAGAAGGAAGAGAAGGAGGGGGAGCAGGAGGAGGAGAAGGAAGAAGAAGAAGAAGAAAAAGGAGTAGGAAAGTGGAAAGAAGAGGAAAAAGCGGGAGGAAAAAAGAGGAAATTGATGGAGTTAGAGGAGGAGGAAGAAGAAGAGGAATGAGAAGGGAGGAGAAGGGAAAGAGGAGTAGGAAAATTAGAAGGAGAAATAGAAGGTGAAGGAGAAGAATAAGGGGAACAATGAGAAGGAGAAGGAGAAGGAGAAGGTGGAGGAGGAGGTGAAGCAGGACGGGGAGGAGGAGAAAATTGATGGAGGAAAAATCAGGAGGAAATTGATGGAGTTGGAGGAGGAAGAAAAAAAGAAGAGGAAGAAGGAGGAAAAAGAGGAAGAAAAATAAGGAAAAGGGAAGAGGAGGAACAGGAGAAGGGAAAGAGAAAGAAGGAGGAGGAGAAGGAGAACAAAGATAATGAGAAGGAGAAGGAGGACGAGGAAAAGGAAGAA
This sequence comes from Ilex aquifolium, assembly GCA_951799425.1. NCBI lineage: Eukaryota > Viridiplantae > Streptophyta > Magnoliopsida > Aquifoliales > Aquifoliaceae > Ilex > Ilex aquifolium. The sequence goes on along the minus strand of OX637405.1, from coordinate 3,314,908 downwards.
GAAGTTGTCTCCTCTATGCCTAAATGCTACTTGAAATTGACGTAGAAAAAAGGGAGGAATTGGAGGAGGAAGAAGAACGAGGAGGAGGGAGGAGAAGTTAGAGGAGGAGGAGGAAGAAGAACGAGGAAGATAGAGGAAAAAAAGCAAGAGAGGGGAAAAAGGAGAAGGAGGAGGAAGAAGGAACTGGAAAGAGGAAAGAGAAAGGAGGAAAATTAGGGGGAAGGAGGAGGAAATTGACGCAGTTAGAGGAAAAAGAAAGGAGGAAAATCGGGAGGAAGAAGGAGGAAATTGATGGAGTTGGAGGATGAGGAGGAAGAAGAAGAAAAAGGAGGGAGGAGAAGGAGCAAGAGAGGGGAAAAAGAAGGAGAAGGAGAAGGATGAGGAAGAAGGAACTGGAGAGGGGAAAGAGAAAGGAGGAAAATCGGGAGGAAGAATGAGGAAATTGACGGAGTTGGAGGGGAGGAAGAAGAAAAAGGAGGGAGGAGACGGAGTAGGAGAGGGGAAAGAGAAGGAAAAGGAAAATTGGGAGGAAAGAGGGAGGAGGAGAAGAATAAGGAGGACAATGAGAAAGAAGGAGAGCGAGGAGGAAAAGAGGGAGGGAAAGAGGAGGAAGAAAAAAGGCAACCTTTCGACCATAGATTTTAAACCCAGCCCGGAAACCAACCCGACAAGGGAACTGGGTCACTGGTTCAACCGGTCATACAATAAGGAGGAATAAGAAGGAGGAGGAGGACGACGAAAATGAGAAGAAGAAATAGGAAGAGGAGAATGAAAAAGGAGGGAGGTGGAACAGGAGCAAGAGAGGGGAAAGAAGAGGAAAAACGGGAGGAAGGAGGAAATTGACGGAGTTGGAGGAAGGAGGAGGAGGAGCAGGAGAGGGGAAATAGGTGGAGGAAAATTGAGAGGAAGAATGAGGGAGGAGAAAGAGGAGGAAAAAATGGAGGAGAAGGAAAAGGAGAAGAAGGAAAAGGAGAAGAAGTTGTCTCTTGTGTGCCTAAATGCTACTCGAAATTGACATAGAAGAAAGGAGGAGTTGGAGGAGGAAGAAGAAGTTGGAGGAGTAGAAAGAAGAAGGATGAAGAGGGAGGAGAAGGAGCAGCAGAGGGGAAAAGAAGGAGGAGGAGGAATAAGAAGAAGGAGGGAGGAGAAGGAGAAGAAAGAAGGAGGAAAAATAAGAGGAAGAAGGTGGGAGGAGAAAGAGGAGGAGGAGAAGGAAGAGGAGGAGGGGGAGCAGGAGGAGGAGAAGGAAGAAGAAGAAGAAAAAGGAGTAGGAAAGTGGAAAGAAGAGGAAAAAGCAAAAAGAAGAAGAAATGCGGAGAAATAAGAAGAAAGAATAAGAAGGACGACGACGATGACAACGACAAAAAATGAGAAGAAATAGGAGGAGAAGGAAAAAGGAAGATAGAGGAGAAGGAGGAGTATGAAAGGTGAAAGAAGAGGAAAATCGGGAGGAAGGAGGAAATTGATGGAGTTGGAGGAGGAAGAAGGAGGAGCATGAGAGGAGAAAGAGGAGGAAAATTGGGAGGAAGGAGGGAGGAGAAAGAGAAGGAGGATAAATAAGAGGAAGAAAGAGAGAAGAGAAAGAAAAGGACAAGAAGAGGAATAAGGAGGATAATGAGAAGGAGGAGGGGGAAAAAAGGGAGGAGAAAGAGAAGAATGAGGAGGATGAGGAGGAGAAGAAGGAAGAAGAAGAAGAAGTTGTCTCCTCTATGCCTAAATGTTGCTTGAAATTTAAGTAGAAGGGAGGAGTTGAAGGAGCAGGAGGGATAGGTGTGTCCATGGGCCGGGCCAGATTAGGTCTGCGAATTTTTTTTTGGACTGGGCCTAGGTAATGTAGGCCCAAGCCCTTACCCAACTGAGTTATCGGGCAGGCCGGGCTGAGCTTCGAGTAAGGGTAAGCTACCCGCGAGCCTATTAAGCAGGCCTGCTCGCAGATTTTTTTATATATAACTTCATTTAAAAATAATGAATATTTTTGTAACTTAAAATTTTCATAAATTATATTTTTGAATTAAAAGTAGAGTCGAAATGGATAAAAATAAAATAATGAATAATTTTAGTTTTAATTAAGAGACAAACTACATCCAATACAAAGAATACATCCCAACTAGGTTGACACCTACTCACTTATCTATTTTTTGCATTACTCTACCCTTTAAAACTTATATGCTTAATACATGGAAAAGAAAATAATATATTATTTTTAATTTTTAAAATTTTAAATTTCGATATTGGGAGACTTATTTCAAAATTTTAAATTTAATGGTCTAAAAGTATAATTTGTTTTCAAAGGAAAGGTAGGCAGGCGGGCTATTGGGTCAGGTAATGAGTTTGGGGGCAAACTCAAGCCCTCTTTTTAAGGATATTGGGTTCGGGCTCGGGCTGGCCAACTAGAGCCTATCGGGTTTCAGACCTATTTTTTTGGGGCCGGGTAATGGGACCTGTGGGTAACTTGGCCCATTAACACCCCTAAGTTGGGAGGAAAAACAAAAAGAAGAAGGAAAACGAGAAGGAGGTAGAGGAGGAGGAGAAAAAGAGGGAGGAAGAGGAGGACAATGAGAAGGAGATGGAGTAGAAGGAGGAGAATGAAGAACAAGAAGAAGAAGTTGTCTCCTTTATGCCTAAATGCTGCTCAAAATTTACGCAGAAGAAGGGAGGAGTTGGAGGAGGAGAGAGGGGGAGGAAGAGGAGGGAGGAAAAGCAAAAGGAAGAAGGAAAACAAGGAGGAAAAACAAAAAGAAGAAAGAAGAAGGAAAACGAGAAAGAGGAGAAGGAAGAAGAAGGAGGACGACGAAAATGAGAAGAAATAAGAAGAGGAGTAGGAAAAAAGAGGAGATAAGAGGAGAACCAGAGGGGAAAAAAGAGGAAAATCGGGAGGAAGGAGGAAATTGAAGGAGTTAGAGGAAGGAGGAGGAGGAGCTGGAGAGGGGAAAGAGGTGGAGGAAAATTGAAAGGAAGAAGGAGGGAGGAGAAAGAGCAGGAAAAAAGGGAGGAGAAGGAAAAGGAGCAGAAGTTGTCTCTTATGTGCCTAAATGTTACTCGAAATTGGCATCGAAGAAAGGAGGAGTTGGAGGAGGAAGAAGAAGTTGGAGTAGAAAGAGAAGGATAAAGAAAAAGAAGGATGAGCAGGGAGGAGAAGGAGCAGGAGAGGGGAAAAGAAGGAGGAGGAATAGGAAGAAGGAGGGAGAAGGAGAAGGAAGAAGGAGGAAAATAAGAGGAAGAAGGTGGGAGGAGAAAGAGGTGGAGGAGGAGGAGGAGAAGGAAGGGGAGTAGGAGGAGGAGAAGGAAGAAGAAGAAAAAGGAGTAGGAAAGTGAAAAGAAGAGGAAAAAGCGGGAGGAAAAAAGAGGAAATTGATGGAGTTAGAGGAGGAAGAAGAAGAGGAATGAGGAGGGAGGAAAAGGGAAAGAGGAGTAGGAAAATTAGAAGAAGAAATAGACGGTGAAGAAGAAGAATAAGGGGAACAATGATAAGGAGAAGGAGAAGGTGAAGAAGGACGGGGAAGAGGAGAAGGAAGAAGAAGTTGTCTCCTCTATGCTTAAATTTTGCTCGAAATTGACATAGAAGAAGAGAAGAGCTGGAGGAGGAGGAGGAGGAAGGAAGAAAAAGGAGAAAAATTGGGAAATGGGAGGAAAGAGGAAAAGTAGTAGGAAGGTGGGAGGAGAAAGAGAAGGACGAGGAAAAGGAGGATGAGGAGGAAGGAGCAGGAGAGGGAAAGAGAGGAGAAAAATCAGGAAGAAGGAGGAAATTGATGGAGTTGGAGGAGGAAGAAAAAGAAGAACGAGGAAAAAAAAGGAAGAAAAATAAGGAAAAGGGAAGAGGAGGAGGAACAGGAGAAGGGAAAGAGAAAGAAGGAGGAGGAGAAGGAGAACAAAGATAATGAGAAGGAGAAGGAGAAGGAGAAGGAGGACGAGGAGGAAAAGGAAGAAGTAATCTCCTCTATGTCTAAATGTTGCTGACATAGAAAAAGGGAGGAATTGGAGGAGGAGGAGGAGGAAGAACGAGGAGGAGGGAGGAGAAGTTAGAGGAGGAGGAGGAAGAAGAACGAGGAAGATAGAGAAAAAAGAGCAAGAGAGGGGAAAAAGGAGAAGGAGGAGGAGGAGGAAGAAGGAACTGGAGAGGGGAAAGAGAAATGAGGAAAATCGGGAGCAAGGAGGAGGAAATTGACGCATTTAGAGGAGGAAAGAGAAAGTTGGAAAATCGGGAGAAAGAAGGAGGAAATTAATGGAGTTGGAGGAGGAGGAGGAAGAAGAAGAAAATGGAGGGAGGAGAAGGAGCAAGAGAGGGGAAAAAGAAGGAGAAGGAGGAGGAAGAAGGAATTGGAGAGGGGAAAGAGAAAGGAGGAAAATCGGGAGAAAGAAAGAGGAAATTGACGGAGTTGGAGGAGGAGGAAGAAGAAAAAGGAGGGAGGAGAAGGAGTAGGAGAGGGGAAAGAAAAAGAATAGGAAAATTAGGAGGAAGGAGGGAGGAAGAAGGGAGGAGAAGGAGAAGAATAAGGAGGACAATGAGGAGCGAGGAGGAACAGAGGGAGGGAAAGAGGAGGAAAAGGAGAAGGAAAAGGAAAAGGAATAAGGAGGAAGAAAAAAAGCAACCTTTGAACCATAGATTTTAAACCTAGCCTGGAAACCAACCCGACAAGAGAACTGGGTCAATAGATCACTGGTTCAACCGGTCATACAATAAGGAGGAATAAGAAGGAGGAGGACGACGACGAAAATGGGAAGAAGAAATAAGAAGATGAGAATGAAAAAGGAGGGAGGAGGAACAGGAGCAGCAGAGGGGAAATATGAGGAAAATTGGGAGGAAAAATGAGGAAATTGACGGAGTTGGAGGGAGGAGGAGGAGCAGGAGAGGGGAAAGAGGAGGAGGAAAATTGAGAAAGGAGGGAGGAGAAAGAGAAGGAAAATGAGAAGAATAAGTTGTCTCCTCTGTGCCTAAATGCTGCTCGAAATTGACGTCGAAGAAAGAAAGAGTTGGAGAAGTAGGAAGAGAAGGAAGAAGAAGAAAAAGGATGAGGAAGGAAGAGGAGTAGGAGAGGGGAAAAGAAGGAGGAGGAGGAGCAGGAAGAAGGAGATAGGAGAAGGAGAAGGAGGAAGGATGAAGAGCAAGAGGAAGAAGGTGGGAGGTGAAAGAGGAGGAGGATGAGAAGGAAGAGGAGGAGCATAAGGAAGAAGAAGAAGAAGAAGAAGAAAAAGGAGTAGAAAAGGCGAAAGAGGAGGAAAATCAGGAGGAAAAAAGAGGAAATTGATGGAGTTGGAGGAGGAGGAAGAAGAAGAGGAAGGAGGAAGGAGGAGAAGGGAAAGAGAAGGAGTAGGAAAATCAGAAGGAGAAATAGGAGGAGGAGGAGGAGAATAAGGGGAACAATGAGAAGGAGAAGGAGAAGGTGGAGGAGGAAAAAAGGGAGGAGGAGGTGAATTAGGACGGGGAGGAGGAGAAGGAAGAAAAAAAAGTTGTCTCCTCTATGCTTAAATATTGCTCGAAATTGACGTAAAAGAAGGGAGGAGTTGGAGGAGGAGGAGGAGGAAGAAGAACGATGAGGAGGAGGGAGAAGAAGTTGGAGGAGGAGAAGGAGGAAGAAGAACAAGGAGGAAGAGGAAGAAGGAACTGGAGAGACGAAAGAGAAAGGAGGAAAATCGGGAGGAAGGAGGAGGAAATTGACGTTGTTAGAGGAGGAAAGAGAAAGGAGGAAAATCGGGAAGAAGAAAGAGGAAATTGACGGAGTTGGAGGAGGAGAAAGAGCAGGAGAGGGGAAAGAGAAGAAGGAGGAAAATTAGGAGGAAGGAGGGAGGAGGAGAAGAATAAGGAGGACAATGAAAAAGAGGGAGAACGAGGAAAAAAGAGAGGAAAAGAGGGAGGAAAAGAAATGAGGAGGAAGAAAAAAGGCAACATTTGGACTATAGATTTTAAACCCAGCTCGGAAACCAATCCGGCAAAGGAACTGGGTCAATGGGTCATTGGTTCAACCGGTCATACAATAAAAAATAATAATAATAATAATAAATATGCTAAAAAATTATTAAAAACAAAATCTATTAGAATCCAAGTCTACAAATTTTGAGAAGTACTAAATGAATTTCTACTTGTTAAACTAAATGCTCAATAAATAATGTGTAGTATAGCTGAAGGCTTATGATAATCATGGATTTAGTTGAACCAATGATAATCATGGATTTAGTTGAACTAACTGCTTAATAGACAATATGTTTCCATGGTATACATTAGTTACTGATAGTCTAGCATGTGCCATTAAAGCTTGAAAATTTGACATATGACTATCTTATACCATGCAAGGATATGCAACTATTTAGCTGAATAATACTAAAGCTTTACTTCAAATTATTGGGCAAAAAATGAAGGTGGTGTATAAATTTTAATATGCATAAAATCAATGTCAAAACACATTTATTCGTAGCGTATCTTAGATGTGTGCAACCTATGTTTTTCAAATTAATCATGTTGATGTATCCACATTGTGACATTGTGTTGCATTTGTATCTAATTTCCGTTCATGTACCATATCGAGAAATCCATGAAGCCATAAGTATTTTTTTTCTTGGGGAAGGAGGAACCATAAGTTTTTTTTCCGTGCATGTATCCATAGCGAAAAATTCGTATCTATTATTAGGTTTTATTTTATTCTTGGTAAGTTACATGCATTTCTCTTTTAAATTGAAATAATGTTAACTAGAGTGCATTTGGGGTTTGGGGTTTTAGTTTTTGGGGTTTAGAGTTTAGGGTCTAGGGTTTAGTCACAGCATAAGCCATTTCTAGCACGGTTCAAAGTATTGGCCGAGACCGATATGACTCGGCCGAGTCGTATCCGTCTCGGCCATGACCGATCAGATATCGATACACGATACATAAATATCACGAGTCACCCATGATTCGGCAGTGAATCGGTTACAACTCGGTAGTATCGGCTTGACTCGGACTCATATCGCTTGAATCGGGCAAGTTACATCGGACTCGGACCGATACTGGTAGAAACTTAAACAAAATCTCCAAAATCAAAATGGCAAAGGAAAAAAAGAAATGGAGAAGAAGATCTGAGACCTAAATTTGCATTTTTCAAACCCTAAGTCACAAAAAATCAAAAGCAAATTCACCCCTTTTTGCAACTACAGAAATAGAAGAAAAATTGAAAGAATTGTAAGGCATACCTGTCAAAATAGAAGACACAAAAAGCCCCAGCATAATCGCAAAAGCCCCATTTTTCTTCTTCTTCTTCATCTTCTTCATCTTCATCGTAGAAGCCCTAGCATCGCAGATGAGTCAGAGACTCAGATCTCTCCCAGCGAGCTTTCAGCGAGCAGCGTCGACTCCAGACCCATCGTCTCTGTGCTCTCTCTCTCTCTCGATCGTTCGTCTGTTCGTCGAAGTCTTCGACTGTGTTTTCTTTGGGCAAAATACACGAGGCTTTGGCCTTTTTTAGGAGTGAGGAACAAAAATTTATCCCCCCCCCCCTTTTTTTGTTTTGGCATAATTTTTTAATTATATAATTTTTAGTATTTATCATATATCTAATTAGAGCTTAACTTCTTAAGTTTGTTTTTTGTATATGTATTGATGATTTAATAATTAAATGTACAGGAAGAAATACATATAATTTCTAATTAGATACATATTAAATAATTAAATGAAGAATTTCTTTATAAGTAGATTTTCATTTTTAAAGCTATTAAGTTAACCATATATATATACTTATATTTTTTTTATAATTTTTAAAAATTACAAATTAAATTATATTAACCTTGAACATAGGTAATAATAAATATTTTTCAATAGCATCCTTATTATTCTTTTTTGCAATAGCTAATGTGTTAAATAATGTCTTTTAGGGATATGATGTATGGATGATGATGTTTACATTTATTACAAATTTTTCAAATTTTTTCAAATTTTTTTGAACCTTCTATGTAGCATTTTGGGCGTATCGGCCGATACCGCGCCGCGACGCCGCGACCGATGTGTCTCAGTGGGCTCCGAGTCAAGGACCAATACCGCGACCTTGAACCATGATTTCTAGAGAGAAAAGTTGTCCTTCACTTCACCCCTTTCATAAAACTCAAGAAGTTTTCTCCAATTCACCATATGGTTCCTCCGAAACCCCCATATATAATAAAAAACTTTGTTTTTTTATTCAAAAATCGTTCAATTCCATCTAATCATCAACAACAACAAAGCAGGGAAGTAGAGAGTATCGTAGGACCTAAACCAACAGTGATGAATAGTAATTGTGACTATTTAAATAGATAACGACCACGCCAATAGGTTAGGAAATGATGAAAATCATAAAAGAAATAGAAAAAGAGAATAATTAATTCTATATTGCTGGTTCTTATAAACGCGTCTAACAAAATTATCGCGATAAGTAAATATAACAAACAATTTTTTTGCCATGGGCATACATTTAGAGTAGCATAATGAGAATTTCAAAGACCATGAAACAGATTGCCACTACAATACGGGAAAGAGAAAGAAGCATAACAACCACTCGTATATTAATATACTAAAAGTGGTGAGTGATTAGCACTCAAAAGTAGCATATTGTTACACTCTTTTTGGACTAATTATACTTTGATGGAGTTTAAATGATGATATTTTAGGTTCTAAAGTGAAGGAAAGTCCAAAGGCATCCAAGAAGTACATCTGAGGGACAAATGCCGAATTAACGCAAGACCAAGGGAGCAATGTCAGGAGAATGCAAAGAATGAAGGACAAAGTGTAATAAAAGCATGACAAAGTGTAATAAAAGCATTTGAAAAATCAGCATTCAGCAACACCACCGTTCATTCTCCACTTGCCCACTTGCCCACTTGCCCAGCCTTCCTACGCCTATAAATAAGCTGCTCCTTCTGCATTTCAAAGGGGGATCTGGGCCTGGAACGGAGAGAAAAACCAAGAGAGTTATTGTAAGGGGAGAGATTTTAGAGGAGAGTTTTTAGAGAGCAAAATTTCTTTCATCTTTTGTAGCTTCCATTTCAATTCATGTATTGAAGATTTTATGCTTATGTTCTTATGGTAAGAGTTCTTTTTTTATAATTGTCATTTCTTTATAGCTTTTATATTTACTTGCTTATATAAATATAATGGAAGGCTGAGCCTCCTCTACTAAGTGTTTTCTTTTATGTTTTAGATCTTGGTTGTGGATTAAACACCAAGATTGTTATTGTTTTCTTTTATGTTTTTATTATATCTTGGTTGTGGATTAAACACCAAGAAGTTGTTATTTTCTTTTATGTTTTTATTATCTCTTGGTTGTGAATTAAACACCAAGTAATTATTGCTTTCTTTTAATTTAAGTATTGTTTTCTTTTACTTCCATTGCTTGAGCATTTTACTTTGTAACACCTTTTGGGGATGAGTACCATTCATCATTCTAGCTTTACCATAGCTATGAAGGGTGAGTAGTCCTCATTCACTCTTTGGGAAGGGATGATAGATATGTTAAAGATTAATCCGGACATTATGTTTGTGTATCACCTTTATGCTTAAATGTTCTATACTCCACTTGATTTTTGAGTGATTGAATGCACCTAGCAAAGTAAAGGTACTTTGTATAATCAACGGATATTTCTATGATAAATGGATGACTCCTACATGGAAAGATCCATTGATTCAAGGCAAGTACCCTAACTAACTCTTCATGACAAACTTTCAATGTCCACCATTATTGCACTTCATTCCTATCTTCCGATTAATTTGCCGTTGACACGGGAGTTAATTGAGTTATAAAACATAAACATAATGCACCGGATAATCAACTACATATTCTGATTCCCGAACCAAAGAGTGTTTGTTACATTTAATCATCTTATATTTTGTCTAGAAAAATACCCATTGGAAAGAATCTTACATTCTATCCAAAACTTCCCACAACTTCAAAATCATAATATTTCCAGTTACAAGTTTTTCTCACTATTTACTTCAAAGAACACCAACCATAGTTCCCTGAGGATTCGACTCTGGACTCAAACCGGATTATTACTACAGCTTGACCGCCTGCACTTGGGTGTACACATTTCGGATCAAGTCAAGTTTTTGGCGCCGTTGCCGGGGAATCATAAAAGGTGTTTTTTTTAGAAAAAAGTGAAAAAAAAAAAAAAAAAAAAAACCTCTCTTTTTGTTTATATTTTTGCCTTATTGTGAATAATTTTGTTTTATGACTGACACCAATCGCCTCTTTCAAAATTTGCCTGCTGAATCTTCTGGGTCTGTAAATCAACTTGAACCACTTTCACCCAAATCAGAAGCCGATTCTTGTAACTTCAATATGGCAAATATTGATAGGCAGGGTGAAGGTCATGTGAGAGAAGGAGAAGTACCCAACATTCGAACATTGCGAGATTACTTACATCCCACAAGGAATAGTGTCCCCTCTTGTTTTATTTTTCCTGAAAATGCTCCCCTCTTTACTGTAAAGCCGGGGACAGTGCAGTTATTGCCCGTGTTTCATGGATCGGATGCAGAAAATCCGTATCTGCATATCAAAGACTTCGAAGAAGTGTGTGGAACATTTCAAGACAATTCTGAATTGACAAAAATGAAATTGTTTTCTTTCTCTTTGAGGGATAAAGCCAAACAATGGTTACATTCTTTAAAATCTCTTTCAATCCCTAATTGGCAGGCTCTACAGAATGAATTTTTCAGAAAATTCTTTCCTTTGCACCGCACTAGTACACTCAAAAGGCAAATCATGAATTTTGAAGTCAAAGAAGGAGAAACTTTTTATCAAAGTTGGGAGAGATTCAAAGATCTACTCCAATCTTGCCCACATCATGCTTTTGAAAATTGGACATTGGTAGGATTTTTCTATGACTCCTTACCCTCTAGATTACGACAGTTTGTCGAAATGATGGCTCAAGGAGAGTTCATGGGAAAAAGTCCGGAGGAGGCATTCAATTTTTTTGATACCATATCTGACAGTTCTCAAATGTGGGACTCAGCCTCTCCTACCACTGTACCAGCCAAACCACCTACTTTCCAAGGGGGTAAGTATGTCTTGAGAGAAGATGATGATCTTAGAGCAAAAATGTCCACTTTGTCTCGAAAGCTTGAAGCTTTAGAGATGAAAAAGGTCCATCAAGTTGATGTTGTCCCTCCCACAGAACAAGTGTGTGGGATTTGTGCACTAACAGGGCATCCTACTGGGGAATGCCCGACCATTCCGGCATTCAAAGAAGTTTTGTTGGAACAAACAAATGCCATTTCCAATTTCAACAAGCCTTACTCCAACCCATACTCTGAAACATACAATCCAGGGTGGCGGAACCACCCAAATTTCAGTTGGAGAAACACACAACCAACCCCCATGAATCAGCAACAAAGTCCACAACAACCACCTCAAGGACCTCCACAATATCCTCATCCACAAGGGCCACCACAACCACCTCAAGGACCTCCACAATATCCTCCATATCAACCACCACACAAAAGGAACCTTGAAGATACATTGAATCAATTCATGCAAACCCAAATGAGCTATAAAAATAGTTCTACTCAGGCTTTTATTGATTTCAAGGCCCAGACCACACAATCTTTTGAGGATCTCAAAGGCCACATTCAAAAGCTGACCCAGTCCATGAGCACACATGAGAAGGGAAAATTTCCTGCCCAACCAAAGCCTCCACAAGGCCAATTTCAGGTGGGAAATCCATCAACTATGGAAACTCCACAAGACCAAGCCAAAACTGTCACCACATTGAGAAGTGGAAAAAAGATTGACAAGTCCATCAGAAACATGCTGATTCCAGACCCAAAACCAGACTCAATTCCAGCCAACCCATTAAGTGAGCCAGAACTTGCAACAAAAAATAACTGTGATCCCATTATTGAACAAGAACCAGAGCCATCAAGGGAGGAAGAACCCTCGTGTTCTATTCCTGCTCCTTTCCCTCATAGACTCAAGAGCATACAGAAAGCAAACAATCAGTCTGAAATTTACGAGCTTTTCAAGCAAGTAAAAATCAACATCCCACTTCTGGATGCAATCCAACAGGTTCCAGCTTATGCCAAGTTTCTAAAAGACTTGTGCACAGTCAAAAGAAGCCAAAATGTTCAAAAAAGAGCCTTCCTCACAGAGCAAGCCAGTGCCCTACTTCAACACAAAATCCCTCCAAAGTGCGAAGATCCAGGGTGTCCCACTGTGTCATGTGTCATTGGAAATTTCAAAATTGAGCAAGCATTGTTAGACCTTGGAGCTAGTGTCAACTTGCTTCCTTTCTCTGTCTACCAGCAGTTGGGTTTAGGTGAACTGAAACCCACTTGCACCACACTCCAATTGGCAGATAGATCTGTAAAAATTCCTAGGGGTATTGTTGAAGATGTACTTGTTCAAGTGGATAATTTTGTCTTCCCTGTAGACTTCATTGTTCTAGATACTCATCCAGAAGTTCATTCAGAAACTCCAATTCCTGTCATTCTTGGTCGACCTTTTCTAGCAACCTCCAATGCACTAATCAATTGCAGGAATGGTATTATGAAATTGACTTTTGGGGATATGACTCTCGAAATGAACGTCTTTGACATTGCAAAACACCCAAGAGAGTACGAGGAGGTAGGAGAAATAAATTCCATTGAGTCATTGATACAAGCACATCTGAATGACTCATTCTGTGAGGATCTTAGTGAATCAACTTTGTCAAAATCTGACTCATCTGACTCTCTGGAACAAAACTCCATTGAGTGCCCTACCTTCAATGTGGGGACATGGGCTCCTAAATTTGAAGAAATTTCATCAAGTGGTACAAAACCACTATCTTCAAGTGACAGGCCACCAAAGCCTGAACTGAAACCGCTCCCATCTGATCTCAAGTATGCATTTTTAGGTGAGGATAAATCTTACCCAGTAGTAATTTCTTCAAAAATCACAGACTTGCAAGAAGCTCAATTAATTGAAGTTCTTAAAAGTCACAAAAGCACCATTGGGTGGACCATCGCTGATTTGAAAGGTATAAGCCCGTTAATTTGTAATCATGCCATATACCTTGAAGAGGACTCAAAACCCTCTCGTCAAATGCAGCGACGATTGAATCCTCACATGAAAGAGGTTGTGAGACTGGAAGTGCTCAAACTCCTGGATGCAGGGATAATTTTTCCTATCTCCGATAGCAAATAGGTTAGTCCAACCCAAGTTGTACCAAAGAAATCTGGAGTCACAGTAGTCAAAAATGATGCAAATGAACTCGTGCCAACACGAGTCGTCACAGGATGGCGAATGTGCATTGACTATCGAAAACTCAATCTGGTGACTAGAAAAGACCATTTTCCTCTTCCCTTCCTTGACCAAGTCCTCGAGAGAATAGCAGGCCATGAATTTTACTGTTTCCTGGATGGGTATTCCGGATACAATCAAATTGAGATAGCTCTGAATGACCAAGAAAAGACCACATTCACATGTCCATTTGGCACCTTTGCATTCAAAAGGATGCCATTCGGACTTTGTAATGCTCCTGCAACATTTCAAAGATGTATGCTGAGCTTGTTCAGTGACATGGTCGAAAAATTTTTGGAAATCTTCATGGATGATTTCTCGGTATATGGTGACTCATTTGATTTGTGTCTAGCTAACCTAGAAAAAGTTTTGATGAGATGCAAAGAGGCAAATCTGGTGCTTAACTGAGAGAAATGTCATTTCATGGTGAATCAAGGCATTGTCTTGGGTCACATTGTGTCGTCTGAAGGCATGAAAGTTGATAAAGCAAAAATTGATTTGATAAGAAATCTTCCTGCTCCTAGGGTTGTAAAGGATGTTCGATCATTCTTAGGTCATGCAGGATTCTACAGAAGGTTCATAAAAGACTTCAGCACCATAGCAAAACCTATGTGTCATCTTTTGAGTCAGGATGTCATTTTCGACTGGAATGAAGCGTGCCAAAAATCCTTTGACAAACTCAAAGGTATGTTAATTTCTGCCCCAATAATGCAACCTCCTGACTGGACTCTACCCTTTGAATTGATGTGTGATGCTAGTGACTATGCTGTAGGTGCTGTTTTGGGACAAAGAAAAGATAAGAAGCCACATGTGATTTACTATGCAAGTAAAACTTTAAATGATGCCCAAATGAATTACTCAACAACTGAAAAGGAATTACTTGCTGTAGTATTTGCATTGGAAAAATTTCGATCTTATCTTGTTGGTTCTTCTGTTACTGTATTTATTGACCATGCAGCACTGAAATTTTTGCTTACAAAAAAAGATGCCAAACCAAGGCTCTTGAGATGGATCCTCTTGCTCCAAGAATTTGATTTAGTCATTAAGGACAAAAAGGGTGTGGAAAATGTGGTGGCAGATCATCTGTCGAGATTAACTTATGAATTTCATGAGGATGGACTGCCAATCAATGAAAAATTCCCCGATGAACAACTATTCAGGATTGATGAGACCCCATGGTATGCTGATATTGCTAATTTCCTTGCTACCGGAACACTTCCTCCATTTTTCACTCCCATGGACAAAAAGAAGTTTCTGAGGGAGGTCCGTAATTTCTTTTGGGAAGATCCCTACGTATTCAAGTACTGTAAGGATCAGATCATAAGACGTTGCATCCCCGCTCAGGAAAGTAGACAGGTAATAACATTTTGTCATTCAGAAGCATGTGGTGGTCATTTTTCATCTCGAAAAACCGCTGCAAAAATCTTGCAGTGTGGATTTTACTGGCCCACACTTTTCAAAGATGTCCATGCTTTTTGCGTAACTTGCGATAGATGTCAAAGGTTGGGAAACATTTCAAAAAGAAACATGATGCCCTTAAACCCAATTTTGGTAATCGAAATTTTTGACTGTTGGGGTATCGATTTTATGGGACCATTTCCCCCCTCCTTTGGCTATCTATACATTTTAGTAGCCGTAGACTATGTATCCAAATGGGTTGAAGCAATTCCATGCCGAAATAATGATCATCAAATAGTGATCAAGTTTTTAAAAGAAAATATTTTATCTCGGTTTGGAATTCCAAAATCCATTATAAGTGATGGGGGTGCTCATTTTTGCAATCGTCCCTTCTGGAATTTAATGAAAAAATACTTGATTTTTCACAAAATTGCAACCCCTTATCATCCACAGACCAGTGGACAAGCTGAGTTAGCTAATCGGGAGATCAAATTAATTTTGGAAAAAACGGTGAACCCAGATCGCAAAGATTGGTCATTAAGACTAACTGATGCGCTCTGGGCATACCGAACTGCTTTTAAAACAATTTTGGGCATGTCTCCCTATCGATTAGTCTATGGAAAGCCATGTCACTTGCCTGTGGAATTGGAACATAGGGCATACTGGGCTATTAAAGCAATGAATTTTGACTTAGACAAGGCTGGACTGTCACGGAAGCTTCAGATTAATGAATTGGAGGAATTGAGAAATGAAGCATATGAAAATGCTAAGATTGCAAAAATCAGGATGAAAATTTTTCATGACAAGAACATAGTGCGAAAATCTTTTGAACCTGATCAAAAGGTTCTACTTTTCAATTCGAGACTTCGCCTATTTCCTGGTAAGTTGAAATCAAGATGGACTGGACCATACATTGTTAAAAAAGTATTTGAACATGGGGCAGTGGAAGTGGAGAACCCATCAAACGGTAACATTTTTACCGTCAATGGTCAGCGATTAAAACCCTTTGTGGAGAATTTTGTCCAAAATGTGGAAACCATTTTTTTTATGGATCCAGAAAGTATCTCCGGAAATCACTCCGGAGATTACGCTTGCCGACACAAAAAAGGGTCGGGTCAATCAGACACCCGACACGATGGACTGCCTTTATAAAGCCCCCATCGTTTTTTTTCTTTTTTCTTTTCCCCACCGCCTTTACTCTTTTCTTTTCTTTTTCTTCTTCTTTTTCTTCTCTTTTCTTCTTCTTCTCCACTGCATCTGGTCTTCTGTACCACGATCCAACCCATAACAGTACCATGTCTGCATTTTTCGATGACCCTATCCTCCTTCTCATGATCTACATTTGTTTGTATTATTTACTTATGGCTGTTCTTCTTCGGGCCGCACTGATGATCAAGGGTTTTTGTCCCAATGAAAACCCAGACCACCCCAAAAATGCTTAATCTCTGTTTTTTTTGGTATAGGTCATCGGCGATTGAACAGATCTCCACAGTTAACTGCGTATTCAAGCTCTACAAACCGAAAAACTCGAAACATTGGGGACAATGTTCAGTCTAGGTTGGGGGGTGAGATCTACAGTTTACAGTAGTTGATCTGCGCAGGTTGAACCCGTAAAATTTTCTGTAAATTTTTTTGTTTTTATTGTTGTATCTGTTCAGATTATGTACCTTGTATTAATGATAATATCTGTGGGTCAGTTTTGATCGTCTTTGTGACTGGAAGACGTAAAAGAACCAGATAATGGGTCATAGAGTAGCAATCATGGATGTAAATCTTTTTTGGTTTAGTCTAGGAGTCCTACGTACTTTTCCATCTGATGTACATACCATGATCATGAGAAAAACAAGATTAGTAAGGAAGGCTGAAATCAAAGAAAAACAAGCGAAACCCCTCTGTGGCCGAAGCAGTTATTCTAAACGTCGTCGTGCTACACGACTTGGTGCCTGTAAACAGTGTGGCAGATACTTTCATGAGAAAAGATACAACAAATGTTCTGAACCAATTTCCGGTCGCGCAACCGATCGATTAAACTGGATAAAACATGGGCTGAGTAAGGATTACCCTGATACGCCATGCTATTCCGGTACTGTGCTTAACCGATTTGTGAGAGAGGAAGTTGGGAGAGTTACTGGTTGTCCATTTTACACAGATACGGAGGGGGAATCGGATTGACCTCTGTGGAAAAGTGTACTGAGGTTGGGAATGAAAGCTGAAGGTCCGAGTCTGTAAATTTTATTTTATTTTATTTTATTTTATTTTTTTTATGTTCTGTACAAACTCTTTTGGCTTAAGAATGTTTATTTTGATTCCTTTTAGTATGCATAATGTAGTGTAGAAAAAAAAAAAAAAAAGGGTTGGAATATATAATAAGTAAAATAGAGAGGTTGAAATATATAATAAGTAAAATAAAGGGGTTAGTAGTGTAAAATCTGAAATTTTATATTCATTCGGTTTAGTGAATTGAGAATAATTACAACTTTATTGAAAAAAATTCAATAACACCCCTTTCTTTTGAATAATAAACACTTTATATTTTTTTTCTTTCTAGTGTTACACTTTGTACCCCTACAAATTTTGGGATTTTTGGTGAATTAAGGAATTTCGGAGACGAAATTCTTTTGAGGAGGGTAGATTGTGAGATCCCAAATTTTTGAAATTTTTGACAATAGTTTAAGTATATATATTATGAGTTTTGATGGGAAAGTATAAGGAATAGTTAAGTTTTGTGGTTAATATATATAATAAGTGGAATATAGGGGAGCAAAGTATAACTATTTTAACTTTTATGATAATTGAGTCTTCAGCCACGTGAAGACTGGCAAAAAAAAAAAAAAAAAAAAAAAAAAAAAAAAAAAAAAAACAAAAGTCAAAAGTAGGCAGCCGTCCATTCATTACATTTTAGAAAATGTGGGTGTGTGCAATTAATGGTATAAAATTTAGTGTTTGGCTGGTTCTTTGTTGGAACCGTGAGTGAAGTACAGTTACTTTTATTTATTAATGTTATTTTTAATGCATGTCACTTTCTTTTGTTGTATAATTTTGTTGTTCCTAGTTTCAGATATCGGTGCATGGGTCAAAACTCAAGTGCGAGGTGTTCTCTTACCCTACTCATTTTTATTACTATGCACCATTATTGCGCCTGCTGCCATGATTTGCGCTTGCCGACACTGCCGAAAGTAAAGTTAAAAAAAAAAAAAAAAAAAAAAAAAAAAAAAAATCTGAGGAATGCCTTTATTAGGCCTTCCACCTTTTTCTTTTTCTTCCACCATCACCGGTGTTGGTTTCCCCTTTTCTCTTTCCCTTCTCTTCTTCTCTTTCTTTTTCTTCTCTTCTTCTTCGTCGTCGTTCTTTCTGTTCTCTGTAAAAACAACTCACCCCCTGTAAATCCATGACCATATACGCCGACGATCCAGTCTTTTGTTTAATAATTTGTCTTATATGTTTGTATGTGTACCTGGGTGCTCTTTGTGTTCTCACACTTAGGATGAGGAGTTTCCAGAGAAACCCAGATATTCCTTGAGTTGAGTAATTGTTGTATTTTGTTTGTAGGTTTCGGCAGATGAACAGATCTGTACCTTACAACCTCATTTCCAAGCGTCATACACTTTCACTACTGCAACCTTATCTCCACTAGCCCACTAGTGCTAGTGTTGTAAGTATTGCTTGTTTGTAATTTCATTTATATATATATTTGAAATTTGATATCTACAGCTTGTGATTCTGATGGCTATTTGTCTTTATAAAATTCCTTGTGAATTTGCTATGCCCTCCAATGACTATGTTGTAATTGCTGTTACAGTAAGATCTGATAATTTGCCAAATAATCCTCCTCAATCCTATGTATTCTGGGTTTATTCCTTCTTCGTTAATTTGTTTGTTTCATCCTAAATCTTCTTCCTTCCGCTTGTATTTTGGTATACTTTCTCTAGTTTCGTATTTGTAATTTTAGTTTTAGATCTGAAAAAAAAAAAAAAATTTATTTTTCTGGATCGCGTTTTTTTTAGTATTTGTACTTGTATTTCATGATCACATCGGATGCAGCTTCAACTGTCTTTGTGACTGGCAGACGTTAAAGAACCAGATAGAATGTCTTTAGTCTTAGCAAGCATGGATCCTAAACTTTTTTGGTTTAGTCTAGGAGTTCTACGCATTTTCTCATCTGATGTGCATGCTGTGATAATGAGAAAAGCAAGGGATGTGAGAAAAATTGAGATCCGAGAGAAACAACAACAACCATTGTGTGGCAGAAGCAATTTTGCTAAACATCGTCGTTCCAAACGACTGGGTGCTTGTTACCATTGTGGCAGGATATTTCATATGAAAAAACATAATCAGTGTTCTGAACCAATTTCGGGTCGTGCAACCGATCGATTAAACTGGATAGTGTATGGGCTAAGTAAGGATTATCCTGACACGCCATCTTATGCCAGTCCGGGACTTACAAGTTATGTGCGACAAGAAGTTGGAAGGGTCACTGATAATGACATAGATCCAAGCGATGACTCGGATTAGATTTTGACTATAAAGACAAAGCTGTGGAAAAATGTGTTTTGGAATGAAGGTTAAGGGTCTGAACTCTTTTGTAAAATATTTTTGTACAAAGTCTGGTTGTTGAAATAAAAATATGGGCCGAGTAAGGAACGTCCCGAACTACCAACTAACAGTGTAGGTAGGGATTTGATCCTGAGACGCCATAAATTTCCAAGTTCAATTTGTGCATTTTATCTTCTTTCAATTTTCATAGATAAATGAGTATGTGGGCTGAGTAAGGAATGTCCTAAAATGCCAACCTGTAGTGTGGGTAGGGACTTATCCTGAGACGTCATAGTTTTTCAAGTTTAATTGGTGCATCTAGTCTTCTTTCAATTTTCATAGATAAATGAGTATGTTTATAATTTTGAATTTTATTTCTTCTTTTTAAAAAAAAAAAAAAAAAAACTCACTTCTTTGAAAAATGGTATTTTCTCTATGCTTAAATGTCAAATGTATATTGCTATTTGTTATTCTTAAGGTACAGAATGACCAGACTCAAAAATAGAATCGGTATATAACCGACATTCCATGAAAAACCTGACATTACCAGTAGAGATGATAAAGAATACCATGGTAAGTTTTGAGCCTTACCATACTTTTGAGAGATAATTAACATTTATTCAAGTAAGGTCTTTCATTCTCTATTTTTGAATAATCTCATTAAATTTGCTTTGATTGACGCAACTAAGGTAATCTGTTGACATATCCCCAAGAAATCTGTTCATACGACACATACATGTTCACATACTTGAGAAAGGATTTTAGGCCATCTTTGATTTGATATTGAGCCTTAGCCATTTTTTCTGCAAAATTATTTCCCTAGTCAGCCATGTTTGAGCCCTCAATGTATGATTTCTTCTTTGATAAACCCAAATTTTTACCAAGCCACAAGAAAACATACTGGACACACCATTGCTATCTAATTTTCTTGCACACTCTTATTAATCAATATGACACAGAAATGCAAAGAAATGGGAAAACTCTGGAGATTACTTTTCGATGATAAGGAGAATCAATGGGAACAAATAAAAAAAAAAAAAAAAAGAAATCATTTCTGGGCAAAATGTCGAAAAGCTAGAAAGAAGTGTGCTACATTACAGAATGAAAAGATAGCTTTTGAAAACCTCTGACGTCATTTCATTAGCCACTGACCTCTGGCCACGCTACAACCTATGAAAAGCCCTAATTGATCTCAAGTCTGTTACATGTGTGTGTTGTTAATCAAAATTGGGGTATGGTAAATAGTATTTCTTTAGATTGCATCAATATTCTTTCATGAGATTATGCCAAACATGATTAGTTTGTTTCCTTAAACTTCACTCCCTTCCTAAATTGTGCATGTGATTTTTCGATTGGCCACCTTCTGATCACATGCCCCTTGAGAGACAAGTCACTATAATCAGAGTGAACTTTTGCTGAGAGCATTCTACGAGAGGTTTGTGAAATCGAAGCTATCCATGGAAGGTAGTAAAATGGAGTGTTTGTTATATAACAATTCTTGTTGCTAGAATGATCATTCTTACTACATAGGGAATTTCAAATACCAATATAACAAGTGTTTATTTTTGCATATATTACGTACCAATGACAGAGAAGTGTTTTATTTTTCTTATAAAAAAAAAAAAAAAAAAAAAAAATTTTTTGGCGTCTCAACTATTATGGTGCTAATGCATATACACATTTTTTCAAATGGAGTTTGTAGGTAGCTTCACTGAAAACCTTCACGAGACAAAACTCGTCCACTAGGAATCACCTAGGGGTTTAACGGCTTATTGCATATGCTAAATGCAATCGTGTTATCTACGAAAGTGATGTTGTTATTTATTACTAGGGACTAGCAATGTTTAGGTTGGGGGGTGTGATTAGCACTCAAAAGTAGCATATTGTTACACTCTTTTTGGACTAATTATACTTTGATGGAGTTTAAATGATGATATTTTAGGTTCTAAAGTGAAGGAAAGTCCAAAGGCATCCAAGAAGTACATCTGAGGGACAAATGCCGAATTAACGCAAGACCAAGGGAGCAATGTCAGGAGAATGCAAAGAATGAAGGACAAAGTGTAATAAAAGCATGACAAAGTGTAATAAAAGCATTTGAAAAATCAGCATTCAGCAACACCACCGTTCATTCTCCACTTGCCCACTTGCCCACTTGCCCATCCTTCCTACGCCTATAAATAAGCTGCTCCTTCTGCATTTCAAAGGGGGATCTGGGCCTGGAACGGAGAGAAAAACCAAGAGAGTTATTGTAAGGGGAGAGATTTTAGAGGAGAGTTTTTAGAGAGCAAAATTTCTTTCATCTTTTGTAGCTTCCATTTCAATTCATGTATTGAAGATTTTATGCTTATGTTCTTATGGTAAGAGTTCTTTTTTTATAATTGTCATTTCTTTATAGCTTTTATATTTACTTGCTTATATAAATATAATGGAAGGCTGAGCCTCCTCTACTAAGTGTTTTCTTTTATGTTTTAGATCTTGGTTGTGGATTAAACACCAAGATTGTTATTGTTTTCTTTTATGTTTTTATTATATCTTGGTTGTGGATTAAACACCAAGAAGTTGTTGTTTTCTTTTATGTTTTTATTATCTCTTGGTTGTGAATTAAACACCAAGTAATTATTGCTTTCTTTTAATTTAAGTATTGTTTTCTTTTACTTCCATTGCTTGAGCATTTTACTTTGTAACACCTTTTGGGGATGAGTACCATTCATCATTCTAGCTTTACCATAGCTATGAAGGGTGAGTAGTCCTCATTCACTCTTTGGGAAGGGATGATAGATATGTTAAAGATTAATCCGGACATTATGTTTGTGTATCACCTTTATGCTTAAATGTTCTATACTCCACTTGATTTTTGAGTGATTGAATGCACCTAGCAAAGTAAAGGTACTTTGTATAATCAACGGATATTTCTATGATAAATGGATGACTCCTACATGGAAAGATCCATTGATTCAAGGCAAGTACCCTAACTAACTCTTCATGACAAACTTTCAATGTCCACCATTATTGCACTTCATTCCTATCTTCCGATTAATTTGCCGTTGACACGGGAGTTAATTGAGTTATAAAACATAAACATAATGCACCGGATAATCAACTACATATTCTGATTCCCGAACCAAAGAGTGTTTGTTACATTTAATCATCTTATATTTTGTCTAGAAAAATACCCATTGGAAAGAATCTTACATTCTATCCAAAACTTCCCACAACTTCAAAATCATAATATTTCCAGTTACAAGTTTTTCTCACTATTTACTTCAAAGAACACCAACCATAGTTCCTTGAGGATTCGACTCTGGACTCAAACCGGATTATTACTACAGCTTGACCGCCTGCACTTGGGTGTACACATTTCGGATCAAGTCAGTGAGAATTCAATATCAACTTCTTCTTTAGAATTATATCGACATATAACATAGAACAAACAAGTAACAAACCAGTTTTTCCTACCTCGATATCAATTGAAATTCGTGAGAATATCATTATTAGTTTCACCAATATAACACCAAAGTTTTCATTGGATATATTCAATTTATCCTTCCTTTGCTATAGTAGAAGGAGAAGGAGAAAGAGGAGAAGGAGATGGACAAGGAGAAGAAGAAGACTAAAAAAAAGAAGGAAAAGGATAAGACGCAGCAAGAGAAGAAGAAGAAGCAGAGGTGGAGAAAAAGAAAAAAGAGATGGAGAAGGAGGAGGAAAGGGAGAAAGAAAATGAAGAAGAAGAACAAGGAGGAGAAGAAGAATAAGAAATGGAGGAGAAAGAAGGAGAAGAAGAAGCAGCTGCAGAATAAGGAGGAGGAAAAGGAAAAGTTGGAGAAGATGGAGGAGGAGGGAACCTCACCTGCACATCATGCCAAAGTAACGGGTAACACAAAACCTCCAAAATCTAAGAGATTGAAAGCATGGTATGTCCTCTGATCATACCTAGCACGATGCACAAAGAAATGTTAGCCAAAATTTAATCGAATCAACAAAGTTGGGATGTGATACATTGCACTATCCTATATGAGTAAGCAAAATTGTACAAGACATACCTTTGGATCTCACCAACACTAGCATGCTCCAAATAAAATGTGCCCATTTCCTTCCTGAAAAAGGAGGACAAGATTCATTGGTCTCTTTGGTAGTAGAAAAATGAGATGCAGATTCAAGATTGAGGATGACATATTGAAGTGAGAGACCTAATACAAAGGAGAATATAAATGCCAACTCTTCCCTCATTACAAAGTATAAGCATAAAAAGAATATTAGTCAAGCAATATATATATATATATATATAGCAGACATGCATCATGTAACCCAAAATGATAGAAAGGCTCATTCAATTCAAAATTGGCCACTTCGAATCATAATAACATTGATAAATGAGAGAGAGCAGCAGGATAACTTGCACTTTATCACAAATTAAGTGTCACGGGCAGAAGAGAAGACATACTAAGGTATAAGTTTTAGAGAGTTTTTTAATGAATTTTGAAAAGAATGTATTTCCAAAACAGCCACAAAGGTGTGTGCATCAATACTTTAAACTACACTTTTTTAGCCTTTTTGTTTTCTCCAATAGCTCTGTTGCTAAAATCAACTATGTCAATTCTGCTAAAATAAATGTACATCGATGGTTCAATTTTTCTAAAGTTCCGAAGAGGTTAAGCAAAGAGATCTTCTATTAGTCTGGAAACCTCATGTCACAGGTGAAGAAGTAGAAAAGCACACGCAGAAAGTTACACAATTGAGCACATATGGTGAAAGAAAACCATTACAGGGCAGTTAATACAAAGACTATTAAAGAGGGATTTCCAATTTTGTAGGGACAAGAAAGATATGGTGTGTTTCCTAAACTTGAAAAGAGAAATTCTAGAAACTAAGTGAATAGTACTTCTAAACCATGAGATAGATTATAACTACAACAAGAAAAAGAGAAAAATGAGAAGCACGGGTATGTCAATATATCAAAGTAGTAAAAAAGACATGAATGCAATATCAACAACTTTTTGAGAATTGTGTTGAAATATATAATAAAACAAACATGTAACAATAACCAGCTTTTACTTGCCTTGACATCATCCGAAATTTCAGCAAGCCACATTGCACTAGCTTAGGACTCCGCGTACATATCAAGATAAGATGCACAAATACTTTATTATTAGAAGTGACCATGCCACCAATAGGGAACATACAATAGGGAACAATAATTGTAATGAATAGGGAACAATAACTATAATGAATTAAATAGAAATGACCATACCAACACGTTAGGAAAGAAAGAAAATCATAAAGAAATAGAAAAAGGGAACATACAATTCCATGTTGCCTCTAATTATAATAACAACAAAGAACAATATAGCATTGTCTTGCTCCTATTCCGGTCAACCAGAAGTCTAGTGACACCTTATTTCCTAATGTGAACTACCCAAATATCCAAACCCCACTAGATTAAACATCACCCCAAATATTTCGTTACTTCTACTTGATAATTCAAAATCTTAGTTTGAATATTTATTACTTGGCACCACGTGACTCTATTTGATACTTCAAGAATTTGAGCTATTGTTCTCGCTATGCGGTTAGACATGTGAGATTTCTTTTATGAGGAACTCTCAGCGTTGAGCATGTATGCAAAATATTTGTTGTTTTGCTTCAATGAAAATAACTCAAACCTTGAAAAAACTAACAATAAATTGTTGTTTGATTTGTGTGTAAAAATGTTTGATGTTAAAAGAACATTGTGGTGTTCCTTTGGGAGGAATCATTTGTCAGCTTTGTATCATGGTTCAAGGTCGCGGTATCCGCCCTTGACTCCGGGGCCTCTGAGACAAATCGATCACGACGTCGCATCGTGGTATCGGCCGATACGCTATATAGAAGGATCAATTTTTTTAAAAAAAAGTTAGAAAAAATTGTAATAAATGTAAACAGCATCATCCAGGCATCATATCCTCAAAATGAATTATTTAACACATTAGTCTTTGTAAAAAAGAATAATAAGAGCGCTAACAGAAAATATTTGTTATCGTCTATGTTCAATGTAAGCATTTAAGACCGTACTAAAATGTATATTAAAAAGAATTATTTAAAAATGTATATTTTATTATAATTTTTTTTTTCATTTAATCATTTAATGTATATCTAACTACAACTTGTATGCATTTTCTCCATTATGTACATGTAATTATTAAATATTCTATTACACACAAAAAGGAAAAAACTCAATAAATTAAGTTGTAATTATATTATGTGACGAATAATAAAAATTATATAATTAAAATTTGACCAAAAACCCACAATGGATCTCAGTTTGAATTGGAATAATTGGGAATAAAAAAAAAAAACACAAAGAAAACTTAAAATCGACACATTGGTTCAGTCGGTTTGATTGGTTGACTGTTTGAGAGAGAGAGTGGGACCGAACGAAAAAAAGGGGCAAAACCAAAAGAAAAGGGGGGGCTTATTTACGTCTACTCACACGATTGACAGTGTAAGTATCTGACTGAGAGAAAGAAAGACTAGGGCCTAGATCTGGAATGATGGTTGTGCACAGCAAGAGATGAAGTGTTGCTACCTGCTACTTCTAGGGCTTTGGTCTAGATCTGGAACGCAACTATTGTTAGTTTGGTTGGACTTCTGCGATGAGGAAGAAGAAGATGAAATGGGTTTCTGCTTTTGCGATGCTTTTCATGTATGTGTTATTTACTAGTTCTTCATCTGTTTATGCAAAAAGGAAAAACAGAAAATGGGTGTTTGATTTAGGGTTCACTTTCTGTCTACACAAAATCACAAAATGAGTGTTTGTAGAATGTGGGTCAATCTTCTTTGACATCTCCTTTGCCTTTTTCTTGATATGTTTTTGTTGTTGTTGAGTTCTTTAACTTTTGTGGGACGATTGTGGGTTGAATCGGTTCGAATAGGTGATTCGCCTGAGTTATACCGAGTTGGGCTGATACGTAACTGATTCAAACTCGACTTGGTTTTCTGTAACAGGTATCCGGTAATGGCTGAGTCGTATCGGTCTCGGCCAATACCTTGAACCGTGTTTCAGACTTCTACGAAAAAAGGAAGGTCATGGTTACACAAAGAGGCTTTTGAAACATGTTGCAAACCCAAAGCCCAAGAGTGAATGGCAGTAAATGCCACATTGCTTGCTCTACTGTAACCATGGTTCAAAGTATTAGTCGATACTGGTTATACGATATGTATAAACTACGAGTCTCATGAGACTAAACCAAGTCGTCCGACTCAGAGTTGTATTCGCATCAATCCCAAGTCACCGAGTTATCGTCACCGAATCGGCTGATATGGTTCCGCGACGCTGCGATATGATCTGAATCTCCCATCATGTTCAACATTTTCTTTTAGGTCGTATTGCTCGATACTTCACCACGATCGATGTGTCTCAAAGCCCTCCGAGTCGATGACTGATACTGTAATCTTGAACCGTGACTGTAACAGTCACATTAGTTGATGCCCTTTATCAATTGGATTGCCCCTAAAGAGTTGTAAGGGTAAAAAATTGGGAGGCGGTGTCATGATTTAGGTTTAGTTCAGAATAGGTTTTAGTTCGTCTCTAATGTTAAGGGATAAGAATAGCATAGTTATAGTATTGGAAGATTCAAGTGAAAAAAAAAATTTTGCAGTTATGTTGATATTTTGTAGTAGTATAGATATATCACTTCAACAAAACCCAATGTCACTGTCCTCGAACGAGATAGTGCAATACCCCAATGTCACTGTCTTAAGACAATGACAAACACCAATTTCTATACCTTGAAGAAACAACCCATCGTGGATCCGAGAGCACATGCTAGTTATGGTCTTGTGCGGCACATGTTAATGAAGGCATGTTAGCAACGTATGTTGGCTTCACTGGTGATGAACCCATTCCATGATGGTGAATTGAAAGGAGAGTGATGAGAAAAAAGAATTAAAGGAAAAGAGGAGAGAGAGAATGAGTGGAATGGAAGAAAGACGATAGAGAAGAATTTAAATAAGGGATATAAAACAGAGAATAAGGGAAGAGAGATAAGAGAAGGTAATTGAAGGAAGAGAGGAGAGAGAAAGAGTGAGATAGAAGGGAGATGAGATAAAGAGAGAAATTTAAATTAGAGATAGGAGAGAGATAATGAGTGTGATGAAAGAGAGAGGAGAGAGAAAGATTTAAATAAGAGAGAGGAGAGAGAAAATAATTTAAATAAGAGATAGGAGAGAGATGATAGAGAAATTGAAAGAAGAGAAAGGAGAGATGGAATAGAAGGAAGAAAATGAGAGAGAAAACAATGTAAAGAAAATATAGGAAAGAGAAAACAATCACCGAATCGAACCGATTTGAGTCGATTCAACCTACAATCGTCCCACAAAAGTTAAAGAACCCAACAACAGCAAAAACATACCAAGAAAAAGGCAAAGGAAATTTCAAAGAAGATTGACCCACATTCTACAAACACCCATTTTGTGACTTTGTGTAGGCAGAGAGTGAACCCTAAATCAAACTCCCATTTTCTGCTTTTTCTTTTTACATAAACAAATGAAAACCTAGTAAATAACACATACAAGAAAAGCATCGCAGAAGCAGAAACCCATTTCATCTTCTTCTTCCTCATCGCAGAAGCCCAACCAAACTAACAATAGTTGCGTTCCAGATCTAGACCAAAGCCCTAGAAGTAGTAGGTAGCAGGTAGCAACACTCCATCTCTTGTTGTGCAAACCATCGTTCCAGATCTAGACCCCAGTCTTTCTCTCACTCAGTCAGATACTTAGACTGTCAATCGTGTGATTAGACGTAAATAAGCCCCCCTTTTTATTTAGGTTTTGCCCCTTTTTTTCGTTCGATCCCACTCTCTCTCTCAAACAGTCAACCAATCAAACCGACTGAACCAATGTGTCGATTTTAAGTTTTCTTTTTGTTTTTTTTTATTCCCAATTGTTCCAATTCAAACTGAGATCCATTGTGAGTTTTTGGTCAAATTTTAATTATATAATTTGTATTATATAATATAATTACAACTTAATTTATTAAGTTTTTCCTTTTTATGTGTAATAGAATATTTAATAATTGCATGTACATAATCGAGAAAATGCATACAAGTTGTAGTTAGATATACATTAAATTATTAAATGAAAAAAAAAATTTATAATAAAATATATATTTTTAAATAATTCTTTTTAATATACATTTTAGCACGGTCTTAAATGCTTACATTGAACATAGACGATAACAAATATTTTCTGGTAGCGCTCTTATTATTCTTTTTTACAAGGACTAATGTGTTAAATAATTCATTTTGAGGATATGATTCATGGATGATGATGTTTACATTTATTACAATTTTTTCTAATTTTTTTTAAAAAAATTGATCCTTCTATATAGCGTATCGGCCGATACCACGATGCGACATCGTGACCGATTTGTCTCAGAGGCCTCGGAGTCAGCGGCCGATACCGCGACCTTGAACCATGATACAAAGCTGACAAATGATTCCTCCCAAAGGAACACCACAATGTTAAATTAACATCAAACATTTTTACACACAAATTAAACAACAATTTATTGTTAGTTTTTTCATGGTTTGAGTTATTTTCATCGAAGCAAAACAACAAATATTTTGCATACATGCTCAACACTGAGAGTCCCTCATAAAAGAAATCTCACATGTCTAACCGCGTAGCGAGAACAATAGCTCAAATTCTTGAAGTATCAAATAGATTCACGTGGTGCCAAGTAACAAATATTCAAACTAAGATTTTGAATTATCAAGTAGAAATAATGAAATATTCGAATTAAGATTTTGAATTATCAAGTAACAAAATTCAAATTATCATCACAATTTACAATGCAAGACAACAAATTTCAATAAAAATAAAATTCATGATAAAAAATAAATCATTTTCTTTCATTATTATAATCTACCTAAAATAATGAATGTTCACACAATTACATCTATAAACAGACCTAACCACATCCCATAAACAATAACAAAAAGTAAGTCTTTTTTATACATACCATGTAATGGTTGTTGAGAATGGGCACCCCACTGAAATCTATCAATATTTTGCAATAAAAACAAACTCATACCCAGCTGGCAATTATAACCACAGTGAGAATACGAATTGGAATGATATACGTGAGATAAATGTTCTAGCAGACTAAGAAAACAAAGAACGAATAAAAATCAACAGCAGCATGAACCCCATAAACATTAAAAGGAAAGAAACTCACAAAAAAGAACAAATATTTAGGGCGTTGAATAGAGACTAATAGATGAGATTGGAAAAAATGTGTTGGTCCAAACCAATTACCGTCCAGTTACAGCAGTATCACCCGAGGCTCGAAAGGACACACCAACTGTATTCATCCAAAAAATCCTATCAAACCCATCATTGGAACCCATGATGTTTGTAGCTCTGGGAAATTTTTTCGAACATGTGAGATACGTTGTAGTAGTTGCGGTTCATTGAACCCTGAGACACTGTGTCAAACCGAATTCACATCAAACCAAAACTAATGGCTAATGGAGACCCACTTCGGTGTGGAGGTGTGTGTTGAAAGCATAATTGTGTAGGTGGTGGGCGGGTGGGTGACTCTGTGTGTATGGGTCGTATGCCGATCAGTGTTTGTGGTGGATTTCGTGAAGTGGCCGTTAAGGTGTGGCTGGACAGAGAGGGAGAGAATTGGGGCGATTAAGGTGTGTCTGTGCATGGCTTCCGCCGGCAAAGAGAGGGAGGAAACAGGGGAGGGAGAGAGAGACGAATGGGGATGGAAGCGACCGTTAGGGTTAAGGAGATTTGGGGAGGGATTTTGGGGAATATATGGGAGGCGAATTTGGAAACAGAGAGAGAAGCGTAAGATTGGGAATTTGGGAGATTGGCGGGAAGAGAGAGGGCTGAGATTTGAGTGGGAATTGAGCCGTTGGGTTTTTGATGGAGGCTACCGAATTTTTCCAACTTAAAATAAAAAAAAATAGAAGGCGGTTCTACGCGTTGTGAATTTTTTTTTTTTAAAAGTAACATTTATAATATGGAGAATTACATCCAGACCCCCGAGGTTCGTCATTTAATAATTTAAACTTCTAATATTTAAAATATTATACACAAACCTCCTAAAATTTGTACGCGCGTAACACTTAAATCTCTGCTGTTAATGTCCGTTAGTATATCTGTTAGTCAATTATACCTAGACCCCTTGAATTTTATAGGGGTTGATTTTTTCATTTTATTCCAATAGATAATATAATTATATACTAATTATGATTTTTTATTTTTATTTCAAAAATGATATAATAGAATATAAATTTTGGTTATAAAATTTAAAATATTTTATATTCTATCTTTAATTGGAGTATTTTTTGTCTAAATATAATATTTTAAACTCTAGAGGTCTAAATATTATATACCTAAAAAATTTAGGGGGTTTGAGTATAATTTGACATTTGATGACAAATGTCTAAGTGTTATGCGTGTACAAACTTTAGGGGTTTTATATGTAATATTTTAAATATTAAGGGTCTAAATGATTAAGTAATAAACTTGAGGGGGTCTGAGTATAATTTTCCATTTATAATAAAGGATTAACTACAAATTAGCCCTTATACTTGGAGGCTGCTGTGAAGTATCCCTCTATTTTAAAAAATTTATAGAACGAGAATATCATAATTTAATAAAAAATTTAAATAAAAAATAATTTTTTTTGCACAAATATGTAAAAAATTATTATAATTTGAACTATGTTTAGCCCCAAAATGAAAATTATAATTTGTAGAGTTAATTGCAAAATAACTCCTGTACTTAAAAGATGGAAGCAAATGACGCACTTAACTTTAAACTTTTGCACTAAAATTCCTTGAACTCCTGACAAAATTGTAAAAGTGGATGTCTGTCACATAACTTGTAAAAATACCAAAATATTCTTATTATTATATTCAATTTTCATATAAATATCATCTCTTAACCTAAACATCTACCTACTTCTCCCTCTCCCATTCGGGTATTTTTTTTCTCTCCATCCCTTCTCCTTTTGGCACAACCCTTGATCCACCTCCCATGCCCAAGTCTCTTTCTTTCCTTTCTCTTTGTATTTTTTTCTACTCTCTCCGCCCAATTATTATTATTTTTTTTCGAAAAGTGTTCTCCTCCTTTTTATTCCTTCTATTTTAGCATGACTTACCACTCAACTTACAAGTTGTGTACACATAACCACACATAGCCCATATATATCTCTATTTGGCTGCTACCTCCACTTTCTTATTATTGTTTTTTGTTTATAATACTTATTTATTATTTTCGAAACACCTTAAATAATGTACTAGATGACTCTATAACAACAATCAACCCCCTTGAAAATTCCGCCGTTTATATACTTAATTGTTTTCAGTAGAGCCTCTTACTATATAAGTTTATATTTATTTATTGGATGGGGCATTATTCTCGCTCTCTCCCCCTTCCCCTTTCATCTCATGGCAACCAACAATGATATTTATACATACCAAGAGTTTCCCAACAGTGGATGCCATGATTTTTGGGTGGTGTGTGGGTGAGAATGTGAGTGTGCGTGAGAGAGAGAGAGGAAGAGAAAGAGAGAAGATGTCGTTGGTGATTATTGTTGGTTCAAGCCCAAATAGCCCAATTTATGTGAAAATGCCCAACCTCGATTGAAGAGTCCAACCATGCAAAGACCCACCAAGTCCAAGTTCAAGTTCAATCCAGGGCCCTCCTCCAAAGGAATTGGAATGCGAGGGAGGGAAATGCGGCGCACGGAGAAACCCTACCAAATTTGTAATTACCAAAACAAAGTAGAAAACCCTTCCCTCACGTCACTGCCTCACCTCCAAACCCTAACTCTATAAATGTAAGCCCTCTCATCATCTAGGGCACGCCTCCCAAAAATACCTCATCTCATACCTTGAATAACGTTGTTGTTCATCTCTCCCTAAAAGCTCTGTAGCTCCGGTGACGATTATTCATCAATAAAGAACACCAAAGGCCATCGTTGCCATTAAAAGTGGATGTAGGCCAAGGCCGAACCACTATAAATCTCTGCTTTACTCCTTTATTTGCCATTTTTGGCATTGATTGTTTGTTTACTACATTTTTATATTATTTACTTGACTGTGGTGCACGAAAACCAATTTGTGCATCATCAATTATACCGGATGAAAAATATGTATCACAACCACTGTTTTCTCAACCAGAAGGTCAAGGAGCTTTTACGACAAATTATTTCTCATGTCACTCTCATTGGAGTTGTATTAGATGACTGGATGCAGTAGGCCAACAATGAGGAATGATAACAAGACAACAATTGCATAAAATAAGAAATTCTGTCTCCGTCCCAGTAGTTCCTGGTACTGATCAACTCGCTCTGTTTCTTGATTGGAGGCCCCTCTAGATTGATATTTTTTCAGTTCCCAAAGCTGTAAGCTAACATGTTAGTTTAAGATGCAAATAACTTTGAGTAAATGCAAAAGAAACATGTTCTACAATGCATATTCCACATCCTTCACAAATGTATCAATGTTATGGTCCTGAGTTGGATTAGTTTGAATATCAGTATCCTTCGAAAGTTCTCATGCATTGATTTTTCATGTATCTCAATGAATACAATTCTAGCCGACAGACACAACATTCAAAATCAACTCTATTTAATAATAGTAGTTTTCAAGGAGAAACAAGAGCAAAAGAAGGCCAGAAAGAACGAAAGAAAACACCACTAGTTAGTTGTTTTTCTGTCATTTTAGACATTCTGCAAGTGACTTTTTTTGGGGGAATATAGCGTTGTTGGAAGGAAGGAAGACTGTATTAGCACAAAATCATTACGGAGTTCAAAATATCACATTTCCACAGACTACTTATATTTTCCCTTAACGGGTCTAATGATACTATAACCAAGAGTGATAAGGATGAAACCTTGGTTATAAGTGCGTCAGTTAACTAGTCCATGATACAAACAAACTAGAAACAATTCCAATTGGAGGTGACCATGCCAACACATTCTCCAGATACTTGAATCCAAATAATGTCCCTGTTGTAACAGGGTGTATTGTTAGTTCTAAACCATCCAAGTTGGTGGCCTCCTCTCATTTGCTCAAGCCAAAAATCTTAAAATTTCAGTGGTTGTGACGACTCTTGTGCCATGAATTCTTTTTTTTTTTTTCATCAGAGTTCTAAATTACATCAAGTTGATGATACAAAATAAATTTGTGTTATGTGAGTTCTACAAGCACAATAAAATGATTCAGCATCTAATCAACACATGAATTGGTACCAACCAATAAAGCACGATCATCTAAACAAGACGAGTCTTATATGCACATATTTCTAGAATTTGAAAGGTTTTCCAGATAGGGATATTTTTGGGAGTCATATACTTGTTGCCAACAAGCACCAGTTTTGCGGTATAGAACATATGTTGATTATTGAAAGGAGTTGAAGTGGAAATTTACTCACATCGTGACCCATGACAAAAAGTCCTCCAAAAAAATTTGCTAATCCCAAAGCTAAAATATTCACTGCAATACCATACAAACACAATCAATGGCCAATATATGCACACACTTTTGGGACTCGAAATAAATTCGTAGTTGATAAAACAATATAAGTTAAACAAAGTTGTAACACAAAAAATGCAGGAAGAAATTATACAAAAATCCCATAAGTGATTTAGAATTTGCTGAAGCTCCTACATTAGAAAATAGGTAACATACCATTTAGAGTAAAGGAGGTTAGGCAGAAGTTTCCTTATTCTTATCATACTCATCAGGAACAAAGAAACAACACATGATTTTGGACCAAGATGAAAGTTATACTAAACATACCTAAATAAGTGGGTAAGATTACTTTTTTACCGGGCAACATATCAACATTATTGTCATTTATACCATGTATTATAAATGTCAGCTAATGTTGGCCTGCAAGCATTATTCTGTTGAAGTTAAAATCCATAATAAAAAAACAAAGGGCCAACATAACATCCCTCTTGTTACAAAATTAAATCCTTGCTGTAGAAACTCACGCAAGATAATCTAACATGGAGCCTTCAGTGATTCACACACATTTACCAATTATTGCTTCAATTAAACAGCTGTAAAAATCAGGATTTGTTTTCTTAGCCGAAAAAGAGGCCTACATAAAGCAACATAGAAAGAAGCCGATAGTCACCTTTTATACAAAGCACAACATTAATCATTTACAACTACCTACCAAATGACGCAAAGCCAAGAAAATTAGTAGTACTTATTCACACAAATCTTTGACAAATAGTGTTAAAGTAAGCACTTACAACAAGAAAAAAATACCCTACAACACACTTACATGTGGCTGCATCACACACTTACTCAACCATATCTCAAGCATTGTTGGGAAAGATTTTGTGTTTAGTTAGAGGGCATTGATTCAGAAACAAGAAAATTGGTACTATGTAATAACAGGATAAAGAAGAATGCGCATAAAAGATTAGTGGACTTTATAGCTCTTCAGTGCTTGAAGTTTACTTGATAGGTGTATAATTTTCTTCTGTAGTTATATCCTAATTCCTACATCAATAGATTGCTCATATTCATTTGTTGCAAACACGTTATCACGAGAAACATAGAGGTGTTGCTTCAATGGCTTGAAGTAAATTAATGTTACCTTGGTTCTTGGTTTCAGGGTTTCGAAGCATATGTTGGAATATTGTTGCTAAAAACTGCATTGGCTGGTGTTGCTTCGGCGTGGCAGGTGAGGAAAACTTGGTAATGTTGATGTGGATTTTTGAAGAGATAATTTGACTTCTTGTATTTACACCCAGACCTAACCTGACATTATATGCACAAAACCATTGCCTTTAATTTTGAATCCACAACCTTGTCCTTGCTGCTGTTAGTCCGAGCAGTTCAAATCTTAAATTGAATTCTTTCCTCTGTTTGCTGTGCTGTTAGCTGCACTTGTGGAAATTGAAGTTGATTTGTTATTACAAATATAATGTGCTTATGGCAGGTAGTTACCTGTGGAATCCTGCTGATAATTATGGCAGTTGGGAACTTTATAAACACAGTGCAGATGCTCGTGACGAAGTCTCGGGTCAAAGCAAAAATGAAGAAAAGTAAAAGTAAACAAGAGCTATTTCAGGGACCCGTTAAAAAGAGTTTGTGATTTTGAGACCATGGCAATGGTTGAAACAGGGGTTTGAGTATCGGATGAGGACTTGATCTCACGTATTTCTCAACCCAGTCTTGCTAGCAACGCTCTTTCTCCTCTATATGAGTAGTAGCCTTTCGATGCCCTTTTTGTAAGTTACCCAGGATTGCACGTCGGAGCTGTATCAGTTTGTTAAACTTATGCTAACAATGAGAGAATCACACGTCTGGTTCTGAGTGCCACTTAATTTTTGTTTCATTTTAATACTTATTTTGTTTCTAAAATGTGCAACACTCTTCTAATTTACAGAGATTCCCTCAAATTACACCTGAAATCTATTACTGACTCTTGTGCTCTTTGCTTTGAATGATGAGCGAGTTTACAAAGAACTGCATAAAAGTTTATTTTGCTGAGATGCTTAGCTATGTTTTTCAGTTAACAAATTGGATTTCAAACTCCGGTTTTTTTTCCCCTTTTTTGTGAATAAAATTCCATGCTCGCTTGCCGTTGTTTAATCTAAACAAAAAATAGATCATTCAAATAACAATTTCTTTTTTTTTTTTTTTTTTTAGGGGCTGGGTTGGGTGTTTAAGATGTTGGTACCATTCCGAAATTAATTAAGAGTTATAGATTTCTATTTGATTCATTTATAGACATTGATTCTAAGAACGAGAAAGTAAGATAAAATTATAAAATAAAAAAAACTAAACTTGTGTTAACTTTTTAAAGGTACCAAAAAACTATGGTTGGACCCTTAAAAAACATTGATCCTGAGATATATATATGGCAAAGTTGGATCAGGAAATGAATAAAAGAATCACAAGTCCGCTATAATGTTGGATCAGAACACAATAGAATTATAAAAAGTTACCCACTCGGTAATGCTGCTTAGTCTTTTTTTCTGCAATGCCAAAAATAATAATAATAATAATAATAATAATTAGAAAGAGTAACAGAGGAACTGAAAAAAAAAAAAAAAAAAAGGAAAACCTTAGCAGGAAGACTGAATATATAAAACAATAAATTTTCAAAAAAAAAAAAAATTAATGCAAAAACTGAGACTAAAATTGTGCGAGAAGAGCTTACTCAATCTTTAGATTAAATAAACTAAATATAATTCCAATTGGAGGTGACCATGCCAGCACACTCTCCCTATACTTGGATACAAATGATGTCCCTGTTGTAACAGGGTATACCGTCAGTTCTAAACCATCCAAGTAGGTGGCCTCCTCTCATTTGCTTAAGCCAAAAATCTTAAAAACCATGTCTCCTTTACCATGTCTCCTCTTTTTTTATTCATAAGATTTCTAATTTACATCAAGTTGATGGTACAAAGTAAAGTTTGCATTACGTGAATTCTACAAGCTTGAAAACACGATTCAGGATCTAATCAACACATGAAATGGTACCAAACAACAAAACACGATCATCTGAATAGGACCAGTCTTCTATACACATATTTCTAAAATTTGGAAGGTTTTCAAATAAGGATACTTTTTGGAGTAATATACTTGTTGCCAACAAGCATCAATGTTTGCGATACAAGACACATGCTGATTACTTGAAGGAGTTGAAGTGAAAATTTACTCACATCGTGACCCATGACAAAAATTCCTCCAATCAGATTTGCTAATCCCAAAGCTAAAATATTACTGAAATACCATACAAACACAACCAATGACCAATATACATACAAACTTTTGGGAC
Organism: Ilex aquifolium; assembly: GCA_951799425.1. Taxonomy (NCBI): domain Eukaryota; kingdom Viridiplantae; phylum Streptophyta; class Magnoliopsida; order Aquifoliales; family Aquifoliaceae; genus Ilex; species Ilex aquifolium. The sequence goes on along the minus strand of OX637405.1, from coordinate 3,277,955 downwards.
TCAAAATTAACTGGTAGTTGATAAAATAGTATACGCTCAACAAAGTTGTAACACAAAAGGCAAAAGAAATCATTTTCCAGTAATCGACTGACGAGCCAATTTCATGGACGACACATCTTTCCTACACCAAAACTAAGTTTCCAAGTTATTTACTGAATCAGTATAATAAATTTAAAGAACAGTGAATTGAGGCCTTTAGTTACTGATATAAAACCAAAAGCCAATTTAATCGAATGTTCCTATTACTTTGTAGGGTTGAGTAGTAGTACGGATCAGAGAAGTTCAAACCAAACAAACTAGACTGCATCTGAGGTGCCTCAGTATGGGTTCAAGAGCAAGACAACTTCTCTCTTTCCATAGCGATTGAACTTGACATGTGCAAAAGCTCATTGGGCTTGAGCCAGGCTAACATCCATATCCTTAGTTCCTTACCTTCAGAGTAGAAATGAACGGTAGAAAAAAATCTCTTTGCAATCCACCTTCATAAAGGTTATCTGGTGCATGGTTTGACATAGCAACAAGGATCTATACTTGAACACACACAGAATCCATGTCATCTTCCAACAGAACATATATAGTTCAACAGGACATGCATCAGCAACATCGGTCACCTATGGAAAACCTCACACTGGGACATGAAAAACCGCACTAAAGCAAAAACCAGATGGAATCCATATACAAAAGCAACAAAACTAGGGTGCTAGTCTAAAATACCATGAATTCATCAAGACATAACAAAACTGATTCATCATATATCTCTCCCGCAACAACTTCAAGGGGATCTGCCACACCCTTGTGCTTTTGCAATAACATAATATTTAACCATTTGAGTTAAATTTCTACTTCAGGATTAGCATATATCACCTAGTGCTACATAACTCAGCATAATAAGATACAGTATGGTCCAAAAGGGAACTAGACTTAAACGCCTGTAGGATTTTAGCTATCTTGACTGTGAGTCAAAAATTCAGAATGAAAAAAAAACTGATTCACTGAAAGGAAAAAAAGATGGATGTTAAAATAAATGCCGACGCTCTTAGAATTCTCCTATCCGGTGTGATTGAATCACTAACCGCTACATTCACTCATGGAAAATATACTAATTTATACAGCGTGCCCGTTAGATTAAGCCATCCAACTTACCCATCAAATAGTTTAGTCTTTCAAGATACTGCAATTTTTTCAAAGACTGCGTATAACAAAAATAGTACCCTTCCAATCACAATAATTTTGTCACAAGCCTACTGACACTGCAATGCAGTTACAAAAAATATAAAAATGGTCATACCTGTTTGTAAGCGGATTTTTTTTTTTTTAAAGAACAAAAGAATTTGATTGATTAAATCTAAAAAATTACAAGACTCAAAAACAGAAACTGTTTTAAGAGAAAAATAGAAAATTATGTTACAAGTATCTCCCAAGAATTCTGTTATAAGTAACTGCCTTGTAACAAAAATTCTGCTACAAAAACAATTACAAAACGCCAGACAAAACAGTTAAAAATACTCATGTGCAACTGCTACATTTTCTAAGTTCAGCTGACCACCAATTTGAGTCATTAAAGAGGTAAAGTACCTCTGATAACAACCCTTTTCAGTCTGGTAGTAGGCAGCAGATTCGGGTCCCTCTGCAACAGCAACCTTCCAGCAAGTGGTAATATCCCACATCCTAAAAAATCAGTAGATCTCCCATTCTGAACAGAAAAAGATGCTAAAAAATCAGCTATTGCATTAGCTTCCCTGTAGACATGTTTAATCTGCACCTGCATAGCATCAAACAAACCCCTAATCCTTTCCAGAACAACCTGCAATCTCCATGGTACCTCTTTCATCCCCAACACCATCTGAACAAGTATTTGTGAATCAGATTCAATGAGAATCTGATATCCTGCAAAACCATATTGCATGATCAAATTAAGTCCATCCAATAGAGCCAGACACTCTGCTTTCATATTAGAACCCAGCCCATAAAAATTGGCAGCAGCTAACATTTCATGCCCTTTGTGATCCCTCATCACTATCCCTCCACCAGACAGACCAGTCCTTCCCTTAGAAGCCCCATCAACGTTCAATTTCATTAATCCCTCAGGAGGAGGCTCCCACTTAATCCATTTCACCCTATTCTCCATGATAAACAATGAACCAATCTTCAAATCAATCAACAGTTCCTTTCCCATACCATCATCTGATCTTTTAGGCTTTATCAGAATAGCCTGCAGCCTCAAAGCACTGACCACTTGCAAATATATAGCATATGAATTCAAAGAAACCCCCTCAAACCTCCTCCTACATCTCTCCCTCCAAATGGCCCAAAAAATCAACAAGGCCACACCTCTAACCAGTCCATGACTCAGAGTCTGAGCCTTGAAACTTCTTACCAATCTCAAAAATCTGCACATAGGTGATTCTCCATCTAGCACCTCAAAACCCATAATTGCAGCCACTCTCTCCCAGACAGCTTTAGCAAAAGGGCATCCAATGAACAAATGAGAAGAATTTTCCTCATTTAGCATACACATATGACACTTGCTTCCCATCAAAACACCCACACTCTGGACTCTTGAATGCAGAGACAAAGCATTCCTATAAATTTTCCACCCACAATATTGAGCACTAGGAAAAATTTTATGTCCCCATATATACTTAGCAATATTGTAAGCAGATGTGAACATTCAACATGACGTTGAGAAAATGGATCCTCTTTTTCCTCTAGTTGCTGGGCTTGGGGAAATGAAAACTAGAGATAATACACATTGAATGGTGACTGCTTTATATACATCAGCAAGATTCCCACATTTTGACATAGATAGATTTCTCAATATTCGCGCCAATATTGAATTAATTAATTCTAATTCTTACAATTGATCGAAGAACAAGTCTATCAACATAATTTTTCCTGTGCCCACTCTTCCATAAAAATAAAGTCGTTTCACAGGTGAGCATGAAGATTGCAGCATGAAACGGGACCACAACCACCTACTCCTAAAAATAAGTTAAAGAGCGATCAAAGGATGACAAAAAATAGTGGTCAGGAAAATGAATTACCTCTCGGCTTTCTTGGAAGTAGCATACCGATCCAATCGGCAGGCATCAGCTAACTCAACCAGCTGATCATAGAGTCTCTGTAGTTCTCTCAAGGTAGGCACCTGACAATCAGCATATCCTTTACAGGAAAACAAAACTATAATGACACAGTAAGTCCTATCTACAATAAGCATCATTTGCTTGACGTATTACAATTGTTATTCTTGCTTTCCAAATCTTGAAGTTGCTTTATTGTGGGCCTTAACCGAAGTTTATGTCCCTCCATAAATGATACCTCAATAAGTAGCAAATTTACTTAATGTACCAATTCCAACTCGCGCATAGTACACACACTATTTAATGCCAGCCATCTAAGAAACATGATAATGATTTATCAAATACAAGCCAGGAAGAAAAATTTCCAATAATAAGGAATTTACCAATCAAGATTGAAGAAATTCATTAAATTCTTAAAATTCAGTATTTTTAGATAATTAAATACCTAAACCTATTATTTTCATTAAAATAACCATATGGACTGAAGATAGATGTAGGTAATTGTTTGATTACCATACTTGGCAAGCATCACCATCCACGAGCTCACCCGCAACAATTCTAGGTTCATACTCCACAAGAGGCCCCGGCTTTGCCCACTTCTGCTCTATTAGTTTCTTTTGTTGCATCTGTGGACAAAGCTCTCGAGGTCATACAAGAGTTATGTCTACGTCTACAAATATCTGCATACAATGCAGATATTTGTAGAAAGATCTGCGATTTCTCTCGAGCAAAAAACTTGTCTTTTTCAATTACCCCCATTCAGATGTTGTCTCCTCTATGCCTAAATGCTGCTCGAAATTGACATAGAAAAAGGGAGGAGTTGGAGGAGGAGGAGGAAAAGAAGGAAGAGTTGGCGGAGGAAGAAGGAGAAAGAGGAGGAGGAAATTAACGGAGTTGGAGGAGGAAGGAGCAGGAGGAGGAAAATGAGTAGCAAAAATATGAGGAGGAGAAGGAAAAGGAGGAGATAGGAGAAGGAGAAAGAGCAGGAATAGGAGAGGGAAAAGAGGAGGAAAATCGAGAGGAAGGAGGAAATTAACGAAGTTGGAGGAGGAAGGAGCAGGAGAGGGGAAATAGAAGGAGGAATGAGGGAGGAAAAACAAGAGGAAAAAGGAGGGAGGAGAAAGGGGAGGAGAATAAGGAAGACAATGAGGAGGAAAAAAGGGAGGAGAAGGTGAAGAACGACGAGGAGGAGAAGGAAGAAGAAGACGTTGTCTCCTCTATGCCTAAATATTGCTCGAAATTTACATTGAAGAAAGGAGGAGGAGGAGGAAGAGCAAGAGCAAGAGGAAGAAAGAGAGAGGAGAATAAGGAGGACAATGAGAAGGAGAAAGAGAAGGAGGAAAAAAGGGAGGAGAATGAGAAGAAAGAGAAGGAGAAGGAAGAAGAAACTGTCTCCTCCATGTCTAAATGCTGCTCGAAATTTACTTAGAGGAAGGGGGGAGGAAGAAGACGACGTTGGAGGAGGAGGAGGATGATGAGGGAGGAAAAACAAAAGGAAGAAGGAAAACGAGGAGGAGGAAAAGCAAAAAGAAGAAGAAAGGAGGAGAAAGAGAAGGAGAAAAATGAGAAATAAGAAGAAAGAATAAGAAGGACGACGACGATGACAATGACAAAAATGAGAAGAAACAGGAGGAGGAGAAGGAAAAATGAGGATAGAGGAGAAGGAGGAGTAAGAAAGGCGAAAGAAGAGGAAAATCGGGAGGAAGGAGGAAATTGATAGAGTTGGAGGAGGAAGAAGAAGGAGCATGAGAGGAGAAAGAGGAGAAAGAGGAGGAAAATTGGGAGGAAAGAGGGACGAGAAAGAGAAGGAGGATAAATAAGAGGAAGAAAGAGATAAGAGAAAGAAAAGGAGAAGAAGGGAAATACAGAGGATAATGAGAAGGAGAAGGAAGAGGAAAAAAGGGAGGAGAAGGAGAAGAATGAGGAGGATGAGGAGGAGAAGAAGGAAGAAGAAGAAGAAGCTGTCTCCTCTATGCCTAAATGTTGCTCAAAATTCACGTAGAAGGGAGGAGTTGAAGGAGGAGGAGGGATAGGTGTGTCCATGGGCCGGGCCAGATTAGGTTTGCAAATGTTTTTTTGGACCGGGCCTGGGTAATGTAGGCCCAAGCCCTTACCCAACTGAGTTATCGGGCAGGCCGGGTTGAGCTTCGAGTAAGGGTAGGCTACCCACGAGCCTATTGAGCAGGCCTGCTCGCGGATTTTTTTATATATAACTTCATTTAAAAATAATGAATATTTTAGTAACTTAATATTTATGTAAATTATATTTTTGAATTAAAAGTAGAGTCGAAATGGATAAAAATAAAATAATGAATAATTTTATTTTTAATTAAGAGATAACTACATCCAATAGAATGAATAAATCTCAACTAGGTTGACACATACTCATTTATCTATTATTTGCATTACTCTACCCTTTAAAACTTATATGCTTAATACATGGAAAAGAAAATAATATATTATTTTTAATTTTTAAAATTTTAAATTCCGATATTAGGAGACTTATTTCAAAGTTTCAAATTTAATATTCTAAAAGTATAATTTGTTTTCAAAGGAAAGGTAGGCGGGCGGGCTATTGGGTCAGGTAATGAGTTTGGGGGCAAACTCAAGCCCTCTTTTTAAGGATATTGGGTTCGGGCGGGCCAACTAGAGCCTATCAGGTTTCAGTCCTATTTTTTTTGGGCCAGGTAACGGGGCCTGTGGGTAACCTGGCCCATGGACACCCTTAAGTTGGGAGGAAAAACAAAAGGAAGAAGGAAAACGAGAAGGAGGTGGAGGAGGAGGAAACGCAAGAGGAAGAAGGTGGGAGGAGAAAGAGAGGGAGGAAGAGGAGGGCAATGAAAAGGAGATGGAGTAGAAGGAGGAGAATGAAGAAGAAGAAGAAGAAGTTGTCTCCTTTATGCCTAAATGCTGCTCAAAATTTACGCAAAAGAAGGGAGGAGTTGGAGGAGGAGAGAGGGTGAGGAAGAGGAGGGAGGAAAAGCAAAAGGAAGAAGGAAAACGAGGAGGGGGAAAAACAAAAGGAAGAAAGAAGGAGGAGAAAGAGAAGAAGGAGGAAAACAAGAAAGAGAAGGAAGAAGAAGAAGGAGGACGACGAAAATGAGAAGAAATAAGAAGAGGAGTAGGAAAAAAGAGGAGATAAGAGGAGAACTAGAGGGGAAAGAAGAGGAAAATCGGGAGGAAGGAGGAAATTAATGGAGTTGGAGGAAGGAGGAGGAGGAGGAGGAGGAAAGGGGAAAGAGGTGGAGGAAAATTGAGAGGAAGAAGGAGGGAGGAGAAAGAAGAGGAAAAAATGGAGGAGAAGGAAAATGAGAAGAAATTGTCTCTTCTGTGCCTAAATGCTTCTCGAAATTGACATCGAAGAAAGGAGGAGTTGGAGGAGGAAGAAGAAGGAGAAAGAAGAAGAAGGATGAGGATGGAGGAGAAGGAACAGGAGAGGGGAAAAGGAGGAGGAGGAATAGGAAGAAGGAGGGAGGAGAAGGAGAAGGAAGAAGGAGGAAAAATAAGAGAAAGAAGGTGGGAGGAGAAAGACGAGGAGGAGGAGGAGAAAGAAGAGGAGGAGGGGGAGCAGGAGGAGGAGAAGGAAGAAGAAGAAGAAGAAAAAGGAGTAGGAAAGTGGAAAGAAGAGGAAAAAGCGGGAGGAAAAAAGGAGAAATTGATGGAGTTAGAGGAGGAGGAGGAAGAAGAAGAGGAATGAGAAGGGAGGAGAAGGGAGGAGAAGGGAAAGAGGAGTAGGAAAATTAGAAGGAGAAATAGAAGGTGAAGGAGAAGAATAAGGGGAACAATGAGAAGGAGAAGGACAAGGAGAAGGTGGAGGAGGAGGTGAAGAAGGACGGGGAGGAGGAGAAGGAAGAAGAAGTTGTCTCCTCTATGCTTAAATGTTGCTCGAAATTGATGTAGAAGAAGATAAGAGTTGGAGGAGGAGGAGAAAGGAAGAAAAAGGAGGAAAATTGGCAAGGGGGAGGAGAAAGAGAAAGACGAGGAAAAGGAGGATGAGGAGGAAGGAGCAGGAAAGGGAAAGAGAGGAGAAAAATCAGGAGGAAGGAGGAAATTGATGGAGTTAGAGGAGGAAGAAAAAAAGAAGAAGAAGAATGAGGAAAAATAAGGAAGAAAAATAAGGAAAAGGGAAGAGGAGGAGGAACAGGAGAAGGGAAAGAGAAAGAAGGAGGAGGAGAAGGAGAACAAAGATAATGAGAAGAAGAAGGAGGACGAGGAGGAAAAGGAAGAAGAAGTTGTCTCCTCTATGTTTAAATGCTGCTCGAAATTGACGTAGAAAAAGGGAGGAATTGGAGGAGGAGGAGGAAGAAGAACGAGGAGGAGGGAGGAGAAGTTAGAGTTGGAGGAAGAAGAACGAGGAAGATAGAGGAAAAAGAACAAAAGAGGGAAAAAAGGAGAAGGAGGAGAAGGAGGAGGAAGAAGGAACTGGATTAGGGGAAAGAGAAAGGAGGAAAATCGGGAGGAAGGAGGAGGAAATTGACGCAGTTAGAGGAGGAAAGAGAAAGGAGGAAAATCGGGAGGAAGAATGAGGAAATTGATGGAGTTGGAGGAGGAGGGAGGAGAAGGAGCAAGAGAGGGGGAAAAGAAAGAGAAGGAGGCGGAAGAATGAACTGGAGAGGGGAAAGAGAAAGGAGGAAAATCGGGAAGGAGGAGGAAATTGACGGGGTTAGAGGAGGAGAAGAATAAGGAGGACAATGAGAAAGAAGGAGAGCGAGGAGGAAAAGAGGGAGGGAAAGAGGAGGAAAAGGAAAAGGAATGAGGAGGAAGGAAAAATGCAATCTTTGGACCATAGATTTTAAACCCAGCCCGAAAACCAACCCGACAAGGGAACTGGGTCAATGGGTCACTGGTTCAACCGGTCATACAATAAGGAGGAATAAGAAGGAGGAGGAAGACGACGAAAATGAAAAGAAGAAATAGGAAGAGGAGAATGAAAAAGGAGGGAGGAGGAACAGAAGCAGCAGAGGGGAAAGAAGAGGAAAATTGGGAGGAAGGAGGAAATTGACGGAGTTGGAGGAAGGAGGAGCAGGAGCAGGAGCAGGAGGGGGGAAAGAGGTGGAGGAAAATTGAGAGGAAGAATGAGGGAGGAGAAAGAGGAGTAAAAAAGGGAGGAGAAGGAAAAGGAGAAGAAGTTGTCTCTTCTGTGCCTAAATGCTACTCGAAATTGACATCGAAGAAAGGAGGAGTTGGAGGAGGAAGAAGAAGTTGGAGGAGTAGAAAGAGAAGGAGAAAGTAGAAGAAGGATGAGGAGGGAGGAGAAGGAGCAGGAGAGGGGAAAAAGAGGAGGAATAGGAAGGAGGGAGGAGAAGGAGAAGGAAGAAGGAGGAAAAATAAGAGGAAGAAGGTGGGAGGAGAAAGAGGACGAGGAGGAGGAGGAGAAGGAAGAGGAGGAGGAGAAGGAAGAAGAATAAGAAAAAGGAGTAGGAAAGTGGAAAGAATAGGAAAAAGCGGGAGGAAAAAAGAGGAAATTGATGGAGTTAGAGGAAGAGGAAGAAGAAGAGGAATGAGAAGGGAGGAGAAGGGAAAGAGGAGTAGGAAAATTAGAAGGAGAAATAGAAGGTGAAGGAGAAGAATAAGGGGAACAATGAGAAGGAGAAGGAGAAGATGGAGGAGGAGGTGAAGAAGGATAGGGAGGACGAGAAGGAAGAAGAAGTTGTCTCCTCTATGCTTAAATGTTGTTCGAAATTGATGTAGAAGAAGATAAGAGTTGGAGGAGGAGGAGAAAGAAAGAAAAAGGAGGAAAATTGGGAAGGGGGAAGAAAGAGGAAAAGTAGTAAGAAGGTGGGAGGAGAAAGAGAAGGACGAGGAAAAAGAGGATGAGGAGGAAGGAGCAGGAGAGGGAAAGAGAGGAGAAAAATCAGGAGAAAGGAGGAAATTGATGGAGTTGGAGGAGGAAGAAAAAGAAGAAGAAGGAAGAAAAATAAGGAAAAGGGAAGAGGAGGAGGAACAGGAGAAGGGAAAGAGAAAGAAGGAGGAGAAAGAGAACAAAGATAATGAGAAGGAGAAGGAGGACGAGGAGGAAAAGGAAGAAGAAGTAATCTCCTCAATGCCTAAATGCTGCTGACGTAGAAAAAGGGAGGAATTAGAGGAGGAGGAAGAACGAGGAGGGGGGAGAAGTTAGAGGAGGAGGAGGAGGAGGAAGAAGAACGAGGAAGATAGAGGAAAAAGAGCAAGAGAGGGGAAAAAGGAGAAGGATGAGGAGGAAAATCGGTAGTAAGGAGAAGGAGGAGGAGGAAGAAGGAACTGGAGAGGGGAAAGAGAAAGGAGAAAAATCGGGAGGAAGGAGGAGGAAATTGACGCAGTTAGAGAAGGAAAGAGAAAGGAGGAAAATCGGGAGGAAGAAGGAGGAAATTGATGGAGTTGGAGGAGGAGGAGGAAGAAGAAGAAAATGGAGGGAGGAGAAGGAGCAAGAGAGGGGAAAAAAGAGAAAGAGGAGGAAGAAGGAATTGGAGAGGGGAAAGAGAAAGGAGGAAAATCGGGAAGGAGGAGGAAATTGACGGGGTTAGAGGAGGAAAGAGAAAGGAGGAAAATCGGGAGGAAGAAAGAGGAAATTAACGGAGTTGGAGGAGGAGGAAGAAGAAAAAGGAGGGAAGAGAAGGAGGAGGAGAGAGGAAAGAGAAAGAAGAGGAAAATTGGGAAGGAGGAGGGAGGAGAAGAATAAGGAGGACAATGAGAAAGAAGGAGGAGCGAGGAGGAAAAGAGGATGAAAAGGAGAAGGAAAAGGAATGAGGAAGAAAAAATGCAACCTTTGGACCATAGATTTTAAACCTAGCCCGGAAACCAACCCGACAAGAGAACTGGGTCAATAGGTCACTGGTTCAACTGGTCATACAATAAGGAGGAATAAGAAGGAGGAGGAGGACGACGAAAATGAGAAGAAGAAATAGGAAGAGGAGAATGAAATAGGAGGGAGGAGGAACAGGAGCAGCAGAGGGGAAATATGAGGAAAATCGGGAGGAAGAAGGAGGAAATTGACGGAGTTGGAGGAAAGAGGAGGAGCAGGAGAGGGGAAAGAGGAGGAGGAAAATTGAGAAAGGAGGGAGGAGGAAGAGAAGGAAAATGAGAAGAATAAGTTGTCTTTTCTGTGCCTAAATGCTGCTCGAAATTGATGTCGAAGAAAGGAAGAGTTGGAGAAGTAGGAAGAGAAGGAAAAAGAAGAAAAAGAATGAGGAGGGAAGAGGAGTAGGAGAGGGGAAAAGAAGGAGGAGGAGCAGGAAGAAGGAGATAGGTGTAAACCCCCGCATGTTTATAATTATTTAGTAAAGTATTGGTTTAGTGATTCATATATATAGATAATGATGTAAGAATAAATCATATGGATGGTAATAGTAGGAAAAGAATACTAGAGATGCATGTTGAATTTCTAAGTTAAGTTCGAAGACGTTTAAACTTGGAAAGGGTGATTAGACAAAATTCCAAATACTTTGAGGCCAAAATAAGGTCTCCATTGAATCCGGGAGGTCGAAAAACATTGGGAGAGGTGATATGACTTGTATAAGAGGTTAGAAAGGATTCCGGAGTTAAAATACGCTTTAGAGTGAAGTTGGGTAAAAAGTATCTTGGACACCTTCTAGTATTTTGGCCATAAATTTTTATTCTTATGTCCAATTGATCTGAAATTTTGACAGTAGATAGTAGAAATCTAGAGCTACAAAAGTGTCTCTAATGAAAATTTTCCAATTCGACCTCTAAATGGGTCAAAAATGCGCTAGAAGTTCCAGTGAGCAAAACCTTCCGGAAGAACGATAAAACCTTCCGGAAGGTCGATGACAAAAACCTTCCAGTGAGCAAAACCTTCCGGAAGAACGACAAAAACCTTCCGGAAGGTTAGTGTAAAAATCCAAAAATTTCTGTTTCGCGAATGCCGGCTCTTCCTACATTATAAATACATAATGTCTTCCCTTAGCCTTCATTACACACCTTAAAACCCTAGAAAACATTAGAGAGAAAGAGGGGAAGAGAAAAACACAAGATCAAAGGTGAAAAACAAGGAATTCAAGGGTGATTCAAGATCCAATCTTCATCTTCTTCACACTAAACCTAGGTTTTCAAGAACATTGAGGTAGGGGTTTTCTCTCATTCACTTACATTGATGTTAGGGTTATGATATATATATGTTTTGGCTATCAATGGTATATATATATGCTATGGAATCATCCTCTCTTAGGCTTTTACATGTTTTGAACAAAGTGAGGGTTTAAAACCCATGAAATCTCCTTTTTATTTTGAAAAACCTTAATCTTTAGAGAGTGATGTATTTCCTTCCTTAATGCTTCCTTTATTATGGATTTCAAAACCTTAGTGCTTTGCGTTGGGTAGAAAGATGATGTTATTGTTGATCTCATGCATTTTCTTAGTTGATTGTGAAATTGTTACATGATGTCTATTTTGGGAATTTTGGATAGATGCTTGTAAATTGAGATGAATGTTGAAATTTTATGTTTGGATTGGATTGTTTGTGATGCACATGAGTGAGAGGTTCCTTGTAAGGATGCTCACCCCTTCCCAAGAGGTTCCTTGTAAGGATGCTTGGGAAGCCATGAAGTGATTTGTGAGAGGTTCCTTGTAAGGATGCTCACCCCCTTCCCAAGAGGTTCCTTGTAAGGATGCTTGGGAAGCCATGTAATGGTTTGTGAGAGGTTCCTTGTAAGGATGCTCACCCATTCTCAAGAGGTTCCTTGTAAGGATGCTTGAGAATCAAAGATGACCTAAACGGGGGGTGGAGGTTACCCTAAAGTATGCCACCCACCGAAAGAATTGTTGGAAATTGTGAATGGAGGACTGGATTATATTTGGAAATGGTTTGATAAATGTATAGTGGTTTCTTTTACTCATTCAATTACCGTTGTTCCTTAAACTTGAGATCTACTTGAAAATGTCCTGTTTTCTTTCAAATGTTATATATATGCTATTTGTGAAAAGTGAGACCGACCTTTTTAAATGCTTTTCAAAACCTTGTTTGAGTTTGGGAGGAATGTTGCTACGGAGCCTAGTGCTCACCCCCCTACAAACAATATTTTTCAGATTATGTGCTAGGAGAGGAGTTCAGAGCTGACGAGCCAGAGCATTGGGAGGCTTCGATGGATGGGAACATAGATCCCGAGACGGTTGTGTAGGATTATATTTCCTTACGTTTTAGACTAGAGAATGTATTTTGAGACTATGTATGGTTTATGCTTTTGTTATTCCGCTGCGAAGTTACATATAATTCTTTTGGGATGTAAATGGCCATGGTTTGGCTTATTCTTTTGGGATAATGTTAAGGATAGTATATATGGTGAATAAAATGTTTTGGATTTGATGGTTAGATAGACCCGGTGTGGTCAATGCATTATAAACGTACAGGTTGTGATTTTTGGGTGGAGCTTCCTGTACAAAGGAGACTCTGCCCAAATTTTGTTAAAATTAAGAATGTTTCTTAGTTGATGGATATATATTTAGTTGCTCTCATGACATGAATGGTTTCATAGGGTAATGCCGTCCAGGGTGGTATTTGGGGCGTTACAAAGTTGGTATCAGAGCCTAGGCTTTAGGTCTTACATGGGAGCTGTAGGTTATGGATTACCACTAGAAATGTAGGACTAAGTTAAAGGAACTGTAGGTTTGCATTTGTTTGAAGTTATGTGGTTATCAAGTAGGTTAGATTCATGGTATATTTAGGTTAAGGGTTAATTATTTGTTCGAATTCGATGAGTTGTCTCGCTACGCAATCAAGTTTGTGGTCACTGAGGCAAGGAGGGCTAAACGATTTGAACAAGATTTGAGGCCTTCCATCCGCGAGAAGCTGGTTACACTCTGAATTCGAGAATACAAGATCTCGTGAACGTGGACGTGGACGTGGACGTGGACGTGTACGTGTACGTGGACGTGGACGTGTACGTGTACGTGGACGTGGACGTGTACGTGGACGTGGACGTGGACGTGTACGGGGACGTGGACGCGATTGAACAAATGCTTCAAATAGTGGAGAAGTTGAAGTGACTCAGACTAGAACAAGCACTGACCCGCGCCAATGCTTTGCATGCGGAGAGTATGGGCACTTCAAACATAGATGCCCCTCGTTTCTCCCAAGAACCAAGCAAGCAACCGAGCAAGTACCAACAAACAAGCCACCACTACAAAGGCTAACACAACAGAGACCTCAAATAGCTCAAGGAGCGGGAAGCGTACCAGAGAGAGTAGGCACGGATGCACGCCGATGATTTGCCTGTGGAGGTGTTGGGCACGTCAAAGATAATTGTCCATTGCTTTCCACCAAGACCAACCAAGCAACGGGGCGAGTGAATGCAAACAGGCCACCGCTACGACAGCCATTACCACCACAGAGACCGTTACAAGCTTATGCCCCCGGCGGTGCCAATCAAGGAAGGGTTTTTGCTATGACTCAACCGGAGGAAAATGCCTCCAACGCAATCGTGGAAGGTATCGTTCTTTTCTACGATTCTTGGGCCCGAATGTTATTGGATTCCTATGCGACTCATTCTTTTGGACGTACTGCATATGCTGTGAAATTTGGATTGGGTTTCGAGGAAATAGAACTTACGGTATATGTTAATTTGCCTACGGGAGAACAAGGGGATACCAGTAGGGTTATTATATATATGTAATCTTTGACTCTAAATTATATCTACTTGCTAGGAAATCATCATGTCTTGTCATTCTTGTTAATATTACCTTGTTCCAAAATATATTATGGTTGAGTAAACCCGAAATCTTTTCTTATGCCTTCAAATCCTAGTTTACAAAGGAGATGTGTTTTTCTCTTGATTTCTCTTTTGCTCTTGATTCCCGAACTTAAATATTATTTGTTCTAAGCTATGTTATGGGTGGGTGACCACCAAATCCTTTTGGTATGCCCTTGAAATCCTAGTTTTCAAGGGAGAGGTGTCTTATCTTTATCTTGCCTGTGTCACTGATTTCAAACCTTGATAGTCATTTGTTATCGATTCTAATATATGATTGTTACTTTATCCTTGATTCCAAGCTTGATATCCGTTGTTATTGATCTCGAAACTTGATTGTTTCCTTGTCCTTAATTTCCTAAGCTTAATGATTCATTTGTTCTTGATATCTAAATTTGATATGCACTTGGTAGTGACTATAACCCTTGTGAGTCATTTATTCTTGATATTCAATACTTGATATTCATTGGTTCTTGATTTCAAGACTTGACATTCAATTGCTCTTGATTTCAATACTTGATTTCTCCTTATCCTTGAGTTCAAAACTTGACACTCTTTAGTTCTTGGTTACGAAGCTTGATATACATCGGTTATTGACTCCAAGACTCGATTGTTACTTTGTTCTTGATTTCAAGCTTTGATTGTTTCTTATTTTGATTCCAAAGCTTGATATGGGTTTGTTATGGAATTCGAGACTTGATTGTTCCTTTATTTTTGGATTCCAAAAACTTGAGATTCGTTTGTTATTCATTTCAAACCTTGCTGTTCTTTTGTTCTTGATTTCCAAAGCTTGATTATTTATTTGCTCATGAATTCAAAACTCTAGTGATTGGTAGTGACCACTAAAATGGTATTTTCGATGATATTATGTTAATTTTTCTTAAATTATTTCGTTGAAATAAAATAAAAATGTATATGGGTTTGGAAGCTAAGATGGGAAGACAAGTCTTGTTAGGTTTCAACTGTAACCTTTGGTGGATTGTAATTTATATCAGAGTGCGCAGCGAACTAACGGAGTAAGGACTACAATGGGAAAACTACGGAGAAGATTCAACTCATCCGGGAGAGACTACGCATGGCGCAAGGTAAACAGAAGAGCTATGCGGACCACAGACGAAGATCCTTGGAATTCAAAGTGGGAGATTACATGTTTCCCAAGGTGTCACACCAGAAAGGAGTATTTAGATTCGGCAAGAAGGGAAAGTTAGCGCCAAGATATACCGGGCCGTTTGAAGTGATCAAAGTTGTGGGCAAAGCGGCATATCAACTTCAGTTACCGGCTCAGTTGTCCGGGGTGCACGACGTGTTCCACGTGTCGATGCTGAGGAAGTGTCAATCGGAAACAACGCCGGTCGTAGACTTGGAAGATATAGAAATTCAAGATGGAGCGACATATGAAGAACAACCGGTGAAGATTCTCGATGCCAAGGAAAAGGTGCTTCGCAATAAAGTCATCAAATTGGTGAAAGTGTTATGGCAACATCATGGAGTGGAAGAAGCTACTTGGGAACCGGAACTGGAGATGCGAGAGAAGTATCCGTATTTATTCGCTACTTGAGGTAAGTTTCGAGGACGAAACTTTCTTTAAGGGGGGTGGATTGTAAACCCCCGCATGTTTATAATTATATAGTAAAGTATTGGTTTAGTGATTCATATATATAGATAATGATGTAAGAATAAATCATATGGATGGTAATAGTAGGAAAAGAATACTAGAGATGCATGTTGAATTTCTAAGTTAAGTTCGAAGACGTTTAAACTTGGAAAGGGTGATTAGACAAAATTCCAAATACTTTGAGGCCAAAATAAGGTCTCCATTGAATCCGGGAGGTCGAAAAACATTGGGAGAGGTGATATGACTTGTATAAGAGGTTAGAAAGGATTCCGGAGTTAAAATACGCTTTAGAGTGAAGTTGGGTAAAAAGTATCTTGGACACCTTCTAGTATTTTGGCCATAAATTTTTATTCTTATGTCCAATTGATCTGAAATTTTGACAGTAGATAGTAGAAATCTAGAGCTACAAAAGTGTCTCTAATGAAAATTTTCCAATTCGACCTCTAAATGGGTCAAAAATGCGCTAGAAGTTCCAGTGAGCAAAACCTTCTGGAAGAACGATAAAACCTTCCGGAAGGTCGATGACAAAAACCTTCCAGTGAGCAAAACCTTCCGGAAGAACGACAAAAACCTTCCGGAAGGTTAGTGTAAAAATCCAAAAATTTCTGTTTCGCGAATGCCGGCTCTTCCTACATTATAAATACATAATGTCTTCCCTTAGCCTTCATTACACACCTTAAAACCCTAGAAAACATTAGAGAGAAAGAGGGGAAGAGAAAAACACAAGATCAAAGGTGAAAAACAAGGAATTCAAGGGTGATTCAAGATCCAATCTTCATCTTCTTCACACTAAACCTAGGTTTTCAAGAACATTGAGGTAGGGGTTTTCTCTCATTCACTTACATTGATGTTAGGGTTATGATATATATATGTTTTGGCTATCAATGGTATATATATATGCTATGGAATCATCCTCTCTTAGGCTTTTACATGTTTTGAACAAAGTGAGGGTTTAAAACCCATGAAATCTCCTTTTTATTTTGAAAAACCTTAATCTTTAGAGAGTGATGTATTTCCTTCCTTAATGCTTCCTTTATTATGGATTTCAAAACCTTAGTGCTTTGCGTTGGGTAGAAAGATGATGTTATTGTTGATCTCATGCATTTTCTTAGTTGATTGTGAAATTGTTACATGATGTCTATTTTGGGAATTTTGGATAGATGCTTGTAAATTGAGATGAATGTTGAAATTTTATGTTTGGATTGGATTGTTTGTGATGCACATGAGTGAGAGGTTCCTTGTAAGGATGCTCACCCCTTCCCAAGAGGTTCCTTGTAAGGATGCTTGGGAAGCCATGAAGTGATTTGTGAGAGGTTCCTTGTAAGGATGCTCACCCCCTTCCCAAGAGGTTCCTTGTAAGGATGCTTGGGAAGCCATGTAATGATTTGTGAGAGGTTCCTTGTAAGGATGCTCACCCATTCTCAAGAGGTTCCTTGTAAGGATGCTTGAGAATCAAAGATGACCTAAACGGGGGGTGGAGGTTACCCTAAAGTATGCCACCCACCGAAAGAATTGTTGGAAATTGTGAATGGAGGACTGGATTATATTTGGAAATGGTTTGATAAATGTATAGTGGTTTCTTTTACTCATTCAATTACCGTTGTTCCTTAAACTTGAGATCTACTTGAAAATGTCCTGTTTTCTTTCAAATGTTATATATATGCTATTTGTGAAAAGTGAGACCGACCTTTTTAAATGCTTTTCAAAACCTTGTTTGAGTTTGGGAGGAATGTTGCTACGGAGCCTAGTGCTCACCCCCCTACAAACAATATTTTTCAGATTATGTGCTAGGAGAGGAGTTCAGAGCTGACGAGCCAGAGCATTGGGAGGCTTCGATGGATGGGAACATAGATCCCGAGACGGTTGTGTAGGATTATATTTCCTTACGTTTTAGACTAGAGAATGTATTTTGAGACTATGTATGGTTTATGCTTTTGTTATTCCGCTGCGAAGTTACATATAATTCTTTTGGGATGTAAATGGCCATGGTTTGGCTTATTCTTTTGGGATAATGTTAAGGATAGTATATATGGTGAATAAAATGTTTTGGATTTGATGGTTAGATAGACCCGGTGTGGTCAATGCATTATAAACGTACAAGTTGTGATTTTTGGGTGGAGCTTCCTGTACAAAGGAGACTCTGCCCAAATTTTGTTAAAATTAAGAATGTTTCTTAGTTGATGGATATATATTTAGTTGCTCTCATAACATGAATGGTTTCATAGGGTAATGCCGTCCAGGGTGGTATTTGGGGCGTTACAATAGGAGATGGAGAAGGAGGAAGGATGAAGAGCAAGAGGAAGAAGGTGGGAGGTGAAAGAGGAGAAGGAAGAGGAGGAGCAGAAGGAAGAAGAAGAAGAAAAAGGAGTAGGAAAGGGGAAAGAGAAGGAGGAAAATCGGGAGGAAAAAAGAGGAAATTGATGGAGTTGGAGGAGGAGGAAGAAGAAGAGAAATGAGGAAAGAGGAGAATGGAAAGAGAAGGAGTAGGAAAATCAGGAGAAATAGGAGGAGGAGGAGAAGAATAAAGGGAACAATGAGAAGGAGAAAGAGAAGGTGGAGGAGGAAAAAAGGGAGGAGAACGTGAATAAGGACGGGGAGGAGGAGAAGGAAGAAAAAGAAGTTGTCTTCTCTATGCTTAAATATTGCTCGAAATTGACGTAAAAGAAGGGAGGAGTTGGAGGAGGAGGGAAGAAAAATGAGAAGGAGGAATAGGATAGGGGAAAAAAGAGGAGGAAAATTGGGAGCGGGGAGGAAAGAGGAATAGTAGAAAGGAGGGAGGAGAAAGAGAAGGTTGAGGAAAAGGAGGATGAGGAGAGGGAAAAAGAAGAAAAATCAGGAAGAAGGAGGATAATGTTGGAGTTGGAGGAGGAAGAGAAAGAAAAAAGAGGAAGAAGAAGAAGAAGAAGAAGAAGGAAGAGGGAGGAGGGAGGAGGATGAGGAATAGGAGAGGGGAAAAAGAAATGAGGAGGAGAAGGAGAATAAAGATAATGCGAAAGAGAAGGAGGACGAGGACGAGGACGAGGACGAGGACGAGGAGGAAAAGGAAGAAGAAGTTGTCTCCTGTATGCCTACATGCTGCCCGAAATTGACGTAGAAAAAGGGAGGAGTTGGAGGAAGAGGAGGAAGAAGAACGAGGAGGAGGAGGGAGGAGAAGGAGGAAGAAGAACAAGGAGGAGGAGGAAGAAGGAACTGGAGAGGCGAAAGAGAAATGAGGAAAATCGAGAGGAAGGAGGAGGAAATTGATGTGGTTAGAGGAGGAAAGAGAAAGGAGGAAAATCGGGAAGAAGAAAGAGGAAATTGACGGAGTTGGAGGAGGAGGAGGAAGAAGAAGAAAAAGGAGGGAGGAGAAAGAGTAGGAGAGGGGAAAGAGAAGAAGGAGGAAAATTAGGAGGAAGGAGGGAGGAGGAGAAGAATAAGGAGGACAATGAAAAAGAGGGAGAACGAGGAAAAAAGAGAGGAAAAGAGGGAGGAAAAAGAATGAGGAAGAAAAAAGGCAACATTTGGACCATAGATTTTAAACCCAGCTCGGAAACCAACCCGGCAAGAGAACTGGATCAATGGGTCACTGGTTCAACCGGTCATACAATAAAAAATAATAATAATAGTAATAAATATGCTAAAAAATTATTAAAAACAAAATCTATTAGAATCCAAGTCTACAAATTTAGAGAAGTACTAAATGAATTTCTACTTGTTAAACTAAATGCTCAATAAATAATGTGTAGTATAGCTGAAGGCTTATGATAATCATGAATTTAGTTGAACTAACTGCTTAATAGACAATATGTTTCCATGGTATACATTAGTTACTGATAGTCTAGCATGTGCCATTAAAGCTTGAAAATTTGACATCTGACTATCTTATACCATGCAAGGATATGCAACTATTTAGCTGAATGATACTAAAGCTTTACTTCAAATTATTGGGCAAAAAACGAAGGTGGTGTATAAATTTTAATATGCATAAAATCAATGTCAAAACACATTTATTCGTAGCGTATCGTAGATGTGTGCAGCCTACGTTTTTCAAATTAACCATGTTGATGTATCCACATTGTGACATTGTGTTGCATTCGTATCTAGTTTCCGTTCATGTACCATATCGAGAAATCCATGAAGCCATAAGTATTTTTTTTCTTGGGGAAGGAGGAACCATAAGTTTTTTTTCCGTGCATGTATCCATAGCGAAAAATTTGTATCTATTATTGGGTTTTATTTTATTCTTGGTAAGTTGCATGCATTTCTCTTTTAAATTGAAATAATGTTAACTAGAGTGCATTTGGGGTTTGGGGTTTAGAGTTTAGGGTCTAGGGTTTAGTCACAGCATAAGCCATTTCTAGTGAGAAAAGTTGTCCTTCTCTTCACCCCTTTCATAAAAACTCAAGAAGTTTTATCCAATTCACCATATGGTTCCTCGGAAACCCCCATATATAATAAAAAACTTTGTTTTTTTATTCAAAAATCGTTCAATTCCAACTAATCATCAACAACAATAAAGCAGGGAAGTAGAGAGTATCGTAGTACCTAAACCAACAGTGGTGAATAGTAATTGTGACTATTTAAATAGATAACGACCACGCCAATAGGTTAGGAAATGATGAAAATCATAAAAGAAATAGAAAAAGAGAATAATTAATTCTATATTGATGGTTCTTATAAATGCGTCTAACAAAATTATAGCGATAAGTAAATATAACAAACAATTTTTTTGCCATGGGCATACATTTAGAGTAGCATAATGAGAATTTCAAAGACCATGAGACAGATTGCCACTACAGTACAGGAAAGAGAAAGAAGTATAACAACCACTCGTATATTAATATACTAAAAGTGGTGAGAATTCAATATCAACTTCTTCTTTAGAATTATATCGACATATAACATAGAAAAAACAAGTAACAAACCAGCTTTTACTACCTCGATATCGATTGAAATTCATGAGAATATCATTATTAGTTTCACCAATATAACACCAAAGTTTTCATTGGATATATTCAATTTATCCTTCCTTTGCTATAGTAGAAGGAGAAGGAGAATGAGTAGGAGAAAGAGGAGAAGGAGATGGACAAGGAGAAGAAGAAGACTAAAAAAAAGGAGAAGGATAAGACGCAGCAAGAGAAGGAGAAGAAGAAGCAGAGGAGAAAAAGAAAAAAGAGATGGAGAAGGAGGAGGAAAGGGAGAAAGAAAATGAAGAAGAAGAACAAGGAGGAGAAGAAGAAGAATAAGAAATGGAGGAGAAGAAGAAGTAGCAGCAGAATAAGGAGGAGGAAAAGGAAAAGTTGGAGAAGATGGAGGAGGAGGAGGGAACCTCACCAACACATCATGCCAAAGTAACGGATAACACAAAACCTCCAAAATCTAAGAGATTGAAAGCATGGTATGTCCTCTGATCATGCCTAGCATGATGCACAAAGAAATGTTAGCGAAAATTTAATCGAATCAACAAAGTTGGGATGTGATACATTGCACTATCCTATATGAGTAAGCAAAAATGTACAGGACATACCTTTGGATCTCACCAACACTAGCATGCTCCAAATAAAATGTGCCCATTTCCTTCCTAAAAAAGGAGGACAAGATTCATTGGTCTCTTTGGTAGTAGAAAAATGAGATGCAGATTCAAGATTGAGGATGACATATTGAAGTGAGAGACCTAATACAAAGGAGAATATAAATGCCAACTCTTCCCTCATTACAAAATATAAGCATAAAAAGAATATTAGTCAAGCAATATATATATATATATATATATATATATATATAGCAGACATGCATCATGTAACCCAAAATGATAGAAAGGCTCATTTAATTCAAAATTGGCCACTTCGAATCATAATAACATTGATAAATGAGAGAGAGCAGCAGGATAACTTGCACTTAATCATGAATTAAGTGTCACAGGCAGAAGAGAAGACATACTAAGGTATAAGTTTTAGAGAGTTTTTTAATGAATTTTGAAAAGAATGTATTTCCAAAACAGCCACAAAGGTGTGTGCATCAATACTTTAAACTACACCTTTTTAGCCTTTTTGTTTTCTCCTATAGCTCTGTTGCTAAAATCAACTTTGTCAATTCTGCTAAAGTTAAATGTAAATCGATGGTTCAATTTTTCTAAAGTTCCAAAGAGGTTAAGCAAAGAGATCCTCTATTAGTCTCGAAACCTCATGTCACTGGTGAAGAAGTAGAAAAGCAAACGCAGAAAGTTACACAATTGAGCACATATGGTGAAAGAAAACCATTACAGGGCAGTTAACAAAGACTATTGAAGAGGGATTTCCAATTTTGTAGGGACAAAGAAAGATATGGTGTGTTTCCTAAACTTGAAAAGAGAAATTCTAGAAACTAAGTGAATAGTACTTCTAAACCATGAGATAGATTGTAACTACAACAAGAAAAAGAGAAAAATGAGAAGCACGGGTATGTCAATATATCAAAGGAGTAAAAAAGACATGAATGCAATATCAACAACTTCTTGAGAATTGTGTTGAAATATATAATAAAACAAACAAGTAACAATAACCAGCTTTTACTTGCCTTGACATCAACCGAAATTTCAGCAAGCCGCATTGCACTAGCATAGGACTCCGCGTACATATCAAGATAAGATGCACAAATACTTTATTATTAGAAGTGACCATGCCACCAATAGGGAACATACAATAGGGAACAATAATTGTAATGAATAGGGAACAATAACTATAATGAATTAAATAGAAATGACCATGCCAACACGTTAGGAAAGAAAGAAAATCATAAAGAAATAGAAAAAGGGAACATACAATTCCATGTTGCCTCTAATTATAATAACAACAAAGAACAATATAGCATTGTCTTGCTCCTATTCCAGTCAACCGGAAGTCTAGTGACACCTTATTTCCTAATGTGAACTACCCAAATATCCAAACCCCACTAGATTAAACATCACCCCAAATATTTCGTTACTTCTACATAATAATTCAAAATCTTAGTTTGAATATTTATTACTTGGCACCACGTGAATCTATTTGATACTTCAAGAATTTGAGCTATTGTTCTCGTTATGCGGTTAGACATGTGAGATTTCTTTTATGAGGGACTCTCAGTGTTGAGCATGTATTCAAAATATTTGTTGTTTTGCTTCAATGAAAATAACTCAAACCTTGAAAAAGCTAACAATAAATTGTTGTTTGATTTGTGTGTAAAAATGTTTGATGTTAAAAGAACATTGTGGTGTTCCTTTGGGAGGAATCATTTGTCAGCTTTGTATCATGGTTCAAGGTCGCGGTATCGGCCCTTGACTCCGGGGCTTCTGAGACAAATCAGTCACGACGTCGCATCGTGGTATCGGCCGATACGCTATATAGAAGGATCAAATTTTTAAAAAAAAATTAGAAAACAATTGTAATAAATGTAAACATCATCATTCAGGCATCATATCCTCAAAATGAATTATTTAACACATTAGTCCTTGTAAAAAAGAATAATAAGAGCGCTAACAGAAAATATTTGTTATCGTCTATGTTCAATGTAAGCATTTAAGACCGTACTAAAACGTATATTAAAAAGAATTATTTAAAAATGTATATTTTATTATAAATTTTTTTTTTCATTTTAATCATTTAATGTATATCTAACTACAACTTGTATGCATTTTCTCCATTATGTACATGTAATTATTAAATATTCTATTACACATAAAAAGGAAAAAACTCAATAAATTAAGTTGTAATTATACTATGTAATGAATAATAAAAATTATATAATTAAAATTTGACCAAAAACCCACAATGGATCTCATTTTGAATTGGAACAATTGGGAATCAAAAAAAAAAACACAAAGAAAACTTAAAATCGACACATTGTTCAGTCGGTTTGATTGGTTGACTGTTTGAGAGAGAGAATGGGACCGAACGAGAAAAAGGGGCAAAACCAAAAGAAAAAGGGGGGGTTTATTTACGTCTACTCACACGATTGACAGTGTAAGTATCTGATTGAGAGAGAGAAAGACTAGGGCCTAGATCTGGAACGATGGTTGTGGACAGTAAGAGATGAAGTGTTGCTACCTGCTACTTCTAGGGCTTTGGTCTAGATCTGGAACGCGACTATTGTTAGTTTGGTTGGATTTCTGCGATGAGGAAGAAGAAGATGAAATGGGTTTCTGCTTCTGCGATTCTTTTCATGTATGTGTTATTTACTAGTTCTTCATCTGTTTATGTAAAAAGAAAAAGCAAAAAATGGGTGTTTGATTTAGGGTTCACTTTCTGCCTACACAAAATCACAAAATGGGTGTTTGTAGAATGTGGGTCAATCTTCTTTGACATCTCCTTTGCCTTTTTCTTGATATGTTTTGGCTGTTGTTGGGTTCTTTAACTTTTGTGGGACGATTATGGGTTAAATCGGTTCGAATAGGTGATTCAGCTGAGTTATACCGAGTTGGGCCGATACGTAACTGATTCATACTCGACTTGGTTTTCTGTAACAGGTATCCGGTAATGGCTGAGTCGTATCGGTCTCGGCCAATACCTTGAACCGTGTTTCAGACTTCTACGAAAAAAGGAAGGTCTTGGTTACACAACGAGGCTTTTGAAACATGTTGCAAATGCAAAGCCCAAGAGTGAACGATAGTAAATGCCACATTGCTTGCTCTACTGTAACCATGGTTCAAAGTATTAATCGATACTGGTTATACGATATGTATAAATTACGAGTCCCATGAGACTCAACCAAGTCGTCCAACTCAGAGTTGTATCCGCATCAATCCCAAGTCACCGAGTTATCGTCACCGAATTGGCTGATACAGTTCCGCGACGCTGCAGTATGATCTGAATCTCCCATCATGTTCAACATTTTCTTTTAGGTCGTATTGCTCGATACTGCACCATGATCGATGTGTCTCAAAGCCCTCCGAGTCGATGACCGATACTGTGATCTTGAACCATGACTGTAACAGTCACATTAGTTGATGCCCTTTATCAATTGGATTGCCCCTAAAGAGTTACAAGGGTAAACAATTGGGAGGCGGTGTCATGATTTAGGTTTAGTTCAGAATAGGTTTTAGTTCGTCTCTAATGTTAAGGGATAAGAATAGCATAGTTATGGTTTTGGAGGATTCAAGTGAAAAAAAATTTGCAGTTATGTTGATATTTTATAGTAGTATAGAAATATCACGTGAACAAAACCCAATGTCACTGTCCTCGGACGAGATAGTGCAATACCCCAATGTCACTGTCCTAAGACAATGACAAACACCAATTTCTATACCTTGAAGAAACAACCCATCGTGGATCCGAGAGCACATGCTAGTGATGGTCTTGTGCGGCACATGTTAATGAAGGCATGTTAGCAACGTTTATTGGCTTCACTGGTGATGAACCCATTCCATGATGGTGAATTGAAAGGAGAGTGATGAGAAAAAAGAATTAAAGGAAAAGAGGAGAGAGAGAAGCCAATAAATTAGAAGAGATAAAGAGAGAGGAGAGAGATAATGAGTGTGATGAAAGAGAGAGGAGAGAGAAAGATTTAAATAAGAGAGGAGAGAGAAAATAATTTAAATAAGAGATAGGAGAGAGATGATAG
Source organism: Ilex aquifolium (assembly GCA_951799425.1). Lineage (NCBI taxonomy): Eukaryota > Viridiplantae > Streptophyta > Magnoliopsida > Aquifoliales > Aquifoliaceae > Ilex > Ilex aquifolium. The sequence goes on along the minus strand of OX637405.1, from coordinate 3,253,026 downwards.
AGAAATTGAAAGAAGAGAAAGGAGAGAGATGGAATAGAAGGAAGAAAATGAGAGAGAAAACAATGTAAGGAAAATATAGGAAAGGTAAAACAATCACCGAATCGAACCGATTTGAATCGATTCAACCCACAATCGTCCCACAAAAGTTAAAGAACCCAACAACAACAAAAACATACCAAGAAAAAGGCAAAGGAGATGTCAAAGAAGATTGACCCACATTCTACAAACACCCATTTTGTGACTTTGTGTAGGCAGAAAGTGAACCCTAAATCAAACCCCCATTTTCTGTTTTTTCTTTTTACATAAACAAATGAAAAACTAGTAAATAACACATACATGAAAAGCATCGCAGAAGCAGAAACCCATTTCATCTTCTTCTTCCTCATTGCAGAAGCCCAACCAAACTAACAATAGTTGCGTTCCAGATCTAGACCAAAGCCCTAGAAGTAGCAGGTAGCAGGTAGCAACACTCCATCTCTTGTTGTGCACAACCATCGTTCCAGATCTAGACCCCAGTCTTTCTCTATCTCAGTCAGATAATTAGACTGTCAATCGTGTGATTAGACGTAAATAAGCCCCCCCTTTTATTTAGGTTTTGCCCATTTTTTCGTTCGGTCCCACTCTCTCTTTCTCAAACAGTCAACCAATCAAACCGACTGAACCAATGTGTCGATTTTAAGTTTTTTTTTTGTTTTTTTTTAATTATATAATTTTTATTATATAATATAATTACAACTTAATTTATTAAGTTTTTCGTTTTTATGTGTAATAGAATATTTAATAATTGCATGTACATTAAATGATTAAATGGAAAAAAAAATTTATAATAAAATATACATTTTTAAATAATTTTTTTTAATATACATTTTAGTACGGTTTTAAATGCTTACATTGAACATAGACGATAACAAATATTTTCTGGTAGCGCTCTTATTATTCTTTTTTACAAGGACTAATGTGTTAAATAATTCATTTTGAGGATATGATGCATGGATGATGATGTTTACATTTATTACAATTTTTTCTAATTTTTTTTAAAAAATTTGATCCTTCTATATAGCGTATCGGCCGATACCACGATGCGACATCGTGACCAATTTGTCTCAGAGGCCTCGGAGTCAAGGGCCGATACCGCGACCTTGAACCATGATACAAAGCTGACAAATGATTCCTCCCAAAGGAACACCACAATGTTCTTTTAACATCAAACATTTTTACACACAAATTAAACAACAATTTATTGTTAGTTTTTTCATGGTTTGAGTTATTTTCATCGAAGTAAAACAACAAATATTTGCATACATGCTCAACACTGAGAGTCCCTCATAAAAGAAATCTCACATGTCTAACCGCGTAGCGAGAACAATAGCTCAAATTCTTGAAGTATCAAATAGATTCACGTGGTGACAAGTAACAAATATTCGAACTAAGATTTTGAATTATCAAGTAGAAATAACGAAATATTCGAATTAAGATTTTGAATTATCAAGTAACAAAATTCAAATTATCATCACAATTTACAATGCAAGACAACAAATTTCAATAAAAATAAAATTCATGATAAAAAATAAATCATTTTCTTTCATTATTATAATCTACCTAAAATAATGAATGTTCACACAATTACATCTATAAACAGACCTAACCACACCCCATAAACAATAACAAAAAGTAAGTCTTTTTTATACATACCATGTAATGGTTGTCGAGAATGGGCACCCCACTGAAATCTATCAATATTTTGCAATAAAAACAAACTCATACCCAGCTGGCAATTATAACCACAGTGAGAATACGAATTGGAATGATATAAGTGAGATAAATGTTCTAGCAGACTAAGAAAACAAAGAACGAATAAAAATCAACAGCAGCATGAACCCCATAAACATTAAAAGGAAAGAAACTCACAAAAAAGAACAAATATTTAGGGCGTTGAATAGAGACCAATAGATGAAATTGGAAAAAATGTGTTGGTCCAAACCAATTACCTTCCAGTTACAGCAGTATCACCCCGAGGCTCGAAAGGACACACCAACTGTATTCATCCAAAAAATCCTATCAAACCCATCATTGGAACCCATGATGTTTGTAGCTCTGGGAAATTTTGTCGAACATGTGAGATACGCTATAGTAGTTGCGGTTCATTAAACCCTGAGACACTGTGTCAAACCGAATTCACATCAAACCAAAACTAATGGCTAATGGAAACCCACTTCGGTGTGGAGGTGTGTGTTGAAAGCATAATTGTGTAGGTGGTGGGTGGGTGGGTGACTCTGTGTGTATGGGTCGTACGCCGATCAGTGTTTGTGGTGGATTTCGTGAAGTGGCCATTAAGGTGTGGCTGGACAGAGAGGGAGAGAATTGGGGCGATTAGGGTGTGTCTGTGCATGGCTTCCGCCGGCAAAGAGAGGGAGGAAACATGGGAGGGAGAGAGAGACGAATGGGGAGGGAAGCGACCGTTAGGGTTCAGGAGATTTGGGGAGGGATTTGGGGAATATATGGGAGGCGAATTTGGAAACAGAGAGAGAAGCGTAAGATTGGGAATTTGGGAGATTGGCGGGAAGAGAGAGGGCTGAGATTTGAGTGGGAATTGAGCCGTTGGGTTTTTGATGGAGGCTACCGAATTTTACCAACTTAAAATCAAAAAAAATAGAAGGCGGTCTACGCGTTGTGATTTTTTTTTTTTAAAGTAACATTGATAATATGGAGAATTACATCCAGACCCCCGAGGTTCGTCATTTAATAATTTAAACTCCTAATATTTAAAATATTATACACAAACCCCCTAAAATTTGTACGCGCGTAACACTTAAATCCCTGCTGTTAATGTCTGTCAGTATATCTATTAGTAAATTACACCTAGACCCCTTGAATTTTATAGGGGTTGATTTTTTCGTTTTATTCCAATAGATAATATAATTATATACTAATTATGATTTTTGATTTTTATTTCAAAAATGATATAATAGAATATAAATTTTGGTTATAAAATTTAAAATATTTTATATTCTATCTTTAATTGGAGTATTTTTTGTCTAAATATAATATTTTAAACTCTAGTGGTCTAAATATTATATACCTAAAAATTTTAGGGGGTTTGAGTATAATTTGACATTTGATGGCAAATGTGTAAGTGTTATGCGTGTACAAACTTTAGGGGTTTTATATGTAATATTTTAAATATTAAGGGTCTAAATGATTAAGTAATAAACTTGAGAGGGTCTGAGTATAATTTTTCATTTATAATAAAGGATTAAATAAAAATTAGCCTTTATACTTCGAGGCCGCTGTGAAGTATCCCTCTACTTTTAAAAAATTATAGAACGAGAATATCATAATTTAATAAAAAATTTAAATAAAAAATAATTTTTTTTGCACAAATATGTAAAAAATTATTATAATTTGAACTATGTTTAGTCCCAAAATGACAATTATAATTTATAGAGTTAATTGCAAAATAACTCGTGTACTTAAAAGATGGAAGCAAATGACCCACTTAACTTTAAACTTTTGCACTAAAATTCCTTGAACTCCTGACCAAATCATAAAAGTGGATGTCAGTCACATAACTTGTAAAAATACCAAAATATTCTTATTATTATATTCAATTTTCATATAAATATTATCTCTTAACCTAAACATCTGCCTACTTCTCCCTCTCCCATTCGGGTATTTTTTTTCTCTCCATCCCTTCTCCTTTTGGCACAACCCTTGATCCACCTCCCATGCCCAAATCTCTTTCTTTCCTTTCTCTTTGTATTTTTTTCTACTCTGTCCGCCCAATTCTTATTATTATTATTTTTTTTTTTGAAAAGTGTTCTCCTCCTTTTTATTCCTTCTATTTGAGCATGACTTACCACTCAACTTACAAGTTGTGTACACATAACCACAAATAGCCCATATGTATCTCTATTTGGCTGCTAACTCCACCTTCTTATTTTTGTTTTTTTGTTTATAATACTTATTTATTATTTTCGAAATACCTCAAATAATGTACTAGATGACTCTATAATAAAAATCAACCCCCTTGAAAATTCCGCCGTTTATATACTTAATTGTTTTCAATAGAGCCTCTTACTATATAAGTTTATATTTATTTATTGGATGGGGCATTATTCTCGCTCTCTCCCCTTTCCCCTTTCATCTCATGGCAACCAACAATGATATTTATACATACCAAGAGTTTCACAACAGTGGATGCCATGATTTTTGGGTGGTGTGTGGGTGAGAATGTGAGTGTGCGCGAGAGAGAGAGAGGAAGAGAAAGAGAGAAGATGTCGTTGGTGATTATACCGGATGAAAAATATGTATCACAACCACTGTTCTCTCAACCAGAAAGTCAAGGAGCTTTTACAACAAATTATTTCTCATGTCACTCTCATTGGAGTTGTATTAGATGACTGGATGCAGTAGGCCAACAATGAGGAATGATAACACGACAACAATTGCATAAAATAAGAAATTCTATCTCCATCCCTGTAGTTCCTGATACTGATCAACTCGCTCTGTTTCTTGATTGGAGGCCCCTCCAGATTGATATTTTTTGAGTCCCAAAAGCTGTAAGCTAACATGTTAGTTTAAGATGCAAATAACTTGGAGTAAATGCAAAAGAAACATGTTTTATAATGCATATTCCACATCCTTCCCATATGTATCAATGTTATGGTCTTGAGTTGGATTAGTTTGAATATCAGTATCCTTCAAAAGTTCTCATGCATATACAAAATCAGATGCTCCAAAGTTGACACAATCAAAAACAAATGTCAAGGAATTGAGTGGTTTTTTCTGTATATTTTCTGTGTTATATATTTGGTCGAATGGAAAAGAAGCAGATTGATGGTTGGAGTTATTGTAACACCCCAAAACACACCCTGGACGGCATTACATTCTAAAACCATTTACAAAATGAGAGCACTAAGATAATCCATCAATAAGAAAATTGTTCCATTCATCATCCACAGAAATTACAATATCATCCCAAAAGAATAAGCCAAGCTATGGCAATTACATTCCAAAAGAATTATACTTAAACTTAGCAGCGGAATAAACAGAATACTAGACGATACATGATCTCAAAATAAATTATCGAGTCTAGTGCAAAAGAAGCTATATCTCTATATGTCCACCTCGGGATCTAGATTTCCCTCGAATGGGGCCTCCCAATACCCCTGCTCGTCAACTCTGAGGTTCTCCTCTAGCACCGTATCTGAAAAATGTAATTTGTAGGGGGTGAGCACTAAGCTTCGTAGCAACATTCCTCCCAAACCCAAACAAGGTTTATCAAAACATATAAAATGGCCGGTCTCATTTTACAAATAGCATACATAATCTTTGAAGTAAAACAGGGACATTTTAAAATGGATCTCAAGTTTAAGTAGCAACAGTAATTTAAATGAACAGTAAAAGAAACCAAGATCCAATACATATCCATTTTCCAAAATATAAACCATTTTCCCACAAGGCCTTGTGGAATCCCATACTCCCACAAGTCCTTGTAGGAAACCATTTTCCACAATAATACAACAATCCATCCATATGTATATGTATCTCAAACATGATGTAAGGCAAACCCCATGAATCAACACATTGAGTAATATCTAGCCCACACACACCCACACAAATCTTATCAAAGATATCCATCCTTTAGGAAGGGCGTATGCCATACCAATGGCAGTGACGTATCCAACCCAGGTATTAGTATACTAACCCTCTTACACGGCACCCGTGAGCAATAGCGGTTTAGTCTTACCAAAGCACTAACCCCACTACGAGTGGTAGCAATAATGCCAACCCACACGGAGCAAGAAACAGTCTACCCACTCTACGATATCTCGTCAAAGGCCACCCATGGTCATCCCACACTCATAAGAGATACAATACCAAACACAATTTCCCAATTTGTAAGTATATCTTAAAAACCCCCAAATTTATCTCATGACAATTTCAATAACCAACCATGAAAATACATGAGATCACAATAACATTATTTTGCTAACCAACACAAAGCACTAAGGTTTTCAAAGTTCATGATAAAGAAAGCATTTAAGAAGAAATATATCACTCTCCCAAAAACTAGGGTTTTAAAACTAGAAAAGAGATTTCATGGGTATTAAACCCTCACTTTGTGTAAAACATGTAATCTTTGTCAAAAAGCCTAAGAGAGGATGATTACATAGCATATATATACCATTGATAGCCAAAACATACATATATAAATACCCTAGCCTCAATGTAAGAGAGTGAGAGGAAACCCCTACCTCAATGCTCAAGAGTTTTAGCCAAATACCCAAGCTTCAAGACCTTCTTGCTTTCCTTTCTTTTCCTTTTAATCTCCTCTCCCTAGGGTTTTCAAAAGATTTGGGTGAGAGTGGGTGAAGAATGGAAGAAAAGAGAATGAGTAGAGAAGTGAAATCTTAGAAATCTAGGGTTTTAATCTTCTAAAATGGTGTATCTCTCCTTATCTTTGATGTTCTTCTCTCCCTCTCTTTCTCTCTAAAGGTGCCTAGGGTTTAGAAGGCTGAAATGGGGCTCAAATAGTCGGTCTTAAGTATTTATAGGGAGAGAAATGGAGAAAGACCCGCAGTCGGATCGGGTTGGGCTTTATCGGGCGTACCGGTACGCGTACCGGTACGGTTTAGCTACTGGAGTTCGGCGTACCGGTACGCGTACCGGTACGGTTTGACTGCCAGATTTTTGTTTCAACTTCCAGTGCAATTTTGACCTATTTAGAGGTCGAATTAGAAAATTTTCATGCGATACACTGTTGTCTACTATCTACTGTCAAAATTTCAGATCCATTGGATATAAGGATAAAAAGTTATGACCAAAACACTAAGTAGTGTCCAGGACCCATTTTACCCAAATTCTCTCTAAAGTGTGTTTTAACTCCGGGACACTTCCTAACTTCTAATACATCCCTATTACCTCTCCCAATGTTTTTCGACCTTCCGGATTCAATGGAAGCATTATTTTGACCTAAAAACCCTTAGAAACTTGTCTATTCACCCTTTCCAAGTTTAAACATCTTCGACACGTAAACTTCCCACTCAAATTATCTCCATAGTATTTATTCCTACGGTTTATTCTTATGTCACTACATATATCCACATTTTTACCTCAATTATCTACTATATATCTATATACATATATAAAAAAAGAAATGCGGGGTGTTACAGTTATAAATTCAGCTTATCAATTTTTATGTTTATCCAGATTTGGAGGGTTTGATGGGTTTTGAGGGATAAGGCTTAATTTGGTTTAGTTTGCAAGGTACTTTTTATTATGCTATTTTGTAGCTTTCATTTGAGGACAAAGTTGTGAAATATTGGAGGAACAATTAACGAATATTGATCGATGCAGTTGTAAAAATTATTCTTGAATGAAACCTGAATTAACCGTTAAAAAAAAAAAACTAAACCTGAATTACACCTAGAAAACTTTGCACTTGATGCACATGAGAACATAAAATTTTTAATTGGTGTACTATAAATAGAAAAGAACCACATTGAGAGGTTTGCTCTTGAAGTTAGTAACCAGATTTATTAGAATGATGAGTGCACCGAGAATTTAAAGCTTCTTAAACTGGGGCTAATTCTCAATTTGGTTTGGATATTTGAGTATTGACTCGGGTTGATTTGATGAAGTTTCAATTAGTAAAAATTGAATTCAGTTGTTTGGATTGATGTGAAAATCTTCTTGTCACCTTAATATTGATTTGAGTTGCTTGGTTGGCTTCATGTCATTGTGTTATAAAAGAGCTATTCCTCAAACTGTACATCAAATAATCTGACTACATGGGAGTTTAGAAAGGGGGCCAGTAATATGCAATTTTGCCTTAGCTGCTTTCTTCAGTTATATAACATATTTTAATCATTATCTAAATTTGTTTGCCTATTTAATAGTCTGATTTTTTTTAACACTGATCTATTATCATTGTCCATGTTTCACTTTTACATATTGATTCTAAGGTTGCAGAAGGATAATTCGTGAAGAGTTGTGGGAGTGTTGGTGATAATGACTATATTTTTGCTTCTAGCGTGTTCTTATCTTATTCTTTTTCAGTTTCAAAAGAAAGGAACACTTTTCTTTTGATCTTAGTCCCTCAGGTAATGACAATTGACAAAATTGTCTTTATTTCTTATTGTCACTTGATATATGTGTAGGCGAGCTAATGTCAATGTGACAATAAACTGTTGATCTTAGTCCCTCCGGTAATGACAATTGACAAAATTGTTCAACCTCATGTTTCTAATTAAAAAAAAAAAACAGAGAGAGGCCCCCCTCCTTTTTCCTTTTCTTTCCTTTGTTGTTCTCAGTTCATTTCTTATCCTTGTTTTTCTTTGTTCTTTCTTTCATTCATATTTCATAATTATCTCTTCAGTTTCCTTGCTACATATTGATATTCTAGATTTTATTATTTTTTCATTCTCATTTATTTCTTTTTTTCATGTCAATTTGTTATAGTCATGTTTCTATGTGCATGGTTGACTATGCAACAAAGTTGAAACTATCATGATTTATTTTATTGTTGAAACTGAGATTTTTTTAAGTTCCAAATTGGAATTTGTTGCAATTTTCTTGAATCTTTTGTCAATTTACTCGACTATTTTTATTTGTCTACTTTTTTTTGTTTGTTTGTAGGGACCAAGTTATTTGAATTAGGTCTATGATATATAGATAGTCATCCATGGTAATAAAGTCATTTCTCTTGGACAAATTGGAAGCAAGGAAGCTTAATTACCCAATCACTGTGGGGGTTTGATTGAGATGTAGTCATACTTTGCAATGATATTAGTCTCAAATCTAGGGAGACAATAATAAACCTATCTTCTCAAATTTGCAAGATTTTCTCCACGTGCTAAACCCCTAGCCAAGAAAAAGAAACTTATTAAAAGGGGTTTTGTATGAATTTTTTGAATGTGGGTGTCTCAAGGATGAGTGGAAAGTGAGACTCTTACATGATTTGGTTATGGTCTTTGACATTGAAGATAGGTTGCATTGCTTCCAGGGGAAGTTAGTACTATCTTTCTAGATTCTAGATAAGTCATATCTTGAGGACTCTCTTGCTATTCTCTCAAAAAAACAAAAAAAAAGAGTTTGACTTGATTCTAAAGATATTTGTACTTCATTATATAATCCTGAAGTACTTTCTATTCTTTCTGTTCTAGAGAAAATTTTATGATGGTAAATAAATGCTAAGCATGAGTATCCGGGTGCAAGAAGAGTTTCAAATGTTCTTTTTCTGAAGTATTTAAGTGACATGAGGCATTAATTTCTATTTTTTGGTTTCATATGCTTCAGTTGATTACGACTATCAAATAATATCCAAGTTGTGGATATGTGCTAAAATAAGATCACAGAGTGAGCATCAATGTTCACCAAAATTGTAGATTTTGGGAAAAACAAATCCATGGTTGGGATACAATATTTTATTCTCAAAAAAGTACACGTGCAACGAAGGTGTGCATCAACTAGTATGTATAAATGGGGTGATCTTAGTCATTAATGGAGTGAGTATAGATAGAGTGAACTGATTAGTTTGAAATAAGAGGATTAAATGAGGTGGAAAAAGAGATTTAAGAGGTGAGAATAGTCCCACCAAAAAATAAATCAGTGTCATACTGCCAAATTTTATTGGTTGAAATATAAATTTTTAAAATTTATTTATAACTTATGATGTCATTTTTACAATTTTTATGGTTCAAATTACAATTTTTATTGGTCAAAATTTGTTACAATCAATCCCAAGTAATTTCAAAAATTATAAATGATCTTCAACAATTATAAATGACCCTCAAAATTGACAAATAACCTACAAAAATTATAAATAATCTTCAAAATTTATAAAAAAACTTATAAAATTGTAAATGACGGCGTGGTACTCTTTTTTTTTTTGGGTACCTGATACTTCTCCAGATTATATTATTATGAACTCATAGAGCAGAATACTTATTTATTCAAGAAACTGCATATGAAATACAAAAATCAAGAGATCTGGTGTAAAAACGGAGCAAAGTAGAGATAGAGGCACCACAAAAAAAGTCATGTGAAATTGATGGCACGTGCCTTGTTTCGTAGAGATTAATAACATTAAGAGAAGCAAACACAGTCAGTAATCAAAGCCATAGATGGGCTCTCAGCTAATGTTTATTAGACATTTTTACTAAATATAAGCTACTCATTATTTTCAACAAAACTGTAATTCGCAAACTCGTGCTAACATAAAGAAAACGGTGAGAGATAATAGAAGCACACAAGGGTACTCCGGGCAAACCATTTTTTTACTGTAAAAAAATAGGACGAATTACATTTTATGCCATAAAATAGACCTAAAGATTTAAGAATTTCTACTTTGCACCCTTAATGAATTTTTTATAAAATAGACTTAAATGTATTAAAAATATTATAATGTGACTCTTTCCGTTAGCTTCAGTTGCTCATATCGTCAATGTTAATGATGTAATTTTTTGATAGAATAAGCAATGAAAAATAAACAAATTGTAGAAATATATAGAACATAATTTGATAAATTTGATGAATGAGGAGCTAGCCTTTTAGAATTAAAAATTCTCTTTGATGTGAAAGCAGTAGGGTTGAGATTTTCTCTCAATGGGTTTTCTCACAAGTTGGGTGTTTTCTTGGTGTATTCTCTCTGTATGCAGAGAACCTTATTTATAAGGGAGGATTCAACTAGCCGTTCAACTAGCCATTTACCACTTAGCAAAATATCCTCAACTCCCCAATATTTTCTCAACTCCACTAATATTTTCCTCAACCATCTGCAGTCAAAGTAGGCTAATTATACTCCAAGTAGGATTGACGAGTCTTTCACTACTTGATGGTCCCTCTAGCCAAGTCACCCATACTGACTAGAAAAGATCCAACCCAAACATCCAATTATATCAATGTAATATATGTATGCATGCATCATTATAAAATAATATTTAATACATAATAATTTCACAAAAAATGCATCTATGATATATGTCATGAATAATGCAATATTTAACCAACGGATTGAGGTTTTATATATATTCCAGATTTGACCACCAACCGTGACTTAATTAATATTGAGGGATTTTAGCCACATATTCCAACATCTCCCACTTGGCTACAAGCCCGAGATATTCATTCATAACTTAAACCCATAGCAACAACATGTCGTTTAAATTCTTCGGTTCCAATAGGTTTTGTCAATGGGTCTGCAACCATATCTTTTGTACAAAGATAATCAATAGTAACATGTTCTTTTTGCATTATATCACTTATATAGTGATATTGTAACTCAATATGCTTACCTTTGGACCCGATTTCCCCATTTTTAATAGTTTTTATCGCAGCCTCACTATCACCAAAAATGCGAATAGGCATATTATCTACACAGGCAAGCTTTAAATCAGTTAGAAACCATTTTAACCATACGGCCTCGGAGACAGCCATACTACAAGCAACATATTTAGCTTCCATAGTACTTTTAGCTATACAACCTTGTTTTTTACTAGACCACGAAATAGCACCACCACCAAAAACAAATATATTACTCGTGGTGGATTTTCTATCATCAATATCACCAGCAAAATCAGCATCACAATAACCATTAACATTTATATCATCAGCTTGATATGTTAAAGAAAAATCTAATGTACCTTATATGTATCTAAGTACACGTTTCACAGCTAACCAATGAGGTATACTTGGATTACTATGATATCGACTAATCAAACCAACAACATAGCTAAGGTCAGGTCTAGTGCATAACATGACATACATAAGACTACCAACAACTTCCGCGTAGGATTTAGATTTCTTTTCTTGTATTTCCTCTTCAGTTTTAGGAGCCATATTCTTAGACAATTTTGCTCCTTTATAAATGGGTGATTCAATAGGTTTACAAGAATCCATTTTAAATTTCTTCAAAATATTTTCTAAATAAGATTTTTGAGATAAACTCAATTTTCTTTGTTTTCTATCTCTAGAAATTTTAATTCCAAGTACATAATGTGCTTCACCCATATCTTTCATTTCAAACTTGGTGTTTAACCAATCTTTTAGTTTTAAGATCTATTTATATCATTTTCGGCAAGTAAAATGTCATCCACATACAAGGAAAGAATAATATAATAACTCCCACTATTCCAAGTATATATACAATGATCATAGTTATTTGGAACAAAACCATAAGATATAATTGCATTATGAAAAGTATGATACCATTGCCTTGAGGATTGTTTTAAGCCATATAAGGATTTATTCAATTTGTACACCTTATCTTCTTTACCTTCAACTTCATATCCTTGCGGTTGATACATATCTAGGTCTAAGTATGCAACCAAGGACATTAATATTCTTATTGAGGTAAACTTAGCTACGGGAGAATAGATTTCATCATAATCTATACCTTTCTTTTGTGTGTATCCCTTAGCCACTAGTCTAGCTTTATATTTATCTATAGATCCATCCGATTTAAATTTCTTTTTAAGGATCCATTTACACCCAATTGCTTTTCTATCTATTGATAAATCAACTAACTCCCAAACTTTGTTTTTCTCTATAGATTCTATTTCTTCTTTAATTGCTTCTCTCCATTTTAGATCATCAATTGAATTTATAACATCATTAAAATCAATAGGATCATTTGGAATTTCTTCACTATTGAATGAATAATAATCTTTTAAGTAGCTAGGTGGATGTCTTTCCCTTTATATTCTAGTTAAAGTATCCTTGGGTGGAGGCTCTTTTATTATTTGCTCTTGTGGTTGTTTATTTTCATTTTCTTTAGTAATTTTAAATAGTTCAACCATTTTCTCAATTTTATCTAAGTCATCTTCAAAGAAAAATGCATCTCTACTTTCAATGACTCCCACTGATCCATCACTATGGTGAATTACAAATCTATAGTCAATAGAATTTTCACACTATCCAATAAAAGTACATTTTATTGATTTAGGATCTAATTTTCCTCTATTAGGTCCTAAACATGAGCGGAACTACCCCAAACTTTTAAGTGAGAAAGACTTGGTTTTGTACCCCTCCAAATTTCATATGGTGTCATTCCTATTGTTCTAGAGGGTACTCTATTAAGAATATAAATAGCGGTAGAAATAGTCTCACCCCAAAAAGTAGTGCTCAAGTGTGCATGACTAAGCATAGATCTAACCATGTCAAGAAGTGTTCTATTTCTCCTTTCGGCTACACCGTTTTGTTGAGGAGTATAAGAAATTGTTAATTGATGTATTATTCCATTTTCTTTACAAAAGGATTCAAAAATTTCAGCCATGTATTCACCACCTCGATCCGTCCTTAATATTTTAATTTTTCTACCTAGTTGATTTTCTACTTCCGCCTTAAATTCAATAAATTTTTGTAAGGCATCCGATCTATTCTTTAGTAAATATATATAACCACATCTTGAATAATGATCGGTGAAAGTAATAAAATATTCCATACCACGATGAGTTTTAACATTTAGAGGACCACAAATATCCGAATGTATTAATTCTAGCAAATCTTTAGCTCTTTCTAATTTTCCAAATGGCTTTCTAGTCATTTTTCCACTTATACAAGATTCACATGGTTTCAAGTCAAGATCTAAATTTGGAATCAATCCAATGTTAGCCATCTTTTTCATTTTATTATAATTAATATGACCTAGTCTCATATGCCATAAAATAGAATCAACATTAACATCACAAGAGACATCAATATAAGCAGAAGAAGAACCAATTTTATTATTGTCACTAGCAACATTCAAACGGTAAAGACCATCAACTTTAGTCCCTCATGCAAGAATACGACCAGTTTTACCAATAGAAATTTTAGAAGACTGAAAACGGATTTCAAAACCCTTATCATCTAATCATGTCACAGACAAGAGATTGCGCCGCTTATTAGGCGCAGAAAGTACATCAGTCAAGAGGAGGTTGTTTTGCCCGGGCAACGATATTCTCACAGTGCCAATTCCAAGTATATCACAGTAAGTAATATTTCCCATGTATAACTTGTGGTCGCCGGTTTTCATCTCCTTTATTTCAACAAAATTATTTCTAGTCTTAGCCACATGCTGAGAAGAGGCAGAATCAATCCACCAAGCAAGAGAGTCACAGTCTGCAAGAAACGACTCAGAAACCACACACACAATGTCTCTTGATCCTTTAAAATTTTGACCATAGGCTTGTGTTATAGCATCAAACATAGACCTAGCAGTTTCATGTTCCTCAAAAATGACTTCTAAATCGGGTTCCATAAAAGTGAGCAAGATTGACCTAGCCAATTTATTGTTCTCTACAAACCTTTCATAAGTGTTTCTAGCAGCCTCTCCGGCTCTAAGAGGTGGTTCTTTTGGGTATGGTGTGCCAATGACATATTCAACTTTATCTTGAAATAATATGTGACGAATCCTACGTTTCCAAGTTGAATAATTTGTACCATTAAGTCTCTCAGTTTTGCTAAGTTCTACACTAGCAGCCTTAGACCCCATATTGACAAATTTTAGAAAAATAAATTACTAGATAAAATTGGTTAGAACTGACCCGATTTAATTTTGTTACCAAAATGTGGTTCCAATTGTGCTTCGAGTAGACTGCTGCTCCAAAAAATTCTGCTTGAATAAAATAACTTCCTTGATGTCGTCACATATCAATGGATAAACTTCTTCCACAATTACTGGTCAGCAGTTGTCCATGCACTTGCAGTCGAGTAATCAGCAAAAACAGAGAAACAAAGAAATTGGCCCCAAAAACAAGCTTTGGTCAAACGTTGAACACTCCACAACGTACAGAACAATACCAAGGGAAAACAATAAAAAAAAATTGTCTTTTTGGCTTTGTATAACTTGCAGAGTCTTGATAACTTTTGGAGGTGAATTGACTTTGCTTTTGGAATCTGATGGAAGCAGAAACTGGGCAATAAAAAACCAGAACGATCAAAAAACGATGGGAAAAATTTTGATCGTTTGGTGACCTTCTGGTGCTCTGATACCAATGTAGAAATATATAGAACAGAATTTGATAAATTTGATGAATGAGGAGCTAGCCTTTTAGAATTAAAAATTCTCTTTAATATGAAAGCAGTAGGGTTGGGATTTTCCCTCAATGGGTTTTCTCGCAAGTTGACTGTTTTCTTGGTGTACTCTCTCTGTATGCAGAGAACCTCATTTATAAGGGAGGATTCAACTAGCCGTTTACCACTTAGCAAAATATCCTCAACTCCCCAATATTTTCTCAACTCTACCAGTATTTTCCTCAACCCTCTGCAGTCAAAGTAGGCTAATTATACTCCAAGTAAGATTGACTAGTTTTTCACTACTTGATGGTCCCTCTAGCCAAGTCACCCATATTGACTAGAAAAGATCAAACCCAAACATCCAATTATATCAATGTAATATATGTATGCATGCATCATTATAAAATAATATTTAATACATAATAATTTCACAAAAAATGCATCTATGATATATGTCATGAATAAAGCAATATTTAACTAACGGATTGGGGTTTTATATATATTCCGGATTTGACCACCAACCGTG